>OY759212.1:11071612-11739161 GCA_963662105.1 Meiosimyza platycephala
AATTGAAAATACATACATAGTAAAAATAACCATTTTTCCGTTTATTTTAAAAATAAACAACTGCAGATTCATTACACAGGCCGACAAAATTAGGCTGACCCTCTGACCCAGAAAATAAAAATTTTTTTTCTATACAAAGTTTCAGCAAAAACAAGGTGGCTTTTTCGAGAAAATTAATATTCCAATTTTTAATATAAAAATCAAAACTATGGAATGAAAGGGTTAAAAAACCTTTTTCTTTATTATTAAATTGATAAAAATTAATTTTTCTATTTTTTATATAAAAATCAAAATTGTGGAATGAAAGGGTTCATAAACATTTTTTAATTTTACTTAAATTGATAAAAAATATTATGTGACTTACATAAGCTGTTTCGTATGAAAGCGACTATAAATGGTGAAAAAGGCAGAAAAAAAACCAATTTCATTTTCAGATTTTTAGAAAATTTAATTTGCAGCAAATGAACTTCAAAAAGGCATAAGTGTCGCTAATTCGAACCAAACCAAAAATAAAAAAATACGTGAACGCTTGTTTTGTATAGAGAATAATATTCTACGTCAAAACGTAAAAAACCGATTTCAATTTCAGATTTTTAGAAAATTCAATTTGCAGCAAATGAACTTCAAATAGGCACAACTGCCGCTATTTCGACCCAAACTAAAAATAAAAAATTACGTGTTCGCTTATTTTGAATAGAGTATAAATATTACGTCAAAACGTTAAAAACCAATTTCAGTTGCAAATTTTTAGACAATTCAATTTGCAGCAAATGCACTTTAAAAAGACATAAGTGCCGCATTTTTGGGACAAACCAAAAATAAAAAAATATGTATTCGCTTATTTTGTATAGAGAATAATATTACGTCAGTTTCTATGAAAACCACCGCATGATTTCAGTTGGATTCAGCATAAGCAAACACATACAACACACAATTTGAGTTCGCCTCAAAATAACAAGCACCCCCTTAAAGGAAACTGTAATGCTGTAAGTTCGCAGCAGCAGCATCCTTTCAATAAATTGCTACCTATCTGGCTGGGTGACGTTTGCCTGGAACCGTACAGCAACAGTTAGTCGTGCGCGTGTTTTGAAACAGTAATGAGTACTGACTTCGTATATATAGTAGATACTACAATTGAGGTAGCAGCAGCAGCAGCAAAAATTCAAAGTTTTTTCATGCGAAAATTGCAAATTTCAGTGCAAAAGTTTTTTCACTAAACGAAAAAAAAAATATTTTTGAATTGAGGCTTTTTTTTCATAGAAAACCTAATAATGTTTAATACAAAAATAAAAAAAGAAAATTCGAAAATCAATTATAATTGTCGACTTAAAGGATTTCAATACCAAATTGAAATAAAAAAATTTAATTGTTTTTGAAAAATTCTAACAATCCATATTTCATAATAACACATTTTTTTTATGTCCTATAAATTTTGATTTCAAAATTCTTCTTTTTTGCCTTATTGCTGTTTAGTTGTGATGAAGCATAGATGTGATTAAATAATAACTACGACTAACTATATACAGCATACCACCGTCAAATTCACCAATTTTTTTTAAAACGATATTATATGACAATACAAGGTTGTGAGCAATTTTAAAGTTTTTTTTTTATACACAAAACATCTTATGTTGTAGATGTTATGGGTAAGTTATACATATATACAGGGCCGTATTACCGCATACGCCACCGGCGCCATGGCGTATGGGCGGCAAGGCTACGGGGGCGGCAAAATTTTGAAAAAAGTTTTTTTTTTTTAAATCCAAGTATGAAGTGGTAGAAAGAAATGAAAGTCTATGTGAATATTTTCTTTAGAATTTTTATTTATCGTATACTGCCGTCAGAAGCGAAAAGGGCGTATCTCAAAAAAATTGATATTCGAGATTCTTATGGCATCGGATAGCTTAAGAAACTACGCATCTCATGAACTGCGTCTAATGCCGGTATCTTAGTTCAAACCTATAAAAAATCGAACTATAAAAATTAACTATTTCTCAATTTTACATGTATTTCAACAAATTGACATAAACAAAACATCAATTATCTCGAAACGAGTTTTTTTGAGATACGCCCTTTTCGCTTCTGACGGCAGTATATTAAACAGAAATATATTTACAGAGCTACTTTTCTCGTTTTCAGTAAGCTGAATTCATCTATAAGCTGGTAAAAATTTGTATTCAGCTCAGCCTCAATGCACAGCAAAGCGAGTGTGTTTAGACGCTCGTAGCGTTGAGTGGAACGATAGAAATTTTTTACCCTCTGCAAAACTGGAAAAGATCGCTCTCCACTACAATTTGATACCATCATGCATAAATACATGCATAACGCAGTATGGAGATTTGGATAGATCTTTTCAAATTTATTCTCACAGATTTTTAATAAATCTAAAGCTGTGGGTTTTTTAATTTTTATTGAATTTAAGTAAGATGCGAAGTGCACCCATTCAATTGTGAGGGAGTCATCTAAATCTTGAGGATAAATTTTTATAAGCTCATCGATAAAAAAAGTTTCAGTTCTCAGGTTGATAAAACTTTCGATCGCTTGTGAAGCGTATATGTAACTCCTGTCACAAAGTTAGCAGACAATTGCATATCGCGAATCTGTAGAACGGTAATCCGCGAAAATTTTGTGTTTTGGTTTGATAATTGGTGGCAGTGCACATCAGCCATCGGTTGGCACGAAAAGTCTGGACATTCAAATTTGAATTTGCAAAACGTACGAACTGATTATAAAAAAATGAATATTCTCTCCTTTTTATTTAACAAATTGTGTATGCATTTCGTAAGGGTTTCATCAGAATATACGTTTTATTTATAAGGCGTAAAAATACAGCGTTGCTAGTCGCGGCGATTTATCGCTATATTGACTATATTTTACCTTTAACCGAATCGACCTAGCTGGTGCAGTTTTTATTGGTTTTTCAACATCCAATATATTCAAAGTTGAAAGAGACGGTTCGCTCCGAAAAATTGTACCAGTTGGGACGATTCAGTTACTTTCGTTTGCAGTTCAAAAAAATGCACGAGCTGGGTCGATTCGATTACTTAGGATTGCATATTCACAAACGAAAAAATTGCACGAGCTAAGTCGTTTCGGTTACTTTCGTTTGCAGTTTCAAAGTTCAAAAAAATAGCTTAAGGTTACTGAGATTACTGGGATTACTTGAGGTTACTTGGGGTTTACTTGAATGGCATATAACTAATAAATTCCTAAGGTTGCTTTTGTTGTCAGGCGTTTCTACTACTAAAAATTTACTTATAATTTTTTTTTTAATTTTGGGGGCGGCAAAATTTTATTGGCGTACGGGCGGCATATAGCCTTAATACGGCCCTGCATATATACATATGTATATATTGATTATTGAAAAAATTTGCTACGCAGAGCTAATGCAAACTCGCTAAGTAGTCGAAAAGTTTTCAAGATTTTCCAAAAAAAAAAAAGAGAGAAGGGGGCTTGACAGACGACTTGAATTAACTTTGAATGAGCTTTTTTTCTGATAAGTGTGACTGAATCAAAAAAAAAATAAAAAATCTGAATCTAGAAAATAAACCTGCTGCATGCCGAAAATTAAGTTTTCTTTGACAAAATTTAAGTGTAGTGGAACTTCTACATAGCGTACTTTTGTACAACAAAAAAGGGCTGGAAAAAATCGATAAGGAAAACTATCGATAGCTAACGATAGTTTTCAAAAAACTATCGATATTATCGATTTACATCGGTAACTTCCCCCACCTAAATGCCAAGAGAAGAAAACATTTAATTTGAAACGCAATAAGCAAGTCTATAATAAAATTCAAGTAAATATAATTACTTCATGTATATTTATCAGACATGGGGGTAATGCATTAAATATCTAATCCATTTTTCTCCATTTCCATTAAATTGAGTTTAATGGTAATAGAAATTTTTCAATTATCATTAAAAATTAATGGTAATTGAAAATTAAATTATTTTAATGGTAATTGAAAATTTCAATTATCATTAAAGTTTAATGAAAATTGAAAAATTTCCATTGATATTAAATTCATTTAATTAGTTTATTGAACAAATTTTAATTTTTGCTTAACTAAAAGAATATTGCCCTAGAACTTTAGTGTATTATCAATATATGTACATACATATCTGCTATATTTCTACCAGCCTATGTTTGTTTTTTAACAGTGTTAGTGGTAGTGATAATGGAAATTTAATGGTTATTGAAAATTTTAAATAATGGTAATTAAAATTTTCAATTACCATTAAACTTTAATGATAATCGAAAAATTTTCGTTACCATTAAACTCAATTTAATGGTAATTAAAAATATCCGTATGTCCAATTGTCGATAAAAAAAGAAATTGTCGTTACCGATGTTATCAATAGCAACAAAAAACTGTCGATAGCTAACGATGTCGACAACTATCGATAGTCTATCGATAGTTACCGATGTATTCCCAGCCCTACAACAAAGTTGTGAATTAATTTCAATCGCATTATGTTCGTTTAGTTTGTGTCGATCTCCTTAAAAGGAATATCTTTATAACGAGTATTACTGTAATATGATATTCTTTATGTTGTGCGTTTTGATACCCATACATCGAAATTTTTTAAGCCACTTTGTGGAGCGCTTTTCAAATAATTTGAATAAAACTTGGAAGAAATCTAATTTACTAAAAATGACAATAATTGGAAAAAAATAAAAGCACTTAAGATTTTGACATCGGAACTCTGCGAAATTACATATCACAAAATGTTTTGATAACAATGGCCCACAACAAAATTTTTTTATTCTGTAGTTTGGATCAGAATATGGTATTTCCATGTATTTTTGCTGCTGAAATCGAATCCGGGGTCAAAATTGCTCAGCAGGTTAGGTTTTTGAAAATTTTGGCAAATTTTTTTTCTCTAAAAACTATATGTGTAACCTTAAAGAACAAGTCTTCCTCTTACAATTGCCATTGAGTTTGCTTAAATTTTTTTTTCACCGGAATATCGCATTTTTAAATTAATAAAAAAAGCTATCTTTTGATATTGGCGTGTCCCTTATGAATTTTTAGGTATAGGGAAAATCACAAACACTAAGCGCCTTTTTATATATCAGGATTCGCCTCGTCTCGTTTCTAATTTTTAAGCCTGAAAATAAGCTATTATGTTTCAAATGAAAACAAAAATATCTAACCTGCGTTTAATGGATTAACAAATATAAAAATTGTGCTAGCATATTTTTCGGCTGCGATATCTCAGCAAAAAAAAAAATATTTGAGCAAACTCAACGATATTTGAAAGAGAAGACTTTAAGATCCCATACATAGTTTTAGGAAAAAATTGACAGACGTGTTTGAGCAATTCTGACCCCGGATTCGGTTTCAGCGGAAATACTGTATTGGCATCCAAACTATAGAAGAAAAAATTTTTTTGGGCGTGTGTAATCAATGAACTTGAGAAGGGTGACAAAAAAAAATTTTTAAATCTTCTTTTTTCTGAGAACGTCCTCAGTAAATCCTGCAACTGCAGTCCATTTTCCTTCGCCCTGCAGCATTCTTTCTATCACGTTATCAGCGGTGCACTGGCCGACAAATTCCTGTAAGGATGCGCGTTCGTTTTTCCATCGACTGCAGTTGAAGAAGGTGTGCTCTGCGTCATCTTGATCAGCGTCTCCATATATATATATACAGAAAGGGAGCTCTGTTTTGCACATACGGTGTAGATACTTCTGGAAGTATCCAGAATTGAACCTAGAGCGACCGATTGAACTAATGATTCATTGCTTAACTAGCTGCCTTTATCTTCACTTCTTAGTTTAAAAAAAAAACCTATCATCTCAGGGGTTTGGACCCCCCACTCGACATTCTTGAAACTTGACTTCCAAATAGAAGGTCGCGTAGTTTCTCATAAAGGAAATCACTTTGTATAACTTTTTAGCGCAAAGTTCTAATAAAAAATCAAATTAACAAAAATAAGAGATATACCGCACAAAAAACTGAACTGATGGGGAACAGTGCTGTCGAATCACCCCCAATTCTTTTTAGTGCAAGAAATGCATAATGAGGATGATGCACTTTCAAAAATGTTATTATTATGTTTAATTTATTACCTTTCACATTTCATCTGATAACAGTGGTGAATTTAACACATTACCTACTACGTACCTACTACTACTTACATATTATGTAGATCGTATTAAAGTTGAGTAGTTAGATTTTTGAGTGTTGAAAGAAATAACATTTTTCCCCCTTTAAAGAGTTGCATTCGCTCCTCGCAGCAATTTGTAGTTTTTTTTTTTTTTTTTTTGTAATTTAAGCAAATATACAATTCCCCACCCTTTATTTATTTTATTTTTAAACAAATCATATCAGTTAGAACTAAAAACACTATCATAAGAAACTAAACAGCTTCGTTAACCAGGACATCACTATGTGGCCCGCATTGTCCCGATCATTTGAAATGATTGTGGCCATTATAGAATATTATGCAACAACTGCACGATCGGAGACAGCAGCGGTCAGCAGGTAATTTCCCAATTTATAATTGTTTAATGGAGTAAAGTGCTTTATGAGACGTTGAGTGTAAAAGTCGACCAGTCTACTTAACAGTAAAACAAAAGAAATTAATTTTAGGAAAAATTATTCGAATAACTCTATTACAATTTGAATGGTCACCTTGCTTGTGTGTGGAGTTGGCAACTTGCAATTGTAGCCGCCAGTATAAGAAGAAACTGTAGTGAACTTTCGGTATTTATCAAATAACAAATTTTCTGACCATGATTTGAGACAAAGCTTTGTTTAACTTCACCCCACTACACGTAATAGCTGTTGTACTAGAAGTAAACTTATGTTTTATAACACAAGCCCAATATGTATATTCATAACTTGTCTTCATTTATTTTCAAAGTGATTTTTCTTTAATGTATATCTTTTCTTTCTATCTCTCTTTTTCTCTTTCAAAACACCAATATTAATAAAAATGAACTAAAAAATTGATTAAATGATAAAATGATTAAATTTCAATTATACCCAACAAAAAAAAAACACTTCACATATAACTTATGTAAATCACTACCAACACGTCTTTGTTCAACATGCGTCACATCATCTATATATCATTGTTTATAACTAATTCAAAAAAAAAATCTAATATACATATATCAAATAAAATAACAAAGTTTCACTGAACCATTTAGGACAGCTACACAAACGCCACAAACGAAATCTCCAGGTGGCTCAAATACAGGCATCGGGAGCGATGTTGGTGTAAAGGATAATGCAGCGGTATTTTAAATATTTAATACTAATATAGGGTGTTTTTTTTAGAGGTATAGAACTTTAAAATGGAATAAAACAAAGATGAATTTTTTAAATAGACATGAAAATTACTTTATTCTAAAGATAATCTTCTGGCATTATAATTTAAATATGACTTCTGGCATATGAACGCCACGGCTAGCTCGGACGTAGTCTAAAATGGAGGTCCAATTTTCAAGGTATATCGCGAATTACGCGAGTAATGTTGGCTTCGAAGTATTGAATCGTAGCTGGCTTATCGACGCATACTTTTGGCTTCACATAACCCCAAAAAAAAAAATTAAGGTGTGATATCACAAGATCTAGGCGGCCTTCTTGACTTCATAATTGCAAAAATCATGTGAATTTTGAGTGAAAATAAAGTTGAAATTTTAGTGACTATAATAAATTTGCACAATTTGGACGCGTTGTTCATGCGTCAACCTGTTCATGATGAAATGGCAAACCAAACTGAATATAAATGACATTAGAGTTGCCAGATTTGACCACAAAATCCCAGTTTTGTCTCTATTCGAAAAACAAACCTCTAAAAAAAACACCCTTTACATACATAGCATTTTAACTTACCAAATGTAAGATGGAATTCACCCGAATGTGCTGAAATTATAGAAAATTAATAATTAGCTTATTTTATCTCAAATATATATTTAACGCTAAAAGTTAAATAGCTAAGTAGACTTATAGCTGTAGCAGCTAAACTTCATTATTATTATTAAAAGTTTTTTAAAATTTTCATTATTTTTTGTATATGATGGATCATGTAGGCAAATGAAATGAAACTATAAGTTTATCACCTCCTGTGAGTTCCATCTGAGATAGGCGAAAAAAAAATTTAATTTTACCACAAGTTTTTATTAGCAAATTTCAATGCATTTTTTGTAAATACTCTTGTCACAAACTGTCCGTCCTTTACCAAACTCCACTCCCCCGCTAAGGGAGTAACGTAATATATGAACAGTCTTACGCACTTTTCCTTGTGAAACTTTCTTGCCGTGGAATTTTATGACTTAAGTACTTTAAAACCCGTAAAAAAGCGCATGGGTATGGCACCTAAGGTTAGATTTTTTTTTTTGTGACCTATAGCATTATATAGATAAATTGAAGTCGTGTGGTACTTATCACATATTTAGCTTTAATGATGTAGAAGGAGCTTTTAATAATGTACGTACTGAAGCTTTCCAGGCCGGCCTTATCGGGATGGGGGTAGAAGATTTATCATCAGCTGAATAGTAGCCATGTTGAAAGCCAGAGTAATTACTACCAACCAGTGATGGCATTTGGGTTTTATGAAAATGTACTGAATCGAGACTTCAAATGTACTTTTTAGAGCCCGAATGTACTTTTAGGTCTTAAACACCCAATTTTCCTGAGATGTACGAAATTATTCTAAAATTTACTAACAAAAAAAAAAAAAAAGGTCCTCACTCAAAAACCCATCATCCATCTCAAAAACTCAAACAAAATTAGTCATATTTCACATTAAATTAATTACAAAATCTACACATTGCGCGATTACTGTCATTTACTAAAAAAACAAAAATAGACGTAATTAATATAACAGGTAATTACTATAAATCTATTCATTGCGGTTATTTTTATTTACTATAAATCAAAAAAAAAGGTAAATATTATAAATTGTCCAAATGTACCGAAAATGTACTGAAAATGCCCCAAATATACTGAATGTACTGAAAACTTGTCGAATGTACTGACAACGATTTTTCAGGATGCAAATGTACCGAAAAAAGTACAAATGTACCGAAAATGCCATCACTCAAAATAGAGATACACCTCAAGGCGGTGTACTCTCCCCTCTGCTCTGGCTGGCTGTAATAGATACTTTCCTCAAACAGCTTAATAAAAACGGGGTGAAGATCGTTGCGTATGCGGATGATGTGGTCGTGCTAGTATCAGGTCCGTTCCCCGACGTGATAAGCAATATCATGGAAGGTGCTCTAGTCCAGCTTTGCTCTTGGGCAACCGGGTGTGGCCTGGGGGTAAGTCCAGCAAAAACCAACCTGATGTTGTTCACCACAAAAACCAAAATACCACCATTCAACCTACCCCGGCTTGAAAGGCAGACGCTTTCAGTTTCTAAAAAAGGAGTCATACTAGATCCAAAACTCAATTGGAAAGATAACATCGAATCGAGAGCAAAAAAAGCGTGTGTAACTTTTTATGCCTGCAAAAAAACGTTTAGTAAAAAATTGTGACTTCAACCAAAAATGGTACTTTGGATGTACACAGCTGTAGTTCGCCCGATCATCAGCTATGGCTGCTTAGTATGGCTATTAGCCATTAGCAAGGGCTACAACCAAAAAAAGTTAGATTTCGTGCTCACTCCGATTAGTATAGTTAAGAAAAATGTCTTCTCGCTCTTTCTTTCCGAGGCAGCAAAGGACTGGGGATTCCTGCAAACCTGCAGAACATCTGCGTGCGACTTGCACTGGACACTGGACTATCGGCAAGCATGCTGACAAATTGGGCATCCTATTCAACCCTTGTTACCGCAGTTGTCTGAATGTAAATAAGAAAGAAACTGTTGAGCACTTTCTCTGCATCTGCCCGGCCCTTGTCAGAATCAGACTCAGATATCTAGGATAAGCTTTCTTTAACAAAATCAGCGAATTGGCTGAAACTGAAATCGGATCGCTGCTTAACTAACTCAACAGGACTAACTGGATATAACTTTTATCGTTACCAGGGTACTAATTAAAATTTGTTGACTATTTTCTTACCAGTTTGGTAGGGTCACTTATCTGGTTCTAAAACGGCACACCAGTGCTCCTTAATGGCTTCTAGCTTGGCTGCTAAGCCGCCACTCTAACCTAACCTAAACACATATTTATTTATCATATAAGAGAGTTATTAAAAATCAAAAATGCTTTGAAATGTTATGTAGGGAAAGGTATTAAAGTACTACAAATGATTCAGTTAAATACCGAAAGACAATTGAGCAAATTTAGAAAAGAGTGGACACTCTTTCGATTTAAATAGAAAACTTTAAAAAAATATATACTGAGAGTGCTATTTGGGTAAAAGTTATCAAATTCATCATGACAAGCACTGTACTATGAGTGGGATTGTTTGGACAAATGGAGATAAGCAAATACATAAACTCAAATACAAAAAGATATTGAAAATTTGCTAATAATACTTGATTTGAAGGCTGTGTCTTTTTTTTGTCTATTCTCATTTTACAGTAAAAATATTGATACACAACACTTTCGCTACAAATCCCTTTTTAACGAAAATTAATTTTATTCACAGAATCGCAGCGTTTCCATGGCCGACATGTATATTGACAATTCAGAGCCTAGTGAAAACGTTGGACAAATACACTTTTCACTAGAGTACGATTTTCAAAATACAACGCTTATACTTAAAGTACTGCAGGGTAAGGAGTTACCTGCCAAAGATCTTAGTGGAACATCGGATCCATACGTGCGGGTAACGTTGCTACCAGATAAAAAACATCGTTTGGAAACGAAAATCAAGCGAAGAACACTAAATCCACGTTGGAATGAAACATTTTACTTCGAGGGATTTCCAATACAGAAGCTACAATCCAGAGTTAGTTGAAACTCGATTAACAATACCAAAAACTTTTGAAGAAAACATATTATAATTATAAGCAAGACAGATATAAAAACAAAAAAAAAAAACACTTAAAGCCTACGGGGGCTTCGATTCAAAAACTCGATTATTAAAACTCGATTTCTAGAAAATTAGGAAAATTCTACCAACATAACCCACCATATATTATAGGTTAAAATGAAAGAGGTTGGACCTTGATTGTTTTCCGGTTTTACTGATTATTTTGTAGATTATCTTTTTTTTTTATTTTTTATAAAACACCCATTGATGAATTTATTTTATAACAATCTAGTAACTTAATACTAATAAACTATTTGATTTTAACTTAATTTAATACTGATTATCTATCTAACTACTTATTATATAAAAAGGTAAAGTTTGTATGTAACGGGTAAACTCTGGAACTACTAAACCGATTCTAAAAATTTTTTTACTAATAGAAAGCTACACTATCCCTGAGTAACATAGAATATAATTTATTTTGATAAAAATGCCCCTTGGCACCTTGGGAAAAATCTAAATTTTCTATGAAAATATTCCGAAGCGAAAATATTGAAGTTTTAGTATGCCAGTTTTGGAGTTTTCGAAGATGCCAGTCTGAGCTATTGACAGTTTTAGAGATTTGAAGAAACAAAAACGTAATATGCGGTTATTTCATAAAGCCTTTTTTATTAGCAGTGGCCATAAAAGTGCTCAGTGAGACTTGTAAATTGTGCAAAGAATTAGATCACAAGAAATATGTAAAAAATATAGCCAATTCCATCGATCATTTCATTAGATTACAATAGATTTATGTATTTTGAAACGAAGCTCGTTTATGATCTTGATTTTAGGACTAGGTAAAATATTAGAGAATTCTTTGTACTATATATAATACTAGCGGACCCTCGCTTGCTTCGCTAAGCGCGCGAAAATAATATTCTTAGCGGTCCTAAAACTTCAATTCTAAAATATTAAAAATTCGATTTTTTATTTTCTTAAATTAAGTTTATTGTAATTCTTTGTGGCAAACAACATGTTTTGTTTTTCCATCTGTTGTGTAAATAAATAATGCTGATGGTTTGCCTACTCGTGAGCATACAACATAAAACTGTCCATGTGAAATCATAGGTATTCGGGGAATTAAAACGTCTTCGCCTTTGTACTTTCCTTTCAAAATAGTCGCTTTGATAATATTGTTCGTCAACTTTTTCATGGCAAGTCTGGTACCATTACAAAGTCGAGGTTGATTTATGTTGCGAAGCATGATAATTGGTGCCCCAACTTTCAATTTAAGCTTAGATTAGATTTAGACCGAACTTTGCTAAGGACCTTCTATAAACCATAAGAAACATATGTACAAAATTTTATCCATCTGCGTCAAATAGTTGCTGAGATATAAAAAATTTTAGTTTTTTCTCATATAATAGGCATGGCACCAACCTTTTTCAATTAAAACTTACTTAAGCCCATATCTTTTACATATGTACCACGTCCCATTCATCTGCGTCCAATAGTTTAAGAGATATGATGAATTTCATTTTTCTCTTAAATTAGGGGGTGTGGCATCACCTTTTTGTTCCAAACTAAACTATGCTAAGAACCTTCTATAAGCCATAAAAAACATATGTATGTACAAAATTTTATCCATCTGCGTCAAATAGTTGCTGAGGTATAAAAAATTTTGCTTTTTTCTCATATAAGAGGCGTGGCACCGCCCTGTTTCTATTGAAACTTAGTTTAACCCGTATTTTTTATATATGTACCAAGTCCTATTCATCTGCGTGTAATAGTTGATGAGCTTTGGTGAATTTTATTTTCCTTTTATATGGGGGGCGTGGTACCGCCTATTTTTTCCAAACCAAACTATGCTAAGAACCTTCTACAGACCAAACGAATCATTTTAAAACAAATTATGAAAATCCGTCGAGTAGTTCCCGAGTTTACTTGCGACAGACGAACAGTTCAATTTTTATATGTAGGGAAGAGGGGGGCTAGTGTGGACACTTTTTACATAATTGTAAAATTGTATATGAAGATATTTATTTTTTGTAATAAAGTAATTTTTAGTGATTACTTATACCTCTTACCTTCATAATTACACCAACAGTTACAATTTTTTTTTTCATAAACGCATTTTTAAATTATTTTAAAAAAAGCTTACGTGCCCCGTGTGGACAACCATTTTATTTTACTAGGGGCTAATGTGGACACCAATAGAAACATGATAATTGAAACAGAAACTTAAAAAAAGAGTTCAAATACATATATATATTTTTTTTTTAAGACAATAATAATACAGTTCAATAAAAATTAAAAATTCACTTCTATCTAGAATTGAGGACCAGCTTTTAGAAAAGGTCTGACGATTTCTGGACCCATATCGAAAATAGCTATTTCCGAGCTTAATCTATAAACTGATGCAAAAAAAAAATATATTTTGAACCACCCTAATAATGCCACCAAACTCTCCGATATACATATCAGCACGATCCGTTTTCCGTTTGTATGTACGCAGCATCTGTAAATAAATTTAATTTCGTTTGACATTACCTTCCTTCTCATCAAAGTAAATGCAAACTGTCCACACTTGCCCCTTTGTGTTTTTTTATACAAAAGCATTTTTTTTTAAACTTACGGTAAACTTTATTAAAAATAATTTCACTTATTTGAATAAACACTTGCTTAACTTGTTTTATATATTTACACTTTAGCAAAAGAATGATTAATTTCTGAGTACATATCACTGAAATTGAGAAAAAACAAAAAATTTACTTTTTGCTGCGCAAAACACGTCTGGTCTCGTTACCATGAAACGGTGAACTGTATACAAACGAATTTTTTTTGGTGATGGGGAGTGCAAAGGCCTACTTAAAAAAAATTCAACGGAAAACATCGACTCAAAACGGCGCGAATACCCATAGCTTATAGTATTCTAAGCCATCTAACAAAAAAAGCTTAAAGTGGTATAAAAACGTTTAGTTAAACATACATACAGTGGTGGCATACTAATTAAGAACACTCAAACGTTATCTCATTTTTCTTGTTCTGACACTTTAGGTTAGCACGAGGGATAACAATTGTCATCATAACTTAAGCCGCAATTGGGCCCATTGTTTACTCTATTTATAACTTCGTTTTCAAACCATTTCGAAATTTAAATAGTTTAAACAAACAAAATTTTATAAAACAAGAAAAATTAACAACGCTTGAGCGTTCTTAATTAGTACGCCACCACTGTACATACATATGTATAATATACATTGTATATTAGGGTGTTTATTTTAAAAGTTTTGGAGATGGATTTTATTTTTTTTTTTTGCCTATATTTTAGCTTGAGGAATAAAAATGGTTGTCTCAATACTTGAGATTCCTATCACAAACCTGTAAACGGCGCGGACAAAGTTTATGTCCGATTTCGTTGAGTATTCCCTTCGGATCCAATGCTAAAACATAGGCTAAAATGCCCACAAATATAAAAAAAAAACTTCCCTTTGGGAGTATTGTGTCCGCATTTTCAGCTACATGAAAAATGTGGATGTAGTTTGACAACAGTGGGTGGCATCTCCCTTACAAATAAAATACCTAAAACCCTATATCTTTGCATCTAAGGCAGACTTTTTCTACGTTTTAGCAAGTCGCTTTTTAGTGAAATTTCAACGAAATCGGACATAAACTCTGTCCGCGCCGTTTACAGGTTTGTGATAAGAAGCTCAAATATTGAGGCAACTATTTTTATTCCTCAAGCTAAAATATAGGCAAACAAAAATTAAATCCATCTCCAAAACTTTGAAAATAAACACCCTAATGTATTTACACAATAAGTACATTACATTACATAAGTACCTTTATGCTAAGAACTGAAGATTTTTTTTGGATTTTACCCAAGTTATTCTTGACGGTCTGTTGCTGCCCAAAAAATCGAAAAGTTTACTTGGAATATTCAAAAATTTTCTATAGTTCAATCCTTAGACTCATTCAAGTGTTCAATTACCCTATCGTAATTAAAAAAAAAAATTCACATAATTATGTACGCCTCATTTTAGGTACTTCATTTACATGTTTTTGACTATGATCGATTCTCTCGGGATGATTCAATTGGCGAAGTTTTTTTACCTCTATGCCAGGTAAGTCAAAAACCTTAACAATTTGAAGTGGTGAACACAATATAATTACTCACACTTAGTTTTCATTTAAAATTTACATGAGAATCGGTCGCAGCTACACTGAGAGAAGAGTATGCTTCCTTTAAATAAATGTATTTGATTGATAGATTTTTAAAATAAATGTTAGCTATCAACAAATTTTGCTAGTTATTACCATGTTCTTAATTGAAATTTAAATGGTTGCTTATTGGACTAAACGTTATATTAGTTTGAGTCTATTGAAAAAATTTGTTTGGGTTGAATATAATTTGTTAATCCTATTTTTATTTGATTTCAGTTCTCATTAACATTAAAACTTTGCAATTTACAGCATATTCAAGTAAAACACTACTTAAGTGCATTCTGCTTCAGCAATTAAGGTATTTATGATTGTATAAATACAAAACGACATCCTATATAAGGATGTAACGATATTGGATAAATCGTTTTTGGACATCGGTTTTTAGCACAAATCGATATTAATGAATGTATACGTTTGCGAAAAGAAAAAAATTTTCAGTCAAATACATGATTTAGTGATTGTTAACAAACGAATGATTGCTACAAAACAATATTTGTTTCAACTAAAATATGATTTGGTAATTGGTCCAATAATATTATTCAATTGACTGTAATATGTGACATTTTAACATACAGTGTTGAAAAAAATAATAGGGCAAACGCATTATTTTATTGATTATTGCATAATTTTTTCTGCTAAACTTTGATTTTTTGCAAATTTATTTCGATAAGTTACGGGGCTCTTTTTGAGTACATGTCCATACTCGTGAGTTTTTGCAGGCACGTTGCTTATTTCAAATTTGTGGATTTTTTCAGTCATTTTATTCCATACTCATATGATTACAATTTCTTTATATGTGAATGAAATACAATCATATACGCCTCCAATATGCATTCTACATATAATTTATATAATAATTATTGAGCTTTCTATATTCCGGACAAATCCACTTATCCGGACATACCCCGAAACTATATGTGTCCGGATTAGCGCGACAGCACTGCATTTCGAAAACTATCAAAAACTATAGCTGAAATTTCAAGCTTTTATGAATTTATATTATAGTTCATTGAATTATCTTTCATATGACATCCATATTTTGAAAGCCGATTCAGGGGTTCCCAAATTATGACGATTTCATTAAAAGCTATATCGTCGACTTCTGATGGCTATATCTCCGAAATTAGATGCGCCACCCAACTTTTGATTCCATACTCGTATTCAGTTTTGAAAGCCGACCATTGTATAAAAATTTTCTAAGCAATATATAAAAAACTGAATTAATTTATTTGAATAATAACTTTTGTCCCTATTATTTTTTCCAGTCAGAAAACGAACAATGGCGGTTCCATGGAAAATGAGTGCGCTTTCATACTTGAATAATATTGCTAAATTAAGTCCCGTTAGATAACGTAACTTTACAGTCAATTCCATTAAAAACAGATTTTAGCAGAAAAAATTATGCAATAATCAATAAAATAATGCGTTTGTCCCTATTATTTTTTCCAACACTGTATATCAAATATTTAATTCGCCTATATCAAATATACTATTTGTTAATTATTACCAAATTTTGGTATATATAATTAAATTGTTTTCTCAGTGTAGGCACTTCAAAGAAAATCAAAATTTGGTCTTACACTTAAAAAAATTAATTTTTTTGTTCGAATGTATCAGGAACCAAACTTCAGCCAAACTAATAACAGAAAAATTACAATGCCTAATGGCGGCACTTATTTTAATGTGTGTTGCAAGGTCACTAGTGAAACTCTAGCAGAACTAGCTAGATGCCGCTCACTGGGACCTCTTAGTGCGATGTCACACGGTTGGCATATGACTGCGCTCAGTCATAATTTGTTGTTGCTTCCCATACGTAGTTTGACCAACTCTCAGCGAATTTTTATTTAATTTTCTAAGAAATTTCTTTAGTGACATTGGTTGAAGTATGGGGCGTGATAATTCGGAGCGAAGTTTGGAAAAGCTGCGACGATATCTCTACAGAAAGAATTATTATGTATCTAGAAACGGTACTCGCACTGTTAACTCTTAGCTTAACTACTAAACACAATGGATGCGAGTGCGAGAAAATAGTAAATCAAGATAACAAGATTTTCCCTATAAGTTAGAGCAAGAAACAGTGAAAGCTTTATTGCGTATCTTGCTCTAACTTATAGAAAAAATCATGTTGTCTCGTTTTGTTTATTTCGCACTCGCATCTCGCATATATTTTGTTTAAAATTGCGCGGCAGTTCATTTGATCTAAACTTTAACCCTTAAACCCTTAAGAGTTCTAAGAATTTGCTTTGTTGAAAGGAAAACAAATTGTCAAAAAAATACAGCCAAATGGTAACAGAAGACGTTTTTATTTGAAAACTTTTGACTTGACTTGACTTGAATCAATGAAATAAAAGTACTTCATACTCCTTTTTGTAGCTCAAATTCACAATGAATACCGTTCTCATGCGAAAGCTCTTAGCATACGAACATTTTGAGATTATAAAAACATTTCTCCGCAGCACTTTTTTTCGCGCAAGCCTCTATTCCGGTTGATCTGGAATGCCCTATAAGTGTTCACAATTTAATTTTTCTGAAGAGACCAACAACTACGAAAATTACAATATCTATTGTTCATTTAACTGTCGTCTTGCGCGAGTACCGTTCCTGTATGTACATTAGGGTGGTTCTTATTTAAATTTTTTTGCGAAAATCAAATGCGTAGCCCCCCAATCGGTTTGGAACAGGATAAAAAATTTAAAAAAATTTATTTGAAATTTTTATCTTTAACCCATATTTACGCTATTTTAAAGTAAAATTCGATTTAAGCGAAAATAAAATGCGAAGCCCTTCCAATCGGTTCGAAACAAAATACAAATATTAAAAAAATTTATTTAAAATTTTTGTCTTAAACACTTACTGACCCTATTTTTCAAAGTGAAATTGGACCTAAGCGAAAATCAAATACGACACCAAATTCCAAATTTAAAAAATTTATTTAAAATTTTATCTTTAACCCTTACCTTATTTCAATGTGAAATTTGGCCTAAGACACCAGTTTGTTCCTTATTTTTGTATATAATATGCTTAGAAAAGAAAAAATTAGTAACAAATAACATGTTGAATTAAAGGAAATTAATTGGGCTTTCTTAATACCGTAAAAAAAACAAATTATTATTATTTTTACAGAAAATAACGGTTATTTGAAAAAAAAATGGTAAACAAATTTTTAAAAACCGCCATATCACAAAATATATGTAAAATTACCTGCCATATGACATCGAAATATAGGTGTAGTAAAAAGAAATCCATTATTTTTGTATGAAATTGAAGGGTTTATTTAGTATATATAGAATGATCCGATCTAAGTCAAATATACGCCATTTTGTTCGATAACTTTCTGCCATTTTGAAGGTAATTTCATTATACATGTCTTATAAAAACCCTGGTCCTTATGATCAAAAAACTGTAGCAACCGATTTTCGCAAACGTCTCTTGAAGCAAATTTTTAACCAGTAAAATCGTTCGCCATGGACAGGAAAAGGTAGTAATCACTTGGTGCTAAGTCCGGACTATATGATGGAGGCATAAGAACCTTCCAACCGAACTCCTGGAGCTTCTGACGAGTAACTAACGACGTGTGTGGCCTGGAGTTATCCTGATGAAAGATAACTCCTCTTCTACTGGCCAAAGCTGGCCGCTTCTGAGCGATTGCTTCCTTCAGACGGTCTAATTGTTGACAGTACACAATCGAATTAAGAGTTTGGCCGTAGTGGAGTAGCTCGTAGTAGAGGATTCCCCGCCAATCCCACCAAACACAGACCAAAACCTTCCTGGCAGTCAATCCTGGCTTGGACACCGTTTGCGACGGCTGATTGCCCTTCGACTACGACTTTTTTCGCTTGATGTTGTCGTAAGTGATCCATTTTTCATCACCAGTTATCATCCGCTTCAAAAATGGATCGATTTTGTTGCGATTCAGTGGCGATTCACAGGTAGAAATTCGTTTCATTAGATTTTTCTATGTTAACTCGTATGACACCCATACACCGAGCTTTTTTTGCATCCGGCCTTATTCAAATGATTCCAAACGGTTTTTTGTGAAATGTTCAGCTCCTGTGCAATCGAAACAGTGCTTACATGACGGTCGACTTCAACGATTTCCATAATTTTATCGACATTTTTGACAATTGGCTTTCCGGACCGTTGTTCATCTGTAACCTCAAAATTACCGGAACGGAATCGACGGAGTCAAAACAACACTACTCACATTTTCAGCCGCCTGACTTGCATTTTCGCCTTTATCAAAGAAAAACTGTAAAATGTAGCATATTTTCTCTTTGCAAGGGTACATTTTTGACACGCGCGCAAACGAAACTAAATCAATCAAATGCAAAACTGTAAAAGAAGCTTTTTTAGTACTAACTGTAATCTTTACAACGACATCTATTGTAAATCAATGGAACAAAAACTAAGCCAGATACAGAGTACTAAAGCCATGTATTGAAAAAATAATGGATTACTTTTTACTATTACTATACTATTACTATTTTACTATTACACGGAAAAAACGAAACTCGAAATTATTCTAAATATTAATCAAAATTTAAGAAAAATTAGTAGGTAATTTAGTAATTTAGAAACGGTTCGAGTGTCTATTAAAAATTACTAAACGTAATATAAAAATTCCATCAAGCAGGCATTAATTTTTCGAATGCAAGTTTTTAATTTTTACAAAGTAGATTTTAAAATTTCTGAAATAATTTATTATATTTTAAAAGGACTGTACTATTTTTTAAAAAGTACATTATAAAGTTTTTATGATGAAATAATAATAGCTGAAATTGATTTTTAAAATTTATTGTGTGCGTTGCCGCTTTCCCGACCCCGTCCCAATTCTGTTCAACACATTACTTCAAAGCCAATTAGTAAGAGTTTGGCAAGCCTTATATATTTATTTTTTTGCATGAACATGTTGAGAACTCAAACAGAGTACAAATTAAACACAAAAGAGAAATAAAATTCAATATAATAAAAATTAATAATCTTGAAATAATTTTTCTATAACTACTTTTTAAAAATTATAAAGCGGGAATCATATATTACAATATGAAATATATAAAAATTCTATTGTGGCAATTTATTAAAATTTAATAAATTCTTTGTAAAATTTCAAAGTTTTTAGGTGATAATTAAAATGAAGAAAATAACTTTTAATATGCACTTATTAAAAAATGTAAAATGAAAATATTTACAAACTAGAATAGAATTTTTAATAAGGATTTTCTATTTATTACTATAAAAAAGTAATATTTGTTTTCAGATTTTAATTTTTATAATCTCCTATTAATTTTTAATAAAATTTGAGTTGGTGTTTTTTCCGTGTAGATATTTAAAATCTATATAGAAATTCCCAACTTATACTGATTTTTAGAACAGCTATATCCGCAACTTTCCATGACTATATCTCGGAAACTAGATGCGAGCGACATTTATTTTTGATATATTCTATTTTAAAATTAAAAACAACGTAAGAAAAAATGGATCAAAAAAAATGGCGGCTTAGGCCAAACTTCACATTGAAATAGGGTCAGTAAGAGTTAATTTTTTTTCCCAAGAACTAGTAACTAAAATTCACATTGAAATATGGTCAGTATGGGTTAAAGATAAAAAATTTTAAAAAATTCCTAAAACTTTTTTATCTTATTTCGTACCAATTGAGGGGGCGTCCCCAACTTTTTCTTTAAGGTCCACCCTAGTGTCTAAATTTCAGAAAAAAAAGTTTATTTTTATTTTATTAACACTTCATGTATTGTAAAAAAAAACTATAAATTATTCTATCTGCTGCCAACCAATTTTGTCTTAGGTTGATTTTGCTGGCAAGCAATCATTTTGGAAAGCACTTAAGCCACCAGCAAAGGATAAATGCGGCGAATTACTTTCATCACTATGTTATCATCCATCAAACTCAGTTTTAACATTGACATTAATTAAGGCGCGTAATCTTAAGGCTAAAGACATAAATGGAAAGTCAGGTAAGCTATAGGTACATTGAGAAATAACCATTTTTCTCAAATTTTTTTTTTGCTTGTATCTTACCATCTATAGTACACCTAAAATTTAAGTAATAAATGCAAAATATTTACAAGGTTAAACGATATGGTAAGATTTTTAAAAACCAACGCAAAAGCCCATATAAATACACATACGGATTATAAGTCAGTTTCTTTCAGAAAATATTGATAAATCATTTAAAAGTCTTACTACATAATGTATTGCTTTCAAAATAAATATGGTGATCTAGAGAGAAAAATGAGAGAAAAAACAGCTGATGATTGTACTCCGAAAAAAGATTTCAGTTTTTACACAGAGAAATTTCTTCTGAATAAAGTTCTAAATACAATTTGAACGGAGATGTGCTAGCGAGAAAAACAAAACGAGACAACATAATTTGTCGTAAATATATGTTAGAGCAAGATACGCAATAGAGCTTTTTTGAGCTTCCATTGCGCATCTTTCTCTAACATATAGAAAAAATTATATTATCTCGTTATTTTTTTTCGCTATCGCATCTCGTCCCAACTGTGTTTCGGACTAAAACTTCAAAAACCATAGAACACGAGACCGGAGACTCATTTTGACAAGCGAGAGTAAAATTATACTGCCTCAATAGTGTCTGGCCAATACTTTGCTTACAAAATATTTTTCAGCACTTTAATTATTTTCAATTCACGTAATGTCGCGTTCAGAAGGAACAACACAACAAAAAGTCTTAAATCAAAGCATTTTTTTTTATAAATGGTCAACTTGACGCTTAAACACCAACCGGCAAACAAAACTGCTCACTTGGAACTGGTTTTAGATACTTAGCCTTTAAATTTATTAAGGGTATTCCTCTAAACGCGAAGATGCCACGAAAACTGCGTAAACTGACAACATTTTCGAGCCTCGAAAAAGATTATTATGGAGCAAAGTTTACGCAGGCCTCGAAAATTTTCGAAGAAAATTGGATGAGCAAGCAGCCTCGAAAAGTTATCAAGTGAACCAGTGTTGCTGTTTGACGAAACAATTTTGTGCCAATTTAAAATTTGTGTTTGAGTTTTCGCGTTTAGAGGAATACCCTTAATAAATTTCAAGTATTGAAAGTGGAGAAAGTCTAGCAAATTATTGAAAACTCGTAAGTGAATATTTTCTAAACAAAAAACAATTCTGATATTCATGTCAGCTGAATTAGTTGAGAATTTCAGAAAAAAAATTTTATAGCATTTAATAAAGTCAAATACTTTTTTTCCTTAAAACCGTTAAGTTTGTAAAAGAATGATCCATATGCAATACTCACGCAATATTTACTTTCTGAATCGCTATGCTATGCACCCAACGGCTGTTTTTACTTGTCTTTTTTAGCTTTTACTCTCTTAAATCTTTAGGTAGCACATTTTTAATTTTTATACGACAAAATCATAAGAAACACACTTAGAGTATAGTAATTAATGGATAAATATGATTGGTTTAAAGACAAAACAAAAGCAAAATATATGCAAAAGCATTCATGACGAACTAATTTGTGGTTTCAGATCCAAACGGCTGAACAATAATAGCTCACGTATACATATGTACATAGGTGAGGGTTTGTGCTTACATATTAATAAAATGTTAGTGTGTCTAATAGAAAATTGCCTTTTTCGAACTTTCCCTATCGATTGAACCAAAAAAAAATTTTTTTTGAACCACCCTAAAAAATTTTTTTTTTTTTCTCCAATCAATAGATAAAGCTCGAAAATGGCTTCTTAACATCACTTAGGGTGGCTTCGGAACTTGAAAAGGGCCGAAAGGGTCAAAACAGTCCTTTCCAGGTTCCGGGGATACTCCAAGTGATGTCCAAAATCCATTTTCGACCTTTCCATATCGATTGCAACAAAAAAAAAAAATTCCGAAAATGGGTCGAAAACGGTCCTTTTTCAAAGCCAAGCGCTCAAAATTGTTAGCTTTAAGTTCGTCACGAATGCTTAAGCGTGTATTTCCCCCAATAAGGGCACCATCGCTTAAGTCCCCATATTTTAGTTATCAAAACAAATAAAACATTTTACACAGCATCATAACAAGAACACACAGGCTTAATTAAAACAAACAAATAAAACCAACCAACACAACAAACATTTGTGCGTCACTGAATGCTCAAGTATTGTAAGATAACATCAACAATATTAATATACCATCTCAATAATCCTTTCAGATCCCTACGTAAAAGTCTGGCTTCAATTCGGCGACAAACGTGTCGAAAAACGAAAGACTCCGATATTTAATTGCACTCTTAATCCTGTTTTTAATGAATCCTTTAGTTTCAATGTGCCATGGGAGAAGATACGTGAATGCTCCTTAGATGTTATGGTAATGGATTTTGATAATATTGGACGAAATGAGTTAATTGGAAGAATATTATTAGCTGGTGAGTAAATCTGGTTGATAATATTTAAAAATAAATATGAAAAAAAAAACGAATTAATGGAAATTGCAAAAAAAAAATTAAAAAATCAGTGTAACTAACGAAACAAATTTTTCTACAAAAAAAATAAAAAAAAACTGTACCACAGCGGTCAAATAGAAAAGTTAAATGAAAACTTCAGGACATACAAATATTATGTGAGTCATTACCATGGATGGGCACAAGTTCAAGTACAAGTACAAGTTCTAACGAGAGCGCAATTGAAAACAACGAGAGAGCATTTATGTATACAAACAAACAAGTTCTTCTGCAAGCTCTAACGAGAGCACAAGTGAGAGTAAAGAGATCAAGTCTATCGTCCAATTTTTTCGAATCACTGATCTAAAAAATCGTTTTTATTTATCAGTCGTTCTCTAAAATCCAATTTGCAACGTTCTCGATCAAATGTTCTTTAGCACCCATATATTATATAAAGTACAAGAACATGTTGAAAATTAGCATTTTTGACCAATTACGATACTCATTTAACTTCTCCATTTGGGCCGCCGTGTTGTAAAGATATTGGGCTGCCTGTGAACTGTCGCAATGTTAGTATTTACCTCTTATGCGTCAAAAGCTTACTTTTAATTAGAAACATATTGCAGCTAACATGACACCACGCACCAAATTTCAAATTGACTAGACACACGTCTAGGTTAGGTGAGGTTAAAAGGGTTGCTTGCATAGCAAAATGCAGTCGGAGGCAGTTAGCCCATTGTGATACCCTACATATGTATAAAAATATTCCCCTCCTTTTCCTTTAATATTCCTATTGAATGGGGGCGAACCGCCCAGAAGCCTTGGTAAAGTTGAGGATGCTGGTGAGTTCCAACTCAGCTAGGTCCAACAAAGAACGCTGAACCCAAATATTTGATTCGTCTCCTCATTAGCCCCGTGCATTCGCAAAGCAGGTGTTTAACCGTCTCATTCTCTTCTTCATCTCCGCAGCTCCTGCAGAAATCTCTGAAAAGAGCACCATATCTGGCAGCCATAGGGCCAATAACACAGTGCTCTGTCAGTTCTCCTACAACAGTCCTTAGTTCTCCTCTTCTGAATCTTAAAAGAGAATCCGTTCTTGCCAGATTCAGTTTAGGCCACATGATTCGGGACGTTCTGCATCCTGCGGTAAGGTTCCACCTACTGTTCGTTTCTTTTTCTTTTTACTACGCCCTCTATCCGATAGTGTAGTTCCACCAATGGTATCTTAAGGTCTACCACTTGTTGATTCTCCGGTTGCTCTAATCCTATTCTGGCACATTCGTCAGCTTTCTCATTTCCGGAAATACCCTTATGATCGGACACCCAGCAGAGCTCTACAGCATGCTGTTGGATTGAACGTAGTGATTCCCTGCGTTCTACGCACCGAAACTTCACTATTTTGGCGTTCAGGGCTTTGATCGCTGCCTGACTGTCCGAACATATGGTAATAATGGAGGGAGTAAGCTCCCTGTTCCGTGTCACCTGTGCGGCTTGGTCTATGGACATCTCCATACCCATATTATCCGTGTACACACCCGCTCCTGCACCGAACTCCATCTTGAATCCATCTGTGAAGAGGGTTAGCCCCTTTCCTTCCAAAGCCGTACAGCATGATGGGTAAATTTTTTCTAACATTTATGCCTTGGACCATATTAATAAATTCATACAATTACATTCATGCAATTGTATATTTATATACATACATATGATCTGGGTGGGTATGTTGAGAAAGTGCGATAAAGCTAAGAAAAAATTATAAAAATATAACAAATTAATTGCAAGTATAATTTTTTCATTTCCCTTAATATGTATATAAGCTTTTTACTTGGTTTAAAGCTTCAAGCTAAATTGCTAAGAAATCTAATAGCTGTAATAGCTAAACTATATTATTACTATTATTACTAGAACGATGCCTGAGTTCCAATCTTCTCTTGCTGTAAAGTTGATGTTGTAGGCAGTGTCAAAGTCAAGTATTGGTACTCGGTAGTCACTTGCTGTAAGGCAGAGTTCCCGCTGCATATCTTGCGAAATAGACCCGTGACCATCAGGGTTTTGAATCTTGTTGCATTTTTTTAACCTAAGAATCCCTTTTGCCGCCATATTCTTGATGTATAGGTCAATAAGGAGAAGATGCAATATAATTTCCAGGCCCGCCTGTGGTGTCGATCTCACTGCTCCTGTAGACACACCCCTAACGGCGCGAAATTTGACCTTCTGATCAAATTTGAGAGTGTAGCTTCGTACTGTGTTATCATATAAGCAAAACGTGTTTCCAACTTTATTCCTATGCCTATGACCTGCCCCTTTGTAAGATTTCCAGTCCATGCCACAATTTTGAACCCGTGTCTGCTAGCTAAGATTTCTTTGAGCTTTCACATTCTGAATTTGGCGCGTGTCAAGCGTACTGTGCTGAACTATGCGCAGAAGTAATACAACGCACACGCGCTTAGTTAGGTCCACCCGATTCCAGTAGACAAAGTAAGCAAAACCTATGAGAGCTCACAACAAATTGTGCCATAGTTTCCTGCCCTTCACATTCACAGTGATCTTTGGACTTGACCCCAACCATGTTTAGCTTGTATTTCAGCTGCCCTCTAACAATTTTGGTGAGTCTGTAAACACTTGTTTCGGGAGCAAACCAATCACAAGATTAAGCTTATCCAAAACAAACAAGTTTGCCTCTAGTTAGATATTAATTCCATAAATTACTCCTCTATGGCATGTTCCAAAGCAGTGTCAATGGAGTTAAGAATTGAAGGTTTAATATTTGGGACAAACTAGTACTGCTCTAACTAGAACTGCTCTTACTGGTTTGTCACCTGTGATATTTGTATATCCCTTGAAATATATTGTTTGGAACAATTCCTATAGCTCACACCTTCATACCAGTAGTAACTGTGCCAATGTAATCCTGTGCTTATATTGCGCCATTAGAGCTATCCTGATGCCTGTACAGAGTTTTATAAAACTGCTTAAAAATGAGACAGCCAGTGGCCTTTTATTGTAGCTTGAATGATAGCAAATACTGATAGAAGCATTATATGTATGTAGTTCAATACCTTCTACGGGGAAATGTACTCTCTCTGATTTTGAACTGTTCCAAGTAAATACCGGCACAAGTACCATTATCAATCACAAATCCATGCTTGCATATAACAATATTGCCTGGGTTACAGCTGGAGTGTACAGATTCATTCCAGTATTTCCTTTTAGTTAACCTCAGCATGAGATTATTTGAAAATATGGGAAGTCTCCGAGATAACTCGAAAACATGACTACCATGCTACTCATGTAAAAAAGAGGTTCAGAGGTCCAGATTCCATCAGGCTTTTTTTAAAAGACCTAATGTAGTGACTATTGAATATAGAACTATCCTTAGTCTGGATGATTTATGTTACTATTGCATTAGTGCAAGAAAATACTAATCTTAAGGGAGTGTTCATTCAAAAATATTAATTGGCGTATACACCAATTGGTTATCATCGCTCTAGCGATATCTGTTTAGTAGATCATCAACGTAATTGATAACGAACTTAACTTAATGAAATATGAATAAAAGATATTGGTCCAAAAGAACTGCTCGTAAAAAGCGTTGCGTACAGCCGCTGGACAACCTGATATGTAATTAAAAATTTGTTTTTACTGTTCATGCATTATGTAATGAAAATTTTCTTATGTTCTCATATTGTCGCAAGATTGTCACTAAGTCTATGTCAACCATAAATGAGCTACAATAAAAGCAAATATAGAAAGCAACAGTTACTATATTTAGCTTATCATTAATGTTTTTGTTTTTTTTTTTTTTGAGTTTTTATCATTGATATTTATTAAGAAATACATTCAAAGTTAATATAAGAGTTATTTACTGGAAACATCATGGCATTATCCAGCTGATCTACGAAAAATGTCTTGATATATATGAGTCCAAGTGCGAAAGTTTTTGTTTGCTGATCATCGGTTATCAAAAATATGGCATTTTGACCCATATGTTTCCTACAGCTTTTCCAAATCACTTGTGCTATTATGCTGATCCGTTCGAGCCTATGTTGGGAGCAGTCCTAACAGGGGATCTTTATCTCCTTTCTATAAATGTTGATTTGAAAGAAAATGAGTTAGTTTAGTAAGAAGAAAGATGAGAAGTGAATTTACCGAGCACCGAGTCTGAGTCATCCGACTGCTGCGAGAGATTACCCAAACTGATGGAACCAGTTGATGAATTTGTTTAGTGTACGTTAGGAATGGCAATCACGGGATTACGGGATCCCTTCGCTCTAAATATAGGCTAAAGTAATCCCGGGATTATAAAGGGACAATCCCGGGATTTTCGGGATTAGAAAAAATGTTATCCAATAAATATTCCTTTATATCCTCAAATCCAAAATCTGCAAAATAATTATTTTCAATATTGTAACAGCAGCATAGGTTTGTTTTCCAAAAGAAAAAACCACAGTCTACCTAGATTTGACTTTGAAATTTTGACGCATAAATATCTAGACCTGCCATATACTATACATTAGGCTGGCTCAAAATCGTATGGAAAAAATTAAATATAGTCAAAATCCTGGTGCTCAGGCCTGAAAATATACCTTGCGCCTATGAATCCCTTTTGCCAAAATTTCCCACGAATCGGACAATGGGAAGGCGTTTCAGTGGGCCGATTAGTGTGATTTTTGTGCATTTGCGAGACGAGTTTTTAGTATTATTTCTTTTAACTAAAAATATATCAACTTCGAGGAATATTCGTGGCTATCATTTTTTGCGGACTCAGTATTGCCGCAAATTTGAGTATTGATTCATTGATACGAATGTTGAAAATGCTAATAAATCTAACATACGTCCAGTTTGCTCGTCCGAAACTATACCTATTTTATACTTTTCAGCCATGGCGCTATTCTCAATCGATTGGGAATCATCTTTTACACAGAAAACGATATATTAAAGAAATTTTGGACCATCGATGCTATGTGGAGAAATTTTTGATAAATAAAAGCAAGCATTTTCTTCATAAGAAAATAAAGATTTTTAGTTTATTTTTGTTCCAGAAACGCTAATATTTAAAATTTGTCCTTTTTGTAGATTTTTTTCGGTTTTCGGCAGCCACTTTGATTAATTTTTTAAGCTGTTCTTCGTCCTTCGTTATATGTTTGTTTGTTGGTTGTTGAAAGACCAATTGCACTTTCCGCGGTGTCATTCACAGCATGGATTTTCTGATAAAAGGCCCCATAAGCTGGCCAAATGAAGAATAGTACAAGTGTTCAAAGATTATGTCCCAAAAAGAGCGATTGCTCTTGTGCAAAATTTCAACGAACAGATAACGGAGCACGAAGATCAGTTTTACAAAATACTTAAATTGACCGCCGAAAACTAAAAAAATCTACAAAATAGCCAAATGTGAAATATTAGCGTTTCTTTAATGAAAATACACTAAAAATCTTTATTTTCTTATGAAGAAAATGCTTGCTTTTATATGTATATCAAAAATTTCTCCAGATAGCTTTGTTGGTACAAAAAATCTTTGGCATATCCTTTTCTGTGCAAAAGCAAATTCCCAATCGATTTTATGCGTAAAAGTATCTTGGGTTTTTGAGAAAATCTGCCATGTTTTTTTTTTCATAAAATGCGCTACAGCTTCGCGAATTTTCAACAATATCAAAAGATCTATTAGAATCAAACACACAAAAATTAATTATTTTGATTTGGATGAAAATGCCAATATTTTGAAAAATTTTTTAGCGGTTTTTCAAGTTTTGACACTAAAACTTTAAATGGGCAAACTTCGTAATAAACGTTTTTTAATCAAATCGGTGGAATAAGTGTCCCCTTATATCCTCTTAAAATCAACATACATAATCGGCAACCAATTCCGAGATTTGAAGACTGCATGGTTTGAAATAGATTTAGTCTGCTGTGAAATAAAGCAATTTTAATTTTGTAAGTATATAAAAGCTTCTCGTTTTATTGTAGTTTTTTTATGCATTTGTTAAAACTATAAATCCCGGGATTGATCCCGGGATTAGAAATTTTGATCCCGAAAATCCCGAAACTCAAAAATAGTCCGGGATTGCCATCCTTAGTGTACATCTCATTAGAATAGCAACTAAGTAACTTTACGACAAATCTGAAGGCACCAACAGAGAAGACGACATACGCATTCTCTACACTAAGAAAACGATTTGTTTGAATATAAAAATTTGATTTGATATAGAGCAACAGAGCAATAGAATCAAACAATATGCTTCAACCAACATATACCACTATTTGATCCAAATACAATATGTTTTACCAAAATAAATATTTGATTCCTCTATATGGAATATACATTTGTTGTACTCAAACAAATCGTTTTATCAGTGTATCGCACGTCTTAGCATTGATATAGGCGAAATAGACTGTTTGAGGATTAAAAGTAGTAAAGTATTTTTTACACCGCTTTAAGGAACCTACACTCAGCGAAAAAAAATAAATAATTTTATGCTTGATTTGACCATAAAAGCGCCCTAGCCGAAAATTTTAAAATTAAATAGAAGAATTTGAAGTTTCTTACGATTGAAATAAAGTTAAAAAATGTTTATTTTAATACTTTTTAAATTCAAAATTAATTAAGCGTTGTTTGTGTTAAAAATCAACGGAAAAATTTTTTTATTTGCTATTTTCAACTTTAAAATTTGCGTTTTTGATTTGTCATTATTTTTGCAACAGAACACAACATGTCGTTTACATTTAATTCATGTTATTCAATTATTATATCGGCGCTAACATAATGACAAATTAACTTTATATGTATTAAGTAACTTTATATGTATTTGTATTATGTAACTGTTGCTTTCACACATAACGATATGTGATTCTCTCCACCTACTACTTACTACTAACTTTTACTACTACTACTACTACTACTATTACTACTACTAACTGTACGTAATTTTTTTAATTCATTTTTAAATCCATTTTCATATTAAATTCCATTTCGAACGTGGTCAACTCTACTTCTACTGCATTTCTTCATAATTGCACCATAATTCACCATCACCCCAAATTCAACTTAATTTCAACATAATTGAACTGATTATACGATTCGACAAATGAATAGGTAAAAATGGTTCTGGCGCATCTGAAACTAAACATTGGCAGGATATGATTTCAAAACCAAGACAGAGCATAGTGCAGTGGCATCGCTTAAAGCCGGAGTAAAAAAACAAACAAGAAGTATATATATATATAAATTAAAACTTAATTTTAAAATTAAAAAAATTACAAATACAAATTAACAAAAAAAAAAAACACAACAACTACACAAAATCCGTACATACAGCAACTACAACAACCACACAAAGTAACATTTAAAAAATGTAACAAAATAAAAACTAAAATATTTTTTAAATTTTTATTAAAAAATAAACATAAGAGAAAACAAAAACAAAATAACCGCTACAAGAGACGAACAAAAAATTTAATTTAAAAAAAAATATACACGAAATAAACACAACAACAATAAATTTTAATTTAAAAAATAAATTTTGATTTAAAAGAAATTGTATTTTAAAAAAAAAATATGCAAAAAAAAATACAATACACGAACATTTTATATACAATAATACATGTATGTGTACATATGCAAAATAATGGAGTATTCACTTTTATTCGCTAAATTTTGCTTAATTTACAATTATTTGCCTCAAAGAGTTCATGCATACAATCACCGAAAATACTATGTACATTAGAGATTAATTTTTTCTTTTCGGTACTATGGCGAATTCGGTAGAAAAAGTTCTATATTTTTCTTAAAAATTTTTTTGAAAGACCACAACTTGCAAAGCAAATTGATCGTCTTACGATGAAATAAAAGTTTCTATATTCATTCTTTAATAATTATTTACACAAAACTATAGCAGTATTTACACATATCTACATCAGTATATCAGTCCGTCATTCTTTAAATAACCGACCACTAGGGCGTATCACGAAAAGAAAATTCACCAGTTTGATATATTTACCTTTTAAGGTTTTTTTTTATAAAATTTAAGAATTTTTAAACAAAAACCATTCAATGTTTTTCTATGCCATTCCCCATAGTTTTTGAGATATTTCGTTTCAAAAAAAGTTCCAACAAAAAGCAAGTGCGCAGTTATTCAAAGGATGACCGATATGTAGTATATGACGATTTTCGATAATATTCAAGATTATAGTTCACATTAAACAGTTTTGAGCTATTCATTATCTCGATTCCTTTTAACCGTAGCGAAACTCAATTGGAACATAAGTTATATATAAAATTGATTACGTGCACAATTGCGTAAATTAAAAAGATATTCAAAGTCAAATGTAGTGTGCCAAATTCGCCACTGTTCCGGAAAAAATTAAACTATACATGCAAAAAAGTATGTATGAGTATATCTAAACACATACACATATTTATGTATGTAGAATGTACATTGTACATAGACTTTGCATATAATGTAAAATATGTACATACAAGAGTAGCTAAGTACTGTTAAACAAACTTGCACATAGAACCGTCATAAATGTGTGTAAATAAATAGAGAAACTATTAAAGCTTTCGTTACAAACATCATCAAGATTTTAAAAAAAAATAGCTTTTACGCTGGCATTGTCGCGTTTTTGCTGTTATTAGGTTTTTGTACGTCATAAGCTGACTACTTTTCGTTTGACATGTTTATTTGTATGGAGCTGTTTTTTGCTTGAAAAGTCGAGATAAATGAAAATTCGAGCTGATTATAATGCCAGTGTGAAAGCTTAATATAGCTGGATCTATTTGAATACTGAACCATATTGAATAATGAATACAAATATTTCCTTATTAAAGAAATCTGAACAGAGCAAAACTTTTAGGGAAGCGAAAAATATCGTGCAGTGCCTAAATTGGCAATTTCGAGACTTTGTTCGCATTGTACTACACTTTACGGTCTTCGTGGAAAACAGCGCAAGTATTGATTTGAAACGAGCAGCTAAACTAACCCTCTAATGCATACCACCGTCTTAAGGCGGGCTATAGCTGAATCGGTAAAACTACCACACCTGGTGATCCCATCCAACGTATTGAATGATTTATCTTCCATCGTTTTAATGAATAGATCGAATTCTTTGCAAGGCCTATAAGGTTCGTGAATCTATTTCCGTTCTCTGTTTACAATAAATTAATTATAAAAATTTAACTATATATTCATTATTCGAGAACTATTGTTCAGTATTAAAACAATCTTATATAGCAGTGCTCGTCATTATAGAAAAAAAAACACATTTAGGCAATTCAGAAGGTCATATGTCATAAGCGGTGCTGCCCAGAGAATGTGCAGGCACTCTGATGCCGTGCTGGCAGCGTAAAAAGCGAATTCCGACCAGATTAAATGAAATTAACCACTATGTTTTAATACAAAATTATTAGGCGCGTGTTCGTTTTGACAATCGTTCTTTATTACTAACTTACTACAAAAAAAAAGAGTACAAAAAATACAAGTGATGCTAACTACTTCAAAAAGGGCAGAAGCAATACTTGCGCCAACATACCGCCCGGCTTGAACCGGGTGACAAGGTTCAAAACAGTACAGAAAAAGATACATATATTATTTACAGGTAAATAGTACGAAAAATTCAAATAATAACGTATAATACATGTAATATACTGTGAGACTGTAAACTTAAATTCATGTATTATCATTCAAGAATATGCGTAACATATAAAGAATATAAGTGAATTCTATACATACAAATAAATAGCGTAATTCACAAGGAATACAGAATTATTATATATTAATTTTATTCTAATGTAAATAATAAGAAAAATAATAATTTTCGAAGATTTACTTAGATACATAGATCTTGTTTGGTTGGCAAACGACACAGTTTACTTATAGGACGTAGGTATTGACCCTCAGCTGTTTTTAATGTCACCACCCTCACGCGACCATCACTGCCAGGATGACACTTAAGCACGCGAGCCAGTTTTCATTTTGTCGGTGGAGTGTTGTCTTCGATTACGGCTACGACATCGTCTTCGCAGATATTAGGCGATTCGCGAAACCATTTCGTACGTTTCTGAAGACTGACGAGGTATTCATCTCGCCAACGTCGCCAAAAATGTTGTCGTATGGAGGAAATAGTTTGCCAGCGCTGATGTAGATTACCCTCGAATTCTTTGATTTCAAACTCAGGGAGCGATTTTAACGGTTCGCCCATGATGAAGTGGCCAGGGGTCAAAACCTCTAGATCACCAGCACTAGCAGCAGCGTCAGTGCACAACGGACGCGAATTAACGCAGGCTTCAACTTCGGTTAACAACGTCGTAAGTTCTTCAAAGGTGAACAAAGTTTCACCCAGCGCTCGTGACGCGTTTGATTCCTACTTCCCAGTAACCATCCATGTGCGGCGCGTTCGGCGGATTAAAATGCCATGTTATACTGGAGTCATTGAAAAATTCATGGGTTGCAGAATCAGCTAAACATAACTGAAGTGTATGACGAAGCTCTTTGTCAGCCCCAACGAAATTAGTTCCGTTGTCCGAATGCATGTGGCGGCAATAGCCACGACGATTGATAAAACGTTTGAAGCCGTTAAGGAATGCGTTCGTTGATAGGCCACTAATAAATTCGAGGTGCATTGCGCCGGTGCTCATACAAATGAATGAACAAATGTAGCCTTTCATCGATTTGGAGCCGCGGCCAGGAGAAAATTTAAAAGCATACGGTCCGGCGAAATCAACAGCACTTCGCAAAAAACATCGAGCATAAACAGTGCGGTTCAATGGCAAGTCGGCCATATTTTGTTGACATGGTGTGCGATTTAGTTGCTTACACTTGACGCAATTGCGATATATCTTTCTCAAGATTTCTAGAACCTAAGACCCAAAACCGCCGTTGTAGTACAGATTGCATGACTTGAGGCCCTCCGTGCAAAGTGATGCCATGAATTTCGGCAATGATTATTCTAGCAAGCGGTGAATTTTTTGGCAACAACAGGGGGTGTTTTCGGTCAATGGACATCTTAGAGCGTGATATGCGACCACCCACGCGGAGCAGCTGGTGCTCATCCAAAAAAGGCTGCAGACGAAGTAAACTACTTCGTAGCGGTAGCAATTTACCTTGTCCGCAAAGAGTAATTTCATTAGAAAAAGCAAAGTTTTGCATATACTTAACTAAAGAAACTTCAGCAGCTGATAGCTCCTCAAAATTTAGCGATGTAACTTTGGTGGGTGTTTTTGAGAGCTTTGCACGTATGTTGTTAATAAAACGCAGCAGATAAGCAGTGACTCTTTTCAACTTTCCGTAAGAGGAATATCGTTGCAACAGCTCCCAGCATTCTTCAGTGCGTGCGACATGAACTTTCACATTCTTCGAGGATAGCTCTAAATCGGTTACATGCTTGAAGTTGTTATTTTTGAAAACTATGGCAGCGTCACTCAGCCATTTCGGCCCTTTCCACCATAATTGATGTTGTAGCAACTGTGTAGGAGACGTACCTCGTGAAGCACAAGCCGCAGGGTTATTCTCAGAGCGAACGTGATTCCAACACTCAGCGGGTAGCACTTCTTGGATGTCGGCTACGTGATTAGCGACAAATGTTGACCAACAACTTGGGTGGCTCTGCAACCAGGCAAGAGTGACCGTTGGTCGGACCAAGCGTAGAGCTGAAAGGCGGAATTATCTAGACAAGAAATAACGGATCTTATGAGTTTTGCGGCGAGATGAGCGGCGCATAGCTCAAGTCGAGATAGCGAAGTTGTTTTAAGCGGTGCTACCTTTGTCTTTGCAGTGACGAAGGCAACATTTACGTTTTCAGCCGAATCAAAAGTGCGAGCATAGATGACTGCTGCGTAAGCGCGCTCAGAGGCGTCGGCGAAGACATGAAGTTCAGCATGCGAACATTTTTGCCCAATACCAAGCAAACGGTTCAGCCTCAAAGAAGACAGCGATTTTAAATCTTCACGATGTGCGAGCCATTCACTGGCTATGTTGTGCGGTACAGCTTCGTCCCAGTCAATATTTGTACGCCAGATTTATTGGAACCAAATTTTCGATTTTATGGTACACGGGGCTATAAAACCCAGCGGATCAAACAGCTTACTGGCTTCTGATAGGAACGCTCTTTTTGTCAAAACTGTAGGTGAAGGTTCAATACATACCGTGAATGTTAAATAGTCGAGCTCCGTATTCCAAAGGAAACCCAATGCACGAACTTCTTCATCAGCAGCTAGAAACTGCGAAATATTTTGCTAGCGGTGTGGCAGGCTAGCATAAAGTTGTTTGCAATTTGTAGCCCACTTTCTGAGCTCGAACCCGCCACCGGATAAAAGCGTGTTAATTTTACTTTGGAGATCACTGAGTAAAGACTTTGATGATGCACCACTCAGTAAGTCGTCCATGTAAAAATCATTTAAAATGGCTGAAGCAGCGTCTTTTGATGCTTCATCATCCGTGAACGCGGTTTATTGTAATGATTTTACGGCGAGATGCGAAGCTGAAGCTACGCCATAAGTGACGCGTAGCATTCGGTAATCTTGAACAGGATGAGATGGATTTGCACGCCATACAATGCGCTGATAGTCGACTTGATCCGAGGCTACATACACTTGCCGATACATTTTTTGCACGTCAGCAGTCATTGCATATCGATGCGATCTAAAGCGCATAAGTACAGAAAAAAGATCACGTTGCAACTGTGGGCCTACCATCAATGCGTCGTTGAGAGAGTTTCCTGTTGAAGACTTAGCGGACGCGTTGAATACTACCCTCAACTTTGTAGTAGTGCTCGTTTCTTTCACAACAGCATGATGGGGCATATAAAAGTGGCGTTCAGGAACATTTGATACTGACTCCATGTGACGCATATCAATTAATTCGTTCATAAATGCGTTGTATTGCGAGCGTAAATCATCATCAGCTGCAAGTCGCTTTTCCATGCGTAGAAGACTGCGTACCGCGGCACTCCTTGTTTCGCCTAGAGTCACATTCTTAATAGGGAGTCGGACAATAAAACGACCATCAGAAGCGCGTTTGTGCGTTCTGTTGAAAAGGTCCTCACAATAAGACTCTTCAGCGGTCAAATGCTTCTTTGGTGGCAGCTCCTCGAGCTCCCAAAATTTACTTACTAATTGTACTAACTTTATATCGCAATGCAAGACTTGCACACTAGAAGTCTTATCTACATGGCCGGCGCGGCCGAACAAGACCCAACCTAATGTAGTCTCTTGCGCTATAGGTGTACCAGGCGTACCTTTTCGTATGTTTGTTGAGATAAACTTTTCCATTTCGTCCATGCCAAGAAGAATTTCGATAAGACCAGGTGCGTCAAAATGTGGGTCAGCCAGCGGCAAATCTTGTATGTGCGGCCATTCGAATTTTTGTAACTTAGTGGTTGGCAACTCGTTAGTAATTTTGGAGAGAATTTGAGCATTTATAGTATAGCTCTGCTCTGCGTAGCGTGAAGAAATATTTAGAGTAACTTCGCCACGAGTTTTAAGTCCTGTTGAAGATCCAATTCCAGAGATGTGCATCGATGAAGAAGAGCGGGGCAAGCGGAGACGTTGAACACAGGATTCAGTCACAAATGTAGCGTGTGAACCATTGTCAAATAAGACGCGTACGGGTTGCCAGCGCCCTGCTGCATCTTGAATGCGTGCTAAAGCGGTGGCTAGTAATATAGCGCCTTCGGTAGTGGTGCTTGGCAAAGACACCCTCCCATTAATTTCAGCGGTTGTTGCGGGCGATGCGTGGCAAGCTGGAATTATTGCGATTGCTGAAGCAGGTAGCGTTGAGGGCGTAGGAATAATTGCGTTTGAGGAAGCCAAGGGTGCGTTATTCGAATTGTTCGGCAGAGATTCAAGAGAAGCGTTTGGAGAGTGACATTTTGATGTTGCGTTGGAAAATGCGTTGTGTAACATAGTGTGATGGCGCATTCGACATATTCGACATGTGGAAGCGCTACGACACTTTGATGCGGGATGTATTTTGCTAAGACAATTTAAGCATGCGTTTTTTTGCTTAATAAATTTTACCTTAGCGAATGCGTCAAGTTTAATAAATTTATTGCAAGCGTAAATTTTGTGGTTATCGTTGCAGAACAAGCATTGTTCATGATCGCGTATGTTGTTAAAGACGTGCGTGGACGTTGCATTAGCATGTAAAACATTTGAGGCTTTTGGAACTTTTCTAGGCGTGGATTTTATACTAGATTGAGCGGAAGGAATAGACGACAACATACATAGAGAGCGACAGCGTGTCTCTAAAAATGTTTGCAACTGCTCAAAAGTTGGCAAGCCGTCATCTGTTAGCGATAGTTCCCATTGTTTTCTAGTCTCAAATGCTAATTTTGATACCACCACGTGCACCAGCCAATCATCCCAAAACTGCACTGGACGATTCAATGCCTTTAACGCTCTAACATGTTGCAAAATTGTATCCAAAACATGTTTTATGTCATAAGCAGAGTCACTAGACGCTTGGCCTATCCCATAAATTGAACGAAAATGATGCTCTACTATGACTCGCATCGCTTTGTAACGGGACTTAAGGAGGCCCCATGCCTCAGCATAATTTGCATCGCTAACCTTGAAACTGTTTATAACATGCAGGGCTTCACCCCGCAGACTGCAACGAAGGTAATGCATTTTTTGTGCACCTGACAAAGTGTTATTTCCGTCGACCAATGATACAAAAGCATCATGAAATGAAATCCATTCTGTTGGCTCACCCTCAAATAGTGGCAACTGCATTTTAGGAAGTTGAATGGATGCAGATGCTTGCGAGATAGGAATACGCACTTGCGTGTTGTTGTTGTGTGTCGGTGGTTGCGAAAAACTATTAGCAAAACGATTTAAATTAGCTAACGCTTCTATGTACCATGTTTCTGCTTGTACGCGTTCCTGCTCCTCGCTACCCTGTGTCTCTTGACCGCAAGAAACCTCCACCTCGTCTTGTGCTTCGTTGAAACGCACCCACTGTTCATTTAAAAGCTTTAAATAGCTCTGAACAAGGTTACTATCAGACGATAAATCTTTTTCAAGTTTGCTTGCATTTAAATATCTTTTTATTGAGTTCCGAGCAGAGTCGCGCGTTTTGACACAATTTGTCATAATTTAAGTATTTTTTGCGAGGGGAAATCAATTAAACTCTTATATGAAAAGCACTCAACAAAGGTGCTGGCTATTTGATTTCGCGGAGATTCGCGGAGATGCTTAATACAATTGACAAAAATTGAGGTTAAAAACGAAGACAATGTGGTTTGAACCAACAACGAAAGCGAAAAAACTTGAAATATTTGGATAGTAATAAAAAACGATTATCCGGTTCGAAGGACCAAAATGATGCCGTGCTGGCAGCGTAAAAAGCGAATTCCGACCAGATTAAATGAAATTAACCACTATGTTTTATTACAAAATTATTACTACAAAAAAAAAAGAGTACAAAAAATACAAGTGCTAACTACTTCAAAAAGGGCAGAAGCAATTCTTGCGCCAACACACTCAAAGAGCGTAAAAAACGTGCACGTATACAAAATCATCAACACATGCTCATCGTTGCTTGTAGTAGTGGACACCAGTGGTCATAAGTAGACCATTGGCAAAACATCACCCGTGGGCGACACGGCAGAACGAATCATATACGCCAGTGGTCGGCAAAAGAATACTAACACAAATGTGAGAGTATGAGTGAGAATGAAAAAATTTCAAAGTTTGAAAGCAAAACGGAATACAATGTACGTATGTGACAAGAAAACACAGCACACACGGTACTCTTTGATACGAACTGATCTGATATTTTCTATTCTCTTTTGTTGTATATGTATACATGGAAAAAACACCAACTCAAATTTTATTAAAAATTAATAGGAGATTATAAAAATTAAAATCTGAAAACAAATATTACTTTTTTATAGTAATAAATAGAAAATCCTTATTAAAAATTCTATTCTAGTTTGTAAATATTTTCATTTTAAATTTTTTAATAAGTGCATATTAAAAATTATTTTCTTCATTTTAATTATCACATAAAAACTTTGAAATTTTACAAAGAATTTATTAAATTTTAATAAATTGCCACAATAGAATTTTTATATATTTCATATTGTAATATATGATTCCCGCTTTATAATTTTTAAAAAGTAGTTATAGAAAAATTATTTCAAGATTATTAATTTTTATTATATTGAATTTTATTTCTCTTTTGTGTTTAATTTGTACTCTGTTTGAGTTCTCAACATGTTCATGCAAAAAAATAAATATATAAGGCTTGCCAAACTCTTACTAATTGGCTTTGAAGTAATGTGTTGAACAGAATTGGGACGGGGTCGGGAAAGCGGCAACGGAAACTCTCTGGCAGTCCCAATTTTGTTCAACACACTAAAAATTTTAAAGATAAATTTCAGTTATTATTATTTCATCATAAAAACTTTATAATGTACTTTTTAAAAAATTGTACAGTCCTTTTAAAATATAATAAATTATTGCAGAAATTTTAAAATCTACTTTGTAAAAATTAAAAACTTGCATTCGAAAAATTAATGCCTGCTTGATGCAATTTTTATATTACGCTTAGTAATTTTTAATAGACACTCGAACCGTTTCTAAATTACTAAATAACCTACTAATTTTTCTTAAATTTTGATTAATATTTACAATAATTTCGAGTTTCGTTTTTTCCGTGTACAAGCAAAGTAGCTCTGCTACTCATGAGTAGCAGCGTGCCGATGGCTGATATACGCATATAAAACGAGAGAGCGCAAAAATCACTTCAGTTTGATTTGAAAAGTGAACGAAGCAAGATTGCTGTCGCACAAATCTTACAAAGCGTACACTGACGTGATTTATGAATGATAAAATTTAAGTAGTCTAAGAATTTACGTGCTTAAGGTTCTCTGAGTGTAAGGCACACAACTAACACATGCATTGCGTAAAAACTACGCATGTGGTAGTGCCCAGCTACGGTCATTAGTGAATGTTGTACAAAAATACTACACATGTGATAAACTTCTCATAATTGTTTGTACCGTATAACCAGTGGTGCCCACTACCACAAGCAACTATAAACATGTTTTGATGATTCTGTATACGTGCACGCTTTTTTACGCTCTTTAAGCGCTTATTCATTCTCATTTTTACGCTCTTTGAGCGCCTGCTCGTTCTCTGGGCAGCACCGTATTTAACTGCCAATCGAACAAAGTAATGAGTAAAGAGCTAAACTGAATTGGGACGTGCAATATTGTCCAGATTTTTCCTATACGTTTGTAGTGAGTAAAAAATTGACACTAGCAAAATTTTTCGCAGAGATTCTATTTTTTGGTGCGATTTGACACATAAGATAAATCGCACGTCCCAATTCTGTTTTTAGGTTAAATTATATTTCTTTTTCTATGTCACTCTCTTTTTTCATACGATTCTCTCAACAAAATGCAACAACAACAATAAAATATTTAAGACAATCCATAAATCTTAAAACATTATGACACTATGATATCTTGTGAATTGCCTAATTATTTTTGCATGCCTAAGTAGTATTTTATTTTGGATGAGATAACGTGTGTTCCTTTTTTTTAGATTTTCGCACAAAATATGCTAGCACACTTTTAGGCATGCAAAATTAACAATTTTTAAACATAACACCGAACGCTGCTATACAGTTTACAGTATTTTAGCTGCGAAGGGTAGGTTTAGCTTAAATGTGCGTACATTTCTAATCACCTTTTAATATACTTATGTGCGTATATATAAATATGCAATTGATTTTGTGTACAATATGTTATTTCATACTCTATTAGCGTTACTCAACATATTTATATAACTGTAAAGTTGAGAATCAATTCAGTCTTTTTAAACTCTTAATTAATTGTACATTTTTTTATTCATAATCAGCTTTTTTATTGTATTACATGCCTTAAAACTAAAATATTTAATAAGCTTGCATGAGTTTGAATAAGTTCATGTAATGATACCATTATAATATATGTATTACTATAAATTGTAACTAAAACCTCCTGTAAAGAGCTTGAAACTTCAATAACAACTTGAGCATACGATTACTTATCAGCCTGAAAGCAGACATACATACTTCGAAACTTAAGTGAAAACAAATATTAAGTATAAAGGTGTGTTTTTGACATTATAACATGGCTAAAAATTTGCTAGCATATTTTGTATGAGGAAAAATTACGATGTCACAAAATGCCATAGCATACTTTTAAGCATGCAGAAGTAAATCCATTTAAACGCAAAGCTCAGACACTGATGAAGACAATAGGCTCTGCCTGCCTACCGAATATATATACTATATGTACACAAATTTGTCGGCAATAATTGTGGTATAATTTTGGGTAAAAAATCTTTAATTTGTTATCGGTATACACCTCTTTATAGCCGTAAGTAAGTTATACCAATACATTGCATGTCAAGTTTATACTTTTGTTATTGATTTAACTATTTTTTTTTATTTTCCCGAGATTAATATATGTCATGTACCGTCCAAAGTAGCTTGGAGGAAAAAACTAGTTTTTTCTAGGCCAAATTAGTTCAATTAAAGCGTGTTAGGATAAACTGAATTTACAAAAAATTTTCAAATAAAACTTAAATAAAACTTCTCAAACATAATTTTTGCATAAAAAATTTCTTGTATCCTGAAAATATGCTTTGAATTTTTTTAAAACTTCAATGTGGAAATACTGTGGTCAGTGCTACACAAACTATAGCATGTAAGAATTGAGCCGCCACTTACCGAGACTTTAATCCAATATGAAGCCGGCGCTGGGCATAATATAGAAAGCATGCACTATATACTTTCAACTTTTGGAAAAAGAATAATAATTTTCTTGAGCCAGTGACTAGAAATTAAATCATTCGCTGCATCTAACACCGTAGTATTTCTGTGTAAAGGCCTAGTTAAGTAGTACATAGTTAACATACTATATCACTTTTTTTAACACAGAATTTCTGCATAAAGCATTTTGAAAATTTTAATGCATATTTTCAGGCTCCAAATTCAAATTGTTTCATTTGATGCTCAATTTGAAAATAGTTTGGCCTTACGCGCTTCGAATCAACTAATTTGGTCTAGGAAAATTATTTTTTTCTCCAAACTACTTTGGCCAACAGCATCATCATCAGTTTATATACACATGGTTCGGCATTATGCAGACATGGATTGCTTTTGCTTGCCTCAAAATAGGCAAGCACATTTTATACAAAAATTTAAAAACGAATTTCAGTATTTACTTGTGAGGGAATGGTAACTGATCTAAAACATTCCAATATACTTATAGGTATGCGAAAGTAAACCAGGGTAGCAAAAAAAAAGCTGATCGCTGACATATACATTAGAGGTCTGCGTAAGTGCACTTGAAACGGCCATCAAGTCAATTGCCGTGTTAAATCATAACCGTGTTAAAAATAACGTAATAAAAATAAATAATTCTGAAAACAGAATTGGGTGTACCCTGCACGGTTAGAAATCTTGGATTAAATTTTAATACAAGCGAAATATCACAAGGATTTTTAATACAATTTTGATTAAATTTAATACTTTTCAATAGATTACAAAATTTTGTAATAAATTTTGTATTAAATTTTAATGTATAAGTAACCACAAGGAACCCGGTTCGAATCCCATTCGAAATGAAAAATTTTTTTTTTTAAATCTTAATAAAAACGAGTATTAAATTTTAATACAAAAAAGTATTAAAAATGAATTTTAATATTTAGGCATTATTAAATTTTAATACAATTCTGGTGTAGTCATATATGTAAGCCCAAAAGTATTAAAATTTAATCCAAAATTTCTAACCGTGTGATCAAAAGAAACAAAAGAAGCTGGCGTGAATATGCGCTTTGTTGTTTGCTTGTGTGATCGCTTCTTTTTTTCTTCGGAAAAACGACGTTTTTGTTGCACATTTTTCTTTCGTTCACAGCGGCATGCGAGTGCAAACGAGTTGTTGTAGTCGTTCTGTTTTTGTGCTACTGCTACTGATGCCTCGCAGAATGTCAATACACGACAGTAAGTGCTATAGTCTGACGTCACAGCGGGTGTACTTACGCAGACCTCTAATATACATTATGTTTTTACTGCTTGGTTATAAAATTTTGTTAAATACTACATATGTTTCGTTTTGTATTTAAATAATATTTACTTCATAACCTGCTACACACACTAAAAAATTGCAAATTTTTTGCTGAATTTTTGGTATATCAGTTTGGGATTTTTACAAGCAAGTGGTGAAGTTAGTAGTATCAATACTTACATACATACATAGATATTTATGTAGTTTGTTTAAACGTCAACTTTAAATTTGCCTTAGAATAAAAGAAAAAAAATCATATATACTATATACATAATTAAATGTAGAGTTTATCATATCATAGTTTATATAATTGAAAAACATTACAAAATTTTCAAATGTTACTTCATTTTTTATAAATTAATATGAAATTCTTATTTTTATAAAATGTTTTCAATAGCAATGTCAGGAAACGTTCATACTCATTATTCATTATGCATATTAATACAAAAGTTTTTCCCAAATGTATCGTAAAAATTCAATAATTACTTATGCATTAGGGTGATTAAAATTGTTTTTTTTGTTTCCAATTGGCTTGGTTCCTTTCGTATAAAATTTTTCTTTCATGAGATATAGACGTAGCTGTCAAGTAGAGCATTCTTTTCCATGTAATTCTTATGGAAAACTATAAAGTTCAATGTACCAGCAATAAATATAAAAATAATGAGTTTGAAACAAAAAAAAAAAATAGTAATCACCCTTTTGTATATACTATTTTCATGACTAAGAAATGTATCTTATAGATTTGTTTTTATACGGCTAAACCGCGAATATATACGACAGCATATTTTAAATTATGAAAAGTAGCGAATTTACAGCTATTTAAATGTTTTGTACCCAAACAGGTACAGTGGCTAGGAATGGGTTAAATAGGTTAGTACTAATTGTATCTTTCTTAATTACAAAAAACTTTGTCGGAACTTTTTTTTTCCTACGATGCATATTACAGACATACAAGCTCAAACGCTAGCGAACAGAACTTAAAATAAAAAATCCAAAACTGCATTGTTTTCAAAAGAGCTTAAGCCAAAAAATATGTACTCCCTAATGTAGAAATGTATTTAATTGTTCAAAGTACTGTAAGAAATTTATAATTTGATTATGATGCTCTTCTACAGGGTTCCGGCCCACTAGAAAACTATGATGTTAACTTTCAATGTACTTTAACTTGTCAAAATTTGAGCACAATCGGTTGTTGTTTTTTAATTCATGTTTAATATCATTATATACAGTAGCAGTAACTTTGCCACAGGGGCGTCGCAACGAAATTTTTCATGCGGGGGAAAACTCAAATAAAAAAGGTCGATAAATTTTCTGAAAAAAAAAAGGAGTTTTTCTATAGTTTAGAACGGGACATAAAGAGAATTTTGTATGAAGATGTTTTTTTATGCATTGCAATTTCCATTAATTAAAGATAAAGTAAGTTTTTTTCAAATTTTTCCAAAAGTGGCTTTTCGATTTCTTCGCAAGACGAATCCTTTCATAACCCTTCACAAATCTAAGGATCCAGTTTTTTCCTTATACACATGAAGGAGCGTTGTATGGATAAGACGTTTTTGGGTCATTTGTAAACGAAGATAAGTCTTTAACAGTCGCAAAGCGCTAAATGATCTTTCACAAGAAGCTACTGAACCTGGCACTGTCATTTTTAAATTGAAGAGTCGATAAACTTGATCTAAAAGGTGTTTCGTTGCGTCAGATGAAGTTGGTCAGTGATTTCAGTGCAGCACGTTGGTTTATTGCCAGGCATGTTTTTCAACATTTGGTGTAGACGACGGGGGTTGCTCAGTTCAAAATCATCTAAAAAAATGCCCAGTTTTGACGCCAAAATTTCTTCAGTGGGTACATTTCCTTAGTATTCATCAAGAAGTATATTTTTTAACGACTCTAAAGCATCAAGGTCAAATGAGTTATCCTCATTATCAGTGCAGTTTGATCATGTGTATGCTCCTATTGAGTATGATCTCTTATCTCGACTAATATCGTCGATACTAGAAGCGGTCGGTACTATTACATCTGCTGAGTCGATTTAGCTTTTTGCCTTGTTTGTGACTACAACTAACGCTCAAAAACTAATTTAAAGATTGCTTGAAGCTCAGTTCATATACTCTTTTTTAAATCTTCATTTTGTCACATTTCGATAGACTCAAGATGTGAGATAATCACATTTGCTGAGTCCTAAAAATTTTGATCGAATTATAATATAACTAATTTCCGAGTAGGGGGGGTAAAATGAATATACTGCGACACCCCTGCTTTGCCATAAAAAAAGCTCTGGGGACTTTTTTTCTTTTGATGCATATCAACTTTTCTCACTTTATTTCGGGTAGATCCTGAGTTATTCAGTAATTTTGTTGTTCAGTGTTTAGTCATAAATTAAGACCTTGTTTCGAAGTACGCCATGGAAGAAAGTACTTGGTCTTATAAGTAATTTTCATAAACTTTAATACAGTTCTTAAATTGGTACATCCGCCGTTGAAAATAATCCTCATTCGAATGATTTTTTGGATCAATCTAAGATCTACTAAGTTTCTGGAATCTTTGAAAAACTTTGAAACAGATGGCGCATTCACTCCATATGCAGTATGCCAAGTATGATAGTCTCCTGTAAACTTTACGTTTATCCTATTTCCAGATGATTCTGTTTAAAAATATACCTTGGCAGTTGTTGTATTTGAGAAGAGTGTACCATAAATTGTTCATCATTTGTAATCTCTTTGCATTAGAGGCAGCGTAAGAACATTGCCGCAAATAATGTTCCCTAAGTTTTTGCCATTTTTTATTTCGAAATAGTTTCCACTGTTTTTTTTTTCTTTTAATTTGCAGAACATCAGTGGAGGTGCACCCTCAATTTTTTCAAATTTTTATCCTTAACCCATACTTACCCTATTTCAATGTGAAATTTGGGTTTAGACAAACAATTTTAGTTAATGGTTCGTAGGGTTTCAAATTCTTAATTTTAACCCTTACAGACCCTATTTTCAATGTGAAGTGTGGCCTAAGCCGCCATTTTTTTAAACCACTTTTTCTTACGTGGTTTTTAATTTTAAAAAATAATATATCCAAAATAAATGTCTCTCGAATCTTTTTTCCGAGATATTGTCATGGAAAGTTGCGGATATGGTTTTTCTAAGAATCAGTATAAGTTGGGAATTCCTTAATAGATTTTAAATATTTTGATGTCATATGGCAGGTAAATTTACAGTCTATAAGATTGGTGTATAAAAGATTGAAATTAGTTCCATATATTTTTTTATATGGCTGTTTTTAAAAAATTTCTACCATTTTTTTTCAAACAACCGTAACTTTCTCTAAAAATTTTATTACTAATTTTTAATTTTTTACAATTCAATTCAATATGTTACTTATTACTAATTTTTTCTTTTCTAAGCATATTATATATATACAGAAATAATAAACAAACTTGTTAAGTAAGCAAAATTTCATATTGAAATAGGGTGAGTAAGGGTTAAAGATACAAATTTTAAATAAACTTTGAAATTTATTTTATTCTGTTTCGAACCGATTGGGGGTGTCGGATTTTATTTTCGCTTAAATCAAATTTCACTTTAAAATAGGTTCAGTAAGGGTTAAAAAAAAAGTTTTAAATAAATTTTTTAAATTTTTTTATCCTGTTTCGAACCGATTGGGGGGACATAATATTTGATTTTCACTTGAGTCAAATTTCACTTCGATATAGGGTAAGTATGGGTTAAAGATAAAAGTTTTAAATAAAGTTTTAACACTTTTTTATCCTGTTTCGAACCGATTGGGGAGGCGTCGCATTTGATTTTCGCGAAAAGGCCAAATAAGAACCACCCTAAAGTACATATATGGGTGATCGCAATTTTTAACGGAACTTCCCCATAGTGTTGACCCCATAGCATGCTATATACGAGTACATACATATACAGCAGTACACGGAAAAAACACCAACTCAAATTATATTAAAAATTAATAGGAGATTATAAAAATTAAAATCTGAAAACAAATATTACTTTTTTATAGTAATAAATAGAAAATCCTTATTAAAAATTCTATTCTAGTTTGTAAATATTTTCATTTTATATTTTTTAATAAGTGCATATTAAAAATTATTTTCTTCATTTTAATTATCACCTAAAAACTTTGAAATTTTACAGAGAATTTATTAAATTTTAATAAATTGCCACATTAGAATTTTTATATATTTCATATTGTAATATATGATTCCCGCTTTATAATTTTTAAAAAGTAGTTATAGAAAAATTATTTCAAGATAATTAATTTTTATTATATTGAATTTTATTTCTCTTTTGTGTTTAATTTGTACTCTGTTTGAGTTCTCAACATGTTCATGCAAAAAAATAAATATATAAGGCTTGCCAAACTCATACTAATTGGCTTTGAAGTAATGTGTTGAACAGAATTGGGATGGCGTCGGGAAAGCGGCAACGGAAACTCGCTGGCCTTCCCAATTTTGTTCAACACACAAAAAATTTTAAAAATCAATTTCAGTTATTATTATTTCATCATAAAAACTTTATAATGTACTTTTTAAAAAATAGTACAGTGCTTTTAAAATATAATAAATTATTGCCGAAATTTTAAAATCTACTTTGTAAAAATTAAAAACTTGCATTCGAAAAATTAATGCCTGCTTGATGCCATTTTTATATTACACTTAGTAATTTTTAATAGACACTCGAACCGTTTAGCTTGTACCTCCTTCAGTCTGTTCCGTGTAATTGAAGGTTTCATGAATTACTCTACGGCACAGAACTACTTTCTCGTAATGTCATTAAAAAAGCACCATTTAATCTTTCTTACAGAAATATGGCTAAAGCGCACAATTTATCGTAAAGATCGATCTTCAATTCCAAATATTATAATTATAGGGAGCATCAGGTTTTTTCGGGAAATTATCCTTCCAGAGGCAATGAACATTGTGTTCTTTGCATTGTTATCAAATTTGAACCTTTTATAGATTACATGTTGGTGTGTAGCGTAAAGTGGGGTACCTTTGACACTGGGGCACATTTGACTTTGCCAATTTCAGTGTGAAGACGGCTTAAGAGCCAAAAAATTTAAATGCAGAATGGATTCTAATTTGACTTAAAAACAAACGTAATAAACTTTGAAGGCACCTTAGAAAAGTGAGCAAGTATGCGTCGCTACTGCCAATACTACTAGATCAAATCTAAATTTTTTAGTTTGCTCAAAATGATGTAATCTGGGTCATAGCTATCTCCTCTACAACTTTAAACTTGTAACATTTTTTTATTAAATGCTTACTTTTCAAGTATTAAGAAAATAATTTATTTTTCAGCTACGCTAATAGGTCATATGATATGACTCATATCCGGTGCTGCCCAAAGACGCACGATCGTGCAAAGAGCGTAAGAATCCATGTACATATACAAAACGAAAGATGAGTAATGTTGTAAACAAAATTGGGTCGGAGTCGGAAAAGCGGAAGCGGAATTCCGCTGTCAAAAATTAGAACACACTTGATGAAATTGAACAGAACTGCGGCGTACGACTGATAGCCTACCGACGGACATCCGTCGATTTAGATTTAATTCTATTTTCTCCGTCGGATCAGGGTTGTATTTCCAATCAGCTTGTGTCAATTTTTTTGTTTAGGTTTTAAATGAGAATTTTGTAAAAAGTAATCTTACTATAAATATATTCTGCAAAAATAAAATCTATTTAAAAATATTCCGGATTAAAGAATTTAAAAAATGAGTGAAACAAGTTATAACGAGAAATTGATTGAAGAGGTCCGCAAGTATAATTGCTTGTACGACCTTTCTGTAAAGGATTACAGAAATGTCCATAAGAAAGAACAGGTTTACTTTAGCTCCCATAGTCCAATTTTTCTTCTTACGGATAAAAGCAAATAAAAAACATGCAAAAATAGTGTCGCTCGGATCTAGTTTCGGAGATATAGCCATCGGAAGTTTCGGATATAGCTTTTGTAAAAACTATTATAAGTTGAGAACCCCTGCATTGATATCAAAAACATGGGTGCCATATGAAAGACATTTTAATGGCCTACAATAATGGTTAGCAAATCTTTGGAATTTAACCTATAGTTTTGGAGATATGACGCTTTTTCGAAAATTAGGATAAATTTTTTTTAAAAAAACGATATTTTTTCCAAAAATTGTGTTAAAAACCTATACTTTTTTAAAATATAAGAATGCTTGATTCTCTTGATTTAAAATGATGTACCATTTGTATAGTTTGTATAGGGACGCACCCACCACCTCCTTTTTATGCGCTTACATGCCTCAACATACATGTTGTACATAGCGTCCATTACGGCTACAATTTTTATTATACGCACTATTGTTTGCATATTGGAATTCATTTTTTTTTTAACAATAATTCTAACTCAAATCACCAAAAAATGTTTCACTTTGTCACAGTAAAAATATATCAATTCAAAAATTTTTTTCATGTGAACTAAATGACAGCTGAATTTTCCGTTCCGCCGCAATTGTGTTTATTCAAATGATTTTCCGACGGACTTTTTTTTTGACAGAGGAATTCTGTTTCCGCTTTTCCGACTCCGACCCAATTCTGTTTACAACATAAAAGAAACGAAAAAATAATTTAGTTTAGTTTCAGCAGCCAAGCGAGCAGGTTCTATGATTGATGTTGATCTTGCACAGTGTGCAAAATTGAAAACTTTTCTTTCCTTAGCTTTTTCTATATATTTTGAAATGTTTCAGATTGAGTGGGAAGTAGATTCTTTTTTTGTTTTAAAGCAAATATGACATAAATAGACATTTTTTGATTATTCATTAAGAAATAAATAATTTAACCCCGGAAAGCCGGATTATAAAATTTTTTGAATACAAGCTTGCTTATTTGGAAAGTTTAAAAACCAATCCACCTATGGAAACAACCGTTGTTTTAAAAGAGTCCCACTTAAGAGCGTCTTATATTGTTAGCTATGCTTGAGCCAAACAAGGAAGACCTCTTCTAGATGGTTATTTTTTCAATGAAGTAGCAGTAGCGGTGTTGGAATATTTTGTGGAAAAAGGAATTGAAATGAGCGAAACTATAAGATTTTTATATTAAAAACAATGAATGAGGTAAAAAATACGGTAGTTATTTGTACTACTTTTTTGCGTTGAATATACTTAAATATTCTGATTTTGTGTTTCGAAAATCTGACAACCTTATATACAGTGAAATGTTGGCACTCCCACGCCATTACGGAATAGCCCCCCCAAAACATTCCGTTACCACTACGGCTAATTTTGAAAAAAAAAAAAAACATATAGAAAAGGCCTTCCAATTTTGGCTGAAGCTTAGCTAATAATATGACGATTTTAATTGGCATTTATACTTTACATGTCTGGGCTAGTATTTGACTTTTTGGAATAAGCAAGCTGCTTGTATTCAAAAAATTGAAAATGGGCTGAAATTATCTACTTCTTGGTAAATGGTCAAAAATATCTGTTTGCTGATAAAATTTGATAATTTGTAGCAAATCTGACATTGCGGCCTTTTAATGCTATTTAAAAAAATAATAATAATTTCTTTTCAATCTGAAACATTTTTAAACATTAACAACAAAATTGGAACGAAAACATCAAAAATTGACCTGCTCACGTGACTACTGAAATCAAACTCAATCATTTTTTCGTTTCTTTAACTCAGCTTTTGTTCTGTATGAAAAAAAAAACAATAGCAAAAATAAAAATTAAGTAAATGAAAAAAGTTTTCGTCCTACTGGGCACTCAATACACATACGTTTCGTGAGAGCGTGTTTGCTTGCGGTAGTGGGCACCACTGGTCATATCCATGGATGGGCACAAGTTCTTCTACAAGTTTTAATGAGAGCGCAATTGAGAGTAACGGAAGAGCATTTCTGTGTACGTATACAAATGTGAGCGCACAACAACGATTCAGTTTTACTTCAGCAGAAGTAGAACTCCATATGGTTGTTGTACCACTACATGAAAATTAAGTTTTGTGAGCATGTTGCCCTTCATTGGTCATATCCGTAGCTGGGCAAAACGTAGCGCGCGCGCGACTGCGGCAGAAAGAGAATAATTTATCATATACGTATAAAAAGCAGAGAGCGTAGAAATCAATTCAGTTCCATTTGAAAAGCATACAAAAACACAACTACAAATGCATTGAAGAGCGTTGAAGGGAACTGCGTGTGTGGTAGTGCCCAGCTCTGGTCATATCCAGTGGTACCCACTACCACAAGCAAACATCTCTCACGAAACATTGAGTGCACAGTAGGCCGAAAGCTATTTTTATTTACTTAATTTTTATTTTTGCTATTGTTTTTTTTTTTCATACAGAACAAAAGCTGAGTTAAAGAAACGAAAAAATTATTGAGTTTGGTCAATTTGGTGAGCAGGTCAATTTTTATGTTTTTGTTCCAGTTTTGTGCAATATGTTTAAAAATGTTTCAAATTGAAAAGGAATTATTATTATAATTTTTTTAAATAGCATTAAAAGGCCGCAATGTTAGATTTGCTACAAATTATGAAATTTTATCAGCAAATACAATACATAAACAGACATTTTTGACCGTTTACCAAGAAGTATATAATTTCAGCCCATTTTAAATTTTTTGAATAAAAGCAGCTTGCTTATTCCAAAAAGCCAAATACTAGCCCAGATATGTTAAGTATAAATCCCAATTAAAATCGTCATATTATTAGCTAAGCTTTAGCCAAAATTGCAGGGCCTTTTATATATGTTTTTTTTCTAAATTAGCAGTAGTGTTAATGGAATTTTTTGGGGGGGAACTATTCCGCAATGGCGTGGAAGTGTCAACACTTCACTGTATGTATATAGGGTTGTCAGATTTTTGAAACACAAAATCAGTATATTTAAGTATATTCAACGCAAAAAATCAGTACAAATAACTACCGAAGTTTTTATCTCATTCATTGTTTTTAATATAAAAATCATAGATTAAATCGCATTTTTTTAAAAAAAAAGGTCAGAACTTTTCGGATTCCACAAATCCCTATCAAAATTACATATTTTTAACATTACGAAAATCTCATGGGGCCCCTATACAGCACAGTACAATTCGCTGTTGTCATTTACTAAAAAAATAACAATATAAGACACTCTTAACTGCGACTCAACAACCTAAAACCACCGTTGTTTCCATAGGTGGATTGGTTTTTAAATTATCCAAATAAGCAAGCTTGTATTCATGTTATATTTGCTTATAAGACTTAATGATTTTGAGCAAATCAGGCATTGCGGCTTATTAATGCTATTTAAAACAAAAAAAAAAATACTATTTCCCACTCAATCTGAAACATTTCAAAATATATAAAAAAAGCTAAGGAAAGAAAAGTTTTAAATTTTGCACACTGTGCAGCAAGATCGACATCAATCATAGAACCTGCTCGCTGGAAGCTAAAAACAGAATTGGGACGTGCGATTTATCTTATGTGTCAAATCGCACCAAAAAATAGAATCTGTTGTATTTCTTTGCGATAAATTTTGCTATTGTCAATTTTTTACTCACTACAAAGGTATAGGAAATATCTGGACGATATTGCACGTCCCAATTCTGTTTAGCTCTTGACTGCTGAAACTGAACTAAATTATTTTTTCGTTTCTTTTACACATCTTTCGTTTTGTATATGTGCATGTATTCTTACGCTCTTTGCCCGATCGTGCGTCTTTGGGCAGCACCGGTCATATCTAACCGTTTTGAAATTGGAATCAGGCAGAATAAAAATAACACATAACAAAATTTCAGCTTTATCAAGAACCCACACAAAAAAGTTTACAAATTTCTCAGTCTAATAGATAAATCAGTGACGGCATTTGGGTTTTGTGAAAATGTACTGAATCGAGACTTGAAATGTACTTTTTAGAAGCCGAATGTACTTTTTCGGCGTGAAGACCCAATTTTACTAAAATGTACGAAATTTTTGTAAAAAAATTTGTAAAAACTCAATAACTAAAAAAAAAAAGGTCCTCACTCTTGGCATCTCAAAAACCCTAGCAAAATGAGATATATAATATATGAAATTAAACTACAAAAACTACTTGCAATTAAAAAAGATAATTATTATATATCTTCACATAGTAATTATTTTTATTTACTTAAATCCGAAAACAGGTAATTATTATAAGTTGCTGAAATGTACCGAAAATGTAATGAAAATTTGCCAAATGTACTAAAAATGCTGCAAATGTATCGAATGTACTGAAAACTTGTCAAATGTACTGACGACGGTTTTTCAGGACGCAAATATTCCGAAAAAAGTACAAATGTACCGAAAATGCCATCACTGAGATAAATCAGCACTTGTCTGAACCCTCATTAATCGCGTTAAAAACTTTCAGATAAATAAGACTAAGAAACTACAAGATAATTTTTATTATGTCAGCAGTTTCCGCCGTTTATTGAGGGTGGCTCGGTATAAATTATAATCATACCTTGGGGCGGGTCTGTATTTACGCTGAAAATATTTTCTGCTTAAGACTTTGATTACTAAGGATCGCCTTAACGTATACATGTATACATGAATTTATAAGATACAATAATAAAGCTGTATACATCCTACAAATTTACAATCCATACCACATGCCAGGGATATCGTCAACACTCTACATATTAGCGTTCTTCACAGCTTATTGTGTTTTTGTATAAAAAATATTAAATTGCACATTTAATCAGGCGTTTAATGTTCTCGTAATGTAAAATGTAACACTTTAACACATAAACAAAACTACGTGTGAAGACCCCTATTATTACTTCCAAATACTTTGCACACCAAATTACAACAAAGTCTTGACAATATCTTCCACACATATAAAAAGCGTATGCAAAATTATAACAAACAAACAAACATATCGTATATTATGCGATCTAAGAAAAGAGAATTTATCTTGTCAGAGCAAAATTTTTAAAATTTTTTTTTTTAATTTCATTTTAACATGCATTCGGTTTTAGTTTCATAAGTTTGAAAGCTAAGCTTTGAACTCATATCTTCACTTTTTTTTATTTAAATGTCTAAGTAAAGTGCTCGTTTTACAGTTTATATTGTCTTTCAAAAGAATATGTCAAAATTGCTCAATTTCATCACTGGCAAGATAAAGTCATTCCCTTTTCAAAGCTTGCATCACATATGTAGATGTATGAACACAAATAATCCAAACATTGATAAAAGGAAAGCATCTAGAAAACAAAACCCCAAATAATATTAAGCTTAAAAAACTTTATGCAAAAACAATGCAAAAAATATACAAACTTAATAAAAAAACATAGTTTAAGTTAAAAAAAAGGACACACAAAAAACAACAACAAATTAATGTGCCAAATCTAAGACAGAACTTAAATAAAATTGCAACTTTAAAACAAAAAAATAGCGCAGTTAGAAAAGAAACTTGAAAATTTTTCACAAATATTAATTAAACGTATACACCATTTTCTATACATATAACGAAAAACACCTATCGAAATTAAATAATATATTAAAAAAAAAGGTCGTAATTAAAATTCCGGATTAATAGAATTCAGTAAAGAATATATAGATACGCCAAACGGTAACTGTAGCAGTTTTGGAAAACACATTTTTGACATTTAAGCTCAGTTTTTTAGTTTCGTTAAACCATAGTTTAAGCTAAATTTACTTTACATCTCAATCTTTACTTTAATCAATGTTTTTAATCTATGAATTTAAACGCCCAAACTAAGTTTTCTACAACGTCATTAGTCTTCAATTTATGTTTTACTTAAGACAGAATTTTACCCGAGAAAACAACATATAAATCATATAAAATATTCAACGGAACCTTAGCATCCAAACTAAGTTTACTAAAATGTTTTTAACTTTAACCTATGGTTTGCTTAAAAAAAGAGTTTTACTTAACAAAAAAACTATTAAAATTATCTGGAGTCTTAAGCGGAGCCAAAGTACTTAGGGGACGTCCATAAATTACGTGAGGCATTTTTCTGAATATTCGGAACCCCCGTCTCCCTTGGTGAGATTTTGTGAGATCTGACGAGACTCCTCCTCCCCCACCCTCTGGGGAGACTTACCCTATAATTTTTAAATACATAATTAAATTTACTTTATATGTTTATGTATTTTGCTTCATGCCACTAATATATACCTACTAATATCTTCTACCCACTCGGCATGGAACGTTTCAGAAACAGTACAGAAATGTTTCATTTGAAATATATAAATCTTCCTTCTTCCTTCCCTATTTTGACGCACGTAATTTATGGATGTCCCCTTACACTAAGATGACTTAAACGTTGCTTAACTTAAGAATTTATTTATTTTAAGCGCTCAAATTGTTCTGCATTGTGGTGTAGTGGTAGTGTACTGAGCCCAGAGGTTCCCGGTTTTAATTCCCGGTTCAGACTTTTTTCTCTTCCTTGTTATTTCCTTCTCCTCTGCTTAATTTCCTGGAGGTGTTTTCACGCTCTGACCAAATTAGCATCGCAGTAAGGCTTCCAGTTGTGGTAAGAAAGTAAACAATGTCGGCAAAGCCTCAATAACCAGAAACCAGAATATATTTTTCCAAAGGTTTTTGATGAGCTGAATCCGAGGTCCAAATCCCTCAATTGGCTCTGGTTTTCCAAATATTTTACCTAAAAGTGCAAAACTTCCTCTATTCAAAATTTCTCCAACTATCCAACTTTGAACTTTGAAAAGCGTTGCTTTTTGACTTTTACTGACTTCTTTTAGGTATATGTTTCAAAGCCATTTGCTTCTAGTCGATTTTCTAATGTATTCCGATACCATTCTATACTTTGTGACCTTTCAATATTTCTCGGTGCTAACGATTTTTCCGTTAATTTTCGTAAGCAGCGTTTACAAATTAAGTCACGGAAATTTTCGAAGTGTCTGACCCTCCTTCCCTCATGGTAATGCACCGTAACAAAATTTAAAGACCCTCTAGCGATATATGAAGAGTTCGAGAGAATTGATCATTATTTTGTACAAATCGAGCTAAAATATTTTAAATTTTCATACAATTTGTTTTGGGGTACCCAGATACCCTGTCACCTGGGAAATGGGGTTTATTTGTCACGCACAGAAGAGTTAAAATTATATATATATATCTAAGCGAATTTAAGCGTTCCCGAAGTTATTTTAAACATTTTCAACTCAACAGAAAAACTTTTTATTCAAAATATTTAAGAAAACAAAAATGCAGATATCTTCGTAGCCTTTATATGATATATATAAAAAAAAGTAGAAATTCTTTAAGAATTACCATAAGGTACGAAAGTTGAAGTCATTTTATACTATTTGCTCAAAGTAATAGGTACACCGGAAAGATATACAGAAAAACAAAAGAAAATGTTAAAGATATGAACTTTTTTGTTTACACTTTCATTATTTAGTGTATCCACCTTTATTTTGGATAACTTTCGCAACTCCTCTTGGGATACTTTTGATTAGAGCCTGGCTGGTTTCCTTGGGTATCTCTTACCACATTTCTTGGACACAATCCCATATTGCTCCATATTCGTGAACATTTTTGTTGCTTTTTTTCTTCTCTAACGCCCCCCACAGGTTTTCCATCTGCTTTAAATCCTGTGACTGACTCGGCCAGCTAAATACGTTAACTTTATTGTCCTCAAAACATTTTTTCACAAACACAAGAGGTGTGTTTTGGGTTGTTATCTTGCTGATAGATCCAAAGCAAGGGCATGTTTTCCTCAGAATAGGGCAGCATTGCGTTTTCGAGTATACCTTTGTATTCGGCTGCTGTCATTTTGCTCGTTGTCCGGAATGTAGGACCTATCTCATATTAAGTAAAACACTACCACACTATAATATTTCCGTGTGTAAGTTTTTTTTTTGTGAATCTGACGTGAAACTCTTTACTTTTAGGCCGTCGCACATTCTTTTCTGAATCATTACCAAATAAATTAATCTTAGTTTCATCTCTCCTTAAGATATTGCGCCACTTTTTCTGCCGTTCAGGTCATGACCAGTTTTCATGACCCCTTGCAAAATTTAGCCTCATGCTCAATTTTTTTCCTAGCAAAGGAACTTTTTTAGCTATGCGCACAGGTAGGTTCCCAATTTCTGTTAAAATTGTCTTTGAAGAATTAAATACGCCTTTTTTCGATACTTTCAATATGAAGATCATCTGTTGGAGCGGTTTTTGATGGTCTACCACGAGTTTCTTTTTGCGGGTTATTTTTAAATACATTTCTCACAAAATTGTGAGATATATTCAGCAACCTGCAAGCTCCATCGAAGAGATTTTCTTTCTTTTTTTCAAGTTTAAAGCCAGTCTGTATTCCTCAGCAGACCAATTTGACTTACGACCCATCTCAACTAAAATTTTTTGCTGTCAATTCATTGCATTTAAGATTTAATTAAAGAAAACTCACCGTCCTTCTAAGAAAAGCTGAAAAAAAATTACAAAAAAAAAATTATCAAACAAAAATTTGAACTAACTTGCAGGTGTACCTATTATTTTGAGCAGGCAAATTTTCAAACTATACACAGTAAGTAGAAATGTTAAAAACTTAGGGGAATTAAATGATTTGTTTTACTTAAGATCGTGCTACAAAAATGTGTTATTCACGTTACCACTACGATTTTTCGTCTATATTTCCAAAATATTTTTGTAATAGAGTTTAAACTAAAAACTGAGAAGTGTACCTATTATTTTGAGCAGGTGTGTATGTTGGCCTGTGATATAATATTTTAGCATAGAAGCTGCGTAGATATTAACTTATGTGATTTTGTGGTTCAAGTGCCCTACTGTATTGTCTGCTGGAGCCGATCTAGTAAGATCCGCTTGGATTTGTTCCAATTTTTATTTTTCGATTATTTTTTTTTTGTTTAGATCATTGTGATTGTGAAATGTCCAATATGGTCTGCCAATTTTTGCTTATTTACTATTTAATCTGATTTTTAGGCATAATGTTTATACTTGGGCGAACACTTTTTACAGTTTAGCACAGCGAAACTGTTTCAGGAATAAAATTTGCTGAGCTTGATATTTTTTCTACGCGAGAAGGGGGGTGACAATTCAAACATTTTCGGGAACAAAACGCCAGTATTATCAAGTATTCACATTTCTTTCAAATTTATAAAAAAATTCCCAAAATGTAGCAAAATTGATGAATCAATCATAAGCATATAGTCCAGGAGGTAGCGTTGCATTTTTCAAGGTCATTTCCTCCCGCTTAATTCTTTTTGCAATTAATAGTTTAAGTAAGACTGAACTTTCCGAGCTATTGGGCGAAACTTTTTTCGTCGGCCTCTCACAACCAGGACCACCATGATTCTGGTGATTGACGCTTATTTCCATTATCAGCCTTACTTAAACTATCAATTGCAAAAACCAATTAAGCAGGAGGAAATGACTTTGAAAAATGCAACGCTGCCTCCCGGACTAAACTGCACAGGCATAAACTTAATTATGCTGTTCATAAAAAAATCTTGGGTGGGATATGTATTAAGTTATTGTTTGTTTTTTTGTGCGGTTGTCATTAATACTTTGGTCATTAGTGGTATAGCTTAACATAACATGAAAACAGAGGACCAGCCTTGACACTGTTTTTTTTTTTTTTTTTTCACCATACATACATATCTGTGGCAAAAAGTAATAACTGTTTAGGGCGACTTGAGCGCTAAGGCAGTTGCGGCCAATTTTCCACTAGATCTTGATGAAACTCGCTTTCTATTTTCTTAGCAATATCAAAACCCAAATAAATACTAACAACTTGCGTTAAAAACAAAGAGTAATTGCATTCAGAACTAATCTAAAATTGGCCATAACTCCCTTCGTGCTCTGGTCGAAGCAGTTTTTCCTTATCAACACAGATATACCTGCATATGTATATGTATCTCTGTACATTTGGTGTCGTATATGTAAAATGCAAATAATAAAAAAGTAATATCGATTCATAAAGAATTGAAATGTATGAATTTTTTAAAAAATACATACATAACATGCCAATTAAACTCTGCAAAAAGAGAATCAAATAATCTTATAGAAGAGTCGCCAAATAATCGCAAGGATGATTCAAAATCAAATATTTTTGTATATGTTGTTGTTAATCTTCCTGAAGAATGTTAAAAGGTTTGCTTATTAATCGCGTTAAACTCTTCTAGAAGAGTTGGAAATTCATCGCCATAAATGTGGAAGGCTTAAAAATCTTCCAAATACATATTTGCTGGGTAATTACATACATGCGCGCACACATACACTTACAATTTTTGACCTACTTGTATAATTTATATTGAACAACAGACTGCTTACTTGTGTCTGTGTGTGTATATGTTAAATTTAAAGAAAATACAATAAGAAACAGTTACAAATTAAAAACAATTACACATACATTAAGAAAATTTGTTGGAAAATTGTTGTTTTTAAAAATTAAGTCCGTTACATTGAAATTGGTTTAAGAATTAAATAATTCATATTAACAATAATAAGAATAAGAATTAAAACTACCTACATTAAAAAAAAAAGATTTAGGAGCAAAAAGAAAAAAAAATAACAATTTTATTGTGAGACAAAATTTTTCAACTGATCCGGAAATATCAGGACACACGAATATTCAGCTAATAGTTTAATTTTGAGCTCTCTTCTAGTGAAATTAAAAATATATTGAATTTAAAAAAAAACAACAATATATAAATTTAAAAAAAGTTATGGGCAATTAAAGCCACATTTTATTTTCATTAATATTTTCATTAGCATGTTTTTATTTTTAAATTATTTTTTTCTGAAACTTATGTTACCTTTTTAGTATGTACACTAGGGTGATTCAAATTTTTTTCATTTTGTTTTTTTTAAGGTGCTGTTGCTTAAAAAGTAAGTTTATGAGATGAAGAAAGAGTTCACGAAAATTCAGCTCCAAGTAAACATCACACATCACCACTTGATAGCTCATTTTAAAGGTACTAGATGACGGTTTTGTTAAAAATAAGCTTATCAACTTCCTTTGAATCCTATGCATTGCCTCGAAAGTAGACAAAAAACATCATGATTTAGGTGCTTAACCTCAAATATTTTAGAATTTTGACATTATGAGTCAATTCTGAGGCCAGATTTGCATTCAGCGCAGAAAATTACTTCGAAAATCGACCATCTAGTCCAACAACATTAATCAAATAATTTTTTCATACAATTTACATGTAAAACTAACAGGCTTCGGCGCCACCTTTTAAAGTTGAGGTACAGAGCTGAATTTTCGTGAACTCTTGCTTCATTTCATAAGCTTACATTTTAAGCAACAGCACCTTAAAGAAACAAAATAAAAAAATTTGAATCATCCTAATATGCATACATGTTACTGGCCAAACCACCCAACGGGAACTCTGGAAGCAGCTGCCAAGGGGAGCACGTCGGATGTACTTCTTCGGAAGCATTTAATTCAAAATTCTATTTAATTTTAAAAAAAAACCTTCATTACTCATCCACTGGGGTTTGAACCTATGCATTCCGTGCTGTTACATGCGGAGTTTAACCCTCTTATTATATTAAGGCTTCCTAAAAGTATATATGAACTATCAAGAATCAACAATAAAAATCAAAAACTCAAAATTTTATTTTGACAGAAACATATTGAAGTTTTAGTCTCATTTATATTAATAATAGGAGTAGCTTAGTTGGTTTAGATGTGCGCATATCAGAACACTGGCAGAACGCTAGAGGCCTAGGTTCGAGTCTGATCGGAGACAAATAAAAAGTGAGTTTTTTTTTCAATTTAAGCTCAATGTGCTTCTACTCAATATTCAAGAAAGCGTAGTTAATATGCCTCCAAAGATGTGCTTCTACTTTGCATCCGAAGAAGCGCATTTTATATGCTTCCAAAAATGCTTCCAAAGATTTGCATCCCCGTAATGACATCGTGTGTGAAAAAATATAAGCAGTGAGAACGCATTGGGAGCAGCTTCCGCTTCCCTTGATGTTCATCCGAAGCACTTTGAACGCGCTTCCGTTTACCGTTGGGTAGTTACCGCTAAGCCTAAAAATAGGCAATGAAGTTTTAATGCAAAAGCACTATGGCTAGTGAAAACTAAGGTAGTAGCAAAGTAACACAATAAATCTTATCAATTTCATTGTATGGTTGGCAAGTAGTAATTTAGGTTAAATTAACGGTCATCGGCGGCTCCTCCTGCAATATGTTTCATACTGGCTTTGCGGCAGCCTTCGACCGTTGTTCAGTCTATATTATGTGCACCACGGCCTTCGCTATAAACTAGGATGTTATGGATATCCGTATCCGTAACCGAAACCACCGGATATCCTAAAAAAACACTATCCGTAACCGTAACCGAAACCGAAATAAAGATTTTTTAATATCCGTATCCGTAACCGTAACCGAAATATTATATCCAGATATAAACAGTTGTGCAATCATATTAGTAACAATTTCGCTACAGCACAACTCTTCTGAGTTTACCCAATAATCGATTTTGTAAATCAATAAAATGTCATATTATGTAAAATCAAAATTAAAATTCGCATTTTCTCTTGTATTCCTTTTCAAATTAAAAGTAAAGCCTGCGTTTACTTTACTACGGTTTAATATTTAATTGTTTCATATAATTGAAGTGAAACCTAAAACGAGCAATGTTTGGAAATATTTCACTGAAATTTATAGTGATTTAGCAAAGTGCAAGCAGTGTGAAAAAACATTTTCAAATAAAGGTGGCGGGATCAGTTCAATAGTGGGACACTGCCACTTCCCTTAAGTCCATCAAAATATCCGTATCCGAAACCGAAATAAAATTATATCCTTATCCGTATCCGAAACCGATACAAATTATTTAAATGTCCGTATCCGTAACCGAATCCGAAACTTCATATACATAACATCCCTACTATAAACAGAGCTTTTGCACTAAAATTAAATTACATACTTTCAGGCATACAAATCAACTAGTTTATTTGAAGGCCTAAAAATATGCAATTTAATTTTAATGTAAAAGTACTGTGAATAGCGAAGCCAGTGTTGCATATATTATAGACTGAACCGCGGCGAAGCCGCTGTTGGACATATTAAAGGATGTAAATCCTGAACCGAGGCCGTAGGCCGCCCAATTACCCAAACTTACGACTTGCCAAGTATACAATGAAACTGCCAAATTTTTTTGTCTGATTTTGCTGCTTTGTTTGGCCGGTAACATATCATATACATATGTTACCGGCCAAACTAGTTTGGTTAAGCCTAATTATGTGCAATGAGATTTTAATGCAAAAGCACTGTGGTTAGTGAAGACTACGACAGTAGCAAAGTAAGACAACAAAATTTGTCAATTTCATTTTATACTTGACAAGTTGTAAGTGAGGGTAATTGGACGATCTACGGCCGCGGATCAGGATTTACATACTCTAATATGTCCAATTTCGGATTCGCGGCGGCTTCGCCGCGGTTCAATCTATAATATGTGCAACACTGGCTTCGCTATTCACAGTGCTTTTGCATTAAAATTAAATTGCATACTTTCAGCCTTTCAAATTAACTAGTTTGGCCTAGGATAAACTAGTTTATCCTAAAAACTAGTTTGGCCGGTGACACATACATACATAGAGAGAAATTAAAATATATCCATCCACACCGAAATATACGATATGGAATATTTAAAGATCACCCAATGCCGATGAGCTTTTTCTTATAAGAGTGTATGGAAACATTATAATTTTTGCTTAAAATGAGAAAATCGGAGCCAAATTCCACAATTCTACCATTTAGATAAAGAGTACAAAAATTACCTTCATATGGTCTATCGAAAGAGTATTTATGTGGGCATCCAAAATAAAAATATGAGCCAGATCTACACGTACAGATATGTGCCCGTATCGACCGAAAATTAGCAATTTTGAGGCACTCGCGCTCTCTATATGATCGCTAAAAAAAAAATTTTAACTACACAGTGATGTTCAGATTGACGATATCTACGATTTTAAGACTCAGCCGATTGAAAACAAAAACTTCGATCCACCCTGATGTAGTACGTTGGTATGTTATTATGAAAAAAGTATTAACCCCTTAATGATTTTCTCGACAAAATGTATCACGTAAGTTATTAACAAAAGCGTTGACGGGTCGAATAGTTTTGATATTGTTTATACTCTTAATGATGATTTTTTATAAAAACAATCTTAACAATCTTAAATTTGGTAATATTTTTAATTTGATTAGAAGTTGAAAACTCGCATATTGGGAAATTTTAGTTCCAGTTTGGAAAATTTTGTCAATATCAAATGGAGTAGAAAACTAATAAGGCAGCAAAGCTCCAAACATACAACCTATTCGAGCAAAGAGTAAGTGAACAAAAAACTAAGTTTTGCAATTAATTCGAAAATAGAAAAAAAAAAAACACAACTAAGATTTAAAAAAAAAAACAGCTTTTGTACTGGTTAAAAGTACCATTATTAAAAATTATATTGAAAACTAAAAATGTGAAGAAATTTATCTAACTTAATAAGAAGTAAATATATATAATTCTTGTATGCGACAGTAACAAAAGGCGTATATATCATACGTTCGATTTATAGAAAGGTCTATGGAATTATTACAAAGCAAAAAAATTCTATTAAATATTGTTACAAAAAATTGCAAATCACAAAATGTTTATGAAGCAAAAATTAATAATAAAACAAAAAATTGTAAAGAAGAACAAGTAGTATTTAAGAGAGGCTTGAATGATGAAACATGAAAAATCGAAAAATCAACCCACCTTATAATTACATATTTGTTATATACCTGTGTAAGGTAAAAAAATATTATATAGAAAAGAAATTATATACATACATATATACATAAGTATATGTAAGAAAAAATACACTACATATAACTATATATAAATTAGGGTTTCCTTTATATTAAAAATTTTTTAATGTCATTACTGCCGCTAAGTATACATGGGACGTTTCGCGTCAACCGGAACAGCTCTCTATCCAAAATTCAATGCCATGAAACCAAAAAAAGATAATCTAACGGAGCACAAAAGATTCGTAATTAACTTCATAGCTTTTTGAAAAATCCAATATGGGGAAACTAATATGGCAGCCCAAAGAGAACCATCTAAAGAAATTTTTTGTTCTTTTGCAGTTAGCGATATGGGTAAAGTAAGTATAGAAAGTAGTTTCAAAAAGCAAATGACAATTGTATATTTTTTTTATTGAAATATCTATTAAATATGAAAGTATTTGGTTAGACCACTGTAATGTATAGTATTATACATAAGTATGGCGGCCAACTATCCTACAGCACATTGTTGCAAAGAAAAGAAGAAAATTTGAAACCGATTCGAACTTAGCCCCTCTTTATGTATGACCTTTCGTCTCTAATTTTCATGCCTGAAAAAATGCGATTGTATTTTACATAGATGAAAACAAAAAAAATTAGCCTGTGCTTAATAACTTACTTACTTACTTGGGTGGCCATAACAACCCGTTACCGGGTTACGGCCGACCTCAAAAGCTCTCTCCAGGCGCCTCTGCTTCGCGCGCGCCTTCTCCAATCAGTCACACCAAGCGTGGATAGGGTTTCCTCGGCTTGGTCTTTCCACCGGAGGCATGGTCTTCCTCTCCGTCGTCGCCCAGCGGCTTCCGCATCAAACACCTTTTTCGCCGGAGCTTCTTCGTCCATACGCACAACATGTCCCAGCCAGCGCAGACGTTGGATAGTGATGCGCTTGACTATGTCGATGTCATCGTAGAGCTCGTACAGTTCATATTTCATTCGAATACGGTAGTCGTCGCCGACGCGAACAGGACCGAAGATTTTGCGAAGAATTTTTCTCTCAAACACCCCAAGTGTGGCTGCATCGGTCTGCGACACAATCCATGCTTCTGCACCGTAGAGTAGCACGGGTAAGATGAGCGTCTTGTAGAGTGTCAGTTTTGTCGGGCGAGAGAGGTCTCTACTACTCAATTGCTTACTGAGACCGTAGTAACACCTATTAGCAAGAGTGAGTCTTCGCTTTATCTCCAAACTGATATCGTTTTGAGTGTTCACGGCGGTGCCAAGGTAGGTGAATTCCTTGACAACTTCGAAAGTATAGCTGTTCGCAGCAATGTTGGATCCAATGCGCCGCGTCTCCCTGCTTGTGGACAGCATATACTTTGTTTTGCCCTCGTGCTTAATAACTAGTTGATTACAAATATAAGAATTAATATAAGAATTGTATTAACATACTTTTAGGCTTGGAAATTAGAGACGAAACGAGACGAATCGTGATACATAAAGAGGCCCTTAATCTTTTTTTGAAATTAAAGGTAGTAATTTCGCATCGAGCTACAGTCATTTTGGAAAAAAAATAAAACTTTCAACGCTAAGGCTGAACTCTTTTTTTAGTTTCTACATTTATTTGAGGAATAAAAAGTTTTTTCGCTGAATTGCTGGGACATGGGTTCGAAACAGACTTTGTAAATCGTAAGTAAGAATAAAATTTGATAATAATAAAAATAAAAAATCATGTTATTGGATTTTGCTAATGCCTAGTAGCAATGAAAATGAATTTTCGCAAATACAGCTTTAACCCTGGAATGCTAATGTTAGTCGAATCGACTTATATCGCTTACGTATGCTTACTACTGTTTCTCTCTCAATATCCCGATTTACTGTCGTGTAAGGTGCACATCAATGCACGGCTGTCAGGAAGGCGAAAAAAGTTTCGTCACGATCGCGACAAAAACTAAGTATGCAGGGTTTTAGAGGGTGGTTTTTGGGAAAAATATTCCGCCGAGCGTCAAATCGTAGCTGTTAATTTAAACAATTTTTGGCCATTTTTCGTATAAAATTCACTCGATTTCGAGTAAATACATCACAATTGCCTTTATAGTGTATATGTATACAATGTATACTATACATATATCTGCATAAATTTATACATACATATTTACATACAGTTTGTCAAGTAATTGTTGGCAAAACAAATTATGCAATACAATTTTCACTTTAATATTGAATTAAAATAAGAAATACACATAATTTTTGAAAAATTTTTTTTTATTCAAATCTTTTACTCATTCCTCAATAGAAAACAACAAAATAATTATTTTATAAAAACAAAAACAGAAATTTATGGAACATAAATGAAAATAATAGCAATTTCATGGTGTCAAATAATTGTTAGTAAAATTCAAGGAACATATGAATAAACTAAAAAACAAATAAGAAAAAGTTCAATAATTGCTATTTCCACCACGAATACCAATCACGGCTTGCAGCTTTCTTGGAATAGGCGCAATAAGTTTTTGTAAATCGTGTCCTTCCTGTATCTTTTTGTCCACCCCTTCTTAATAACTCTTAATTGAGCGTTTTTATTTGTTGGAGCCCGTTTTGGAACTTTTTTTTTTAAGTGTGTCCATTAAATTTCAATTGGGTTCATCATATCGGGGCCTTGGGCTGATATGCTCATCACTTTACTGCAATTATACAGCACCCAGGACCTGCGCAAGAGTGATTTGGACTTAGGATTAATGTCCTGATACGATTTTTATCTGAAATTTTCGGCCATTTGAGTTTCAGTGAAGCCGATATTCTGAGCCCTTTTCTTCAATTCGTTTTAAAGAGTGCTTAAGTATCACTCCTTCGTCATAATATCGGTAAAACCTCTCAATTCACTAACGCCTTCCTATGATACGAATATTTATCACCATACCATAACGAGCAATTTTCTACACTTCACAGTGGGTGTTCAACACTTATACTTCAGGGTCAATGGGGTATTACGGACAGAATTTTTTGCCATGAAACTAAAACCATGTTATATTATCACGAGAGTCCTAATAAAGTTTGACGGAGACTGAACACAGCCCTGCACTAGAAGAGTATAATAATACCCACTGTAAAGTGTGGAAAGTTGCCCATTATGGTAAGGAGATACATACTCGTATCATGGGAAGGCGTTGGTGAATTAAGAGTTTTTACCGATATCATGACGAAGGAGCTTTATCTTAACACTCTTCAAAAAGAAGTGGGAAAAAGTGCTCAGAATTTCGGCTTCACTGGCACTCAAAAGGCCGAAAAGTTAAGATAAAAATCGCTTCAGGACAATGATCCTAAGCACAAATCACTCTTGTGCAGGTCCTGGGTGCTGTATAATCGCAGTAAAGTGATGAGCATATCAGCCCAAGGCCCCGATATGATGAACTAAATTGAAATTTAATAGACACACCTAAAAAAAAAGGTCCAAAAAGGGCTCCAACAAATAAAAACGATCAATTAAGAGTTATTAAGGAGGGGTGGACAAAAAGATACCCGAAGGACACGATTTACAAAAAATTATTGCGCCTATTCCAAGAAATAGCATGGTGCGTGGTGGAAATTGCAATTATTGAACTTTTTCTTATTTCTTTTTTTAGTTTATTCATATGTTCCTTGAATTTTACCAACAATTATTTGACACCATGAAATTGTTATTGTTTTCATTTATGTTCCATATTAAGAGAAAATTGTATTGCATAATTTGTTGTGCCAACAATTACTTGACAAACTGTATATATATAAATATAAATATATATATATATGTATATATATATAAAATATGTATGTACAAATTTATGCATATATATGTATACATGCCTTTATAGTATAGGCAATTGTGATGTATTTACTCGAAATCGAGTGAATTTTATACGAAAATGGCCAAAAATTGTTTAAATGAACAGTTACGATTTGACGCTCGGCGGAATATTTTTCCCGAAAACCACCCGCTAAAACCCTGCATACTTAGTTTTCGTCGCGATTGTGACGAAAGTTTTTTCGCCTTCCTGACAGCCGTGAATGATGCGACTAAAAATTTCTGGAAAAATAGACCCATAGTGATTCCTACGAGAACATATGATCACATCGTAAACTTGTTTGCGACCAAATTTTTTCAAAATTTATGTTCAAAATATGCCCATAAAGAGCCCGTGATTATTTTTCGGCGGAAATTTTCTTTCCAACTCTACCCATCAATTTATGAAATTATTTTTTTTTTGAAAAATTAAGTCGAAACTGCCGTTTTGTGGATTCAAGAGCGCTCCTGGTAATATACAAAATTTATATGGCACCTTTTCCTATTGATTGATGTAAAAATTCTTTACAAAACGAGTTATAGGGATTCTTCGGTATCGTCCAAATTTTACTATCAAACATTTCCATCGATTGGTGTAAACAAAATTTTTTTTAAAAAATGGACCCTAAGGCCTGGGGTGTTAATGTGTTTGTCCAAAATCTATTTCCAACAAATGGAAAATTTTTTTGCCAAAAAAAAAATGTTTTATTAAGTAATTGTTTATAAACAATTAATATTTTTTCGAGTTCTGCGCCTTTTAAAAATCTGAACAAAATAATTTCATTATACATATGTACATCAAAACCCTAAGGAATACCAATTCGTTGAACAAATTTTTGGGACCTCTATCATTTTAGAAATTTTGATGATAACAATGCTGCGCGGGGTGACACCTTTTTAAAAAAAAAAAACCATTGCAAACTAAAATGTTGGTAACTTTTTAAACAAAAGCTTGTTGCTATTGAACGAACCAATCGATTTGTATGAAACTTTGGCATATCAAAAAGAATGATTTGTGGGTCTTCACAGCAGAAATTTGTTATGTCATTATAAAATTTGCGCTCAAAATATTTTAATTTAAATCGGACAGTTAGTTGCATACTCGGCGTTTACACACACAAATTCTTTCCAAAAAGTTTCCGTGTTAATGGGCAAGAGGGGAAAAACCAAAGAGACGAGGTACAAAATCTGTCGTATGTTGCAAATGCCAAACAAAAAGCACAAAAGAGAATAGACAAGAATTTCTTTCACAGAATTTGTGTGTGTAAACGCCGAGATAAAAATTGTCGAAAAAGAGAAATTGAGACTGGACTTTTGGAGAAAAACGAAAATGCAAATTTTCTGCGTTTTTTCTACATCATACGAAAAGTATGCTTCTTTTTTTACAGATTTGTAAAACAAAATTAATTTCATGGTGCTAAATGCAAATTTTCTGCGTTTTTTCTACAGAATCTTTTTTACAGATCTGTAAAGAAAGAATTTAATGGTGGTGCCACTTTCGATATTTATGTTTCGCAATAGATGGCGCTTTAATAAATACGATATTCTAGCTAAACCATCAACCACATAAACGCTTTGCTTTTCATTATCCTTTTGCAAAATGGCGATATCGAAATGAAAAATAAAAAAAATTATATTTGGTTTTCGTCAAAGAATAAGTGCATAATTAATTACATAGATTTTCTGCTGAACATTGCACGAATCTTCCTATATATTGAATAAAGCAATGAAGACAATTGAACGCTGCAATAGTCGTAACTCACCCATCTTAAGGAAATCTCGTTATATTGATGTGCCTCTAAAAATATTAATGTGCACTATAAATGCTTTGGCTAACACTTTTTCTAATACTTTATTTTCACCTTTTTCACTATTTTCATTTATTTTATTAATTACTTCATATTTTATTTAACTTTTTTAATTTTTTATTACCGACCGACAGAAATCAGCATTTATAACGGCTAATCCAAATAGGAAACGAATGACTTTTAGTATGTGTCTAGCCCTCGTCTTAAAAAATCTGACTCTTCCTATAGGGTAGTAGATATATTGAGTTTAAATTGATAATTGGCCTAGGTTCAAATTTATGGTGTTTTTAATTTAATTTTTAAATTTGTGCAGGGCAAGACTAAGAAACGTATGAAATCTCAATAATTTAAATTTTTCTGAATTTTTGAAAAATCTTCAATAAAATATATTTCAAAAGTACAGAAAAATTATTCAAAATTTATGAAAAACAGAAGAATTAATTTTTAATATAATTTTAACTCTAAAAATTAAATTTCAAAGAAAAAAAATGTAGTAATTAGCTGATCAATTGAAAATAAAACTATAAATTTTTTCTCCTATGTATAGCGTAGCAAGTACATATGTTGAGTTAAGTTTAAAAATTGGCCATAACGCGTTATTTTTGATTAAATTTTGTTTTGAAATCTGCACAAAAAAACAGTAAAAATTAAATAAGATCTCAATACCTTCTGTTTTTCTGAATTTTCAAAAATTTAAAAATGTTTAAGCGTTCGTTATTCGTGGTCTATCGCAGGACTTATGCCAGAAAAGGACGGTGCTGATCGTGGCGGCTATTTGGCCGATATGATTTTCCTTGTCTAATATCAATGTTTCAACATCATATCTAAATAAAAATGTCAAAACTATATCTAAACTCAATGCGTTTTATTTCACATTGATATTGTAGCCTACAATCGCATTCTCAGTTACAAATACGACTAAAGGCCCAACTAAACCATGCATGCTTCAAATTTATGGTGTTTTTTGCAGTCAGCTTCTGCAACTGTGCGAATACCCACAAATCCTATATTAAAACTACAACGTACTTAACAAAAAGTTTCGTTCAATTTCCACAAATTACGGAATCAGCTGTCTATGTATGTGTACGAAAGAAAATGTATTTGCAAAGGATCCAGAAATGGAAAATGTGGAAAAAAGAAGATGTTTATACAATCAAATAGACGCATTTTATTATAATCGAAATGTAAAATAAGGCTTGGAGTGCAGTTGCGGAAATATGCAATTTAATATATACACACAATACATACAACAATTTAATTGACAATTCAGTGATGCCACACTCTGCATTTGCCAATTTTTTTCCCCACAAGCCACGCGAATGTTACAAAGTGAACTCTTTTGCTTTCTTTTTATTTCTAAAAATTTAAAAAATGATCATAGGTTTGCATATTTATTGTTTTAAGTATCTTAGTTAATGTCTTTTAATAACATTTTGTGAATGCATTCGATTTATTTAGGAAATATAACATATAAAATTTATGCAATTGTGGGAATATTCCATAGGTTTGCAACTGTGGCTACATTGTTTCTAAAGTTCATGTAAGTACAACATAGCCACTAAAAAGTCTTCTCTGAGTTTGTTATGCACTTGAAAGACTTTTCGTTCGGATTTGACAGAAGTTGAGGCATGCAAGCATGCAACAATGCATAGTTTAGTTGGTCCTTAAGGCTCGGTTCACACAACCGTTCTTTTTACGCGCGATTGCAGAAAATAAAAAGTAAGTATTTGTCTTCCATACGTTCGTAAGGCCTATAACTCATTACGACAAAACAGTCTCAAGACAGTTTTGTTTTTGATTCGAGGCTCATTTTGAGTGCGCTAACTGAGACAATTTGTTTCGCGACAAATTTCACGAAGAAGGTCGCGTAGTGTGTTCTGATTGAACGAACACAAAGAAAAAAAATAAAAACTTAACTTCGTGCCAGAGATTTCGCGAGCTCGTCCACCGATTACCACGAATATGCAAAAAGTTTCGAGACAAAAGTTTCAAGTGAGTGCACTTCAAACGATTCTGTCATACTGAAACAGTTTTGTTTCGCAAAAGTTCCAGTGCCGCAAAACAAAAAGTTTTGTTTTTGTCTTAAAACATAGTGAGCGCACTCTGTTTTGAGACAGTTTTGTCGTAATGAGCTATAGGCCTAAGTCAATTTAGGCTAACCTTCATGCTGTCCATCATACTTAACAAAACTCATTGCTTGATCATGTGAACGCTCGAAACGGTCGCTTGACACTCATGCAACATGAGTCATGTTGGATGGATTTCAAGATATTTTGATATCTCTGCTGGCGTCAAGAACAACAACAAGAATTTTTTCATTTCAAAGAAGATTTCGTAGAGTGAACATCGATGGGTTTGGTGAATAATAAAAAGTTTAGGCCAAATTTACGTTTTTTTGTGGACCCATCCTCGATGTAGGGAGTTGAAAACAATTTTTTTTATTATTACGCCTCCGAAAAATGAAAAAAAAAGAATTGAAGTGAGTAATGCGAGCGATGTGTACACCTCGAAATTTTTCTGCAAATGATGTTTGACAAGCATGTTTGATGATGTGAACGCAAATCGAAATTTACAGTTAGTCGGTTTGTCAAGCCATGTTGGACAGCATGAAAGATAATGTTATCGCCCTTAAAGAAGGTGACATTTAGGTCGTTTCACACGAACGTGCGTTAGCTAACGCGCATTTCAGCATAACACAGAAGTCTATGCAATATGTCACACCATCAACGCGCGTTTTAGAATAACTCTGGCGTTGACAAAACCATCGCGCGTTTCAACGCACGTTTTTTCAACGCTCGTGTGAACCGAGCCGTAGTCTCATGTTTGGTTATTGGCAGCAGTGATATGGGTGCTGTGTTTGCTGCTTACATCCCTGGCTGTGATTAAAGCATAAGAATTATAAAAATCGATATTTTTACTATCGAAATATGATCGACTTCACTTTGTTTTGTATACACACTCTCATGTGCGTGCGTCGTCTAAAGCAATTAAGTTTTTTAATCTAGGAAATATTTTAAAACAATGTTTTTATAGTTTTATCGAGTTTATTTTTAATAAATATGTTTAAATAATTTAAAGCCGTCCATACTGCATGACAGATGATCGGAAAAGAATCGTCATTACCTTTTTGGAATATTGGGTGCCTATTCAAAATAAATGCTGCAATTCGCTTATATGTATATATCGTTTTTATCTACTCCAAGGCAGATATGACATTTATAGCACCAGTGTAAAATTGACGTTCCACAACTTGCGTGATTTAATATTTTGCCGCAGCACTCACTTCATACAGACGCACCTAAGATTTAATTTTTTGCTATGTTTTTGCCTCAACGGCCAGCACAAATTAACACAACGGCAGTGAAATTTGTATATAGAAAAGTATGTTCTCAATTTGCTGCTGTCAGATGTCATCCATGCCACTGCCGCTGCTGCTGCTGCTCCTAGCTACATTTTCCCTTAAGGCTACTTTAATTTCTTCAACATTTTATAAGGATCTTAAGATAAAACATGACAGTTCTCCATTACCAGCTGGAAACAATAGCAGTAATGCTACGTTTTCCTTAGCCACTACACTTTTACAACAAATTCAGAAACTTGAAAATGGACCAGGCAGTTTTTATAAAAGCTCATCTAATAGTTATCACAGTAATACAAATCAAAATTTATTGCATTTAGTGCGTAATTTAGATGCACGTTTGATTACAATGCGCAATGTGGAATTGAGCGTTACAACTGTACAGGTTAGTGATGTTTATTTATTTATTATTTAAGGTTGAGGTTGAGCGACCGGAATCGTCCCACATAAAAAAAAAACTTAACAATCTGTAGTTCAAGATGCCAAGTTTTAATTCTAATAAATAGAAACGGTTGTCTCAACAAAAAATTTCTTATAAATTTTTCACTACTTTGCTTTCCTTGAAGTGTCCTTTCTTTTAAGAGAAATAGTGTTTTCAGAGAAAAAATTTATGCAAACTTCATTGAAAAATACGCTTTTAGCCTTGCTAAGATTCTGTATTGGTAACGGTTAGGTCGAATTCCAATACAAGGAACATGTGAAAAATAATTTAATGAGCTACATACAATATTCCATAAAAATTTGAAATCTCAAATCTTTTTCCGAAATATGACTTTTAAAACGAAACTTTATTTAAATATCTAACTTGGCCTACATTAATACATGCTTAGTGGTTTCTGTAAACATTATGATGGCTTAAAAATATGACACTTAAATCCACTTTTTTTTGTTCCAATCGTTGGGGAAAGGTCGAAAATAGACATTACTTAAGTTGGCTCCGTACTATTAAAAAAAGACCGTTTTCGACCCATTTTCAGAAAAAAAATTTTTTTTCAAACGAAAGAGCTCAAAAATATTTTTGGACATCACTAAGGAAGGCTTGGGACCCTGGAAAGAACCGTTTTCGACACGAAAATGTGTCCCCTGGCCAAGGTACCCTTTTTGACCCATTTTTTTCGAAAATGGGTCGAAAACGGTCATGTCCATAGTATGGAGCCACCCTCGACCCTCGTATAAAAAATTAAGTTTCAACATAATTACACTTACTCCATTCCTTCGCCGATAAAAATAAAACACAGTTTTTCTTGTATTACACTTAAAATTATATTTGCTTATCGGGCATTTCACGCAAAGCGGACAGGGGAAATGAGGTTCATGTTTCCAATTTCAGATATATTTGATTATGTTGTACCTGTATATGTCCTCGACACAGAAACAAAATATTTTTAGAATGGCAACACTGGTTTACAAAATATGGGTCTTGGAAAATTTGAGAAATGGTAAGGTATTACTACTTCAATTGCCATTATTCAGTTTAAAAAAAGTCTAGTAAAATGAATTTACCACTGGATTTTATACTTCATTTATTGGCCTTTTCAACCTCATAATTGGATTTTGAAAATAAAAAAAAAATATACAGAAAAAATGCTAAATATTTTTTTTTGTGGTTTTTTACGAAGTTCGCCATACAAGAATTTTTTTAAGTGCATTAAAAAAAAAGCTTATATTATGTTTATACTTCATGCCAAGTTTGATAATGGTCCGTCCAGCCGTTTTGGAGCTATATGGATTGCAATGCCGAAACCCGACGCAGCTCCGTTCTCGCGTCCAGTCGTTAGCACGACTTACTATTATATTGATATTTGGCTTATGTTCAGTTTAGCTCACAATCAAAATTGATTATAAACCGAATATTTTCTAATGTGCTTTTAAATTTTAAGAATAAATATGGAATCAAAAAGTTTCGCTCTGATTTGGTTTCGGAGATATAGCCATCGGAAGTTGCGGATATAGATTTTCTAAAAATCAATGTAAGTCAGAAACGCCTGCATTGATTTCCAAAATATGGGTGTCGTATGAAAGGTAATTTAAAAAGCTACTATATTGTTTCAAAAATTTTTTAAATCCGGCTTGTAGTGTTCGAGATACTTCGACTTTTCTGAAATTTAGACCGATTTTTTTTCAAAAAACCGTTATTTTTCCAAACAAATCCGTTTTATCCTACAGTTTTATTAACATATTTATAAAGCTCAATTCATCCGCTTAAAAATGGTGTAACATTGAAACAAAAGTTTTTGATATATACCTTTTCTCACCCTAAAAGTTTAAATTATTTTGATGAATTTTGGTAAGTTTTCTTACATTCTTGTCTTGTAATTCGTTCAGAACTCGTACTAGGTTGGAACGTAACTGTTTGTGAAGAGGTTTCGGAATATAGTGGTAAATTAATTAAATTTGCAAGCCGCTTATTTGCCTTAGAAATAGTAGACTGCAAATGGAATGTTCGTATTTTATATCGAGGACCAAGCGCCGTTGCTAAATAATAAGATTCTTCACTTTGCAAATTAGATCTTTTTTCAAGAGCTAACAGTTTTTTACCTTTGTTGTGTCGTTTTTTTCTTTGTTATAATTGTTGAATCGGGCTTTTTGTTTTATGTAGCTAACTTTAGTAATTTTCCTTTTTTTCTTTATTTATTATTTGTTTGTTGTGGCATTCTCAACGTCTGCATTAATTTGAAACATGGTACATGGTGTTGACAAATGTTTTTAATTGATTTTGACTCTTTGGGGCACAGGAAAATTTTTTTTTATATATCGGTGTATCGGCAAATAAATATCGCCGATATCGAAATATTCCGATATATCGGTAATCGTATTCGTATCGGTTGCATCCCTAGTATAAACATAATATGTATAAGCTTTTTTCTTAATGCACTAAAAAAAAAAAATTTGTGTGGCGAACTTTGTAAAAACCACAAAAAAAATATTTATAATTTTTTTCAGTGTATTTTTTTTATTTTCAAAATCCAATTATAAGGTTGAAAAGGCCAATAAATGAAGTATAAAATCCAGTGGTTAATTCATTTTACTAGACTTTTTTTAAACTGAATAATGGCAATTGAAGTAGTACATACCTTACCATTTCTCAAATTTTCCAAGACCCATATTTTGTAAACCAGTGTTGCCATTCTAAAAATATTTTGTTTCTGTGTCGAGGACATATACAGGTACAATATATTCACATATATCTGAAATTGGAAACATGAACCTCATTTCCCCTGTCCGGTTCGCTTGAAATGCCCGTTATGCATTTTAATTGCATTCAGTTCAGAGCTGCCAGATTGTTGATGACTTTTAATTACTACAAAGTTTGATGTATAAAAAATGCTCAAAAGCTTAAATGTAGAACGCGAAGTAATTTAGTAATTTTTCACACATATTAAACGAAGATTCATATGATGAAGTAATTAAGCATTCAATGGCAAAATTTACACTCAAAAAAGTGTAACGGATTTCTTTTGATTTCCATTTGAAAACCTAAGAAAGGCGCAAACAAAGGCGCGCTTGCGATTTGTAAAAAAATATGGCAACATACCAAAACTGAGGTTACATTGTCAACTTTTAATCAGCCATCTGTCGGCTAACAAAAATACCTTCAACTTTGCGCTATGAAACAGAAAATCAGCCGATAAAAGTGTCCAATTACACTTTGAAACCTTTTTCTGACAATTCTACCAATAGACATGCGCACTCAGGCGCCCGCATTAACACCTTAAACTCCTTTTGTTTGAAATTTTTTTTTAGACATTTAGATTTTTCATTTCAATATATTTTACATACCTTTACCCGGTATTCAGATTAGAGTAATGCTAAATTTAAAATACCCTGTATCCCTATGTATGTATGTCAAAATAAGAAAAACTTGTAAAACAAAATTAGATATAAACCTGTCAAAGTTAAAAATGTCAGACAGGTCAAGAACGAAAAGTAGTCACTTATGGGCCAAGGATGCCGTTTATGTTTTTTTTGTTATGTATGTATGTATATATAGCAGGTTAACGGACGGACGGACAAGCGGCATCACGCGACTAGAGAAAAAGTCAGTTGCTGTGTGGAATTTTTTAAAGCATCAGTTGCTGAAAATTTTTAAAGCGGACAGTTTGTCGGCGGATTAGCTGTGCGGACGAACAGAAAAAAAAGTAAAAACTATCCAAGAAACTAAAAGATTTATTTTTAAACAGAAAATAAAAAAAAGGAATAAAAATAAAAATCGAGCTTCAGTTGACGTTGGAAAACTAAAAAAATGAAATGGTGAATAGTACGCGAGAACGAAATTCGTAAATTAACTAACTTAAAGGATTTAAGATGTCGTGTGAATCAATTTTTTCGTATACAAAAAAAAAGACGCATTCATGTTTTTTGCTCCAAATAGCTTTAATAAACGTGCAAAAGTGCAAGTAAAAACAATGTAAAAGCTACAGAAAGTTTTTTCTTTTACCTCAACGTTCAAACCTAATAACAATAAAATTTTTTTTTCGTGCGGCTCCAAGAAAATTTCAAGTGGTTGCTGCGGCTGACTTTTACAATCCACAACTAAATTCAATACTAATGAAGTGGAAGCAAAGTAATTAAACAAAAAATTAATAATTTTTGGAAATTTAATTTTAATCAAAAAACTATTCACTCCACGAATGAATGGTGTGGGCGTTTGACAAATTAAAGTATAAAAAGCCGACGGGTATACAGAGCCTGCGATTTAAATGTTAATAAGTAAAATTAAAAACTACTCGCGTTTAAATGAAGTGCGTTGTTCCACTTTAAAAAAATAATATAAAATAATTTAAATCTACTCTAAAATTAAGACGATGAAACAACAGCAACAAAAGCTTCAATAAATAACAACATTCAACACAGAACAATAGCACCAGAATCTACTACGGTGCGGCAGGGTACCCTGAAGTAAAGCTAAGTTTAATGTATATTAATTTATCGTAATTTAATAAGATGTAGGCTATTTAATTTGATATTTAAAAAACAAAGTTACAAGTGTTAAATATGTGAAAAACTAACATTCAAGTTGCATTTAATTTTACGTTTAAAATGTGCGTTTCAATGTGCGTATAATTTTACACAAAAATTAATTTCATGGTTTTTTTTTTCTTTTATATATATTTATATAAAATACATAAGAAAATTTGTAAGTTTTTGCCGTATGCGCATTTCAATTTAAGAAAAGAAGTACATACTTTAAATTCTACTATTAAAGTGAAAACTAAATGTCTTAATATCTTTGAAATTTTTTTTTAATCTCTAGAATTAATAGTAAACACCTAAGTAACTAGTTTTAGCTGTAAATAATTTCTTAAGTAACCCTATATACGGTTAATAAAAATATATATGTACGTTTATATGAAATATTTCAGTAAAATTTACAACAAAAGAAAAATCAAAATTTTGAATTTGGTATTAAAATTGACTTTAAATGTCAAAGTTAACAAAATCTAAAAATTGTTTCTTCTTATTTTAGTTAACAAAAAGATGGATAGTTGCTAGAAAAGTAATTTGGGGGAGGTGCCATAGGTTGGTTGACCGTGATGCTATAGTAGTAAAAGTTTAAGGAAGGGACCTGAGGTTTTTCTGCTCCCCGTTAGCGATTTTTTTTTGTTAATCAAAATTAAATTTGATTTTTTTTTCTATGCGTGCGCAATGGGGCGGCCTTGGGAAACCACGACCCTATCCGGGAATTCACCGCGAGATAGTCCTACCTATATAGATGCCGCGCGTAACAAGAGGATTATGAAAAATTCTGTGGCCACAAGAAATACCAGCTAAACTCGATATTTGGTGACAAGGTGAAACATAAGTTATGTATATATTCATATGACTTATACTGTTTCGCCTAGTTATCAAATATCGAGTTTAGCTGTTATTCCTTGTGGGCACAGAATTGTAGCGGAACAATGCACAGTGGTTCCTGCTATACGATAAAAATAAAAAAACCAAAGTTAATATTTTTGAAATCTAAGCAACTGTGCCATTTCTCATAATAACAAGCTTTGTAACGGTAAAATTTTTTTCAATGTTTCTAACGGTACTTCTTATTGATAAGCACCAGAAGTGGAAGTATTAATTGAAGTGGAGTTCAAAAGTTAAGTTGATTTTTAAAAGTGAAAAATTTTAAGAAAAGGTTTCGAAATTGAACTTAAGGGGGCAGGTCCAGTCATGGCCGGGAAAATTAGGGCATTTTGAATAATATTTTTTTGGTATTAATTTAATTTATTTCATAAAAGTGATAATGTGGAATTATTACATAATGTTTCAACCTGACTTGACGAAAGTTTAAAAAAAATATTAAAAATAAAAAAAGTTATAGCTGGTTGTGTTGGACCCTGTCCCATACATAGTGTCTTGCGGTGACCATCACAAATCCTTGGAAAATCATCTAAAATCAATCGGATAAGAAAAATTAGTTAGTTAAATAAATAATCTAGTGCCTGATCGAAGGTTTTTTTTTTCTTAAAATCAACAAAATGGCGGCCTCAGGAATACTTACCTCCAGATTTTCGGTAAAAAACCAACAGTTTTTTATGAGTAATTATTCATAAAAAATCGATTTTTAAAAAAAAAAAATCCTTCGATCAGATTTTTATGTTTTTCAAAAACTGTGTAAATTTCATTAAAATCTATCCAGCCGTTTTTGAGTTACAGTGGTCACCGGTTCCAAAAACATAGTTTTGAGCAAAACGCATTTAAAGTTTTACACTCGGTACTTTTACCACCGAGAGCCCTTTGGTTATTGCCGAATAACTCTAAAAGTAATTGTCGGATTGACTTCAAATTTTCAGGATATATTTTTAAGATATTATACTTTAAGAAAATGCAAAAAGAAATCAATTGCTCAAAAATCATGACTAGACCTGCCCCCTTAAGCAAAATGGAAGTGAAAAATATAGGTATAAACTTTATTTTTAAGTGATAAAATATTTATAACTTGTGCTGTGTTTTTTATAAAATAATAGTTTTTAAAAATATGCATTTTCTGTATTTTTTGTTCTTCCATTTGTAATTTACTTAGACTTTTAGTAATTTCCCCCCTTCTCCCCCCTCTAATTTTTTTTCTGAATCGTGGTTGAGGCTTTGAGATTAAAAAAGTATACGCAGTAGCTGCTACTATTTGCAACTTTTTGTGTAATCTGCTAAAGATTAACTCTTACTCGTTGTATTTCAATACAATTTTGTGTTATGTTTATACATAGTTGTTTGTGAAAAAGAAAATTTACATGTGTTATTGTTGTTGCAGAATATTTTTTTTCGTTTTATTTTGTTTTTATTTTTTTATGTTGTTATAGGTACACACGGTGGTCTTTAAAAAATTTAAATTTTTCGAAATACCACTCGCGATTTTTTTCAGGGATAATGTTGGGTCCGCGAACCGCGAAATCGAACGTCCAGCCGTTTTTTTTTTGACCTTTTTATTTTTTTAACGATTTTTTGAGTATGTCTCGGTGTTTATATACATTAAGAGCGATTAAAAAAAAAACTTTTTGATTTTTTTACGATGTGCCAGTGGATAACTATAGCCCTATATGTGTTGACAAAACAACCCATAAGGATTTTCATCAATTTTGAAAACGACTGCAGCCGCCTGTTTTAAGTTGCCTACCCATTTTCGAAAATATTGATTTAAAAAATGGTGCAAGCTAAAGAGGTTATCAAATTTTACAACAAAGTGGGTATTATTTTCAAACTTATCGATCGAGGAATTCGAATCCGTGATCAGTTTTTCTTCTTCTTCTTTTTTTCTTATAAAAAAATTGGAAATTGTCCGGACAAAAATTAAAAAATGACGATTTTCACCTTTCAAGTTGCAAAATCTTGATATAATACATTACCGCCGATCTAGTGGTACATTATTTTCAATGTATCTTTATTTGCTTAAGAGAAAACCGTAAACCGTAAATCAATATCATCTTTCAAAACCAAGATATCTGCATTTTTCTAAATTAATAGACCTGAAATTTTTCGATTCGGCGTTGACATATATACATATTGAGCTGATTCAAAATTTTTTTTTATTCTAAACAGGTATTATCGATCTAGGAACTTGAATCCGTAATTAGATTTTCTTCTTCTTCTTTTTTTCTTATAAAAATATTTTAAATTAACCGAAAAAAAACAAAAAATACCGATTTTCTGCTTTCAAGTTGCAAAATCGGCCCATATTATCTTACCACCGATCCCGTTATACAATATTTTTAATGGAAATTATTTGCTTAAAAGAAGACCGTTAACCGCATAGCATTATCTTATTTCAAAACCAAAAAATTTTTGAAAATCCTAGAAAAATGTATAGAATAGTTGAATTGTGACAGGTCTGTTAATTTAGAGAAATGTAGATATCTTGGTTTTGAAGGAAGATATTAATATGCGGTTTACGGTTTTCTCTTAAGCAAATAAAATTACATTAAAAATATTGTACAATGGGATCGGTGGTAGTATAATATGGCCCGATTTTGCAACTTGAAAGCAGAAAATCGGTATTTTTTGTTTATTTTTTTGATCAATTTTAAATTTTTTCATAAGAAAAAAAGAAGAAGAAGAAAATCTAATTACGGATTCAAGTTTCTAGATCGATAATAGCTGTTTAGAACAAAAAAAAATTTTTGAATCAGCTTAATATGTAGTACCTGGAGACCGACCACTGTTCGGTTTTTCGTTTTGAGGTTGAAAAAATCGAAAAAATATGGAATTTGTTGAAAAAAGTTGACTTTTCACTTTCACGCTTCAACTTCTCTTTACTTTTTTCTGTTCCATTTTTTTCAACAATTTTGCTTCGTTTTTAGTTTCGTCAAATTGTGGTCTGATGCAAAAGTGTTTATAAAAAGAGAGGATTGGGACCAAGAGTGAATAGAAATGAAAAGGATAATGCAAAATGGCTCGATTTCATTTAAATTGGACACTAAATCGACTGAGATATCGCAGCATTTATATAAAAGAGCGCAACCGATTGTACAGTTAGTACGAGGGGTAAAACCTATAAGCCACTTTGGTACAAAAACTTATCGCACCTTATTACGTTTAGCGGTTGGTGCTATTTTTTAAATTTTATTGCTGTAAGGATATTTTCCTTGTTCTTCGGCTTATTCCGGAGGTAATCACTCCATAAGTGACAACTCATCGAGGCGGTTCACCCCGAGTAACGTTGGGTCACTTAAAGTCACTTTGGTTCACCAAATTCGTAAAAATCTAAAAAAAAAAAAATTCCACGCACCGCAAAACGTTATTAGGTGCGCAAAGTTTTTACACCAACGTGGCCAATAGGTGTTATAGAGCAATTCTACAAAAATCGCACGCAAACCGCAATATCGCGATTTTCACTCATCTCGGTGACTCCAAGTAACCCAAAGTGACTCGTGGTGAACCACCTCGATGAGTAGTCACTTATGGAGTGATTACCTCCGCGATAATCCGAAGAACAAGGAAAATATCCTTACAGTAATAAAATAAAAAAATCGCACGCACCGCAAGACATAATTAGATGCGCTAAGAGTTTGTACCAACGTGGCCCATAGGTGTTATAGACCAATTCTACAAAAATCGCACGCAAACCACAAAATCGCGACTTCCACTCACCTCGGTGACTCCAAGTGACCCATAGTGACTCGGAGTGAACCGCCTCGATAAGTAGACACTTATGGAGTGACTATCTCCGGGATACTCCAAAGAACAAGGAAAATATACTTGCAGCAATAATTATCAAAAAATCGCACGCATCGCAAAACATAATTAGGTGCGATAAGAGTTTGCACCAACGTGGCCTATAGGTGTTATAGACCAATTCTACCAAAATGGCACGCAAACCACAAAATTGCAATTTTCACTCACCTCGGTGACTCCAAGTGACCCAAAGTGACTCGGAGTGAACCGCCTCGATAAGTAGTCACTTATGGAGTGACTACTTCCGGGATACTCCAAAGGACAAGGAAAATATCCTTACAGCAACAAATTCCGCAAATCGCTCAGGACGCACTAAGTGGTCAAATATTAAAAATGACCACTACAATATTAACACTACACCACTGTTATTAAAAGTCTATTGGAACAAGAAATTTTTTTTTATTTTTCGTGCTTTCTCTATCGATTGGAACAAAAAATTTAAAAAAATTACTCCCATAGTACACTAAATAACATTTAACGTTTTTCGTACGTATGGGAGGTGCCACGCCCACTTACGCAATCCCGTTGAAATCCATATAATTTCAAAGCTTATAGTAATCGACACCTCAACACCAAATTTAAAGAAAATACCTCCCATAGTGCACTAAATACAACATTCAACGATTTTCGTATATATGGGACGTGCCACGCCCACTAACGAAATCTCGTCGAAATCCATTCAACTTAAAAGTTTTTGGTAACCGACATCTCTGTACCAAATTTTATTGAGATTACTCCCATAGTGCACTTAATATAACATTTAACGGTTTTTGTTTGTATGGGAGGTGCCACGCCCACTGAAGTAATCCCGTCGAAATGCATTTAATTTCAAAGCTTATAGTAACCGACAACTCCTTACCAAATTTTAAGAAGATTACTCTCATAGTACAATAAATATAACATTTAACCTGTTTTGCTTGTATGGGAGGTGCCACGCCCACTTGTACTATTACACCCATTTTTCGTCGTGAGGTACCTTATAGCAAGTATATCCACCATATGAAATTTCAGAACGATTGTGTTGTTAATTCTCTTATTATAATGTTTATAAATATTGTGGGCTGTGCCACGCCCTTAAACGAACTTTGCCAGTATAGTTACATAGCATGTTATGATGACTGCTTTTAGTGGTATTATCTATAAAACTTTTATGAAAATCCTCAGTGCCGTTTTTGAGTAATATTGAATCAACATTTTCAATTATTGAAAAGTGCCACGCCCACTTTTCCCACTTTTGGCAAAATTTAAGACATTTATGATCTGCATCTGTGTACCAAATTTCATCACAATATCTTGAATAGTTTTCGAGATATGATGTTATGAAAATAAAAGTTTAGGGATGTGCCACGCCCCTCCAGGAGTCTTTGATAAGTTAAAACCCAGCCCAATCCTAATTTTGTTCACATATGTACCTAATCCCCAAGTTTCATCAAAATCGCTGCACCCGTTTTGGAAATAAAGTCTGAAAATATATATATATGTATATATAAATACATACAATTATTGCTCGTTTAATAATAGTAGATATATGTCAACGCCGAATCGAAAAATTTCAGGTCTATTAATTTAGAAAATGCAGATATCTTGGTTTTGAAAGATGATATTGATATGCGGTTTACGATTTTCTCTTAAGCAAATAAAGATACATTAAAAATAATGTACCACTAGATCGGTGGTAAAGTATTATATCAAGCTTTTGCATTTTGAAAGGTGAAAATCGGCATTATTTAATTTTTGTCCGGACAATTTCCAATTTTTTTAGAAGAAAAAACTGATCACGGATTCGAATTCCTCGATCGATAATAGTTTGAAAATAATACCCACTTTGTTGTAAAATTTGATAACCTCTTTAGCTTGCACCATTTTTTAAATCAATATTTTCGAAAATGGGTAGGCAACTTAAAACAGGCGGCGGAAATCCAGTTTTCAAAATTGATGAAAATCCTTATGGGTTGTTTTGTCAAGACATATAGGGCTATAGTAATCCACTGACACATCGTAAAAAAATCAAAAAGTTTTCTTTTTTTAACCGCTCTTAATGTATATAAACACCGAAAGACCACCGTGTACATCTTATCAATGCATATTTTCTCGATTGCACATTTTCGAAATCTGGTGCTCAAAAAATGGTACAGATTTAATGAAAGTTCAACAGTGGTTCAATACAATAATCTCAGATATTAGAATTGAGTGTTCTGAAGAAATGTTCAATAAATTATTGATATGCATAACTTACATTTGTAAGAAAATAGCAAAATTTTGGCAAAAAGACAATCGCATAAAATCAAAAGTTTTAGCAAATCATTCCGATTGGTTCGCGGTCAAAGAAAACATTCTCTTAAAAATTGAGTACCTGGAGACCGACCACTGTTCGGTTTTTCGTTTTGAGGTTGAAAAAATCAAAAAATATGGAATTTGTTGAAAAAAGTTGATTTTTCACTTTCACGCTTCAACTTCTCTTTACTTTTTTCTGTTCCATTTTTTTCAACAATTTTGCTTCGTTTTTAGTTTCGTCAAATTGTGGTCTGATGCAAAAGTGTTTATAAAAAGAGTGGATTGGGACCAAGAGTGAATAGAAATGAAAAGGATAATGCAAAATGGCTCGATTTCATTTAAATTGGACACTAAATCGACTGAGATATCGCAGCATTTATATAAAAGAGCGCAACCGATTGTACAGTTAGTACGAGGGGTAAAACCTATAAGCCACTTTGGTACAAAAACTTATCGCACCTTATTACGTTTTGCGGTTGGTGCTATTTTTTAAATTTTATTGCTGTAAGGATATTTTCCTTGTTCTTCGGCTTATCCCGGAGGTAATCACTCCATAAGTGACAACTCATCGAGGCGGTTCACCTCGAGTGACGTTGGGTCACTTAAAGTCACTTTGGTTCACGAAATTCGTAAAAATCCAAAAAAAAAAAATTCCACGCACCGCAAAACGTTATTAGGTGCGCAAAGTTTTTACACCAACGTGGCCAATAGGTGTTATAGAGCAATTCTACAAAAATCGCACGCAAACCGCAATATCGCGATTTTCACTCATCTCGGTGACTCCAAGTAACCCAAAGTGACTCGTGGTGAACCACCTCGATGAGTAGTCACTTATGGAGTGATTACCTCCGCGATAATCCGAAGTACAAGGAAAATATCCTTACAGTAATAAAATCAAAAAATCGCACGCACCGCAAGACATAATTAGATGCGATAAGAGTTTGCATCAACGTGGCCTATAGGTGTTATAGACCAATTCTACCAAAATCGCACGCAAACCACAAAATTGCGATTTCCACGCACCTCGGTGACTCCAAGTGACCCAAAGTGACTCGGAGTGAACCGCCTCGATAAGTAGTCACTTATGGAGTGACTACTTCCTGGATACTCCAAAGGACAAGGGAAATATCCTTACAGCAATAATATCCAAAAAATCGCATGCATCGCAAAACATAATTAGGTGCGATAAGAGTTTGCATCAACGTGGCCTATAGGTGTTATAGACCAATTCTACCTAAATCGCACGCAAACCACAAAATTGCAATTTTCACTCACCTCGGTGACTCCAAGTGACCCAAAGTGACTCGGAGTGAACCGCCTCGATAAGTAGTCACTTATGGAGTGACTACTTCCGGGATACTCCAAAGGACAAGGAAAATATCCTTACAGCAATAATATCCAAAAAATCGCATGCATCGCAAAACATAATTAGGTGCGATAAGAGTTTGCATCAACGTGGCCTATAGGTGTTATAGACCAATTCTACCAAAATCGCACGCAAACCACAAAATTGCGATTTCCACGCACCTCGGTGACTCCAAGTGACCCAAAGTGACTCGGAGTGAACCGCCTCGATAAGTAGTCACTTATGGAGTGACTACTTCCTGGATACTCCAAAGGACAAGGGAAATATCCTTACAGCAATAATATCCAAAAAATCGCACGCATCGCAAAACATAATTAGGTGCGATAAGAGTTTGCACCAACGTGGCCTATAGGTGTTATAGACCAATTCTACCAAAATCGCACGCAAACCACAAAATCGCGACTTTCACTCACCTCGGTGACTCCAACTGACCCAAAGTGACTCGGAGTGAACCGCCTCGATAAGTAGTCACTTATGGAGTGACTACTTCCGGGATACTCCAAAGGACAAGGAAAATATCCTTACAGCAATAATATCCAAAAAATCGCACCCATCGCAAAACATAATTAGGTGCGATAAGAGTTTGCATTAACGTGGCCTATAGGTGTTATAGACCAATTCTACCAAAATCGCACGCAAACCACAAAATTGCGATTTCCACGCACCTCGGTGACTCCAAGTGACCCAAAGTGATTCGGAGTGAACCACCTCGATAAGTAGTCACTTATGGAGTGACTACTTCCTGGATACTCCAAAGGACAAGGAAAATATCCTTATAGCAATAATATCCAAAAAATCGCACGCATCGCAAAACATAATTAGGTGCGATAAGAGTTTGCACCAACGTGGCCTATAGGTGTTATAGACCAATTCTACCAAAATCGCACGCAAACCACAAAATCGCGACTTTCACTCACCTCGGTGACTCCAAGTGACCCAAAGTGACTCGGAGTGAACCGCCTCGATAAGTAGTCACTTATGGAGTGACTACTTCCGGGATACTCCAAAGGACAAGGAAAATATCCTTACAGCAACAAATTCCGCAAATCGCTCAGGACGCACTAAGTGGTCAAATATTAAAAATGACCACTACAATATTAACACTACACCACTGTTATTAAAAGTCTATTGGAACAAGAAATTTTTTTTATTTTTCGTGCTTTCTCTATCGATTGGAACAAAAAATTTAAAAAAATTACTCCCATAGTACACTAAATAACATTTAACGTTTTTCGTACGTACGTACGTTTCGTACGTACGTACGCCCACTTACGCAATCCCGTTGAAATCCATATAATTTCAAAGCTTATAGTAATCGACACCTCTACACCAAATTTAAAGAAAATACCTCCCATAGTGAACTAAATACAACATTCAACGATTTTCGTATATATGGGACGTGCCACGCCCACTAACGAAATCTCGTCGAAATCCATTTAACTTAAAAATTTTTGGTAACCGACATCCCTGTACCAAATTTTAATAAGATTACTCCCATAGTGCACTTAATATAACATTTAACGGTTTTTGTTTGTATGGGAGGTGCCACGCCCACTGAAGCAATCTCGTCGAAATGCATTTAATTTCAAAGCTTATAGTAACCGACAACTCCTCACCAAATTTTAAGAAGATTACTCTCATAGTACAAGAAAAATAACATTTAACCTGTTTTGCTTGTATGGGAGGTGCCACGCCCACTGGTACTATTACACCCATTTTTCGTCTTGAGGTACCTTATAGCATATGAAATTTCAGAACGATTGTGTTGTTAATTCTCTTATTATAATGTTTATAAATATTGTGGGCTGTGCCACGCCCTTAAACGAATTTTGCCAGTATAGTGACATAGCATGTTATGATGACTGCTCTTAGTGGTATTATCTATAAAATTTTTATGAAAATCCTCAGTGCCGTTTTTGAGTAATATTGAATCAAAATTTTCAATTATTGAAAAGTGCCACGCCCACTTTTCCCACTTTTGGCAAAATTTAAGACATTTATGATCTGCATCTGTGTACCAAATTTCATCACAATATCTTGAATAGTTTTCGAAATATGACGTTATGAAAATAAAAGTTTAGGGCTGTGCCACGCCCCTCCAGGAGCCTTTGATAAGTTAAAACCCAGCCCAATCCTAATTTTGTTCACATATGTACCTAATCCCCAAGTTTCATCAAAATCGCTGCACCCGTTTTGGAAATAAAGTCTGAAAATATATATATATATATATATACATACAATTATTGCTCGTTTAATAATAGTAGATATGGAAAAATCAGAAAACGTGGGCGCCCTACATTAAATTTTGCGCAAACTTCAAAGAGGACTATGCAACAAAGGTTAGCCAAACTGGCAAAAAATGATGAGTCTGCTGCCGCTGCCTTACGCAGTGCAGATTTACAACCAATAACAAATTTTTTAGAAGTAAATTTAAACGAAGTCTTGTCGCTAATAATGGAAACAAATCTAACAAAACACCAATATTTGCTGATCCGTGAATTTATAAACAATAAGATTTCTTTCAGTTTATTACCAAGCTACCAAAATGTTTTAAAGCCAAAAAAAAATCTTATCCAGAGATGGATAAAATTAACTGTAACTGAGTCACTTGCTGAAGTTGAGTTACAATGCTTACTAGATCATACAGCTTCACGTATATTAAAGCTCCAGACTGATGTGTTAAATAATATTTCTGATGATTCTGTAAGCAATCTACTTTTGATAGGTAAATGGGGATTTGATGGTAGCACCGGACAAAGCGAGTATAAGCAGCGTGTTTTGAACAATAATTTGGAAGACAACAGTTTATTTGTTACATCTTATGTACCTCTGCAACTAATAACAAAATCAGTTGAGCCCCGCGATTCTAAAATAGTTTGGAAAAATCCTCGTCCGTCGTCGACTCGTTACTGCAGACCAATTCGATTTCAATTTAAAAAAGAGTCTAACCAAATATCTATTGATGAAGAGAACTATATTCAACAGAAGATTGCAATGTTAAAGTCAACAGAGTTTGCTACACCCAGTAGAAAAATAAGCGTAGAACATAGTTTGCAATTGACTATGGTTGATGGTAAAGTGTGTAATGCCTTAAGTCAAACATCGTCTGCAAATTGTTACATATGCAATGCAAAACCAAAAGAGAAGAATGATTTAGAGAAGTGTTTAGAAAAACGAGTCTATGAAGAATATTATGAATTTGGATTATCGCCTCTACACTCGTACATGCGATTTTTTGAATTCTTTCTTCATGTATCCCATAGACTGGACTTAAAAATGTGGCAAATTAGGTCTCCTGAAGCAAAAATTAAAGTTCTGCAAAGAAAATGTAAAATTCAATCTGAATTTAGGAAAAAATGGGCTTAATCGTAGATAAACCAAAAGACGGAGGTAGTGGAACGTCAAATGATGGCTACACGGCTAGAAGATTTTTCAATAATGCTGATTTGGCTGCTGAAATAACAGGCCTTGATAAAAACTTGATTCTGAGATCTGCAACATTATTGCAAGCTATTAAGAATATAAAATAAATGTGGAAAAATTTAAAAAATATGCACTGGATACTGCCAAAGGACTGATAGGGAAGTACCCATGGTATTATCTTCCACCCTCAGTTCACAAAATTTTAATTCACTTTTCTGACATCATCAATCATGCACTCGTATCTATTGGAAAGCTTTCTGAAGAAGCTGCTGAATCTAAAAATAAAGACATCAAAAGGTTTAGACTTCAACACACCAGAAAAATGTCACGCATAACAACAAATACGGATTTATTAAATAGATTGCTTTTAAGCTCAGATCCATTCGTCACGGGTTCAAGGAAGTTTCCATGTAAACAAAAAACAAGTTTATTGAAATCTCTTTTCGAGTTTTTGGAGAAAGATTAAATCATTATGTACATAGTTATTTTTTTAATGAATTCAATACTTATTTTTATAAGCATTTTAATAAACTGTTTAATTTTTCATTTATAAAAAAACCATAAACCATTTTTTTACTATTGTTTTATATGAGAAGTGGGCGTTGGAGACGTCAGACCACGCTCATTTTTACATGACATCATATTCACCTCTCCTGGAACTCATGATCGAAGTTTCAAACCGATATTTCTTCTAGAAGTATTTATGACGCCTTCTACCATATAAGTGGTACCACTGTGCAATGGTTTGAATTATGGAAACAAAAAAAAATGGTTTTAACTCAGAAGCTACTGAACCGATTGTTAAGTTTAAACAGCATTTTTGTAATTTGTTAAATTACCATTTCGAATGATCCAAGTACGCAAAAATAATTTTTTATCGATTTGTTAATGATTTTACACTCTGAATCTATTGATTTTTAATCTTTCTGCTCATGAAGACTGGCATGAAGTATAACATATTAAGCTTTCAGCCAATTTGATAGATGCATTTGATGAGGGGTCCTTTATAAAAATGAGTGAATATATCGTCGGCTTACAAGCTAAATTAGCCATCTACAAAAAATCAAATATTATGTCTTTGATGTTAAGTATACAAATTTTATTTAAAATTTAAGAATGAACTCTGATTCGATTTAAACGTAATTAAAATAATAATAAGCGTTACCCACTAATTTTTTTTTTCAGATAGTCAATTTTGCTTTTAAGATAACGATATGTAGCGAGTAGTATGTGCACAAGTGTTGTGATACTACAACATATCTTCACTTCATATACATTAGTTTTAAATAAAGAATAAAAGAAAATAATATTATAATTTTTTAGTTTTCCGCTGCTCTAAAGTTAACTGTTTTTATTTTTCAGGAAATCTTCGATTCGATAGGTTTTTCAAGTGCTAGCACCTTGAGCAATATTGATGATAGCCATAATATCTCCGATTCAACAATAACAAGTGTGCAACTATTACAAACATTTTGCACACGCTTGTCAAAAAAAATTAATACAGCAACAAAAATTGTTATGGAACTGCGCGATTTTTTTCGAAGCAATGTTTCAGAGTATACCTCTAAAAATTGTTACCAGACCGGCGATAGCCAGAAAATCTCTGTTGATAAGATAAAAGTAAATCAACCAGAAAAAAGCAATAAAGTTAACGCTTCTTGTAATGTTTATAGCCAGCAGTTGTTTTTAAATACTTACATAGACCAACTGCAGAACGAAACTTCGTTTGAAGAAGTATCGCCAAATTACAATAAAGAGCAAATACAAATACTAAATTATTTTAAGACCCGAGAGACTCCAGAAGAAGTTAATGTAGAAAATGGTACTGATAATTCTCATAACGCAAATTGTTTAATTATCAACAAATTCCGCAGCTTACATTCAAGTTTAACTAAAAATGATGTCACTCCATTGGAATCATTAAATAATAAAAATTCCTCATCGAAAACGTCTAGGGTACCAAAAAATAATTTCAAACATATATACTTTTTATCACGAAGTGATCATGCTGGCTCAAATGGCTTACAATTATTTTATAATGACATTCATTTTCGGCAATTGTATGTCTCTGCAATTGCAAATAAGTTTGTATTTTTGTTGATTGACATTGGCGCTGCACTTAGTACGGAACAACTAGATGTAACTAAAACATTTGGTGAGTAATTTGTATTCCCACCACCAAAAATAATTTGGTTATCAATGAAGCACGACTAAAATTTGAATTTGAACAGTTGTATTAGTGGCGACTTGCTCTACAGTGGTGTGCGCAATAATAAGGACACTTACATTAAAATAGTTCAAACACACCTATGCTTCTGTTTGAATAAATTGAGATTAAATGTTATATTATATTACTTGCTGGGATATCAATGTAGTAAAAAACCGTTATCAGACTAAAAATATTTTTCGTCGTTTCGAAGTTGTTCATCGAATTGTGAAGTGAGCTCAGTTTCAGCCTGTGCGAAATAATAAGGACACGAATATAAAGTAAGTTATATTTTTGAAACTTTGCGGTTTTTAAACATTTATAAGTAATAACGGTATTGTATATGAGATGATCTAAAATTATAATTTGAAAAAATAACAAAATAATGTAATTTAGTGATTCCGAATGGGGAGAAGTCGACATTGTACCGTCCAGCTTCTTAGAGACATAAAAGACCTTTACGATAACGGATTTTCATAACGAAAAATAGCCAGAACGTTGAATTGCTCCAAGAGAATGGTAGAAAATGCAATGAAATATACTCCACAGAAGGAAGCGAGTGGACGAAAGTCAAAAATATCGCCAATTCTTGAAAGGACTATGTTGAGATTTGTGAGACATAACCCCTTTGCATCTACTAATGAAGTAAAACTAGAGCTTTCCCTGGATGTCAGCATTTCTAATATTCGGGAAAGGCTAATTAATAATAATTTAAAAGCAAAGAGATCCAAAAAAGTATCTTTCCTGTCCAAACAGGACATCCGTAAAAGGTTTTTTTTCGCTGAGGAGCATGTCATTTGGCCAGTGAAGAAATGGCGCAACATCATGTGGTCGAATGAGACCAAATTTTACCCTGACTGTGGTACTCAACGTGTTCGGGTAAAATATAATAATTTGGTCTCATCCCACCACAGGATATTGCGCCATTTCTCCACTGGTCAAATGACATGCTCCTCAGCGAAAAGTAACCTTTTACGGACGTCCTGTTTTGACAAGGAAGATATTTTTTTGGGTCTCTTTGCTTTTAAATTATTATTAATTAGCCTTTCCCGAATAGTCGAAATGCTGACATCCATGGAAAGCTCTAGTTTTACTTCATTACAAGATGCAAAGAGGTTATGTCTCACAAATCTCAACATAGTCCTTTCAAGAATTGGCGATATTTTTGATTTTCGTCCACTCGCTTCCTTCTGTGGAGTATATTTCATTACATTTTCTACAATTCTCTTGGAACAATTCAACGTTCTGGCTATTTTTCTTTATGAAAATCCGTTATCGTGAAGGTCTTTTATGTTTCTACGAAACTGGATGATACAATGTCGACCTCTCGCCATTCTGAATCACTAAATTACATTATTTTGTTATTTTTTCAAATTATAATTTTGGATCATCTCATATATAATACCGTTATAACTTATAAATGTTTAAAACCACAAAGTTTCAAAAATATAACTTACTTTATATTCGTGTCCTTATTATTTCGCACAGGCTGAAACTGAGCTCACTTCACAATTCGATGAACAACTTCGAAACGACGAAAAATATTTTTAGTCTGATAACGGTTTTTTACTACATTGATATCCCAGCAAGTAAAGTAATATAACATTTTATCTCAATTTATTCAAACAGAAGCATAGGTGTGTATGAACTATTTTAATGTAAGTGTCCTTATTATTGCGAACACCACTGTATATTAGAGCAAAGGGCAAACGCCCGTCCGCCAACATGCAGCACGGGCGGAAAATGCGGTAAAATATGTGATCGCATTAATATAGCGAATGAATTCTAAAGTATTGTTGAGATATAATAGCAGCCTGATTATCTAAGTAAATGTTAATGTCCCTTTTTGATAAAATATGTATTCTTAGCCAAAATGCTACCTCTTCTATGGCTATAACCTCTGCCTGAAAAACGCTACAATAGTCTGGTAACCTTCCAGCAATCCTTAACTTCATCTCGTTAGAGTAAATACCATAACCCACTTGGTTATTTATCTTGAAGCCATCAGTGTAAGATTTAATATGGCCTCTTCTCTCCACGGGTCCTCCCTTCCAGTCTTCTCTAGACGAAATGTGAATTATGTAATCCCTCGGGAATGAGATTACTGGAACAGAGTACACAACTCTAACTATGAAGAATAGCCGAGTGTCCTGTTCTTTCCTCTTACCAGCAAAAAGTTTCCCTGAGTCAAATGGTGGGTGCTGCCATTATATACCTCATAGGTCCAAGGGAATGAGAGTACTTTTATTAAAAGAAAAAAATCTGGCAATTGTCGCTAAAGTAGACTTGTGCCCAAATTTATGACGCTGTGGAGAAAGAATCTGCTAACCTTTAAAATTGATACTGCATATTTAGTATTCCGACTGTTTATCTTAACAATCGCTATAAGTTTTCTTCGCACATTCGTGGAAATATTCATTATAAATTTATTCATAATATTAAAAATTGAACAATACCGCGATCTCTTTTTCAATTAAATTAAAAAGAAACACCTTAAAATTGAGGTCGCAAATTTAAAAAACAAAAAACAAAACTTTTATTTAATTTTTTATTTTTCTAAGCAAAATGCATTTCGAATCGAATTTGAATCGTGTTGCTGAAGATGACTAGCAAGCTAGTCGAAATGCATTTTGCTTAGAAAAATAAAATAATAAATAAAAGTTTTGTTTTTTGTTTTTTAAATTTGCGACCTCAATTTTAAGGTGTTTCTTTTTAATTTAAGTTTATTCACATTTTATAGTTTTGAACGTTATAAAATTGCTTTCTGATGTGGACATAATAAAAATTGTTACTGTGTCTAATGAAGCCAAAAGTGTGCCGTTAATGACAAGCAACACTGAATCAAATTCAAACAATGTTTATGCCGCTACGCGTGATTACAAGAGAGAGTTGCTAAAATATATTAATGACTTGCAAGTCAGCAAAAAATTCACAAATCACACAGAAGGATTTAACTACTCGTTTAAATTACTAGAAGTTTTGGAAAAATCTAAGCTAATTAACGCTCAAACTCCGATAGAATTTGTATACATAACAAGGGGTTTCATAACAAATCTTTCTGATGCAAAGCATGTTCTGTCAGTCATAGCAAATGGACAGCGTCAACTTCAGAAGCCAATTATTATAAATACTTGTGCTGTTGTCTCTGGTATGCATTAAATTTTTGAGCTTAGGTTTTTCAACTATTAAAAAAACTATTTTATTCAGATGAAAAACGTATAATGTATGAAAAGCAGTTTTTACGTGATATTGCACAGCAAAATTACAGCAAATACGATGTTAATATTAGCACTTGGTATGGACAGCACAATCCACAGGACTTAGCGGGCAATTTTTTTGTCATATCGAAAAAGCGTTCTGAAACAATTTTACGTACTAGCACAGCAATTTTTGAACATTTGTTTAAGGAGCCGTTTTTAACACATAATCTTGTGGTACATGAACCTGTTGTAGGCAGAAGTAGCTCTGGTATGTAAATAATACGTTCAATTTATCATATACATAAATAAGCTAACTTCAAATATTATCTTACTCTTATTAGATTTAATTGTGTCTTTCACACAAGCTGTTCCACCGTTCGGTGTTGTCGGAGTCGATTTGTATCTCTCAGATCTTGTTGAGGATGTAGTCAATTACATTGTACAAGAAAACAAATTCAAGCATTCGTATGCATTTTTAATTGACCGTAATGGACACACTATTGCACATCCGGCAATTCCTAACCCGAATACACAAAATGAAACTCCATTTCCTGTAGATATAGGTTTCTTAGAAAATTCAACAGACTTTGCTATAATACGATATCAGATTTTAAACAAAAATATTGGAAATTTTTCAACTTCTATATTGTATACATGGAACAATGCAAAGCCTGAGGTAACTTTAATTTAAAATTACATAAATCCATTACAATCAAATTTTATGGAGTTAAATTCTGTTTTATTTAACGGCATTCAAAATAATAATATTTTGCAATGATTGTATTCACTTGTAAATATAAAATTTTAAATCACCTATAATACAGTTGGTATTTTTATGTATTTATCCTTCTACACATTTAGCAAATGAAACGCAACTATGTTTGGCGTAGGGTTATGGATATTTATACAATGTGTTTGGTAACAACCTCGAAACAAGCACCCTTTGTTAACATTTCTACCTCGGGAAACGTAGGAAATTTTATGTCAATGAAACTTTCAACATCCGTTCCTATTGCAAAGCATATTGCAGGTGAAAACAGTGACGACGAAAGTATTCAACATAACAAGTATATCTCATTAAATGACTTGTTATATCACCGCTTGGACCTTATTTCCCCGCAAAGCACACCTGTATGTCGATATTTCCGTCAAATTGCTACATTTGGTAATTTAATTTGTTTCTTCACTATAATCTATGAATGTAATGCTATTTCGTTTTGACCAATAAAATCAATTATTTTAGATGCTGGAACCATATATTTAAGTACTTTGGCCTTTGATTCACCGTTTGCGTACTTGCAAAGTAACCAGAATAGTTTTCCAAATTTTCAAATACGCACAGTTGAAAGCATTATGGCATATTTAAAAGATACAACTGGATTACTGGCTAATCCTGGTCTACGCTCTCAAGTACGAAATGATGTTAGAGTGCTTTACAAGGCAATGCGTTATTTGAAGAAAAGACATCAAGACACGCGAGGGACGCTCAAAAATTATATAATACGCCGATATATTGCAACTGTTAACGGTGTGATGCAAGTCTATCCTGGCTGTTTGATATCAAACAATTTTGATCCAACAACTAGATCCTGGTTTCGTAAAGCAATGCAATATCCTGGAAAAATAGTAGCTACTGAACCGTATTTAGATGCAGGTATATTTTTTTCTAAAATCGATATAATTTGTCTATACAGGAACTGACTTAGAACTGATTTTAAGGTGGAGCTGGATATGTTATCACTTTAGCCCATACAATATTTGAAGGCAAATCAAATGCTTTGCATTCTCGTGAACGTGATATACCTGTTGCCATAGTTGCCTTAGATTTGCCATATGCCTTCTTTTATAAGTTAATTGTTGACTCCACACCGCTATGCCGTCCAAGCAATGTAAAATGTTTACTGTTTGAAAATCGAGGTTACTTGGTCGCTCATCCATCAATGCTAGAGCCAAGTACGATTGCATATAATCACAGACGTCCACATGAACATTTGACGCACAAGGAATCATTTTTAGCTAATGATATTTTATACCATAAAACCCTTGTCAAAAAAATGGCATGCGCAAATTACCAAAATCGAACTATTCAACGATACTACGTATTTAATACATCACTTACTGAAATTCTGACGAATGTTGTTCATGGCGAACGCACCAAATATGCCATCACTCTAATTCATGGGAGTAATATTTTTGCAGCAATTTTAAATTCTACCTGTGATGGTGGAGCCTTTTGTCCATGTAGCACAATCGATCGTATATGTTTAAATTGTAATCGTATGGATCAAACAGATTGCGAATGCCCATGCGAATGCCCAATGGATTTGCAAGAGCAGCCAGCGTTTTTGGACACTAACCAGACGCTAGAAAATACTAGTATTTTTAGTGATTTTACAACCCAGTATTCTTTTTGTGAACCAACAAATGATGAGACAATAAAACTGCCACTCGCCAATAATTTTAATTTACTACATTCCTGTGTAAATATTAATTGTGATATTTATGGAACACAATCGGAATGTTTAGCCATAATCGGTTGTGAATGGTGTCAACTTGATCAGGATGGAAATCAGTTTACAACATCGTTCTGTACTTCACAGCTATCTTGCTTTAATAGTAAGACTTTTTATGCTTGCTGGAAACATTAATTATAAAAATTTATTTTTAATGTTTATTTATAATTTTTTTATAGGTGTTTTATCATCACTCAGCCCATATGGTGACATTGATGATGATTCCGATGTGCTAGCTGTAAATATTTACAATGTAGGCCAAAAACAAAATTCTTATTCTGCCTTTGGACCCGTTGGTGGTGCAATTATTGTGCTTAGTTTGATTATTGGATTTGCTATTTATTGTTATAGATATAACTTGGACTCACATACTCAAGAACAATTTTATATAGATTCTTTGCAAGAAGACAACTATGGTGTTTCGCTATCACGTTTCAATTTTGATAACTGTCAAGATAATGATGAACTAGCTGGTGGTTGTGATGGCAATGACGATGTTGAGCCTACCATGCAGCATAATGTCATACACACGAGTAGCATATCGCCATATCATATGTCATCAGCAAGTAGTTATCATCGTCCACCAAACGGTGAATCAGATCATGGATATTCAACCATGACACCACACGAAGATTTTACGGATCATCAAAGCTTTACGTTAGCCGAGCCATTGCTACTTAATGATAAACGACATAGCAAATCTGACACAATGTCGATTTCCACCTCTATTTCGAGTCCTACAAACCGTTACCAACAGTATCACAATCCGTATTTGCATATGTCACAAGGAGTTGCAAGAGAAAATACCTTGGTTCACGTGCCTTTATCAAAAGAGGGGAATCCCTTGAGTTCTATTATAAGTCATGAGCAAACGAAGTTAAAATGTAGTTCCACAGATGATCATTTGCGTATGAATAATATACTAGCACCTGTAACTGTGCATAGACATATGGAAACCAGTGGATCATAACTTAAATTTATAATTGTTGATTTCGGGTATTAAATATTTATTTAATTTTTGTTGCAAAAGCTGTAAGATATACATTTAAAATATGTAGTTAGTTTACATGTAAGCATATAAAGTTTATTACTTCTACAGAGTCTAAATATAGCTATCAAAGGTAAGTTATGATTAATACATACAACTCATGTTTAGTTTAAGGTTAATTATATGAACCTATTTCTATTTTTTTCGTTTAAAATAGCACTTTACATGTAAGCATATAAAGTTTATTACTTCTACAGAGTCTAAATATAGCTATCAAAGGTAAGTTATGAATAATACATACAACTCATGTTTAGTTTAAGGTTAATTATATGAACCTATTTCTATTTTTTTCGTTTAAAATAACACTTGCTAGGCTTAATTAATTCTAAAAGCACGTTTAAGCCACATGTGGCCAAAAATTATTTCATGTAGCAATTATAAATATTTGCCATACGATCTGTGTAATAAAACTTTATCTTTACAGAAAGCATCTACTCTCGGCTTTAGTTCAAAACTCGCACAAAAGAATGTTTTTGCGTCGAATTCAAACGACATGGTAAATCAATTTTTATTTATATAGGGGCATACATACCATCAAATTGTTTGTCAAACGATATAGTACGTAATGGGAGCAATAGATTTACTTGCTGGCATCATCATTCTTCCATTTTATAAGAGTCTGTGACCCATATTCCAGCGAAACTTTTATATATAACTAATTTGATATGAACTAACCACTCATAAAAAATGTTTAAATTAGTACTTAATTTTAATTATAAAAAGTAAATTTAGTAAATATATTAAAAAATTTAATTACATGCTATTTTTTGTATGTGTCATTGAATTTACGCATATTATTGTTTTTATGGGACCATTGCTGGAGATATCAGGTGTCCATCGATGTACTGATGACTCTAAGGTGAACTCGAATTTTTATTCTGTTATTGGGCCCAACACCAGGATTTCAATTCTGCTTCGAAATTGTCACAAGCCAAACTTTATATCATAGGTACCGCTGCTTACGTCATAGTCACATGGGTTGGGTATACCCCAATCTATATTTGTTGGATATCCATGACTGTTATGATGTAGAAATTCCTTCTCTTGAAGTTGTGAATGAAGAAGAAAATTGGAAGAAATTGCAAATTTTGCGACATGATTGCAGTAGCGTACCTAGGGGCGGAAAATGGTATTTCTTTAAGTCCAAAAGTGATGACCATTCATTTTTGGTAAGGTAAATGAAACTTATGGCACAAAACCAAAATTTCTTTTGGTAGGGGCGGCAAATAAGTTCTTTGGCCCGGGCACGGTACGCCGCTGCATGGACTTTAATCTCAGTGTTGCCAGAAGGTTACGGTTCTTACCTTTTACGTAAGTTTTCATAGCTACACGTAACTTGTATGTAAGAAATTTTTTAAAGCATATGTACATAACTTTTTGAACATTTATATTGTTATGATGTCATACCTGATGTCTTACACATTAGAGCTGCTTAATGACTACTATTGATAGTAACTGCATGGATATTAATTATTGCAAAACCATTGAAGCTATCAATATTCAGTTTAAAAACTCTCGGTATTTTCTTGACTTAGCCCGTAGGGCTCAAAATTCTATTCAATTATCTGCAAAAAAAATTTTTCCGAAAATCGAAATTCAAAATTTTCGGAATAGTTATTTTAATTTTTATATCGAAGTAATAACACAAATTAAGACCAGATTTGAATTCACCGACCCCACATTTGATATTATATCAGTTTTGGAGCCAAAAAATGCTCTATCATTTGAAAATAAAGATTTGAGTGATGTGCTATTAAGATTTCCGGTATTAAATGACATAATTAATAAAAAAGAATTATATTAAGAATGGCGTAAGCACGCGTTGTTGGAATACGAAAAACACGGATTGGAACCAAACCTTCCTGTTGAAGATTACTGGCGAAAAGTATTTCAACTTAAAAATATTGCTGACGGAATTATGTCTCCAAATTTAAAAAAAGTTGTGTCTCTGTTAATGGTACTTCCGTTTTAAAATGCTTTTGTGGAGAGAATATTCTGCCAATTAAAATTAATAAAATCTGCTAATCGTAATAATTTACACACATCTACCATATCTGCATTGATGTCAACTAAAGAAAGAATGATTCCATAAAATTCGAACCAACTCAATCACTACTTAACAGTAAGATAACATACTAAGAACTCTAAATGCTAGTCCTCGCACGTCTCAGTGTGTTTGGGTTTATTTTAACTAAAAATAGTCCTCACTTACTGTAGTGGAGGTGAATATAGTTTTCCTTATGATTTCTACATATTACATCATAGTACATCTCGATAAATTGGATTGAACCGAATTAAAATTCTTTGAAAAACTTAATTACATTTTTTTATACATTTCAATAACAGATATTAAACTTTTTTATATGTACACCCAAGGGGACGTCCATTAATTATGTGAGCTAAAATAGGGGAGAGAGGGTCCGGCAAAATCTCACCAAGGGGGGAGGGGGTCAAGGAAAACCTCACGTTAACTTTTTAATCCATAGAATTTACATCAAAAATTAATATATAAATCTCACGGGAGGGGGGGAGGGATCCCGCCAGATCTCACCAAGGGGAGGGTGGGGGTCAGAATTTTCAAAAAAACACCTCACGTAATTAATGGACGTCCCCTAATTCTGTTTTTACGCGAATTTGATTTAACACGATTCAAAAAAAGTGTTGCGTTCTGTTTTTGCGCGAATTGATTTGATTTAACAATACATGAGCTTGAAAATTAAGTTGAAATTCTGAGTGATGACAATGACATTCAAGTTTCTCAAAAAAGAATGCGCATTTTATCAGAAAATAATACCGATTAAATAATGATTTACAATATTTTTTACCTGTTTTTATTTTATTAAAATGAATTGCTTTTTTTTTGTTGATTTCTTATAATGGTGTATGAATTTTCTTTTTGGTTAATTAATATTTTTATTACATTTTTTCCATGTAATTTATTAATAAATATAAGTATTTTATAAGCTACTTAAATAAAATAGGTCACAGCGCCTGTAAAAACGATAATTTTTTATACTTTTATGTTATTATTTTTGTTGATTTTTCAAATGTGGAACCAATCCCCTACTTTTATATGGATACTGTATCTTTTTTACGCGGATTTTTCAGGAACGTATTTATCGCGTAAAAACAGAATTAGGTGTATTGAAAAAATATCTGCTGATGAGGTTGATTTCATAATCCTGTTTATTGTTGTTATAAGATTTTATTGACTATTTTTAGGATGATGTGATAAACTAGATATTATTGTTACTTGAACTACATATTTTGGTCATGAATAATAAATACACCACATTCATGAAGAACAAGTAAAAAAGATAACAGAATCAGACAGCAAAAATATAAACTTCTTATTTTATTTTAGTAAAAAATTGATTGAAAATAAATAAAAACTGTTCAAAATTCCTAATCACTTCTTCTTTTCACATAATATCGGCTTAATATTCACATGAATAGTAACTTTTTTTGATAATTTAATTGAAAAATTACTGCCACGTATCTTTTGATGTCATAATGTAACTTTTCAGGTATATTAACGTAACTTTTCAGGCATACTAACGTAACTTTTGGCCAAACCTCGCTGGCAACACTGGTTGATCTATGAATCACTTAGGAGAGGTAGCTGTAGCCGTGGAAAATTTGGAACACTCTTCCTGCCACAAGATGTTAGGCTGGAACACAGCTTGACTCAGCTAACTTTCTACTAAATGAATTAAACGAGGTCAACGTTCCATATCTAGCTCGCCTCAACTAACATTCTTCTAAATACGCCTCAGACTGGTACCAATCTCGTCGCCGACAGGAAATGTTTAACTGGGATCTAGCTCGAGAGCTGAAATGAAATGAATACTTTTCGATTTAAATTCCTGGGAATGGGAACTTGGTATCTCCTTTCTTAATATCATGGCAAAAATTAATGATACTTTTGTCGATAACATTCCAGTAATTTAAATTATGAGAATAAAAAAAAATTGTTTTTGGAATCGACAAAAAAATCGATTCCTTTTGCCATGGTATTGAAAAAGTAAATTCCGAATTCCAATCGAACCATATAGTACAGCGTCTATGACATTCGAAATGTAGTGCGCAATACCGCAATACCGGCACTATAAAAAGTTATATAAAATAGCCTACGTAAAGTCGAAGGAAAAAGCTTGTCAACATCTGGCTTAACTAAAAGTGTATTACACTGGTCTACAAATTGTGTGTGCTTTTATTACACCTGAGATATTTTTTTAATTTAATTTTTGTCGTTCGAGGTGTGTGCTCACCTGTGGGCAGAATGTCTTGAAATATACAGTGCAGTCGCGGTAACGTGACCACCGTCTAACGTGAACAACGAGGTAACGTGAACAAAATAAATTTTGCATTGACTACCTTGTAGCAAGATAAAATACGCAAAAGGTTGTTTATGTATTTTTATTTTCATTTTTTTATAGTTTGTGAAGAGTCCTTTGTTTCTTTTGAAGTTTTTGTTGCTACAAATGATATGAAGAATAAAAATTTTATGCAAAATACGTTGCAGCGACTGCGCTGCATAAATTTTGGTTTAAATTTTCATATTCGCTAACGTGAACAATTTCGCTACAGTGAACAACCTTGGTATTGGCAACCGCGACTGCACTGTATATGAATCGTTCGATTAGCAAATTCACTGTAGACCGGTGTTATTTGCCAAACATTTTCCTCTGAATTATTTCGCATAAATGACCTTCTTTGCCATGCAATGTTAATGAATTTGCTCTTGTAGACAAGTTTTAGAAATAAAGCTAAAAACAAACAAGCGTGAAATCATTAAAACATCTGCATTTTGTGCAACTGGCATTTAATAATACAGGGTAATTTTGTACACAAAATCTTCTCATGAAAAATGATCAACTAATGTTAACTGTTAAGCACAATGGATGCGAGATACGAGTGCGAGAAAAAACCTATACGTTAGATACGCTAAAGAGCTTTTTTCTGAGCTTCCATTGCGCATGTTTTACTAACATACATATGTATGCACATGGGACGTTCTTTTACAAACCTAACGAATTTTAACAAAAATTAACCGACACATTTTTGATTTGGCTGAAATTTTTTTTATGGGTTCTGTATCGAAAAAGAAGAGATACGTGTTCGAAATTTTTTTTCCTAAATAGAGCGAATTTAAATTTTGAGAATATCGTGATTTTCGAATTAAAGACTCACTTTCAAAAATTCATTACTCCGGTACTGTTAAAGCTAAAATATTAAAATTATTTTTATTTTAAAGATAAGAAAATTAGCTTTAACAAAAAAATATGACTTAAAAAATTATTAACAAACTAATATTGTTATAAACAATTTAAATGTTGAAATCGATTTTAAACAATTGCCCTCACCCTGTATCAAATTTTTAATGTCACCATCGTATTCTACGTCAAATTTCCTATCGAAAACTTTTTTGTAATGGGGAATTTATTATTACTATAAGAAATAAATTAATTTATGTAGTGCGGCACGTCTTATCGGCGCGCGGATTCTATTGCATGCCTCATTTTCTTGCTCCATAGTTTCCCCATTAAAAAAAAACGTTTTTGATAGGAAATTTGACGTAGAATACGATGGTGACATTAAAAATTTGATGCAGGGTGGAGGCAATTATTAAAAATCGATTTAAACATTTAAATTGCTTTGTACTAATATTAATTGGTTAATAATTTTTTAAGTTTTTTGTTAAAGTCCATTTTCTTAGCTTTAAAATGAAAATAATTTCAATTTGCTAACTTCAACAGAACCGAAGTTATGAATTTTTGAAAGTGAAAAATCACGAAATTCTCAAAATTTAAATTCGCTTTATTGAAAAAAAAAAAAATTTCAAAAAAATCCTCGAGCACATATCTATTCTTTTTCGATACAGAACCCATAAAAAAAATTTCAGCCATATCAAAAATGCGTGGTCAGAAAAGTGTTCGGTTAATAAAAGAACGTCCCACATATTATTGTTAATCTATCATTTCTGATTGCCAACGACTTTTTTTAACATTTTTCGACTTATGACTTTTAACGAATTTGTAAATGAAAAATGTTGAAAGTTTCGAGATATGTTGAAAAGGTCATACAAAGTGTATGCTTAATTTTTTTGAACGATACTTTAGCAAAGAATCACCCTGTACGAAAAAGTTCAAGATTTTGGCAAATGTAAAAGCTGTCGGTAAATGTGTAAATTAAGAGGTTTTGTAGCGCATAACGCGCTTTCAATTTGCGAAAAACAAACGTTTAGTTATGCACTTTTTTTAATTTTACTTAAACCTTAACGTTCCTTTCGTTGGATATCCACGATCCACCTTTGTTATTATTATTGTAGTCGATCTATAAAGTGAGTTATAAATAAAATGATGAATAAATCAAAATTATGTTTTGATTTAGATAGTTTTTCAAGATGAGTTATATTTGAAAACAGTGAACCGTAAAGAATCTGATTTTTGTTTTTTTTTTAAATTGAAAATATTGAAAAGTTCGAGATATGTTGAAGAAGTATAGAAGTGATTTCTTGAAGAATATTTAATAAAAAAGTACCCTGTAGTAAAAAGTTCAAGATTTTAGTGTAAAAGCTGTCGATAAATGAGTAAAAACTAAAAGGTTTTGTAGCGCATACATAACACGCTTTGAATTTGTGAGAACCGAACGTTTATGTTATGTATTTGTTTTAATTTAACTTAAAGCTAAACGTTCTTTTCATAGCACATACAACATCTTTGTTGTTGTTGTTATTGTTGATCTATAAGGTGGGTTGTGAAAAAAGTGATGATACAATATATTTGAAAACAGTGAATCGTCAAAAATGTATATATTTTTTTAATTTTAAATATTGTTAACATTATGCAATACCGTTTCTGCTGCATGTAATGTAGTCAAGAATTTTGGAAAAATGATGACTATGTTATGTTTATAACATCAAATTCGTGAGTGTTTTAAAAAGACGTAACGGAAAATTAGTATTACGTAAACTAAGTTTGATTTTTGTAGTACAAATCATTGATGTCAAGTTCAATCTATATTACGTAATAGTCATTTTTTTCTCCTGTTCAAAACTAAAGCCCTAACTTTTAAAAAACCACGTCGTAAGTAAGAGCAATATAGTCATACATTTTTTGAAAAAAATAAAGGTTTTTCAAAAAAATATCAAAATTAAACAAAAATAGTCATATCTCGAAAAATATACAACGAATTTCTAATATTTATGTGTTTTATGCCCTATTAAATTATCTTTCCTATGGTACCTTTATTTTGGAAATCTATTCAGAGGTTCTCAACTTTCTATAAAAGCTTTATCCACAACTTACGATGACTATACCTCCGAAGCTGTAGCTGTGGACATATAAATGGCACATTTTTTTAAAATTTCTTATGCTATATTATTGTAAATATTAACAAACATCAAGTGTATGGCTTTTTACAGCTTTAATTCATTGATTAAAAAAAAATGATCAAAGTGTATGAAAACCGATTGAATGAGCTGGACACATAAATGGCACAATTTGGAAGTGTCAAAATATCGTTTTAAAAATGAATTTGTTGATTTTTTGGTATGCACAAACATTCAAATCGTTAACATTTAGTGCTATAGCTTCTTTTTTTATGACAGCTTCACACCTGCGACCCATACTCTGCACGATTTTTTGACATTTTGTTTTAGATATGGCACACCAATCTTTCTGTGTGGCAGACCGCAGATCGTCCATATATCTATAATTTTTCTTTACGATTTCAACCTTGACTTTGTTCTACAGGTTCTTTAATTGATTTAAGTCAGGGCTCTGGGCTCGCCAATCCAAAACGTCGATCTTCTCCTCACAAAACCAATTCTTTACAACTTATGAGGAGTGTTTGGTGTCATTATTAGGGCGACCAGAAATAAGCTCTCAAAAACCAATTATAAGTCCTTAAAAAATCCTAAAATATGCTCGGAAAATAAGAAACTAAAACTTAATTTTTAAATATACTTTATTTCTAAGAAAGTTGATTTTATCGACTGATTTTTATTATAATTAAGCATTATTTAATCGAACTTACAGTCATTGAGCAACGACCAATGTTGTAAATTTTTACTTATTGATCAATGCTATTTTTTTATTCAACAAACATGACAAAGATAACAAATGGAACAATTTTAACCTGGTAATTGGTGACATATGTTTCAGTTATTACCAATAGCCTCATCAGACCAGTTTTGGTTAATGCTGTACATGGACTCTGCCTCCTGATCGCTTATGAATTGCAATTGCATATTTTTGCGACGGCCGCTTTAACACTTGAGCTACTGAGGAACTGCCCTTGAAGTGTACAGAGTGCGTATATTACATTTGTTATCTTTTGTCACTTTCTCGCTTGTTGCCATAGCCGTTAGACCGTCGGCCTAAACTTTAGGCCTACGAAAAAATCAACTTTCTTAACCATATGGAGAACACGCCAATTTCAAAAAATATGCATTTGCAATGCATGAACGTTCAGGGGTTCGAGTCCATGTATAGCATTAATCAAAAACTGGTCTGATAAGGCTATGTGGTAATAGCCGAAACATGTCACCAATTACCAGGTTAAAATTGTTTCATTTGTTATCTTTGTCATGTTTGTTGAATAAAAAATAGCATTGATCAATAAGTAAAAATTTACAATATTGGTCTTTGCTGAATGACTGTAAGTTCGATTAAATAATGTTTAAATATACTTTATTTCTTTTTTGAAACTCTTCACTTAAGTATTACATTGCAATGAACAACTAAATGCATTTTTAGGTTTTCTAATTGAAAACTCCTACGTTATGCTGTCAAAAAATTGTTATAAATGGAGAAACTTCTCTCCACGTCACAAGACGTGACAGGGCAATATTTAAATTGGGTAAGCTCATACGGGGAGAATTTTTTAATACACTCAGTAGTGACATCCGAATTTTTAAAAAGTATGTCTCGTATTGCGATAATATGATAGTAGCCAACGTTCCGCGCTTATACAGCATTTAATTTTTCAATATATGCGGAATTTGTTACACTACAGTACTGCCGCGCTAATCCCGACAGATATAGTTTCGGTGTATGTCCGGTTAACTGGATTTGTCAGGAATACAGAAATTTCAATAATTATTATATAAATTATATGTAGAATGCATATTTGAGGCGTACAGTGGCTCACAGCTTATTTGATGCAGTGCATACTTTTAACTTCAATGCTCTGTAACTTTGAAACTAAGTGGAATATGAAAAAAATTTTGATATCATTTGAGAGAACAAAAATTATAGTTTAAAAAAAATGTTTATTTATTGTTAAAAAAATAGTACCTGGAATTTTTATAATAAAAAATCGAAATAAACTACTAAATTTCATGTCACAGCTTATTTGATGCAGACAGGTATAAATTGAAAGATATTGTTTAAAATAATGATTTTGTAATTTTAAATATGTAGAGTGGTAGCCTCTTTCGTTATCTACAGCTTAAAGACGATTTGGCATCGAAGCTGTAAATTTTTTATTGGTATCTGGCAAATTATAGCGCCACTCAGTTTAAAGTGCCTTTTTTAGGTCGTTTTTGTTTGAAATGTTGTGTATTCGAAAATTTTTTTCCAAAATCGCCCATAAATTTACAAGCACATTTAGGTCAGGTGATTTTGCTGGAGGTGCCATCAAACAAGGGCTCATGTATATTAACCAGAATTGAACTATGACCGCTTTGTATTTTCGATTTTTTTCTTGGTAAAACCGTAAATTTGCCTGCATGCCCAGATTTTCGGCACTCTGCAACAAATTGACACTTATAATCTGAAGACACATATCCATACTTATGATATTTCCCCTAAAAGCCAAATTTCCGGTACCAGGAGGTGACATGCAAGCCCAAACCATGGCACTGTTTTATATCGCGTGTATGTTATCCTTGTTGTTTTTTCTATTTGGCTTTCGCGACATGCTATCTGAGTCAAATAAGTTGAATTTCGATTCGTCCACGAATATAACTGATTTCCAGTACTCAGTGGTCTTCAAAACAAGTTGTTTGGCGAAAATCAGACGAATTCATTCATTTTTAACTGATAAACGGCTTTTTGCGAACTACTCACCAGTTAAACACTTTCGGTTTGGGCTTGCATGTCATCTGTTGGTACCGAAAATTTGGCTTTTATAGGAACTATAATGAGTATGGATAAGTTTCTTCAGATTATAAGTGTCAATTTGTTGCAGAGGGCCGAAAATCTGGGCATGCAGGCAAATTTACGGTTTTACCAAGAAAAAAATCGAAAATACAAAGCGGTCATAGTTCAATTCTGGTTAATATACATGAGCCCTTGTTTGATGGCACCTCCAGCAAAATCACCTGACCTAAATGTGTTTGTAAATTTATGGGCGATTTTGGAAAAAAATTTTCGAATACACAACATTTCAAACAAAAACGACCTAAAAAAGGCACTTTAAACTGAGTGGCGCTATAATTTGCCAGATACCAATAAAAAATTTACAGCTTCGATGCCAAATCGTCTTTAAGCTGTAGATAACGAAAGAGGCTACCACTCTACATATTTAAAATTACAAAATCATTATTTTAAACAATATCTTTCAATTTATACCTGTCTGCATCAAATAAGCTGTGACATGAAATTTAGTAGTATATTTAGATTTTTTATTATAAAAATTCCAGGTAATATTTTTTTACAATAAATAAACATTTTTTTTAAACTATTATTTTTGTTCTTTCAAATGATATCAAAATTTTTTTCATATTCCACTTAGTTTCAAAGTTACAGAGCATTGAAGTTAAAAGTATGCACTGCATCAAATAAGCTGTGAGCCACTGTATATGATTGTATTTCATTCACTTTATGTTTTCTAAAGAAATTTTCATCATATGAGTAAGGAATAAAATTACTGAAAAAAACCAACAAATTTTAATTAAACAACGTGCCTGCAAAAACTCACGAGTATGAACATGTACTCAACAATAGCCCCGTTTACGAAATAAATTTGAAAAAATCAAAGTTGACATGTTCGTGCCAGCGAGAATTTATTTGCCAACCAAAACATACTTTGAATAAGTTTTGTCCGAATGGTAGAGGCAAAATTTTAAAAATGTCCGAATCGTAGAGGTGTCCGGATTAGCGCGGCTGTACTGTATTTAATTTTGCCTAAACTGACTCCATTACAGCAATGCTGTCATCCAGCGGAAGTCCTCGGGTCTCTAGTTTTGTTATGCAACCACGAATAGAACTAAAATTTGCTTTAATGAAGGCCAGATCTTTCTTAATTGCTGTATTGGCAAACAGCTTTTTAACAGCTTTGATTACCTCAGAGTCTTCCTCTGTAAATTTATCCATTACTGTTTTAACTTCAGCCAAACTGTCGCAATAATATTCAGCAGCTTGCAGCCACGTTCCCCATCTAATTATTGTTGGACACGGTGGTAATGGAAGATTTAGAAACAAAGATTTACAAAGTTTTCTACGAGAACGTGCCTAAAAATATATTCATATAGTACCTGATACAATAGCGGAATTCACGGTCTGTAGTACTTTTAGTATTTTTTGTAAATATTTACAATTTTTACTACAGATTGTGAGCGTCCTCAAATATTTTTCTTTATTTTACTGAATAATTTGAAAAGTATTTGAGAAATTATGATATGGTAACTTCGATTGACATGTTTTCTTTATTTTACTATGGTAACTTCGATTGACAAATGCACAAATACTATACAAAAGTTACAATAGGGTTTTACCATTATATTTTTCATATTTAGAGTATTTGAAAAAAGCAAGTGTTTTGTTTTTGTTACGATATCAAATTTACTACAAATATCAAATTTATCAAAAATATACTATACAAGGCCATATACTACAGATCGTGAATACCGCTAATACTTCAATGTTTCCTAAAGAATTACCGCCCTAGTCATTATTTAGCAAAAATTTCTACTTAATTGGCATGGTATGGAATGCATAAGGTTCCATATCTCCTATCTCCTAATATATTAAACGAGCAATAATTGTATGTATCTATATATATATATATATATTCAGACTTTATTTCGAAAACGGGCGCAACGATTTTGATGAAACTTGGGGGTTAGGTATATATGTGAACAAAATTAGGTTTGGGCTTGGTTTTAAGTTTTCAAAGGCTCTTTCAGGGGCGTGGCACAGCCCTAAACTTTAATTTTGAAAACGTCATATCTCGAAAACCATTCAAGATATTATAATAAAATTTGGTACACAGATGCAGATCATAAATGTCTTATATTTTGCCAAAAGTGGGCGGAATCGGAAAAGTGGGCGTGACACTTTTCAATAATTGAAAATTTTGATTCAATATTACTCAAAAACGGCACTAACGATTTTCATAAAAGTTTTATAGATAATACCACTAAAAGCATTCATCATAACATGCTATGTCACTATACTGGCAAAACTCGTTGAAGGGCGTGGCACATCCTACAATATTTATAAACGTTATAATAGGAGAACTAACAATGTAGTCGATATGAAATTTTGCATGGTAGGTAAACTTGCTATAAGGTATTTTTTAACCAAAAATGGCGCAATAGTACATGCGGGCGTGGCACCTCCCATACAAGCAAAAAACGTTAAATCTTATATTTAGTGTGCTATGAGAGTAATCTTCTTAAAATTTGGTGAGGAGGTGTCGGTTACTATAGGCTTTGAAATTCAGTTTATTTCGGCGGTATTGAATCAATGGGCGTGGCACCTCCCATATAAGCAAAAAACGTTTTGTGTAATATTTGGTGAACTATAAGAATAATCATAATAAAATTTTGTATAGAGATGTCGGTTACTATAAGCTTTTAAATTATATGGAGTTCGACACGATTTTGTTAGTGGGCGTGGCACCTCCCATTCAAGCAAAAAACGTTTTGTGCAATATTTGGTGAACTATAAGAGTAATCCTAATGAATTTTGGTATAGAGGTGTCGGTTACTATAAGCTTAGAAATTAATTTGATTTCGACGGGATTTCGTCAGTGGCCGTGGCACCTCCCATATATGCAAAAAACGTTTTGTGCTATATTTGGTGAACTGTACGAGTAATCCTAATGAAATTTGATATAGAGATGTCGGTTACTATAAGCTTTAAAATTAATTGGATTTCGACGGGATTGAATCAGTGGGAGTGGCACCTCTCATACAAGCAAAACACGTTTTGTGTTATATTTAGTTTGTATGAGAGTTATCTTTTTGAAATTTGGTATAGAGATGTCGGTTAGTAAAAACTCTGAAATTAAATGGACTTCGACGGGATTGCATCAGTGGGCGTGGTACTTCCTACTATAACAAAATGTTGCAAGTGGGTCATTTTGTGATTTATTTAAATATATTTCGACTGTTTCAACTTTTTTTAACCTCTTTCAACATTTTCCATATTTTTCCGACTTTGTCAAACTCATTCAACTTTTTTCGACTTCATTCAATTTTTTTTAGAGATATTCAACTTTTTCGAGATTTTCAACCTCTTTCAATTTTATTCAACCTCATTCAATTTTTTCTACTTTTTCAACCATATTCAACTTTCTTCGACTTTTTGAACGTCATTGAACTTTTTAAGAATTATTCAACTTCTTTCATTTGTTTCAACATTTTTCAACCTCTTTCAACGTTTTTCAACATTTTCCGACTTTGTCAACCTTATTCAACTTTTTTGACTTATTGAACCTCATTCAACTTTTTTAGAGTTATTCAACTTTTTTCATCCGTTTCAACATTTTTCAACCTCTTTCAACTTTTTTCAGGCTTTGTCAACCTTATTCGACTTTTTTGACTTTTTGAACGTCATTCAACTTTTCTAGAGTTATTCAACTTTTTTCAACCGTTTCAACATTTTTCAACCTCTTTCAGCTGTTTTCAAAATTTTCCATATTTTTCCGACTTTGTCAGACTCATTCAACTCTTTTTCGACCTCAATAAATTTTTTTAGAGATATTCAACTTTTTTCGAGTTTTTCAACCACTTTCAACCTAATTCAACCTCATTCAATTTTTTCGACCTTTTCAACCATATTCAACTTTTTCAACCTCATAAAAATTTTTTTTGAGATATTTCAACTTTTTCGAGTTTTTCAAACTCTTTCAACTTTTTTCAATCTCATTTAATTTTTTCGACTGTTTCAACATTTTTCGACCTTATTCAACTTTCTTCGACTTTTTGAACCTCATTCAACTTTTTTCGAATTATTCAACTTCTTTCAACTGTTTCAAAATTTTTCAACCTTATTCAACTTTTTTGACTTTTTGAACCTCATTCAACTTTTTTAGAGCTATTCAGCTTTTTTCAACCGTTTTAACATTTTTGAACTTCTTTCAACTTTTTTCAACATTTTCCGCCTTTGTCAACCTTATTCACCTTTTTTCGACTTTTTTAACCTCATTCAACTTTTTGCGAATTATTCAACTTCTTTTAACTGTTTCAACATTTCTCAACCTGTTTCAACTTTTTTCAACATTTTCCATACTTTTCCGACTTTTTGAACGTCATTCAGCTTCTTTCGACTTTTTCAACCTCTTTCAACTTTTTTGAGTTATTCAGCTTCTTTCAACTGTTTCAACATTTTACAATCTCTTTTAACTTTTGTCAACATTTTCCATATTTTTCCGACTTTGTCAACTTCATTTAACTTTTCTTGATTTCAAGATTTTCAACTCTTTGGAGATTTTCAACCTCTTTCAACTTTTTCAACACTTTTCACTTTCACGCTTCAACTTCTCTCAACTTTTTTCTGTTCCATTTTTTTCCGACTTTTCGAACATTTTTCGCCTTTTCAACCCATTTCAACATTGCCCATACTACTTTTTTAACCTTTATTGACGTTTTTCAACCTTTTACAACTTTCCTAATTTTAATTTTTGGCTTTTCAACTCTTTTCAATGTTTTTTAAATATTTCAACTTATTCAATATTAGTCAACTTTTTTCAACAAATTCCATATTTTTTCGATTTTTTCTACCTCAAAACGAAAAACCGAACAGTGGTCAGTCTCCTGGTACTGGATTTTTAATATGTCCGAACACAAAAACTTGTCCACTTGTTTTCACACCCGTGTTTTACAGTCAAGAAAAGTATCAATTTTTGGAAAAACGTGTTGTGGTGTGACAAAATGAATATCAATAGCATTGGATCAGATGTTCGAACCTTATTTCATCGTCTTAAATGCTAAGAGTGCAATCCTAGGTTCACCCAGAAGATGGTAGGACACGGGTGTTAAAACATTATGGTCTGTAGTGCATTTTCTTGGCATGGCGTAGGCCCGCTTATTTTCACATTTTTCCAAATTGTGCCATTTATGTGTCCAGCTCATTTCATCGGTTTTCATACATTTTGATGAATTTTTTTTATTACTGAATTAGAGCTGAAGTTTCTATTATTATTAAATATGCAGGATATATATTTGCAAAAAACTTGTTGTTTGTGCATAAGAAAGAAAATTTAACAAAATGTTCCATTTATGTCCATAGCTGTAGATCCGACTGAAACCCTTTTTTGCAAATGTATATTTCATTTTCATAGCGCTACTTCCCCTAAAAACATATAAAAATTTGGATATTATAATATAATATGCCTAATATATATATATTAGGCACCATCAAATCTGCACGAAGCAATTTTTCGGGAAATTTTTGGACATTTCCTTTGTATAGAGAGTGATTGTCGCGAACTTCCAAAATTGTCGCGTACGAAGATTGTGATACAAGGTCTGTACGAGCCGGTAATAAATGAAAAGTGTCAACTTGCGATTTTGAGAGAGTAAAAGTTGAAATTTCTTTGACTAGTCTCACCACCACAATTTTCGGCTCGAACGGAAAAATTGGTAAAAAATGAAGACTGTCAAAAATTTGTGCATATTTTGTAAACAAACAATGACAGGGTTCAGGAAGTAAAACCTGCGTCATATTTGCATAACCGTTTGGTTAATACTTTCTGAATGCAAGCCAAGTGAAATCTTTTTGAGAATATTAATAATATATATGACGATGACTATATATTCGAAAGTAGATTGGAGCCACAATTTTTGCTTGAAATTTTTTTTAAAGTATATAAAGTGCATTTTAAAACTGCTGCTGCTTTAAAAAGTATTAAAATCTTGTGAACAGCAAAAATTTTTATTTCGCATGGGTTTTTTAAGGAATTTACGTTAAATTTAACAGTTAGTGAAGAAAATTTTTTTTGTTCAAACAAAAATTTGTTTTCGATTGAATTGTACAAAATAATGAAAAATGGGGTAATTTTGATCTAGCTACATTTTCAACTTCTTATTTTAAAACTGTGCGCATCGAAAAACAACACTTTAGAAATAATTATCTGATCATGCAGTCATTCAACTTTACGATTCCTTTTCAACCAAAAATCGCTCATCTATTTAATTGAATAAATGAGCATTTGTCGTCGTTACTATGGCCCCACGTTGGGCGCCATTCTGTCGCGTTACCTTGTATTCCTACAAGTTTTAAGGCATTGTCAGATCGCACTGGTGTTATTGCGACCTGGCAATGACCGGTGGTGCTGGATATTGTGCACCTAGTCTCAAAGCCTGAAAGTGCTGGTACACTCGCAGTAGCCTTGCTATCGCTCGCCGGATGGCGTGGTTCTTTTCAGGCACCTGAAACTATGGGCAACGACAGACAAAAATTTATTGTACCAGTCTTTTTGGTTTAGGGGTTATTTAATTTCAAATCTATTCTAAAACTCCTTTAATTAATTTACTTACTTCTTTTAACCAACCTTACCTCTCTTCCGACCCTCCGTCAGACTTATTCCTCTTGTTGCATCTCTGGCACCAGCGTTAGTACCGGGTTTTTTTGACTGGGCCGATTTTCGGCATCGGCCTTGGGCTGCCCACCCTCGGCTGGTTCATACCAACTGTCCTTGGTGACCTCGTGCCCGATTTTAAGGTCACCCCTAAAACGCAAAGTTCCTACCTCTCCGCTACCTACACCTTCAGGTCAAAATTTAAACCTCCATATTTTTTTCTTTCAATCGGTTTAATTCAGTTTCTTTTTTATTTAATTTCCACTTAAAGCTACTAACAAATTTTTCTTTTAGTTAGCAATTATTTCCTCTCCATCCCAAATTCATTTATTTAAGTAAAAATTTAACATATTTAAAGGCCAGATGCTATTTCTGCCTGTTCTTGTTCTCTTTTTATATATATATATATATATATTGTTATTTCAAATAGGTTTATTTACCACCTCAAATTATCCCTACTGGGTGACGCTTTCCGTCTTATCCTATATTCCTAGCCCTATAAAGAACTTGGTACCAGATTCGTTATGGGGGAGGGTGTTGTTCAGATGGTAAATTAAACAAATTGATTGCCACAAAAAAAATCAATCAACTTTCGCGACCGAAATGTTACAAGTAAATAAACCTGCACAGGTGGATTTTTACTTAAACCCAATATTTTGTAGTTTTAATTGATTTCAAATTCTCTACAACTTGGAAAACTAAGGATTGAATCGGATGGTTTCATATATATGTATGTGGCTATTATTCACAGAAATTAAACAAAATTTATCATATTTATATATATACTAAGAAGTTTAAGTTAACACTTCTCGCTCAATTTAGGAGATTACTATGGCTGTTCTGCCAGCCGCACTTATCATTATTTTAAATTTTATTTATAATCAGACCAAACCTACGTAGTTCAATCTCATTTGAATTACCAAAATTTGCGTCTACAAAAATCAAGACGTCGGTTATACATAAAATAAAAACCAAATACGTGCTATATCAAACAACCGTGTACGTAAAAAAATCGTATGAGATGAACGCAGGCTTAATCCGAGTAAAAATATAATTTGTGATCGATATACACAAACACGCTAATTGAAACTTATATCTTTATATGTTATATGAGATGTCTACTGCATTAGATTACTACATACTTCTTACTATACAAAAAAAAAACAATTTGAGTCACATTGGATATTCTACCTGGACTCCCTTACAGACGCGTCGCTGCACCTTCCGCTGCACTTCTCTCTTATTGTATGGGGGATGCTGTTGAGGATGTGATGGTCGTGTCGGATGCCCATCGACAGGAATAAATTGTTGTGGATAATGTTGTACTTGCAGATGCTGTTGTTGGTGAATCTTGTGTTGCGGTTGCTGCTGTTGTAAAACAATGGTTGCTGGGAAGCTGTGTTGTTTTCTTCGGAGGTCGTTCGCATTAAGTATGTTAAGCGAATAGTGTGGCGTGAGACTTGGTGGATACTGGTTGTTGAATGCCGTGATTTTTGCTGCTGATTTGTATTTAAGGGTGGATTTCCTTAATTGCACTTATGGTCTACGGTGGATGCGTCGTAGATCTTTTCTTTAAATGTTAATTTAGTTCTTGCATTTTAGGTATTTTCTTTTAACCTTTCCACTTCGCACCTTCACAAAGAGTTTTTATTTCATAAGGTTTTTTTTCTTATTTCGACACGTTTCTTTTTCTTTGTTCTTATTTTTTTTCGACTTCTATAACCGCGCCACCGTTCACTTGCTCACACTTCAATCCCCAGGCAAAAAAGCAGCCCACCGCCTTCTACACCTCGCCAGATATCTCTTTTTTCTGGCAGGAACTCCACCGGTTGCAATACAAAGAAAAACCAATCGCCTGATTTTTGCTATAAATTCTATACCTCTTTTGACAATCGCCATTTAGCCATCACCACGCTTTTCAAGCATTCATGCAATCTCCAGCAATAATGTTTGCCAACCTTAGTTGTGCAACGCCATCGCCCAACTTCGGCCTGAGTGCACACGACACATTTACCAAAAAATGTTGTAATTTCAAGCTTTTTGTTATGTTGCTCCTTCTCAACACAACCTTTCAACAAGTGAAAAAAAATGAAGTACTGAAAAATATTTTATAATGCAAGTTGTTGCGGGTGGCAGGCGTATCCTTGTGCTGACTTCCCATACATGTTAAGTCGAATAAATAAATAAAAGTAAAACGAATTTAATATTTTAGAAAAAAATTGTTGTGGTCTGTTGTGGAATTTTTGTGTAAATAAATCTGACAGCCAACTTTAGCGAACAAAAAAAAAAAAAAAAGGGTTTCGTGCATGATGCAATCATCAAGTAGTAAGGACTGGTTGAGGACATGTCATCTGTCAAGATTGACTAATGGTGTTTATTGGTGGCGATGACAACTTACGCGGTCGCTTGTAGATTGGGTTTGACAGAACGGTTCTTGCATACAAAGTATGGTCCAATTTGGATGAACCAAAGTAATTCTCAAAAAACTTTTAAATTGATATATAATAGTGAGAGCCAATGTGCGCGGCATGCGACGGCGGGAGACGGTTGACAGTTTTTAGTGAAAACAAAGGCGTCGCATTTAATTGCGCTAAGAGTATACTTGACATTTTCTCAAGTACCACGATACAATTTTTATTTGCACCAAACGCCGCTGCGTTCGCGTACATTGACCCTTCTTTATATATTGACAATGCGATGCCAAAATTAATTTCGCAATCTGTTTGGGTGCGGGATCAGATTGTGACAATGGAGGAAAACTGAAGAAGAAGAAGCATGTTACATTACATCTACCAGTGTGAATGAGCATGGCACATACATGTAAATGGGTGTATTATGGATCTGAGACTTGTCGAAATTACTCTCTCGCTCTCGTAGGTTCCACTTTGCCACAGTCCATAGGTTCGTACCTAAACTTTAAAAGGTAGGATACTGGTTTGCGGATATGATTGGAGTAGTAAAAGTTGCAACTTTTGTTGGATAATTTTATGATCTCCGAAAGTTGCAGAAAAGATGTTGGCATGGTAAAATTTTAGAAGGGAACAGATATAGCACCTACTTAAATTTAATACATGCAATTTTTGTATAGGGGAACATATATATGTTAAAGAATGTTCTGGACTGATTTGTTTTTGTTAGGCTTAAGTATATGTTAATCCGTATTAGGTATGTAGGAATATTTAGGTGGCAACCGAAATTTTCTGGACGCTTCATGTGAAAATCCTAAAATCCATCGAAGTGTATGGTCGCGCTAAAAATCGTTCTCTCGAAGTGAAAATTTTCAAAAAAATTAATAGTCTTAACAAAGTGAAAAGGTGTTTAAATTTTAAAACTAAAGTGAGCATTTATATGTTAAAAGTTTAACTTTTGGTATAAAATTTTCGCTTTTAATTAGAAGAAATCAACCGTCGACATATAGGAGGTAAGGAGAAGGCTGACTATTATCGCTTCGAAATTTGGATTCTCACAGAAAGCAGGAAAATGTAAGTGATCTAATTTTTCAAGTGATAGTGTTCATTTCAAAGTTCGTTTATTTTGACTGGGCTTAACGTGAATTAAAATTATTTTTATAGTGTGACTGACCCTGAACTGAGGCTGCAGGAAAACTGGAAATTGCCTGTTTCCACCAAGAAGGATTTGCCAGATAAGTCAGTCACAATTTTCCTATGTATTTTTGGTTTTTTCTGCGATTTTTAGTTTTTTTTACATACGATATATATGTGGTGCAAGTATGAGAATTGCCCGAAAATTCTGAGTGTCAAAAATTAAAGTTTGATTGCGGCTTCGACTTAAATTATCGCTTTAGTCAAACGAGAAAATAATTAAATTTGAAGGAAACAAAAGTGGACGAAGTCTCTATCTAAGAAATTTGCTATAATAAAGGGCAATTTGAAATATTGGAGTGAAAATAGAAACCTGTGCGGATCCTCGGAAATCAACGCAGGACCAAATTGTCGCAAAACAGAATTTTTTTTTGTCTAAAATTGATTGCACTTACATGTCCATACATATATATTAATTTTATTTAAGTTTATTTGTTTTTATTTATCTAAGTAATAGTCAAGTTCGTGGTGTAAATTTAAAGTCCGTGCAAATTCTGGGCATTATTTTTTTTTTGTTATTCGGAAATTTGATCGCGTTCGTGCAAAGTTTTTTTTTGTTTTGCTAGTCTTAACTGAGCTCATTTAAGGTTAAGAAAGCACTGTGGGTTTTTGTTGAAATTATTACTGCTGTTGATGCAAGCCTAAAATTCGAGATTCATTTGTATTTTAAATATTATTTTTATAGATTCTGCAGAATACTTACTCGTAGTTTCTGTTAAAAGAATTTCCGAGTGAAAACAAGAGATTTTAATTTTCAAATGTGGTTTTAATTACATGCTACTATTTTTGCATTACAAATTACGCATAACACTTAATACTTTTGTTTTACATCATATTTATATAATTATATTAACATATATAAATTTCATTTATATAATATTAATCATTTTTAGTTTCAAGGTATTTTTTTTTTACAGTTATAGGTATTCTTATATATACTTTTAAATTTCATTGCTGGATGTTTTTTTTTGTGCATTTTTCCTTGCCATACGTTGTCTGTAAATTTTGGTAGAAGTAGATTTTAAAACACGGTGGTCTGAAAAAAAAGAAGAGATTTGTATTAGTTTTAGATTGAAAATTTATAATTAATAAAATGATGTTCTGAAAGTTTAAAAGAAAAAAATGATGTGCTAAATTTTTGCCAAAAAGGGGGCGGAAAAATATGACCGATGGTAGAAGGTAGTCAAGGGTAATAAGAGGTGACGGTGTTTGCAGTGGGTGTCGTCAAAAGAAGCCATGGAGGCGGCACAGGTTGGGCGGGTGCGAAGGAAATTGACATTTATTTCCTAGTACCGGCGATCCTACTATTTTAATTGCGATCTAGTTCAGGGAATGGTTTTGTATTTTGGATTCTGAAAAATTTTGAGTTTAGAGTTGTTTTTTTTTGAGATTTTTGAACATTCAGGTATTTTGTTTTGAGATTATTAAATTCAGTTATTACGTTGATTTGATTTTTATTATTCTTCAAATTTCACTTCCGTCGAAATTCGGGAGTGAAGTTTATTGTTCATCCTTCGGTCTAACGCGGCGGGTTGAGAACCGCCCTAAAAGAACCGCAAGCTAGCCGTGGCGGGCCGCGTTAGATTCACTAACTAAGGACATGTAACAAAGTATTGGACAGATACAATTGAGACATGAAATTTTCTTTCCCTCACTTGTCAAAAGTGAGTTTCTAGTCTCGTTGCCTACGATTTTGACAGTCTTCAATTTTTAGCCACAAGAAATTTGTCTGGGTGAAAAATTAAACTCTTTCTTGGAGGGGAAGTGATCAGCTGTTTCCTTACTCTCATTTTTTTTCTCTCAACCACCACTTTTTGTGGTAAAACTTTATAAATATTTACCTATTTTTTCCGGCTCGTACAGACCTACAGCTGGTTTAATTTTACTCTTTTTTTTAGTCTACTTCTAGTGTTTCCAATTTGGTGACGTAGTTGCAGCTCTGTTCAACGAAATTTATATACCATCCCAATAAAAAATATGTTATTTGGATCACTATTTGAAGCATCACAAAATTTTCCCTTTAAATCGCCATTTACATCGGTGGATTGTAAAACTTTGGGTCCCATAGACGATGGCAAACCACTACAGGCAACATTAAAAGAGGTGTGTCCACAACATAATATTATGGCCGCAGCAACCACTGTCGAAGGAGGTAAGAATATAAATATTTATTTTAATTTCTTATGTAAGAAATTGTTCCAATAAGAACACCAGATTTGAATTTTACACCATTTTTTTCTGTAACGCTGACAGCTCTAAAAATTTGATGTGTTTAATTCAAACGGAGCACTTATTGGCGTACCCTATACTTGAAATTTTAAATAAAATTTTTCACTTCTCTTTTTAGACTCTTGTGCATTTGGCTCAAATACCTACTTTGCCTTATGTGGTCTCGGTGGCATAATATCTTGTGGTCTCACGCATACAATGGTAGTACCACTTGATTTGGTTAAATGCCGCCTTCAAGTTGATCCAGCCAAGTATAAAAGTGTATTCAATGGTTTTCGTGTTACCTTAGCTGAGGATGGTGTTAAAGGCTTGTCTAAGGGTTGGGCACCAACTTTCTTTGGCTACTCGATGCAAGGACTCTGTAAATTTGGATTATATGAAGTTTTTAAAGTTTTCTATTCGGATGCCATTGGCGAGGAGAACTCATATCTATACAGAACTAGCTTGTATCTGGCAGCGTCCGCATCTGCTGAGTTCTTTGCCGATATTGCGTTGTCACCAATGGAAGCGGCCAAGGTGAAAATTCAAACAACACCTGGCTTTGCAAATACACTACGCGAGGCCTTACCAAAGATGTCAGCTCAAGAGGGTATGAATGCATTCTACAAGGGTCTGGTACCATTATGGATGCGACAAATTCCATATACAATGATGAAATTCGCCTGTTTTGAAAGAACCTTAGAGCTGCTATACAAGTGCGTAAATTAATTATTTTAAAATTACAGAGATCATGCATTTTTTCCTTGTGCAGATACGTTGTTCCAAAACCACGTCAAGATTGCACCAAGGGTGAACAGCTGATTGTTACATTCGCTGCTGGCTATATAGCGGGCGTATTCTGTGCCATTGTGTCGCATCCAGCAGATACAGTTGTTTCAAAATTAAATCAAGCTAAGGGTGCTTCAGCGTTAGATGTAGCCAAACAGTTGGGCTGGGCTGGTATGTATATAATTGAACTATAGCTATTAAATCAAACTGATTTATATACTTTTTATATATGCATAGGTCTATGGGGTGGTCTTATGCCCAGAATTGTGATGATCGGCACTCTAACTGCTGCCCAATGGTTTATTTATGATGCTGTCAAAGTCTATTTACATATGCCCAGACCCCCACCACCAGAAATGCCCGAATCCCTTAAAAGGAAATTAGGCATTACAGGTGATGTACAGTAAAAAAAACTTTTTTTTTACAATACTCTGCTTGCCACATCATGTTATGATCATAAAAATGTAAAACTTAAGTAAGCTAACTAAAAAAAATAAACTGATAATCAGAAACCACGGAGAAATTGAAGTCGTTAATTAATTTTAAATCAATGTTTATGAATGGAAAAGAGCATGTGCAGAGAGAGAGCATATCCATTGCCATTTTTTTTACTCAAATGCATACAGTGGCTCACAGCTTATTTCATGCAGTACATACTTTAAATTTCAATTCTCTGTAACTCTCAAACGAATTGGAATATGAAAAAATTTTTGATACCATTTGAAAGAACAAAACTTTTAGTTTTAAAAAAATGTTTATTTAATGTAAAAAAAATATTGCCTGGAATTTTTATAATAAAAAATCGAAGAATACTACTGAATTTCATGTCACAGCTTATTTCATGCAGACATGTATAAATTGAAAAACCATTGTTTAAAATAATGATTTCATAATTTTAAGTATGTAGTGTGGTAGCCTCTTTGGTCAACTACAGCTTAAAGACGGTTTGGCATCGAAGCTGCAAATTTTTTATTGGTATCTGGCGAGTTATAGCACTACTCAATTTTAAGTGCCTTTTTTAGGTCGTTTTTGCTTGAAATGTTGTGTATTCGGATATTTTTTTCTAAAATCGTCCATAAAATTACAAGCACCCTAAGGTCAGGTAACTATGCTGGCGGTGCCATCAAATAAGGGCACTTGTATATTAACCAGAATTGAACTAAGCCCGCTTTGTATTTCGGGTTTTTATCTTGGTAAAAACCAAGCATTGAAATTAAAAGTATGCACTGCATGAAATAAGCTGTGAGCCACTATATATGTACATATATATAAACTGTTAAACAGAATACCAACGGGTCGGGAAATAGGCAACGATTACGCGCTGTGAAAAAAAAGCCCCGCCGGGAAATCGTTCGAGTAAACACAATTGCGTCGGGCAACGATCGACGGAAAATTCAGCTGTCATTTTGTTTTCATTCACATTTTATGTGCGAGTACCTGGAGACCGACCACTGTTCGGTTTTTCGTTTTGAGGTTGAAAAAATCGAAAAAATATGGAATTTGTTGACTTTTCACTTTCACGCTTCAACTTCTCTTTACTTTTTTCTGTTCCATTTTTTTCAACAATTTTGCTTCGTTTTTAGTTTCGTCAAATTGTGGTCTGATGCAAAAGTGTTTATAAAAAGAGTGGATTGGGACCAAGAGTGAAAAGAAATGAAAAGGATAATGCAAAATGGCTCGATTTCATTTAAATTGGACACTAAATCGACTGAGATATCGCAGCATTTATATAGAAGAACGCAACTGATTGTACAGTTAGTACGAGGGGTAAAACCTATTAGCCACTTTGGTACAAAAACTTATCGCACCTTATTACGTTTTGCGGTTGGTGCTATTTTTTAAATTTTATTGCTGTAAGGATATTTTCCTTGTTCTTCGGCTTATCCCGGAGGTAATCACTCCATAAGTGACAACTCATCGAGGCGGTTCACCCCGAGTGACGTTGGGTCACTTAAAGTCACTTTGGTTCACGAAATTCGTAAAAATCCAAAAAAAAAAAAATTCCACGCACCGCAAAACGTTATTAGGTGCGCAAAGTTTTTACACCAACGTGGCCAATAGGTGTTATAGAGCAATTCTACAAAAATCGCACGCAAACCACAAAATCACGACTTTCACTCACCTCGGTGACTCCAAGTGACCCAAAGTGACTCGTTGTGAACCACCTTGATGAGTAGTCACTTATGGAATGATTACCTCCGGGATAAGCCGAAGTACAAGGAAAATATCCTTACAGTAATAAAATCAAAAAATCGCACGCACCGCAAGGCATAATTAGATGCGATAAGAGTTTGTACCAACGTGGCCCATAGGTGTTATAGACCAATTCTACAAAAATCGCACGCAAACCACAAAATTGCGATTTCCACGTACCTCGGTGACTCCAAGTGACCCAAAGTGACTCGGAGTGAACCGCCTCGATAAGTAGTCACTTATGGAGTGACTACTTCCTGGATACTCCAAAGGACAAGGAAAATATCCTTACAGCAATAATATCCAAAAAATCGCACGCATCGCAAAACATAATTAGGTGCGATAAGAGTTTGCACCAACGTGGCCTATAGGTGTTATAGACCAATTCTACCAAAATCGCACGCAAACCACAAAATTGCGATTTTAACTCACCTCGGTGACTCCAAGTGACCCAAAGTGACTCGGAGTGAACCGCCTCGATAAGTAGTCACTTATGGAGTGACTACTTCCTGGATACTCCAAAGGACAAGGAAAATATCCTTACAGCAATAATATCCAAAAAATCGCACGCATCGCAAAACATAATTAGGTGCGCTAAGAGTTTGCACCAACGTGGCCTATAGGTGTTATAGACCAATTCTACCAAAATCGCACGCAAACCACAAAATTGCGATTTTCACTCACCTCGGTGACTCCAAGTGACCCAAAGTGACTCGGAGTGAACCGCCTCGATAAGTAGTCACTTATGGAGTGACTACTTCCGGGATACTCCAAAGGACAAGGAAAATATCCTTACAGCAACAAATTCCGCAAATCGCTCAGGACGCACTAAGTGATCAAATATTAAAAATGACCACTACAATATTAACACTACACCACTGTAATTAAAAGTCTATTGGAACAAAAAATTTTTTTTATTTTTCGTGCTTTCTCTATCGATTGGAACAAAAAATTTAAAAAAATTACTCCCATAGTACACTAAATAACATTTGACGTTTTTCGTACGTATGGGAGGTGCCACGCCCACTTACGCAATCCCGTTGAAATCCATATAATTTCAAAGCTTATAGTAATCGACACCTCTACACCAAATTTAAAGAAAATACCTCCCATAGTGCACTAAATACAACATTCAACGATTTTCGTATATATGGGACGTGCCACGCCCACTAACGAAATCTCGTCAAAATCCATTTAACTTAAAAATTTTTGGTAACCGACATCTCTGTACCAAATTTTAATGAGATTACTCCCATAGTGCACTTAATATAACATTTAACGGTTTTTGTTTGTATGGGAGGTGCCACGCCCACTGAAGCAATCCTGTCGAAATGCATTTAATTTCAAAGCTTATAGTAACCGACAACTCCTCACCAAATTTTAAGAAGATTACTCTCATAGTACAATAAATATAACATTTAACCTGTTTTGCTTGTATGGGAGGTGCCACGCCCACTGGTACTATTACACCCATTTTTCGTCTTGAGGTACCTTATAGCAAGTATATCCACCATATGAAATTTCAGAACGATTGTGTTGTTAATTCTCTTATTATAATGTTTATAAATATTGTGGGCTGTGCCACGCCCGTAAACGAATTTTGCCAGTATAGTGACATAGTATGTTATGATGACTGCTCTTAGTGGTATTATCTATAAAATTTTTATGAAAATCCTCAGTGCCGTTTTTGAGTAATATTGAATCAAAATTTTCAATTATTGAAAAGTTCCACGCCCACTTTTCCGATTCCGCCCACTTTTGGCAAAATTTAAGACATTTATGATCTGCATCTGTGTACCAAATTTCATCACAATATCTTGAAGAGTTTTCAAGATATGACGTTATGAAAATAAAAGTTTAGGGCTGTGCCACGCCCCTCCAGGAGCCTTTGATAAGTTAAAACCCAGCCCAATCCTAATTTTGTTCACATATGTACCTAACCCCCAAGTTTCATCAAAATCGCTGCACCCGTTTTGGAAATAAAGTCTGAAAATATATATATATATATATATATATATACATACAATTTTAGCTCGTTTAATAATATTAGATAAGTTTTTGCACCAACGTGACCTACATATATTGACGTCAGAAGCGAAATAGGCGTATCTCAAAAAAACTCGTTTCGAGATAACTGACGTTTTGTAAATGCCGTTTTCTTCTTACCTTCTCTAAGGATTTTTTAATTTATTTATCGCAATTTAAGTATCATTTTGATGTTATTTTTTTATTATTAAGGGAAAATATCAAAATTCCCTGTGTTTATACCCTTTTTATGAGATACGGCCATTTCCCTTAGGATTTATAGCTTTAAAAATGTAGATACGCCATTTTATTTAAGACTTCTATACAAACTTTCATACAAAAGATATAATATTTGCTATTGCATAAAATACAGATTAAATTAAATAAAAACTAGAATCAAACTATATTTTTATAAATTATAGTATATTTACTGAAAGAAACATATAAAAATTAAGCATACTGTTTAGGCGGGGCCTAAAATTCCTTTTTTTTTTTTTGTTTTAATTGTAAAGGAAATACCTGTATTAGCCTCTGAGAGGAGGGTGATTCTGCGGTCAATGCGTTGCTTCCAATGATGACGATCGTGGTGCCGATGATGATATTGGTGTTTTTCAGATGATGCTGCTGCTGTGGTGGCAATGATGATGTTCCTGGAGAAACTGTTGAGCCTCTGGAGGCGATGATGTTGGTGTGCTACTGGTTAATGCTGTGTAGCAAAAGTTTCCAAAAAACCAGTAAAAAGCACTATTTGTTTCTAGTTTTAAGTTTATTCTAATATTAATTAACTTTAAGAGTAAATATAAGTTATTTATAAGTAATATAATTTAAGTTTAGAGATAAGCAAACTAGGTTGAAGATTTTTGCTACTAATCACGTTGAGGTTGCAGAAACGAGTGATTTCTCCGCCGACGTCGAATTTGCCTTTTGGCAATGACATTCAATATAAGGGATCTTTCGCAGTGGAGCGACAGGGACGGCAACACATATCAGCTTCGAGTGTAGAGCATTGTTGTGACAAGTTTTGGGATCAAAACTGACGAGTTGAATTTAAGTGTTGCCGTTTGCATTAGTTTACGTGTTAATGCTTACACGTACACATACTGCCCGCCTTGCAGTATCTGCAACAAGAGAAGCGGGCGGACACGGGCGCTTACGAGAAAATATGAAAATATAAATACAAAATACTTAAGATATAAATATTAAAAATTTTTTGTTTTAAACATTTTAGTATTATTAAACATTATACAGTTCAGAGTATTTAATTTTTAAGTAGCAAACTTACAAATTTTCAAATTACAAGTTTTACGATTAATTCTTTTTTGTTAGGCTTAGTATAATTTTATATTTTATTTATGTATATGAAATAGCAAATTCATTAAACTAAATGCAAAGACGGAAGTTGAAATGGATTTAATTTTAGTTTCTTTTGAGAAATGAGAATTAAAAAATCTTATTTTAAAATTGAGCAATGGATTAGTTTTAAGAAAGTTTTTAATGAACGAATTCTTATGAGTGGTGCAAAAATGAAAATTTACTGGGAAATCAGCACGAGTATATGTGTTGCGTGAGTGATTTCTCCCAATTGAGTTTTGAGCTCTGTTACACGAACTCGTCCATCGCTGCCATAGTAGATTTGGGGAATCCGTCCTAATCCTTATTCTGTGGGACACAGAGGTTTTGAGATCCATTTTTGAGACTTCCATTGGCGAAAAAATCCTGTAATCATTGCTTGAACTTTTTGCCAGCGGTTCAAAATACTAATAGAAGTGGAGATATTTTCTGGCTCAGTTGGGGACAATAACGGGGCTCCTATGAGGAAATGTTGTTTGAAAAACTTTACGCCTGCTTTCCATAAGCCGCCCATGTGAGGCGCTGGTGCTGGAATAAAGTGCCATGAGAGATTGTGGCAACTATATTTCGTTACTGCGTCGTCTTTTGCTGTTTGAATAAACCGCTTGAAGTCTTTTTTAAGGATTCCAGCAACTCCTACGAAATTTGTGCCGTCATCCGAGTAAATATTATCGTGGTAACCTCTACGGGAAATGAATCGTAATAATGCTGCTAAAAAGGCCCACGAAGAGAGATCACTAACAGGCTCAAGGTGTATAGCTTTCGTTGCGAAGCATACGAAGAGACATGCATAGCCTTTAGTGATTTTGCAGTATCTGCCCGTGAAGCTTTTTATTTCGAAAGGGCCTGCGAAGTCAACGCCAGTATTTGTACAAGGGCGTGAGATGGTTGCACGTTCGGGAGGTAACGCTGCCATAATTTGGCCGAGATAACGTTTTTTGCTTATTACACAAGTTATGCAGTTATAGATACAAGTTTTAATTAGATTTTTTAGCATGAGTATCCAGAACTCACGACGGACTAGTCGAAGAACTAGCTGATTTTCACTGTGAAGAGAAATATGGTGAATAAATTCTACCTGCAGGCGAGCAAAACGACTGATGACTTTGATGAGCCTCATGTTCACAAATTTTAGTTCCTCAGTAGAAATATTTTTTGAAGAAAAAAAGAAATTTGAGTTTTCAAGTTGTCGTGTTTGATTAAAAAATCGGAAAATATATGCAATGACTCGCAGTGCTTTAGGCAACAAAGAGAAACGTTCTAGAAGGTCTTCATTCGCCGCCGAGCTAGTGAAAAAAGATTTGATTGGCTTGATTTCCAGCGTAGTATCCGGTTGTACTGATAGAGCACTTTGTGGCCACTGAGATTTTTGAAGTTTTCGCGACGAAGGTCCAATCCACTAAAGCTTACTATTTTTCGAATCCGAAGGATGCAGCCCCCGGGTTGCTAGATCGGCGGGATTGTCGTGTACGTCGACATGCGACCAGCTTGCGATGCTAACTTTGCCTAGAATAGTTGTAACTCTATTCGCAACAAAAGTTTTCCATGTGCATGGTGGTTTTTGTAGCACTGGACCAGTATATAGAGCATCGTTTTAACTCTTTGAGTTTGATGTTGGACAAGAAGCATTGAATATAATCCTCATTTTTGTGCTCGTGCTGTCTGGCTTAAGCACGGCATGGTAAAGGAGGTAGTATGAACTATTTTCTTGAAAGTTTTGATATTCAATTTTGACCATGTGGTCAAGCTCCAGATATTCTAATATGACGTTGTCATAATGAGCCTTAATATCAGGCTTTTTGAGGAGTAATTTTTCATTACGAAGAAATTGACTTCGAGCAATAAATTTTGATTGGCCGAGAGCCAGTGAATTTTGAAATTCTAATTTGAAAGGTAAATCGACGATATACCTGTCATTTGATTTCCTTTTAGTAGTTTTAGTGAAAATTTCTTCATTTTTGTCTGCTTTGGAGACTGCAGATTTTTGTGGGATTTCTTCAATTTCCCAAAATTTTTTAAGTTGCTCATTCAGAGATATTTCTGTGAAATGTGAGACAACTGTTGTTTGAGCAGACAATTTTTGCTGCGATGAATTGATTGTTTCAGCTGAGTTTGAAGCATTTTTTCTGACGTAGTCAGATCTTCGGGAGTGGACTGTATGGTAGATGCATAAGTTTGAGCATTGCGATTATTGCTTTTACTCTGATTTTCAAACTTATTCGAAAAATTTGTATTGTTATATTGAGGGTTAATTTGACTCGGTTCCCTGTGCAAAAGCGTGTGATGTTGCTTTTTGCACTTAGAGCATGTATATGAGCTCTTACAATCTCTTAAATCGTGAGAAGATGCCAAGCAGTTAATACAGGAATTGTATTTTTTGACAATCGAAAATCTTTCTTGCACGCTCAGTTTCAGAAATTGACTGCATGCGCGAAGAGGATGAGTTTCTTTGCATAATCTGCATTGAGAAGATTCAACATTATTGTGAAAAGTTCGAATTGATTTCTGCTGTTTTTGAGCAATTGGTTGCGACTTGTTGGGCTGATATAAAACTGGTGTCTTGATATCAGAGAGAGTTTCTAGGGATCGAAATCTGTCTGTCAAAAAAGAATCAAAATCTTGCCATTTGGCATTTCGATTTTATGGGATATTGATTGTTCTCATAGAGAGAGGGTATACTCAGGAAGACGTACTGAGCATTGGTATACAAATATCGCGTCCCAATTATTGATGTCAATTTTGTATAATTGTAGTGCAGAAATGCAATTATTTATTTCACGTTGAAGTTTTTTGATTGAACTTCCTGATTCTTAAAAGCAAGTAGGAAGATTGAAAAGAATTCTTAATTGTTGGTTAATTAGAATTCGTTTATTCTCATATTGAGATTTTAAATTATTCCACGCTATGTCAAAGCCTTCATTCGTGAGAGGTACTTTTTTCACTATGTCGTGAGCTTCACCATTTGTTTTTTGCAACAGGTGGTACAACTTTTCGACTTGACATAAACGGGAATTATTCACGTAAATTGCAGTGAAAATATCGCGAAAAGTGGGCCATGAGACATAGTCACCACTAAAGACCTGAGTGTCACACGGGAGTATGTGTTTCGAGGGACTCCTGTCGTTGAAAAATTTTTGTTGATTGGAAACATCGCTTGATTTTAAACTTTCTATTTGTTCGTTGACTGAGGATAGACATCTAACATATGACGAGAAAGTCTGCAGAAATTTAATTTTCAATTTACTTGGGTCAACTGTTTCTTTTTTGTCTGAATTATCTGCTTCCTTAGTTTTTTCGAGCTCTATATTAGCTCTGAGCGAATCGTATGAATCTGTGACCTTCGCCCATAATTGGGTTATTTCAGTCTTGGAAATTCCAAGGACATGAATATTTTGGTCAGCCAATTGAGTTTCAACGTAAGTTATCTCGAACTCAATTAAATCATTTGCACAACGAACAAACTCCGAAAGAGTTGTTTTATCCATTTTCAAAACAAAATTGGAAAATAATTTGAAATAAAATCACGCAGAAAACTTCGAAAAAGTTGAGTAAATTTGGTCAAGCGAAGCTGTACCAAAAAACGAATCAAAGCGATGAAAAAAATCAGGCGAAAATATTGCTGAGCAAAAACTTTGTGACAACGATCGAAAAAGCAATAAAACTTTACAGCAATAAAAGCGCTAGCAAAAAATCGAACCATAAATGAGGCAGCAACAACTTTTCTGGCAACGGTGCCGAGCAAAATCGTACGATAAAATAACAGTGAAAATTCGTGGTTAATAACGGGACTAAGTTCTGAGAGATCTCGAGAAGTTTTAACACGTGACCGAGAACTGTACTTTGCAAAACGGTACTTGGAAAAAAATTCGAAATTTTTTTTTTTAAATTTTTCGGGATATGCACCACTCCAAATATAGGTGCAGGCTCAAAGAAGGCTGAAGGACCAAATGTTCTGGGATATGCACCACTCAATATATAGGTGCAGGCTCAAAGGAGGCTTGAAGGACCAAATGTTTAGGCGGGGCCTAAAATTCCTTTTTTTTTTTTGTTTTAAAGGCAAAGGAAATACCTGTATTAGCCTCTGAGAGGAGGATGATTCTGCGGTCAATGCGTTGCTTCCAATGATGACGATCGTGGTGCCGATGATGATATTGGTGTTATTCAGATGATGCTGCTGCTGTGGTGGCAATGATGATGTTCCTGGAGAAACTGTTGAGCCTCTGGAGGCGATGATGTTGGTGTGCTACTGGTTAATGCTGTGTAGCAAAAGTTTACAAAAAACCAGTGGAGCGACAGCTTCGAGTGTAGAGCATTGTTTAATGTGACAAGTTTTGGGATCAAAACTGACGAGTTGAATTTAAGTGTTGCCGTTTGCATAAGTTTACGCTTAATGTTTACACGTTAACACATACATTATTGTTGCGTAAGAAATCTCAAGCCTTAAAAGTAGGGAGTTCCCTCCAAAATGACAATATATTTTCTGGTATTAGATGGTGAAGTGAACAAACAAGTAATGACAAGAAATTACAACGACAATGACAACATGATACAGTCAATGAACCTTTGCGTTTAATGCCCGTTATTTTTTTAAAATTATTAGTCGCATTCAAATATACGACCATTACATACGTCTAAGAATCTCGAATATCAATTTTTTGAGATACGCCTATTTCGCTTCTGACGGCAGTATATGAAGGTGTAATAGTGCAATTCTACATAAATTGTACGCTAACCACAAAATAGCGATTTTCACTCACCTCGGTGACTCCAAGGGATCCCAAGTGACGCGGGGTGAATCGACTCGATGAATACTCATTTATGGAGTGACTACCAAAGATTATATAAATTCAAGCAACAAATTCAGAAATCGTTCAAGACGCACTAAGTGGTTAAATATTAAAAATGACCACTACAATATTAACACTATATCTACCACTGGACTTAAAGTCAATTGGAACAAAAAAAAAATTTAACGAAAATGGGTCAAAAACGGTCCTGTCTAGGGTCCGGAGCCCCCTTAAGTGAGTGAGTGTTATAGGCGTGGCACCGCTTTCCATAAGAAAAAATATTATATTCTGTAGTGCCCCTCTTTACAACCTTTCTATCCGATGCGTGTTAGGATAAACTAGTTTAGTCTAGGACGAACTAGTTTGTCCTGATAAAAAATTTTACCATTTTTGTCATGATAAAAAAATTTACCATTTCAGGATAAACTAGTTTGGTATAGGATTAACTAGTTTTTTCTAAATCAAATGCTTTGAGGGTAATTATGTAATTTTTGTCCCATTTTCACAGGGAGTGGGGGTTGCGGGAGTAGTTCACAAATCAAACGGAAATATGTTCAGAAATATGTTCAGAGTACCCCTTGTGAACTACCCCCGCAACCCCAACTCCCTGTGAAAATGGGTCAAAAAGTACATAATTACCCTCAAATCATTTGATTTAGAAGAAACTAGTAAATCCTAGGCCAAACTAGTTTGTCCTAAAATGGTAAATTTTTTTATCAAGACAAACTAGTTCGTCCTAGGCTAAGCTAGTTTATCCTAACACGCATCGGATAAACTAGTTTGGCCTAGGAAAAACTAGTTTGGCCGGTAACATATACATACACTAGGCGTCAATTGAAAGTATAAATTTCAAGTTCATGTTTTTTTTTAAATTTTTGGGACAAGTTAGTTCAGTCAAAATAAAAATATTTTTATATTTCTTAATTAAGGTTTCAAATGGTTTAAAAAAAACCAATTCATAATGATCTTATTATATTTAAAATAAAAAAAATTCTACTTAAACTAATGTCTGCTATAAATCACGGCGACAATTGAAAGTATAAATTTAATTTTTTCTTAAATATAATTTCGCCCATTGAAATATTAGCCTTAAAAATAACTTTTATTTAGTTTGTATGTACTAGAAATCGCTCATTGGTTGAAATGCAACCATTTTAGTGACAAAACAAAACAAAAAATACTTTTTGGTATTAAAAAAGTGATATAAAAAAGAGCTATTTTTTGCTATAGCTTCTAAAAATAGAAATCATGGTATCAGTAGTCGGTTAGTTTAGCTAAGAAAGCACATCTTCCTGTTATGAGCGTCGCGCCACCCACTTAAAAACAAATACCTTTTCTTAAGGTTCAATCTATCTCCACATCAAATTTGATTATAATCCGTCCATCAGTTTAGCTGTGAAATCATATTTTCCCATAAGAGGCGTGGCATCGTCCACTTTAAAGTAAATAACTTTGCTTAGGGTTCAATCTATTTCTGTACCAAATTCCGTGTAAGTCGCTCCAATAGTTTAGCAGTGAAAACGTTTTTTCCTGTTAGAGGCGTTGAACAGCAAACTCAAAACAAATATCTTTACTCAAGGTTCAATCTATCTCCATTTGGCCTTACAAGTAAAAATGTATTTGAGTTGAAATAAATAAAAACATGTGGCCTTACGAGTATCGTTCATGTCTTCTCTAAGCAAAAATTTATTGTTTTCAAATTTTTTTTTTTTCCCACTCTATTCCCATACGATTCTCTCAGCTATATATTGTAAACAGAATTGGGTCGGAGTCGGAAAAGCGGAAGCAGAACTCCGCTGTCAAAAAAAAAAGTCCGTCGAAAATCATTTGAATAAACACAATTGCGGCGGAACGGAAAATTCAGCTGTCATTTAGTTTACATGAAAAAAAATTTTGAATTGAAATATTTTTACTGTGACAAAGTGAAACATTTTTTGGTGATTTGAGTTAGAATTATTGTAGGGAAAAAATGAATACCAATATGCAAACAATAGTGCGTGATATAAAAATTGTAGCCGTAATGGACGCTATGTACAACATGTATGTTGAGGCATGTAAGCGTATAAAAAGCAGGTGGTGGGTGCGTCCCCATACAAACTATACAAATGGTACATCATGGTTTCTTAAAGCAAGATAATCAAGCATTCTTATATTTTAAATAAGTATAGGTTTTTAACACAATTCTTGGAAAAAATATCGTTTTTTCAAAAAAAAATTAATCAAAATTTCCGAAAAATCGTCATATCTCCAAAATTATAGGTTAAATTCGAAATATTTGCTAACCATTATTGTAGGCCATGAAATAGTCTTTCATATGACACCCATATTTTTGATATCAATGCAGGGGTTCTCAACTTTTAATAGTTTTTACAAAAGCTATATCCGAAACTTCCGATGGCTATATCTCCGAAACTAGATCCGAGCGACACTATTTTTGCATGTTTTTTATTTGCTTTTAACTCCCTTTTATTGCTAAGAAAAAAAAATTGGACTATGGGAGCTAAAGTAAACCTGTTCTTTCTTATAGACATTTCTGTACTCCTTTACAGAAAGGTCGTACAAGCAATTATACTTGCGGACCTCTTCAATCAATTTCTCGTTATTACTTGTTTGGGGACGTCCATTAATTACGTGAGCTGATTTTTGAACCCCCCACCCCCTCCCCTTGGTGAGATTTGGTGAGATCTGGCGGGACCCCTCCCGTGAGATTTAAATTATAATTCTATGCATTAAGAAGTTGACGTGAGGTTTTCCTTGACCCCCTGCCCCCTTGGTGAGATTTTGCCTAGCCCCCTCCCCCCTATTTTAGCTCACGTAATTAATGGACATCCCCTTTCACTCATTTTTTAAATTCTTTAATCCGATTCGATTTTTCCTTGGAGAACAAAGAAGGGGCAAATTAATTAATTGACGTAGGTCGAAAGGGCAAATTAAGATCTATTGAATACAATTATTTTAATTTGAAAATCACCATTTCTGCTGGCCGAAACGTGCCCGGTTGAGTTATGATTTTTGACAGCGGATAATCGTTGCCGATTTCCCAACCCCATTCGTATGCTGTTCAACACATAAACGCGAGTTGAAGTTGGACTGATACCAGCTGTCAATTGTGAGAATGCAAAAAAACCACTTTAAAGGTAATGTACATATGTAAAATTGTATTATGATTTAAGCCGTTTAACATTTACGAATTTTTCAGTTATAAAACGCGCGCTTGTCAGAATTTTTGTTTTGTTTATTCTTGACACAGATGAGAGCCACTTTCACGGTTGCTTTATTTGAATTTGACAAGACTGCTCATCAATGTATAACTGCGCAATGACTTATGTATTAAAAAAAATACCTGGGTTGACGTAAATACCGCCAGCGGTGATACGCTGGCAAAATTACAGCTCACTTGATTGAATGAAATTGAATAGAATTCGGGCTCACGACGTAAATGCCGCTACCGCTGACCATAGAACTAGATTTAATTTTACCGTTACGGCAGACTTGTCCTCTCTTTCTCACCAAAAATTTATTGGTTAGTGCGATGTCACACGACGGGCAATTGACAGCACTCAAACCAAATTTGTTGTTGTTTCCTATAGAAATTTAAAAAAAAACACTGACAGCAAAAGAGAATGAACTATTTGAACGACGGGCAAAATAATTCATTTTTGAGTGGCGAAGTGCGATGTTACACGATGGGCATTTGACAGTGCTCAAACAGTAAATTATTACTCTTTTTCACTTTTTGAGTGGAGGCCAGTCACACGACGAAAAATTGAGTGCCTGTTAAATTCTGACGCTTGTAGTTTTTGGTACTTTTCTACTACGTTTTGAAATAAATTGACACGCCAGTCAAGATTTCAATAAAATGTTAATGCACATCATAAGAACAACAAACAGAAGTTTATCGAAGGCTAATGTACGCAGTTGTGAAGTGACGGGCAGCAATTTCATGTATTCAACAACAAAGTTGTACGCAGGTAGCACTCACAAATATGGTTTTTTATAAAGAATACGCGTAAAAGTCCAGTAAGTGTTATAAAAAACCATATTTGGGATTGCTACCTACCATTGTCCTTCCAGTATATGGCTTTTCCATCGAAAAAAAAAATTCACTTTTCTTAAATGTCAATTACACAGATATTAAAGAACATTAGGTAATTGTTATACTTCCCACTTTAAAAGCAAACTATTACCAAAAAATTCAAAAACTCGAACTGACAAGTCGCAGAACTGCAGAGGAAATTATTTAAAAAAAGGTGTTGTGTTTCACTCTTTTTCTTGATGCTAATTAAAAAAGTATGTTTAATGTACTTTTTTCACTCCTTCATACATTACATTTTTTATTTACTACCTCGCAACACTATTTTGAGTGGTGACTACTGTCATGATCACCACTCAAAAATGAATTATTTTGCCCGTTGTTCAAAAAGTTCATTCTCTCTCGCTGTCAGTGTTTTTTTTAAATTTCTATAGGAAACAACAACAAATTTTGTTTGAGTGCTGTCAATTGCCCGTCGTGTGACATCGCACTAACATGACAGCAGTCACCACTCACAATAGCATTGCGAGGTAGTAAATAAAAAATGTATTTTATTAAGAAGTGAAAAAAGTACACTAAAGAATACTTTTTTAATTAGCATCAAGACAAAGAGTTAAACACAACACTTTTTTTTAAATAATTTTCGCTGCAGTTCCGCGAGTTTTTAGTTCGAGTTTTTGAAATTTTTTGTAATAGTTTGCTTTTAAAGTGGGAAGTATATCAATAAGCTAATGTTCTTTAATATCTGTGTAATTGACATTTAAGAAAATATGATTTTTTATTACGCTATTTCAAACACCAATTGTGTTCTTACTGGACTTTTACGCGAATTCTTTTTTGATGCACTCATCGTAATAAAAAACCATATTTGTGAGTGCTACCTGCGTACAACTTTGTTGTTAAATACATGAAATCGCCGCCCGTCACTTTGCAACTGCGTACATTACCCTTCGATAAACTTCTGTTGGTTGTTCTTGTTAGGAATTAAAACCTTTTATTTTTACGTATAAAACGCCCTATGTGGCAACTTTATAATATTTATGTTTAGATTTTTGTTATGACAACGTTTTTTTGTATTTCATTATTTGATCATTGTGAACTGCTCTTAAAATGCCATTGGAAAGAAATATTTGAATTTTTATTTCAATAACGTCCACAGAGCCGAACGAATAAGTAAGTTTTTGCTACATCTTTGTATCTTATATTTTATAAATTAAAATGAATTTTTTGTAATTATCATTAGATAATAAAACGTACACACTTAACGCACATAATTTGCACATTCAAAACAGCCGCCTTGTTTTATTATATTCGGCTCTACAGTTTTTTGCCTGAAAAATCCAACAGGTCTTATGATGTGCATTAACATTTTATTGAAATCTTAACTGGCATTTCAATTTATTTCAAAACAGAGTAGAAAAGGTAGCAAAAAACATAAACGTCAGAATTTAACCGGCACTCATTTTTTTCGTCGTGTGACTGGCCACACTCTTTGAGTGTGAAAAAGAGTAAAAATTTATTGTTTGAGTATTGTCAATTGCCCGTCGTGTGACATCGCACTTACAAATTTTGTTTATGTCACTCTCTTTTCCCATACAATTCTCTCACAACCGTCGTACGTCGCAATTCTGTATATTCGAACGGATTTTACGACAAATTAAAAAGTTGAATTTATTTTCCGTAGTTTTGTTTAATGCATACATATAAAAAAATCCTGTTAGTTCGTTTTTTTTTTATGCACTCGCTTCTCCCATCCCATCCATCCCATTTTTTCCAAAAATTCTTTTGTTATTGTTGACAAGAGGGGAAAAACGAAAGAGACAGATAAATTGCCTTTTGTCGCAAATGCAAAACAAAAAGCACAAAAGAGAACAGACAAGAATTTCTTTCGCAGAATTTCCTTGTGTAAACTTATTATTGTGTAAACTTATTAGCAGTTCAGTAAGAAAATTGTTCAAAACTGCCAAAAATCGCCATATCTAAAAAACAATGCCACAGATTTAAATATTTCATAGACCAATATCCCTACAAGAAATGATTGATTGAAACTCCAACACATTGATAACGATTTTAATTTTTACTAACACATAAATAAATACTTTTACTATTAAATCAAGGCAGAGAAAAAGAGACTGTTACGCTGCGTATATCAATACCATAATACAGAGTAGAGGAAAAGAGATAAAATTATAGATAGAAAATTTGTCATTTAATAAAAAAAATAAAAAGATGGAGTGTGGCGAAGAAAAATGAAATAAAGAAATAACTACAGAAAATAATTGGAATTAAAAGCTGAGTAAAAATATATTTACTCAAATAATAAAATTATTAATTTCTTTTCTTCATTGTGCTGAAATTTCCAACAAATCTCATATGTTGCTGAAGCCATACGTTGTTTAGCCTCTTTGGAACCGAATCAACATCAGCAGTTGCTGGAAGAATTGCAAACAGATACACAAAAGCGTCAAAATTATTTGCAATATTTGATGCGCTATCGACAAAATGAGCTTTTAACTATGGAAAATATAGAACAATTCGAATCTCATTTACGTGGCGAGAGCATAAAATTAATTTTTAGAAAAATATGAATTAAAAATTGAATCTTGAATCCTTTACGTCTCACAGCATCAGATGATAGCATTGATTTGATTGAGGAATTTATTAATGGTTTGATGGAAGAGCTGCAGTCTGCGGGTGGTATTTTTCACGGCCTATCATCTGAATGTCAATCTCAAGAAGCGCGTGTTTCAATTGAACGTGTACTGAAACAGCGCAGGTACAAGCAGGTTATGTTTCCAAATGAAGATGCTGATTTGTTGCGTGACACGTAAGTTTATCGATGATATAATAAAATTATGTGGAAGACTAATAAATGTTGTGAATTTATTTTTATCATTTCAAGTGTGCTTTCCCAACATATACGAAGACTACAAAAAAATTATTCGTCCCTCGCATCCAGCTTTGTACATACTACAAGTATACTAAGCAGAGGCTCCTTGGACATTTGCACAACATCAGCTATCGTATATATCAGCATATAGTACTCGATGGAACACCGCTGTAGGTACGCATGGCCCAACCCATTGGCAAGGCAATGCCGCTACCGTAAATTAATCCTTAAAGAAATTAAGTTTGCAATAGCTTTTTGTTCTTATTTTTGTCAATTTAAAACATAAAACAATAAGCGAACATTTTTGTGTATCATAAAAATTAAATCTTGTGAAATGTTCAGAGAATTATTAAAAAATTAAAAATATATAAAAAAAATTCTTCAATCAGTAATGTTTTCATTCAAAAACAAACCTTGTATAAACGTCACATCTGATTTTCATGGCTCATTGGAGTAAGTAAGACAACCGTATGTTTGAGGGAATTAAAAATTTCACGTGATAGAAAGAGATGTAAAATCACATGTATACAAAAGTTTCCATCAGATTTTTCACCCTGCTATTCAGAAACTGATAGAAACTAGTGACCGAAAATTGTATCAGCGCTGTCTATCAGATGACCTATCATCTGACCGAAATTGTTCTTGTAGGGATCTTAGCTAATTAAATAATCTTTCATCGGACTGTCATATTTTGAAAATCAAATGAGGAATTTTCAACTTATAACTTTTATTTGAAATGCTATATCCACGATCTCTGACGGATGTAACTATGAAAATAGGTGCGTCCCGCATTGGAACGCACGTTGAATTTACAAAAGCAGGAGTCATGCTAAAACGTGCGCTTAAAAGACGCTCGTGTGAACTTAACCTAAGCACAATCCGACGGACGAGTTGTCAATGCTTTTCGAGCTTTCACGATGTCTCAAAAATTTGCGATCGTCTGATCTGGCCAAATGAATCACTCCTTTCGGTATCCTGAAGTTTTTGTTTCTTTGTTTGATTTCCTTGTATTGGGTTGTTATTGCTGTAATTTGGTTGAATGTTGGGTGAATGTGTGTGCGTTTGTACTCAAATAAGGGAGTGTATCGCAGGGATGATGAGGATTCAATTTTGAAAGTACTTTTCTTTAAAATAAATAATGCATTTTTGTCATGTAGAGCACTTTTTACTAATGCAATCCTTCAAAAAGAAACAAAACATAAGTAACAATACTGATTACATCTTTGGCTCGAGCTTCAAGTACTCCTCTGCTAATTACGAATCCAATTAATCTTTACCGGAAAGAAAAATCTGTTGAAATTTTGAAAAATTGTTAAAAGCGAAATCAATTGGACTGATTTTGAAGTTTTGTAAGTCAATGTTTTTGAGTACATACATATATCCGAAAACTAATGTAAAATTCGAGTTGTATTTTCAAAATCAAGAAAATTTCGTTCTCCTTTTATAACCATATGTTAACTTGCTGCCTTCAATATATCTATGGAAAAGTAAATCAAAGTATTAAATAAGTAGCTTAACAAAATCCGTTCCTCATAGCTCATCAAGAACATTTTCACAAATATTATTATTATTATTATTATATATTTATTATAAATTAATTCACAATAAACAATGGTAAAAGACCAAGAGCCAGCGACGAACAGACCTTCATCTTTTTATAAAAGCTGAAAGTTTTTCTGTGTATGTGCCTTATAGAAGTAACAACGATCCCCGACTATGAAGTTTGGATAACGGTTACTTTAGAAGATAACAGGTAGCAAAGGTGTAAAAAAATGCATGTAACTTTCGTCATTTTATAAAAGCTGAATTTTATATATGTTACTTGAGGAGCTATCAAAAGATGTTTTTTCATTTGGCAGACACTTCCGATGGTTATTATAGTCTGCCAGACACCTTAAAGTTCTACAGTAGTACAGTATATTTATATGGTAGAAAGTGTCATATATACTTCTACAATACATATCGGTTTGAAACTTAGGTCATGAGTTCCAGGAGATATGAATATTTCATGTAAAAATGGGCGTGGTCTGACGTCTCCTACGCTCACCTCCCATATAACAAATTATAATAAATATGATATAAGGCTATTATATAAATGGAAAATAAATCAGCATTACGGCATGACTAACCAACCAGGGTTACCTTGCCAAAGCCTGTCTCGATGCCCGAAAATGCCTGAATTTTAGCAAATTATGTCGTTTTAATTAAATGTTTGCTCGAAATGTATGCCAAACGATAGAGCTCGAAGAACCTAAGCAGAAAACATAAGGTTGCCTTGTCAAATCAAGTCCGAAACATAGGTTTCCACCCATTTTTTGGGTAAATTTTTTTTTAAATGAGTGGCAGCCCATGTTTAGGACAGGATTCAACAATGCAACATCATATATTATATTTAGACCTCTTTGAGCTCTATCACTTGGCATACATTTCAAGCTGTAGTAAACTACAGTTTTAATTAAAACAACAAAATTGGTTAAAATTTGGGCATTTTCGGGCATCGGGACAGGCTTCGGCAAGGCAACCCTGGTTGGCTAGTTATGCCGTAATGCTGATTTATCTTTCAATTATATAATTGCCTTACACCATATTTTTTATAATTTTTTGTATGGGAGGTGGGCGTAGGAGACATCAGACCACGCCCATTTTTACATGATATCATATTCATATCTCCTGAAACTCATGACCCAAGTTTCAAACCGATATTTATTGTAGATGTATATATGAGACTTTCTACCATATAAATATACTATACTACTGTAGATCTTTAAAGTGTCTGGCAGACTATAATAACCATCGGAAGTGTCTGCCAACTGAAAAAAACATCTTTTGATAGCTCCTCAAGTAGCATATATAAAATACAGCTTTTATAAAATGACGAAAGTTACATGCATTTTTTTACACCTTTGCTACCTGTTATCTTCCAAAGCAACCGTTATCCAAACTTCATAGTCGGGGATCGTTGTTACTTCTATTAGGCACATACACAGAAAAACTTTCAGCTTTTATAAAATAATGAAGGTCTGTTCATCGCTGGATCTTGCTCTATAAGCACTAGCTGCAAAGGCTATCGGCTTTCGTTACAAAATAAGTTTAACATACAATATTATTAATGATTTTAATTATTTAGGTGAAGAGATCATAATGAAAAATAAAGAAACTTAGAAATTCGTTTGTAGATTTTGAAATAACACGGTTCGTTAAGAAGAAATTTTAAATTTTTTACACGTTATTTTTGATTTAACACGAATTCCAAAAAAAAAACAAGTGTGCTGTTCACACGCGGTAGAAGTGAAACTGCGAAAAAATGAGACGAAAATGATTTATTAAAAAGATAAAGTGACGGAATCTAGAATAGGTACTGCAAGGCTTTGGTAGTTAATCAGTGAATTACTTGAAAAATTTTAAGAAATAGCAAATCTTTCCATGCTTATGTCGCAGCTTTTGATTAACCAATCTCGAAGCTGATAGTTTTAGTGCACTCAGCTCGATGAGTACTTTAATTTGACGTATCATTTTCTGCTGTAGATATTCTAGATGCCGTCAATTTTGTGTTGCTGGGTATCAAGAATTATCTAAACAACTGGAGAAAGATAATTCTGCATTAGAACAAAACCCAACAGTTGTGTTAGACATATCTTCTGACGACAGTGCTATTTTTAAGCCTGTCCATAATAAACGTACACGATTGTTATAAACCAGAGATGAGTAGCTGTACTCTTGTTTCCTAATCTTTTTGATTTTTTTGTACTTATGGATTGAATTTAAACTGTAAACTAAATTTATTTTCTTGTAATAAATATGAATTGTTTTGTTTTATTATTACTTAATGGAGTTTAATATCACTTTTTTGCACGGTTTTTTAAGAAAATATTTGAATTTTTTTTATTTTACACGATTTTTTAAAGTTGTGGAACAGATCCCCAAATTTACATATGAATCGTATATTTTTTTACATGTTTTTGACTTACACGGTTTTCATAGGAACATACCTACCGTGTAAAAAAAGCTTTTAATGTACATAAGTGTCATTAATTAGATTAAGCTATGTAAGTTTAATTTTTGTAAAAAATTGTATATAATAAGAACATTCGAGTCAGAGGGGTTGGAAAGAATGGGGTAGTGGGAGGCATTCTGGAAACAGGCTGAGTAAACTGAACTTAAAGAAGAACATGTGAAGAGGATATGGGGTATAGTTAGTGGGGAGCTGTGGCAGAGTTGACAAATGGGTTGAGGTTCTTTTGTCAAAAGGTAAAGATTTGCTGCGATTGAGTGTTCTAACCAGATTCTAGTGAAACATCTATTTTGTTTTATGTTCGTGAAGTTCGGTAATCGCAGTGGAATGTTGTTAGGGTTAACTTTTTTGTAGTTATGTTCGTAATTGACCCAATCCATAGTGGTTTTCTCACGCAGTTTGTAGAGTGCTTACTTGGTTAAGAAATGTTTGGTGTTAGGAATACACGTATATACAGGTTACTGATGAACAGACTTGGCAGCTTGATCTGCGAGCTCGTTAGCTTTCTAACCTACATGGCCTGGTATCCACATGATCTTTGTCTTTTTTTCATTTCAAAGAGAAGTTGTTTGATGTAAAAAATATTAAATGAAAAATTCGAATGGGCTTGGGCTAAAAAATAGTAATATGTTTGGAAAGGACTTTTTCGGGAATAAAAGTTCTACGTTATTCTTGCTTTATTCAAAATACTTTAAAAGTCCTTATGCACTCAAATATCATCCCTGGTATGTCGTAAATTTTTGTTCTTATACGAGTGTACGTGTGTGCGTTTGCTGGTTCTGCACATAAACGTTTTAGCTGCTTCCCGAATTCTGCAAAATTTGAAAAAACCCGAAGTTGAAGTTGGCACGCTCCTTTTTGCAGTCGCAGTCTGTCTTGATATAAGTGCGTGTGAGGAAGTGTTCGTTACTTGTTTTTTTATTGTTGGCTGGTCACACAAAAATTGGAAACGACAAAATTTCTTGGCAGAATTTTAATTAAAATCCAGCATTAAAAATTCAAATAAAAGTAAGAAAATAATAAGGGTATAATTTGTTCACGAAATCATTAAAAAAAAAAGATTTACATTATTAAAAATAAAACGTGCAAAATTTTGCGAAACATTCAGCGTTGCATTCAACTGGAAGAAATATGTATTTTCTCGTGTAATTTTCTGCGACACAAAGGCGGCGGCCTTTTTTTATGGTTTGTTGTGCTTGCAGTCTGCTGCATGCCGCAATATAATTCAGAAACGAAGTTTGCTAAATAAAGAAAAATCTCAACGTGAGAGAATTTAAAGGAGCAAAATCAAGCCACTGCAGTGTGTAGCGTAAGTACGTATAAAGTCCCGGTAAAATGATTTGCGTTAGATTACGGCGCGTAACATAAGATAAACTTACAGTGGTTACATGTCGAGGCGAACACTGCTCTTGGTAAATTTGGTCAAAGGGGATGATAAATAACAATTTGTTTTACTATGGTAAGACAGAGAGGTTTTCATATCGGTGTTTTTTTTTTTTTTTGAGAAAAATTCCCAGATTCTGTTTACTGGCATGTTGCGTTTCATATATTTCCTGGACTAGTAATTTAGGGCGTTAATGGAAGCACAATAAAGAATTTTTTTTTTAATTTTTCAAATTTCTACCTAAGCATATATGTATGAACTGTCGTATCACCCAACTTTTCAATCGGAGAATGGCTGGCGATTACCGGTAGTTATAAAAGCCGGTAAAACGGTAATATAATTACGTTGTCTGTAAAATAACAAGAAAAAAATGTGCTGATAACTTATGTTCAAATATCAGGTACAAATTTGGGTTTAAGTTTACTTTAGCTGACATTGTCCAATTTTATTTATTTTTTTAGGGGTAAAAGGGTTAAAAATAAATAAGAAATATGAAAAAAAGTGTCGCTCGGATCTAATTTCGGAAATACATATAGCCATCCGAAGTTCCGGATATAGCTTTTGTAAAAACAATCATAAGTTGGGAACCCCTGTATGGATATCAAAAATAAGAAAGAAAGATAATTTAATGGCCTTCAATAATGGTATGTAAAGTATTGCAATTCAACCTATATATTTAGAGATATGACGATTTTTCTGAAATTTTGACCATTTTTTTTAAATATCCATTTCTATTTTAAAAATTGTGTTAACGACCTATAGTTTTTTTAGTATGATAAGAAATTTTAGTTTATTCCCTTTAAAATGGTATATAGTTTGTTCTAAGTTTTTAATTATTGACCCCCTTTTTTTTACCGGAAAACAAAAAATTATATTCAATGAATTTTCATGAAAAGTATGTATTGTAGATAAAATCAATAAAAACTCAGTTACAACAACAACAGCAACAACAACAACTATTATTATAAAGCGATTATCATTATAAAATTTAAAAAAAAATTTAATCGCGCGCGATTTTTAATAAAAATTTTTTTCGGCGCTCTTTTTCTTCAATATAAACTTAATTTTTAAGAAATTTTTATAAAATGAAAAAATAAATAAATATTTTAAAAGTTTTGCCAAGGTAAGTCTTATACATAGTATAATTCCGCTTGGCTTAAGTTTACTTTAGCTCACATTCGCAAACCTTTTTAAACCCAAACTTATCTTATGTGCTTTTTAATTCTAAGAAGAAATATGTAATCAAAAAAAGTCGCTCGGATCTGGTTGCGGATATAGCTTTTGGAAAAATCATTATAAGTTTGGTGTCCAAAGAAAGATAATTTAATGGCCTATAATAATGGTGAGCAAGCCTAAGAAATTTGACCCATAATTTTGGAGATATTACGATTTTTCTGAAACTTTGACCAATTTTTTTTAAAAAAACCGTTATTTTTTTAAAAAAATGTCTGAATGACCTACACCTTTTTTAGCTTCTTAAGAAAGCTTAATTTATTCCCCTTAAAATGGTGTATCGTTTGTTCGAAATTTTTGCATATTTACCCCCTTTTTGACCGAAAAACAAAAAAATTTATTGAATGAATTCTTATGAAAACTATGTATTTATGGACAAAAACAATAAAAAACCAACTACAACATCAAGAAAAACAACAACAACAAGAACAACAACAATTATTATAAGACGATTCTCATTATAAAACTTAAAAATTTTTCGTCTGCGGCGCTTTTTTTTTCAATGCGACACATAAAACACAAAAATTTTTATTAAAAAGAAAGAATCGTCTTATAATCCGTTATAATAATCCGTTATCAAAAATTTTTATCAAAAATTGCGCGCGCAATTGTTTTTTAAAAAAAATGTTTTTTAAAAAAAATGTTTTTTAAAAAAAATGTTTTTTAAAAAAAATGTTTTTTAAAAAAAATGTTTTTTAAAAAAAAAATTGGTCAAAATATCAGAAATCGTCATATCTCCAAAATTATAGGTTGAATTTCAAAACTTCACTCAACATTATTGAAACCCAATAAATTATCTTTCTTATGACACCCATACTTTCGGTATCGAGGCAGGGGTTTTCCCATAGTAGTGATAGTTTTTACGAAAGCTATATCCGGAACTTCCGATGGCTATATCTGCGAAACTAGATCCGAGCGACACTTTTTTTTTCATACTTTTTATTTATTTTTAACCTTTTACCCCTAAAAAAAAAAAAAAAATTGGACAATGTCAGCTAAAGTAAACCTGTACCCAAATTTGCATTTTAGCAATAGGGCTGCCAAATTTTTCACGGCCCAGACCAGAGATAAAAAAATATTTGTGGTAATTGACTATCTTTATGGCATAAGTTCACTTTAGGATTTCCTTTTATTTTTAGTAAACCCTATTTCTTAAGGCTTTTAACACTGACAACGAATATGAAATTATAAGATTGGGGACGCACCTAGTTTCGGAGATATAAAATCGGAAGTATCGGATACATATTCATAGTAATATTAGGGTGGGTCGAAATTTTTTTTCAACCGGCTGGGCTTTAAAATCGTAGACGAGATTACAATATCCGTGGCTCCGCGATTTGGCGATGTTTTCCTATAAAACACGTCAAAATAAAACAAAAATGTTAAATAAAAAAATCAATGCCTCCTTTGGTTTTCGAAAAATCGATAATGTTAAATAAAAAAAATCGATAACCCGTCTAGTTTTCGAGTTATCGATACTTAAAACTGATATTTATACCAAAAATTAAGATTTCAATGGCGCAGTGATTTGAAGATGTTTTTCGATAAAATACGTCAAAATAAAACAAAAATGTTAAATAAAAAAAATCAATACCTCGTTTGGTTTTCGAAATATCTATACTTAAAGATTTGATTTTGATAGTTGCATTAGGCTGCCCACTTATTCTTATTCTTATGTTAAATTACTGTGGCTAGCAAACTAGAGCTGGGAAAAATCAATAAAAAAAAAATCGTCAAAATCGATAGTAATCGATAAAATCGGAACTTCCCCCTCCATTATAGATTGATTTAAATCAATAATCTTGATAATAATAGTAAAATATTTATGGCTTAAGTTTACTTTAGCTGACATTCTCCAATTTAATTTTTGTTTAGGGGAAATAGGGAATAAACAAAAAGTATGAAAAAAGTGTCGAACGGATCTAGTTTCGGAGATATCGCCATCGGAAGTTGCTAACATAGCTTTTGTAAAAATGATTATAAGTCTGGAACCCCTACATATGAGTGTCATAAGAAAGATAATTTAATGGCCTATAATAATAGTTGGAAAAGTTTTGAAACTAAACCTTCAATCTTGGTGATATGACCATTTTTCTAATATTTTCACCTAAATTGGAAAATCTCAGCTAAAGTAAACCTGTTCAGTATTTATGAAGGCTATAAATATTTATTTTCATAAAATAGTAATAAAGGAATGAATTTTACATTTGTATGTTTGACATTTTGGGGCAAAAATATCAGTTTATCAGTCATCTCGGGGCAGAGTGAAGCTCTCTTTTCGGATATGATATTGCCCGCTGTTAAATTAACTCTCTGCGATGGTGTGGATGATGCCGGAATAAACAGATATCGCAATGCATCAGATATTTCAATGCATCACAATTCGTATAGTTGTTTCAGTATTGAATTATGTTCGTTTCTTCACTTAACAAAGGCTCTTCGAAATAAGTATTGAGATGAATTATTGATTGCGCGCTTCCAGGGATTATCTTATGATGCAGGGTATTGGTTCGAACAGAAATCTTGCCTGATGCACTTTCCATAGCAGCAGCAGAAAACAAAACACGTTATACCAAAAACGTAGCACAATTGATAACCGTGAAAGAGATTTCGATATTAATCGTTAGCGCTCAAAACTATTGCTAATTAACGATGTTGCAAAACATCGATTAAAATCGATAGTTAATCGATTTTCCCCCAGCCCTATAGCAAACCAGGTGTTGGATATATTATAGACTGATCCGCGGTCAAAGGCCGCCGCGAAACCGGTGTTGGATTTTTTTTTTTTTTTTGCCGCCTAATTTTTATGTATAATAACTGTGGGTAGCGAAGCCGGTGTTGGACACACTATATAGGTGGGCATGGAACCTTAGTAAAAGGGCACAACAACAACATCAAGCAACAACAAACTAAATTTTAAAGTTTTTTTTTTGCTTTTATTTCCAAACTCGCCAAAAAAAACCAAATTGCAGTAGTTGCAAACAAAAATAAATGCTACATTCGTCGAAACACAATGTGGCGTCGTCGCTTATGCCTGTATGTGTTGTTTTTGTTTTCATTGGAACTCAACTCAACGTTGTGCGCCGATAGCGTTTAAATTCTGCGAACTTTTGGTTGCTTGTTTGTGCGTCGAATTAACGGTTCGGACCAAGAGGGCTGCCTGTACTTGCCCATCGCTGATTTAGATCGTGGTACCACTGGAGTCGTCATTGTAGTATCGATGTTTCGAAAACGAAATGAGTTATCGATTTTTTTTAAAACATTTTCGATTTATTTCGAGCTGTTCTATTGAAAACCATCCTTAAGTTGCGACGCCATTGAAATCTTAATTCTAATAATACTATCAAAATCAGGAGTGGTATTCGGTAAGATGATAGTTGACTGTCGCCTTTTTGATTGTCGTTTATGAAAACGACACCTAAATATCACATAAAAGCAAGCGATAAAAAAGTTGAAAATCACCTTACAGAATACTACTCCAGATCTTTAAGTATCGATAACTCGAAAAATAAACGAGATATCGATTTTTTTATATAACATTTAGCTCCCATTCGCGAATTTTTTTTAGGTTTATACATTTTTTAAGCATAAAAAATGAGTCATCGAAAGGAGCGTATTTAGGTTTTATAAAAAACGTTAGAAGTTAGATTTATATCCAAAATATACAGCCATGATCATATAAATAGCACACATTTTCTTAAGTTTAAAAAAGTTAATTTTATTGGCAGGAACTTATTTTTTTCAGAACTATGGATATACATAAATTTAACTTAATGTATTACCAATTCAGCTAGCAAAAAAAATTGAAATCAAAATTAAAATAGCATTTTGAATTATTTAATCAAAATGGCTGACATAGCCATAGCCTGGCTCTCTCAGAAGCCAGGGTTTGATGATATTGGCCGTATGTTTCGGGTCATGAACGTCCATTTTATTGGCATAGAATGCAGAATATGGGCTTAGCGTATCACAGAACTTAATAGGAAGACGGTTCAATGCAGCAAATCTATATGGGCATATTGCTAGAAAAAAGTCGCTCGTGTCAGAAAAAACGCACGTGATGAAGCGTTTGTCCTTTGCCAAGGAACATCGGTGCTGTTTTCCTGGTGAACCTTGGGTTCACGGTTTGACTTTTCGGCCGACTAGCAAATGTCTTTCCATCTATCCGCAGTTGATTTATCTTTGTCTCATCAGTCCAAACTATATTTTTCCAAAACTGGACATCCTTTTTCCGATGTTCCTTGGCAAAGAACAAACGCTTCACCACGTGCTTTTTTTTTGACAGGAGCGACTTTTTTCTAGCAATACGCACATACAGATTTGCTGCATTGAGCCGTCTTCCCATTAAGTTCTGTGACACGGTTAGCTCATATTCTGCATTCTATGCCAACTTCATGCATGATAATGACCCGAAACATATGGCCAATATCAAGAAACCCTGGCTTCAACGACAGAAAATAAGTGTTTTGGACTGGCCAGTTCGAAGTCCCGACCATAATTCCAAAGAACATTTATGGGGTGATGTAGAGGCAAATCTATGGAATCAAAATATCAAAAATTTTTACGATTTGTGGACTGCAGCTCAAGAAACTTGGGGTTCATTCCTAAGGAGAGGTCGCAAAGGCTTGTGGAGAGCTTGAGCCGAAGATGCGAAGCTTTCATGCAAAATAAGGGACTTAGAACAAAATATTAATCATACTTACTCATACTTATCTAAATTTTAGTATTTGTGCTATTTATATGAACATCTCATAATGGCTTTGTCAGCCATTTTGATTAAATAATTCAAAATTTTTTAATTTTGATTTCAATTTTTTTTGCTAGCTGAATTGGTAATACATTAAGTTAAATTTATGTATGTCCATAGTTCTGAAAAAAATAAGTTCCTGCCAATAAGATTAACTTTTTTAAACTTAAGAAAATGTGTGCTATTTATATGATCATGGCTGTAGGTGTCATTCGAAAGATAATTTATTAAGCTGCAGTATTTGCTTACATATTTTTGAAATTTAACTTACAGCTTTCGAGATATGACGATGTTTTTGAAACCGGTATTTTTTTTCAACATATCAAGAAAGTCCTATTCCTTCCCTTTATAATCAGTAGGTGACTTTTTTGGCCGAAGCCGAACTTCGGCCATTTTCGAAACCTTCGGCTGAAGCCGAAGGTTTAGCATTTTATAAATAAAAACTTACATAAACACTTTCACTTTTGCATATTTCGAGTGTTTCAAATTGGGGAATTTTACTTCGAAATTTCATTCATTTGCAAACCTTCGGCTTCGGCCAAACCTTCGGCCATTTTAAGGCCGAAGCCGAAGGTAGACCGAATGTGCGATTTTTAGACCGAAGGTGGCCGAAGCCTTCGGTCGGACCTTAATAATCAGCCATACTCTGATTTTCACGGAAACAATGTTTCATCCGAAACTATTCTGTATTCACTTTTCGCCTGAGTTTCCGGCGAAAAGTTCTCATTTAAAAAAAAAAAAAATTCCTCTATTGGCAAAATATCTTTCGAGAGAAATACAATGCTGTACACCACCAAAATATTCACGTGTTTTTTGTGGCGAACAAAAATTAGAATTAGTGCTGGTTTCCACTAGGAAATTCTTGTTTGCTCTATTTTGTGAATTTGTTTTGAGTTGACACACGATAATTAAAATTTCTTTGTGCTTGTGAATTATAATTGGTAATTATGAATAATAAATGCCACAACAAGCGTCAACTCAAAGCATAAAAGAAAAAATTTCCGAGTACGACAAATTCTGTAACCACTCCTTCGTTTTTCCCCTCTTGCCAACAAACAAGAGAATTTTCAAAAAGAATTTCTGTGTGTAAACGGAGAATTACCACGGGTTAGGGGACGTCCATTAATTACGTGAGGTGTTTTTTTGAAAATTCGGACCCCCCTCCCCATGGTGAGATCTGGCGGCCCCCCCCCCTCCCTCCCGTGAGATTTAAATTATAATTTTTAATGTAAATTCTATGCATTAAAAAGTTGACGTGAGGTTTTCCTTGACCCCCTCCTCCCCTTGATGAGATTTGGTGAGATTTTGCCGGACGTTCCCTTAGTTCGATACGAAATCTTATTCAGGCGAAACTTCTTACTAGTCCTTTTTGAGAAAGTTCAAGGCATTTTGATAAATTTTTTTAAATATTATTTAATCGAACTTACAGTCATTAAGCAAAGACCAATATTGTAAATTTTTACTTATTGATCAATGTTTGTTGAAAAATAGCATTGATCAATAAGTAAAAATTTACAATATTGGTCTTTGCTTAATGATGACTGTAAGTTCGATTAAATAATGTTTAATTATAAAATAATCAGTCGCTAAAATCAACTTTCTTATTATATATATTATTTTTATATGATGTCTTCATCGACAACATTATCATACAGACATATAGCTGGGGTAGCTTTCTGAATTTTTTTTTGTATGCGGATGCCGATCACGAATATAATTTTGCAACCAAACCACAACCTTTTTAATTTTTTTGTTTTAGGATTTTTCAACCTTTATTTTTTTTTTATATTTTAAATACTTTTTCAGCCAAACCAAAAGCGAATGGCAGATTATTTCTACGTTTTAGTAAAAACGCCTTTTTTTTCCAAATGATAATTTTTTTATTGTTAGAACACAATTAATTTAATTGGTTAAAACGTTTTGTATCGGGAAATCATGTGTATGTTCAATTTATGTAAGGCAGTTAGCCTTATCGACGACACACATTATTTGTTTTTTTTTTTCTATAGAACAGTACCTTTCAAATGATATAAACTTCATTTCCCTCTTTTTTATAATAAATAACTTGCAATATACGATGTTTACATATAAATATATAGATTAAAAATTACTCAACTTAATGTGCTTTGAAATTTAACGTCAAAAACTCAATTAAATATATTTGGACTTTTCCGACAAAATCTTAATTTATTTAAGTTTTTTAGCAACGCTAATAAACTTTAATGTAGCTCATACAGCTATGAACGTGATAAAAACGCTTTTATTCAATTGGTTATAGCGTTTTGTATAAGGAAATCATGAAATTTACGATAATTTTTTATGTTCACGTACTAATATGTCGATATGACGATTTTATCCATATGTAGTACATTATTGAATCAAATGGAGTTTTTTCTGATATTAAAATTTTCTTTAAATTGTAGCTAGTTTTTTGTTTGCCGCTCGTTTTTACTCTTATTTTTCTCTCATGTCATTCATATGCGTTTATATTAATAAGGCCGTGTATTGCCAAAATTGATATAAGAAGAAACAAACAAACGAAAAACAACACATTCCTTGACATTTTAATATGTCTCGGCACAGAAGACTTCCTAGTACTTTTTTGTTGTTGTTGTCAAGGTGCACTTTTTTTGTTGTTACATGGTAATATAACGCAGCTGCATTACGTTACATTTATTTTCTCCCTTACGCCGGTGTATACCCTTCTACAGTTGATACGAGTTGTCAACTGGTTGAATATAAACTGTTTTTAGAAATGAGTATCTGTCCTAACGAACCCGGGCTCAAAATTAAAAAAAATTGAAGTGTATTTTGAAAATATGTATGAATCTGATTTTTGAAAACTAAAACTAAAAGTTGCAGCTGTAGAAAAGTGGTGTGTGTATAAGAATCATTGATGAAATTTTGAGGAGAGATATAATTATATACACCAAAATTAAGTAGCAAGGGTTGCCTTACGTGGACCTGTTCATACTTAAGATCAAAGGTCACAAAAAACAGTTTTTCACTTTTATTACGGACTTTATTAACCGGAGATATTCAGACTGAACAAAAGCTATAGAGAAGATAATTTCTCAGAAACAAGGTTGACGTTAGTTCAACCGTTTTCATGATCTTCAATATGAATAGTTTAATATGTCTTCTTTTTTGTGAAGTGGCGATCCTTAATTATTAGGGCCGGAAATTCGAATGTTTTATTGTTCAAATCAATATAAGGCATTCTAGAATATATAGACAAAGTTCCAGAGACCAGTTCAAAGTGCTGCGGTCGGAGTTGAGCGTTTCTGTTAATGATACTTAATTATTAATGAAATCTGAAATTTATAGCACTATTTATAAAAGTATTTTACCGTTATCGGCCATATATCATAAATACGCTGCGTCATATGTAAAAAATATTCGAAACCACTTTGTAGAAAATCACATAGTCGACAATTTTAGTCTGAGATCATTTAGTTTCCGACCGATAAGAATCCAGACAAATTCTCAAAAATCTTAATTACAGTCTGGGACGAAATAGAAATCGCTGTCCTTTGAGACCCAAGCTATCAACAAAAGTCTTCGTATCTTGTTCTACATCAGCTGCTCCAATCGCGCCTCAAATTATCACGCTGCCGCCGTTAGCATTCAAATTCAGTATTGAATTTTGTTGTTTGAAGTGATATGCCGATCTTGCGCCGATTGGAGCAGCTGATGTAGGACCTTAAGTTTTTATCGATGGCATAATAGATACAGACTTTCTTAACCCTTTTACGTCCAATGTTGCCTATAAGCAATATTGTCTTCATATGTCAATATCACCGTTATGTTATTTTTTTCGCGATTTGTTTTGCTCTTGTCTTATCAGCTGTTCTGTTTTGTGCATTCAAGTGTATACACAATTTAGTTAGCTGCTATGGGTTTTTAGTATTAGCGTCATTTACGTCGTTACGTTGATGCGAAAACAAGTGCCGAAAAATTGAAGTAAAAAGTGCGTGTGCTTTTAATTAAATTATGGGAAATAGACTGCTCAGTCTATAGGTAATATATAAATTAATAGGTAAAAACATAATTTGTTAACAAAAATTGTTGAGTTGTGTCTCAGGAATTTTCCGAAGTAAATGCTGCCTATAGGGCGTAAGGACAAACAAGGATACGTAGGACTTTGAAAGTGATGTCAGTTAACCTTTGTAGTCGTATTAATAAAAATATTAGCTCAAATATTTTTTAAGTCCTCGCACTTTAATTCGGACGTGAAAGGGTTAACAGTATGCAAGAACAACATTCGAAGCCTTTTGTTGATAGCTTGGGCCTTAAACGTAACGGATATTCTAATAGGACAACGATCGCCACATAAATTTTTGTATTGCTTTTGAACTTACTGTTACCTACATATGAGCCGCTGAAAGCAACAGTGGTATAAGTCACATTTAAGTAGTTTTGAGAAAATTGGAGTTTTGCGTTTTGGCATAGAAAAAATTAGGGCATTTGTTTTTGTCAAAGTTTCAACACTTTTGGAAAGTCAATTGTTCAAAATTTAATTATTTGTAAAAATTATTATAATTTTTGAAAAGGTAAGTAGCTTAAGGGGGCACACAGGGAAATTTTTCAATGTTTTTGGACAAAAGCCGTCTACAATGCAATTATTAATGGATTTGAAAAATTTTTTTTTTAAATAATCGTTAGGTATCACCGATGTCTGAGTACTGCCCACATTTTGAAAAACGTTCAACATAACCTCAAAAAATCTATATATATAAAACGAAGTCAAAAAAAGTGTTAGTTACAACAATTATAACTCAAGAAAGGCTGGACCGATTTTAATAATTTTTGATTTTTTGGATTCATTTCCGCCCGGAAAATGTTATAGGCTGTAACACTTTAATAAAGAGTGCATATTTAGGGTGGCCCCCATACAAAAGTTTCTTTAAAATAGCATTTTCACAGACTCCTTAATCGATTCACATGGAATTTACACCAAATGTCTTTTATATTAAGAGGCATAGCTATGGCTATAAAACTTTTATTTAGAACCCATATTTAGGGTGGCCATCATACAAAAATATTTTTCAAATGGCATTTTTATGAAGACCGGTCAATCGATTTACATGAAATTTATATTACATGTCTTTTATGTTAAAAAGAATAGCTTAGGTTATAAAGCTTTTACTTAGGTTGTATATTTAGGGTGGCCCTCACACAAAGAATTTTTTAAATAGAGTTTCAACGAAGATTTCATAATTGTTTTTTAAATGTTTCTATTGGTCTATGGAAGGATTTTGCAAAGTTCGGTTCAGACACGTAATGTAAATTTCATGCATATCGATTCACCGGTCTTCGTAAAAATGGCCATTTGAAAAATATTTTTGTATGAGGGCCACCCTAAATATGGGTCCTAAATAAAAGTTTTATAGCCTTAGCTATGCCTCTTAGTAAATCGATTTGAAAAATATTTTTGTACCGCTTGTCAGAAAAATTCAATAAAGTTTAAAAAAAAATTGTTCGTACCTTACAATATCATGTAGTGCAGTCGCGGTAACGTGACGATCATCTAACGTGAACAGCGCGGTACCGTGAACGAAATAAATTTTGCATTGACTACCTTGTAGCAAGACATAACTTAACCATGCAATGCGCAAAAGACTATTTATGTATTTTTATTATCATTTTTTTTTAGTTTATGAAGAAGTTTTTTGTTTCTTTTAAAGTTTTTGTTGTTACAAATGATATGAAGAATAAAAATTTGATGCAAAATACGTTGCATAAATTTTGGTTTAAATTTTCATATTCGCTAACTTGAACAACCTTTGTTTTAATTAGTTCACGTTACCGCGACTGCATAGTACTTCTATTTGAATGAAAGGTGCATACCATATCTTTCACATCAAAAATATATTTGCTATTTAAGCCCGTAGTTTAGGAATTATGACCAAAAAAACCTAACTCATGGCCGCTAGTTAGAAAAAATCAATAAAATTTAAAAAAAAATAATCAACATATCATACCTTACAATTTTAGACTTCATTTGCTCCTCACGCGTTTTTTAGGAAAACTTCAACTTCAAAAGCAAAAGCAATTAAGAAAATTATTTTTATAGTTTACACTACTTAGGTTTACAGTTTATTTTTCTCTAAAACAATAACAATAATTTAAAATAGTTGTACTCTGCGATCTTTCAGTGAATCTTCTTAAAACCATCTCTAGATCTATTGACTCAATACGTTTGTCCTCGAAAACCTGAAACGATAAATTATTCAGCCTATCAGTCAATATGCCTATTCGTTGTGGCCGCATGATTCGTGTTAATGCCGAAAATTAAGATTCGCATACTTCCGTTCCAGAAGGGAAAGTTTCGATGGTTCCAAAAAGATTGTACACTTTTTCCATTCCTTGACGCAGCTCCTTTTTTTTCTTCCAGCTTTTTCAATTTGTTTAATTGTTCATTCTCTCTTTTTGGCAATTTTGAGCTCAATTTCACTTTGTAATTGGATGCCCTTATCGGTCAATGGGTGCAGCTCCATGGGTGCAAATCCATTTCATTAGCTGTGAGAATGCCATTGTTTGTAACAAAACGATTGAACATTTCAATTAAGTAATACGATATCGATTGTTTCGTAGAATGTTGATTTCTGCATGATGGCCGATTCGCTTCGTTCGCCCAGTGTTTCTTCAACAACAGACTCTTTCAGCATTTTTGACTGTGCAGTGACAACGCTTTTTCTTGTCAGGGGAGTGGCACCACCCACTTATAAAAAATATTTTTCGCCGATAATTAATCTGTCTACATACCAAATTTCATCAGAATCGGTGAAGTGGCTCAGCCGCGACAGCGTTTTTTCTCATTTGAGGCGGTGCCACGCCCAATAAAAAAGAAAAAAGTTTTTAACCCCTTTGCTACAATTCAATTTATCTCCATACTAAATTTCATAAGAATCGGTGAAGCAAAATGTTTTTTAACCCCTTTGTTACGATTCAATCTATCTCCATACCAAATTTCATCATCAGCATCGGTGAAGCGGTTGAGCCGTGACAGCGTTTTTTCTTATTTGAGGCGGTGCCACGCCCAATAATAAAACAAAAGTTTTTTAAACCCTTTGTGATGATTCAATCTATCTCCATACCAAATTTCATCAGAATCGGTCCATTAGTTAAGCCGTGGCAACGTTTTTTTTTTTTACGGCCGCTAGTTTGGCCGTAGAATCAGTCTCCTTGAAGGCTGAGCCTAGAGAAAAGCAGATCATGTGAGAAGACATTCAAGAAATTTTTTCTCGTGCTGATTCGCATTGTAGAAGTAGCTACACAGATCTTTGTGTATTTAAAAGTGTCTTAATTAAATTATGGATTATTTAAAGGGTATTTTCTCAAATTCTTCATATTCGTCATTCTTCCTCGTTTTACATTCAAAATTTAGATTTCTCAAACACAATTTTTTCCGATACTGTGTTGAAAAATATTCGATACATTATGTTTTTTTTATTTTTTTTTAGAGATTGTTTAATAAAATGAATTGATCAATTTCTAAACATTTTATAAGAATATTGCTTAACACTAAAATACTAATGCTAAAATTTTTATTGGCTCCCTCGTAAAAGAGATCTTGCATCCAAAAAATGTAAGGACGTAAGGATAAGAAAACGCATTATTTTTTCTGGTCTAAAAAACACTACCCCTTATGATCAAAAAGTAAAAAATGCCTCGTATTTTATTAGTCTTGGATCTTATATAATTTTCCGATTTATTGCATACTTATTGAGCAAAAACTTGTTTTCAAATTTAAGCTGATAAATCCAACCAAACTTGGGCAGGTATTTTTCTCCAAAAGGATAGTTCGTTTGTTTCTAAAACACGCCTCAAATTTCTATAAAACGTGGTTTTTCAATGTATAGTACAAATAACTGCACACTTTTACCATAGTCTCTATTGTGTGTGATTGTTGACAACTGAGTTAAACGAATGATGTTGCTCCCATCTATGTATGTTCAAAAAGAATTTGCTGTTTCTCTTGGAGTGCGCTAATCCTTTTGTAGACATTATCTTTAGATGCAAAAGCTGAGTAAAAGAATCAATAGAAAAAACAATACACCTGTTTCGTATTTGTTGTTGTTGGGTTAGTTGTAGTTTTTGGGTTTGTTGTAGTTGATGGGTTTATTGTAGTTGTTGGGTTTCTTGTAGTTGTTGGATTTCTTGTAGTTGTTGGGTTTGTTGTAGCTGTTGTAATATTTATTGTAGTAATAGTTGTTGTTGCAATAGTTGTATTAGTAGTTATTGTTGCTGTATTAGCAGTAATATTTGTGTTTTTTTTTTAATAAAAACATGAACAAGATTTAGATATTTAATTAAAATATTGGTAATTATTTAAAATGCTACAAGATAAGTAACCTTCCGTTTGACATCTTTGTTTTGAAAATCGATCCGTGGATTCTCAACGTATAACAATTTTTTTAAAAGCTTCGACTTCCGATGTCTATATCTCCGATGAGTTAGTTAGATTCAGTTCGCACTGAACTAACTCATTCAATTGAAACTGAAGCTTTCGATTCGTGAAGCAAGAGCAAATACTTATTCTCTTTGTAAATCCGTCGTGTTGAACCATCTTCAACCAAAATTGGAAAATAGCGTGATCCACCAATAGAACGGGCATCGGTCCGCATATATCGGAATGTACCTACTCTAAAATCTCTGTTGCTCTGGTACCAGTGTACTTAATCGCATCCTTGTTTGATTACCTTTGTCATACACAACACATGATGAACTGTTTTCTGCGACAAAATTAAAAGTTATGGGTCCCATCCTGCGGTGCCACAAATTCTGATCGGTCGGATGTATAAGATTCAGTCCAGCTGCAAAAGCTTAACGAAATATCAAATGATTTACTGAATCAGTGTAGATGCCAATAGTCAATTTGTTGATCAGTCAGAGTTTAAAGAACAGCACACCTGCACTTTGCATTTTTTTCTTTGTGTTGTCCATGCAGCATGCAGGGTAAATTTTATGTCTTGGACCATTTGAATTTATACAAATAATTATTTTAATATATTCATATGTGTGTGTTTTGGTGGTCTGAGTGTGTATGTGGATAAAATGCGACAAAGATAAGAAAAAATTATAACGAAATATCAGGCATCATTTGCTTATAAATAAGCTTTTGATTTGATTTAAAGCTTCAAGCTAATGCTTGATTTTTGTTTGCACTATTCAAATTTTACAGGAATGAGTTTAAAGTTTTCATCTTTCATACATTTAATGAAAGTCGTTATAAATAACAATATTCCGGGATTGTATCGTAAAGCCTTATGTGCCAAAAAAGTAAACATACAGTCCAACAAGTTAGTAGAATCGGTTTTTATTATCTGATGCGGTACATTTTATGCGCTTTGGGATATTAACAAATAAAATTCCGTCTGCAATTTAAAAAAACAAAAAAACCCTTGGGAACTATCTACTTCTTGTCTTAAGGTTTTACTTTTTTGCGTTTCAAACAATCATAACATTATTGGGCGCGTTTTTCTTCAAATTTTAATTTAAATGTGCGATGTTTGAACATTTGCTGAGGTGCTCGCATACAATACATCTACATTAGTGGCATAAAAGGCAAATTGAGAAAAATTAAACATGGTACCTTCATCAACTCATGTCTTCAATTTTGTATGCATTTCTTTTAAGTCAAAGGGAGAACTGAAAGAATAAAGCTTAAACAGCAATATTTTTTGTACACACCCTAACATAAATAATATTAAATGTACATTAGACTGCACGCTATTTTCCAGGTTTCCCTAATCGAGGAACTTGGTATTAAAAACATAAATTTTTTTACGTTAAAAAACAACCCATTAAGTTTACCAGTTTTTGAATAAAAAAATAAACGTTAAGTTATGTAAGCTGTACTGAGATAAACTATGAAATCTACCAAACTCTTCGATTAAAAAATTTTGGGAAATAACGGTCAGTCTAATATACAAATTTATATGCATGTAAAAATTTTTGCAAACGTTAAAAAGATTTTAATTTACATTTTAATATTATTTAAGTTTACTTTCTTAAAGTGTTCAAATTTGTAAATACATATTTATTAAAAAAACTATTTACTCTTATATCAAATAAATATAACAGTGTTAGTTAAAGCGAAGCAACACCTTAAGTAATCGTAATAATTGTATTTGTTTTGCTTGGCTACCGGTATACACATTTATATGCGCGCATACGCACAAATACTATTCTCTTCAGATACCTCATTATAAACAGAGACTCTTTTGTTTTGTTTTGTTAGGGTCGTCGGCTGGGTTCACAGTTTAATGTTACAAAATGTTTTAACACATCGAAAAAATTTTGCCGGCTCCTCTGGGTTACTGCTATTGTTTCAATTGTGCTGATCAAACTGAAGGTTTAAAACTTTGTTTGTGTGCTTTTAGGCGCAAATTCTAAAGCATTTTTGCTGTGCAATATGACAGTGTCAAGTAGGGGCGTAGCGCTGAGTATCAACCATAATTGGTGTGATTTTTTTTAAACTGGATTGTTTTTCTGATATTTTCAAAAAATTGTTTACTATTTTTTTATACAAATTTATATATTTTGTAACTTGCACTTTTTCACAATTTTTATGTTTATTTTTTTTTTTAGGACAGTGCTGCATTAACATTCACATACATACAAAGCAATACATGTAGCTGCTTTAACGGTTTTGGTGAAATTTATACATATATATTAATTGACAAGAATTAAAGCTGAATACAAGAACGAAGAACGGACAACAAAACAATAAGCCAAAAGACTAAACCACACATAGTATTTTTTTATCTACGAAAAATAAAATAAACAAAGAAGAAATAACTAAAATAGAAAAGAAAACTAAAAATATTGTAATCTATTGAAAACGAAAGAAAAGAAGACACAAAATCATAACAAAGCAAAAAGAAATAAAACGAAGAAAAGCAAACTATTTCTAGCAATATGGCAACTCTCGCAAGTGCAGCGGGCTCTAGTTTTGTGCAACAAAAACGACAAATATCTGTAGAAACAACAACAGCAGCGTCTGCTGCATCAGTGGGAATTTCTACCACTCCGACAACAATAACAGATTGTACTCCATTGCTAACAGCATCAGATTCTTCTGCGTCTTCATCATCATCATCCTCGTGCTCATCGACGTCTTCTTCGTGTGAAAGTGGTGTTGTCCTTAGCGGTAGTTCAATATGCTCTTCTATAACAAATTCACCAACATCCACAACATCTTCATTCATCGCCAATGCAGCAGGAGTTAAAACTTTAACTGCAGCAGCTGCGTCGGCATCAACAACATTGATGACAGCTTCCATAATTCCTGCCTCCCTGTTAGCAGTTTCCGTTACTTCAACACCGCCAGCAGAAACAACTATGTCATTATCATCAACGTCATTGTCGCTGCCTTTATTATCGTCATCTTTTACACCGATCTCCTCATCTTATACACCGATCTCCTCATCGGCAACAACAACTTCACTAGAATCTGTCGCAACTTCAACAGAGCAACATGCTACTGCTGTGTCATCCAACACTTCAGCGCACCAGCTGCTCTTAAATGGCTTGAGCGTTTCAGATGCTGATCTCAATGGTACTGTCAACTCATCATCCCTTGTGGAAGATACTCGCGCCTTGCAATTGGCTCTTGAGCTATCTATGGTTGGACTTAATGATTCTGTGCATTTGCAAGTACAACAACAACAACTACAACTGCAACAATTGCAGCAACAGCATTTACAACATATGCAACAACAGCAGCAGCAATTGTCTCAACAACATCAACAGCAGCAATCTCAACACCAGCAGCAACAATCATCATTTGATATGAGTGCGTTAAGCGCTGCTGTAGCCGCTGCTGCTGCTGCAGCTAATAACCAAGCACCGAATCACAGCAGTACGGCAATCCAACTAAACCAATTTTCTTCAGCATTGTTGCCTGGGATCGAGGATCGTTCAAAAAAATCGCAAAACATGACTGAATGCGTACCAGTTCCCAGCTCAGAGCACGTTGCGGAAATAGTTGGACGACAAGGTAAGGAATAAGACTTTTCTCAAATTGCTGTGTTTTTCTTTTCCATAGCTTGATAACTAGGTATTATGTATACAAAAAAAAATAAGTGTTTACATCTTTTAGAAGTTCAATTAGGCCGAATATGAGCAAATTCCAAAATCTAATTTTTTTTCGTTGTCCGCTTTACGTGAAATGCCCCATATGTAAATAGACAATCGCAAAACGGTTGGAAAGGTTGTGAATAGGGGGAGTACAGTGTGTATTTTGTTTTATAGTAGGCGGTGTCACGCCCCTAACAGAAAAATACGTTTCCACGGCTAAGGAGGCGTGTTACCGCTCTTAATGGGAAAAAGCGCTGTCAGGGCTGAGCGCTTCAAAATTTTCTGAAAACTCGTAAACGAGGGAAAGCGATGGGATATTGATAGGGTGCCGACACGTGTCACATTTATCTGCGAATAAGTACTATAATGATCATGTGAATTCCCTAATTATATATTCAATGCAAAACAGTTTTAGCTAAATTCTTCAGATTATATTATGTTGATGCTCTCCCACAAATGAATTTTGATTATTTTTCTTCTCTACGTCTTTTTGTAGGTTGTAAAATTAAGGCTTTACGTGCTAAAACAAACACTTATATAAAAACACCCGTGCGAGGTGAAGAACCGGTTTTTGTTGTAACAGGACGTAAAGAAGATGTTGCTAAAGCCAAGCGAGAAATACTTTCAGCGGCTGAACATTTCAGTGTTATCCGCGCTTCACGTAAGCCATCTTTAGCTGGGAGTCTTACTGGCAGCTTAAATGGTACTGGAAGTAACGCAAAAACTCCGCCTGGACCGCCATCTATTCCTGGACAAGTGACAATACAAGTACGTGTGCCATATCGTGTTGTTGGATTGGTTGTTGGTCCAAAAGGAGCCACAATAAAGCATATTCAGCAAGAGACTCAAACGTACATAGTAACGCCTTCACGAGAAAAGGAGCCTATTTTTGAGGTTACTGGTTTGCCCGATAATGTACAAGCGGCTCGTAAAAAAATAGAAGCTCATATTGCCTTGCGAACTGGAAACTTAGCAGCACCAGCGATTGATGCAAATACAGCTGCTGCTTCCAATGGCACTGGTACTGTTCACACAATTAATTCTTTAAGTCAAATCTTAAGCGAAGATGTCAGTCCAGAATTTTTAGCATCAATTTATAAAAATAGCCTTTGTTCCACATTTGATTATGCTGACGGATGTATCAATTCTCTAAATACTGTATCCTCTCCACCAGTTTCGGCGAATAGCATGGGTATTAATTTAAACCTTACAGCGTGTAGTGCTAGTCATACGCTTATTAATGACATAACTTCGTCAATGTCAATTGGAAATAATTTTCAGCTACCATCGGGTGCTAACATAAGTAATGATTTTCTTAGTAGCATTATAAGTAGAAGCACTGTTGACGATTTAAATGGACATCAAGTTTTCGGTGGCGGCTTAAATTTAAATATCAACAATGGCGGAAATATAGCTAATGGCAATATTCTGAGTTCAACCGCAACTGGAATAAACCATAATGGAAATATCAATCATAATGGTGTAGTCAGTGGCATCGGTATGAGTCGCTCTTGCTCTTCGGCTTCTTCAACCACTTCTTCAAAAAGCGCTAACAATGGTGGTGGCAGCAATAGTAGTCGACCGGAATTAAGTAACATATGGAAAAACCTAAGCGACTCACTAGATGTTGACGAAGGTATAGGAGAGTCACCAAGCATTTGGACGCTTCCTTCTTCTTTAGCAACTTTGAGTTCACACTATTCACCAGCAATATCTATCAGCCCAACAGATTCGCTTCTAGGTGAAACCAATTCGTTGGGGCAATTGTTAGCAACACAAACGCAACAACAACAACAGCAACGTACAACAGTGTCATTAAATAGCAGCTCTAACGGTATAATGCCGCAGCAGCCCCACATTTTGAATCATAATCATCATAATTTGGGAGTACGTCGTGAGTGTTTGATATGTGGTGATAAAGAAATTACTGCCGCTCTTGTGCCCTGTGGGCACAATTTGTTCTGCATGGAGTGTGCAAATCGTATTTGCGCCTCGCCTGAGGGTATTTGCCCTGTTTGTAGCCAAAGTGTTTTCCATGCTATGCGTATTCTACCATAAGCGCTAGGCGCTTTCTAGACTTAACGAAAAAGTCTAAAAATACATAATTTGCATTTACTTAGAGGTCTGAATATTTTATCTCTGAAAACAATTATATTAAATTTGAGCATAATCGATTTTATACATACAGATACAAAAATCTTAATATATACATAAAATATACATATATGTCTATATATATAGTACATGTGTAATATACACACATATATGTATACATAAATATCTATAGTATTTTTTAAAACTAAAGATGCGTGCACACAAAGCGATTTATTAGAATTGTATCCATTTATTTATATTTATATGAATAAATATATATATAGATATATCTATATTAATCAAAATATCGAAGATTTAAATATATTTCAAAATATAACAAAATTTAAATTATTTAAGAAATATTATTTTTGTTAAACTGTTAAATGAAATTATATAAAAAAAGAAACGAAGGTAAATCGTATTAATTGTGAAAGAAAAATGGATTTAATATATTGTTAGATATTACTTTGAATCACGATTCAAAAAAAGCATTATTAATCGAAACATTACTGATATTATATACATACATATATACGCAAAGTTTTTTTAACAAATATGGAGATTTTCTATATTAATGAATATTACGTTAATTTATACTAGTAATTTTTATACATATTTTGTTTTTTTTTTTGTAAAATCCTATGGTAGAATTTATTGATCTCTGTTGTGCATAATTTGCTTAATTCAATTTATTTATTTATTGTTTTTATTTTTTAAATAATGATATTAGCCCAGCCAGTAAAAAATGCATGATGATATGGAAAAGTAGTTTTTTAAGGCAAAATTATTGAAACTCGATAGTAAAAAAAAAATAACAGCACCTAAATCAATAATTAGGCTCGCAATATAATCAATAATAAGTATTAGAAATATTTGAGCTAATTATAAATACATCGCAATTTGATGAATATACAAAATTCTAGATGTGGCTTCTTGGCGCAATATTATTGTTTTTCGAAGAATGAATGATATGTATATTTACGTGTCTGTTACGTCCCCGATTTAAAATTTTTTGGGAGTTGACACAGATTTCAATTAAACAACTCAATAAAAAACGTCTGCCGCAGTTTGAAAGCTTCACAACTCACGAGTCTTTATAAAGTACATTAACTTAACATTTTGTTTGGAAATTGATATAAATTAAATTAGAACTAAGCTATCGAGCACTGCGGGGACTCATCTTTAAGCTACAAAATCAGTTTTTTTTATAAAAATTACTTCCAAGTGTCCAGTATAAAAATAACTAATGGCTTCCAAAATAAATTCTTAATATCTTCGCAATAAAATGGTTGTTATACTAGACGCTCGTTACTGCGTAAAAATTCTTTGTTATATTGAACGCTAAGCAGTCGGTTTATCACATAATTGATTTCTGTGGCTTTAAAATGCGCACCACCACATATCTATCCATTTTCTTTTCAGTTCCAATCGGACGCTCTATATAAGAACGTCTGTATATTTCAAATTTTCTTGAGTTTTGTTAAAAAAAATATTTTGACATTAAATTTTTTTTGTCTATAAACCAGTATAGTATCTCACCGAGCAGACTTAAATATTAAATGGTTCATACCTTGTTTGCTATTTAAGAATATTTTAAGAAAAATATTAAATACGCTTAAATATATTTTTTGTAAAAATATCAGGCAAGGAGTCTTGTTTTTTCTGTTTTTCTTAAAAGCTCATATAAAAATACACATAAAACGTTAAAAATTTTGTTGGTGTGTATTAGTATAAGAGCACAAAAAAAGTTTCGACGTCGGTGACACACTATATTGGGCTAATAAAAAATTTTTGGACCCCAAAAATTTTATTTTCTAATTTAAACTGCGTCTTGAAATTCGTTGTGCTGCGCTGAAGTAGTTCTGTATTTGCCGTGCCTTCTAAAACTTTTTTTGCAAAAACAAATATACTGAGTTCTTCAATCAAAGAAACGAAAATAGGGGACTCTAGTGTATGTGCATATAAAGTCTCATATATTTAGACATTGGTTAAACCAGCTCACATCAATCCAATTTACGAGCAAACAAGGCTACAACACCCCGTTTTTGCTTTTTTGTGCAACTTTGATTCGAAAAACTGCTAACAGTATTTTTCAGGATACTCAAGCTCCCTTTTAAACATCCAATATGTCATTTTGTCACATCTATATAAAACATAACATTTAAATAATTATTGTAACTCGTTTTACTTTTTTAATAAAATTTTTGTTGAGTTTCGTCAAATTTTAAGTAATTCAGCTTATAATTAATAATTGTTAAACTGAAATTTTTGTTTCATTAAAGAAAACTATATTTATTTTATTTTTATGAGTAAGATAATTTTAAACGCAAGTTTTACTAGCAAGCATTTGTTTTTTTCAATATTCATAAATATAAATTACATTAGCAAATGTATATAGGAACATAATACTACATATTGTTAACATGTTCACATCAAATAATGATTATACGCCTGATTCAAACATATGAGTACATAAAAATATTGGCACTGAAGTATAAACGTTGAGTTTTTGTTTAAAGTTGAAAAAATCTGCAATAAATTTGACTAATTAGTTTTATAAAATTCTTTAAGGCATAGCTAGCTTCCTTAAAAAAAACATTCATAAAAGTAATAGGCGTGGCATTCAAGATAAAACGTTTTCAACGGTTACGTCAAGATGACTGCAGCAAATGGTAGAAGTAATCGGTAACTTCTGCTTTTTAGCTGAAGGCAATTTTTATTAATAATTAATCTTGTAAAATATATTAAGAAATTCGATGGGAATGATATCTGAATTTAATAGTCTTCATAAACCCTAAACTAATATATTTTGTATAATTAAATGATGTAATGCTTCAATTTTTTGTTATTTAAATTATTAAGTTTCTTAACGACAAGAATTATTAATGCAGTACTTAATTTTTGTAGATATTCCAGCACTTTTATTAAAAGATAGGTCCAGTATAGTGTTTCATGCAGATTTTGGCTTTGATCCCGACTATGTCCGATGTGTTCAGAGCAGTGTAAGCCAAACCTACACAAGCATTTTACCAACGCTATGCATGCTATCAATGTGTGCATGACCTACACCAGGAGAAATTAGGAAAGAACATAAAAAGATTTGATTTATTTTTTATTTCGTATTTCCCCTTGATATTGTTAAAAATCTCGATGAAATAAAATATAATGTCTCTTAAGTATTGGATTTCCTAATTGTAGCTGTAATATGATCGCACAGCAAACATTGTACTTCTTTTTTTGCATTAAGAGAACAAAAAAACTTTAACTCCCAATCTAATTGAAACATTTTTAATAATTTATTTTTACCATGTAAACACAAAAAAAAAGCAACCGAGGGACGTGTAGTTGCTTGCATGAGTTCTCGTGGCATAATGAATCGTATTTCGCTATGACGCAATATGTATACATACACGCAGCCTCTGCTTGCGTTTTGACGTTGCTTGCGAGCAACGTTTTGGCTTACACTGGTTTAGAGTGACTAATAATTTGACGTGTGTTCTTAAAAGTGAGGTGAAATCAGTTTTACAGGAAATGTGATCAATCGTTTTCTTTTAGCCGCATTGTGGGAAATTTTTTTTAAAGGTATCGAATAACTAAGTCTAGAAGAGAAGCAGTCAATATAACTTTTTCTTATATTCCTACTTAAATTCAAAAATAAACTACAGACCAAATCCATCTCAAACCTTGCAGTCGGAGTGACCTCAAATTGCGGAATTGGTTGCCGATTAAATATGTTGTTTTTCAAAGTAATTAAGGAATTATACCGTTCATCGATTTGATTGAAAATTATTTTTTGCGAAGTTATGCCCATTTAAAGTTTTAGTGTAAGATCTTGAAAAATCGTTGAAAATTGTTTCAAAATAAGCGCATTTTCATCCAAATCAAAATAACTTTTGTCTTCTGATTCTAATAGAGCTTCTGATTCTCTGTCAGAATCTTTAAGAAATTTTGAAAATTGGCGGAGTTATATCGCTTTTTCTGAAAAAAAAGAAGGCTGATTTTCTCAAAAACCCCAGTATTTTTTTCGCTTAAAATTTTACTGTGGATTTGTATTAATATGATAAAGAAATGACATGAGTTTAATGCCTGTTAACGCACATTTGAGGTCAGGAGATTCTTTTCCCCAAAATGAAAATGTCAATTTTTTTTCATCATTGCCAAGCCACTCTACGGAACTATTTTCAAAGTAAATAACAACAACAACATTCCAAATTACTTTCTGCAAGTTCTGCTTGCTCATTGGAAATATAGAAAAACGTACGCAAATACAGTGGACTTCCAATATAACGTATAGCGATATAACGAATTTCCATTTTAATGAACGGTTTTTCAAATTGGAAATTTTAGAATCAGAAGGCAAAAGTTAATTATTTTGATTTGGATGAAAATGCGACTATTTTGAAACAATTTTCAACGATTTTTCAAGCTCTGACACTAAAACTTTAAATGGGTATAACTTCGCAAAAAATAATTTTCAATCAAATCGATGAACGGTATACAATAGACTTCCAATATAACGTATAACGAATTTCTATTTTAATGAACAGTTTTTCAAATTGAGACTTTTCCATTGATGTCTCTAAACTAAGAACGCTAAAACTGTTTTCCGTTGCTAATAACAAACATTGTTTAATTCAAAATAACTGTTGAACTGAAATAACTTTTTTTACCAGTAAAGGTGATCGCCAGTAAGAAAAGCATTGCAAAATCTAATTTAACGTTTATACGAGTTAATATATGCTATAATAAACGCCAGTTTCTTTAATAAAAAAACACTTCGATATAACGAATTTTACGATATTACGACTGTCCCGTGCATTAATTAGTTCGTTATATTGGACGTCTACTGTAATTCCTTAATTACTTTGAACAACAACATATTTAATCGGCAACCAATTCCGCAATTTGAGGTCACTCCGACTGCATGGTTTGAGATGGATTTGGTCTACAGAAATGTAATTTTAAATATGTTTGTATGTTATTTTGTATAAAAAGCATCAAAGAATTATTTTGAACAATTTTTTTACTCGCATGAGACCACCGCCTATAGATTGTGAATTGCTGCATCAGACAGATGTCAGTCCGCTTCAGATATTTTTTAAAATTCCGTATTTTTTGAATTTAAATAATAATATGACAAAGCTTACTATTCATTGTTTTTTGGTGATTCTTACATTTGAATGGTATAAATAGTCTCCAAAAAATGGAGTGCTCTAAAAAAATAACTATTGTACCAGGTTAAGTATTTGATTTATTTAAAAAAAAATACAAGGATATATGATTTCTAAATTCATTTAAAAGATTTCTCAGATTAGAAACGTGGAAAAATCTAACGTCTTAAAAAGCGTTATCTTTCGGAGTTGTAAAACAAAAAACTAAGATTATTTGACTCTCCATTTATACATTTATATATGTATATAAGTAAAGTTTACAAATATCTTCCCTTGAATTTTTTTGCTGTTTCGTATTTAGTGCTATAATAGCAGCAAAAGTAAGTTTTAAATCATTTTACTGTTTTGTTTTAAATATTAGAGATTGCTGCTTGTAGCTTTGAGTATTCTGAGAGGCGGCATAAACTAGGCGAGAATAATTTATCGCCATACAAGTATAATTACAAATAAATTAAATTATTGTATTTTTTTAAATTATATTATATAAAAAAAAACTTAACACATACTTAAAGAAACACATCATGTAGAATACTCTATCTGCTACAGATTAATCTGACGTACTTTTCTACTCGTGCTAAGATTATGTAGTTGGTCTATTAAATAATTAACTTAATAAAAAAATACATAAAGAAAAAGGATCACAAAATGTACGTATGTTTCCGAATCAGGCTAGTTTTATGTGAGTAATATTTTTAATAACAAAGAGCGAATAACTATATATCCATATATACAAAATTATTTTTCATTACTATATAAATAAATATATTGAACTAAAACAACATATTCATTAAGTAGTATAATCTTCTCAAACACGACGCAAAACTTTATATAAACTATACTCTTAATTATTACATTATTTATTTATGATAAAAAATTAATTTATTTTAAAGGCTTACCCCGCCACTGTAAATATTGGTTTAAAGCTATACTATGCGTGAAATTTAATTTAATAAGTGGCTCAACAAAAAAAGAAGAAAAAAATCTTACCCAAAATGAGAAATTTCTAATTTATACTCGGATTAATAACAACGGAAAAGGTAAAAATCATATGCAGACAGAAAACTAAGTTTTATACGACTTATTTTTTTGTGCTACTTCTGGTGCCTAAATTATTAATTATTACGTAGAAATACTAATTTTTACAGTGATGATGCTTATTAAAGTATACTTCTCATGTATTTAAGATACTTTGTTCATGGATTAAATGCCAGTCATAGGCTAGCATGTACATGAACTATGTGAGGAATAGTTTTTCCCACAATTTCTGTAAAAGAATGCACCCTTATTATGGTTGTCAATAAAATCGACTTGGACTTGTTGATAGTATGCAATTTGAGTCAATCGTGCGTATTAATTATAAAACACCGTCGAGTTGATTTAATTTACAACCATGCCAAATCAATAACTTGAATAGCATTTCCATTTTCAAGAATAGCAATAGTACACTCTCAACTATATTTATCAAATAATGTTTAATCTCATAATATAACCAACGTTTACGTCTGGTGTATCTTTTAACGTGCTCCATTTTAAGAGCATATAATCCCATTTCAATTTTTATTTTAAAATAAATAATTTAGTTTTAATTTACAAACCATGAGTACAAAGTTATATAAGAAGTCTTGAAGTAGGTACCGTATAAAGGTGCATTTCATTTCAATATGTTGCTGTGTCAGTACTTTTGCATGTATGAGAACAGACATTTCTCGTCAGCAATAGTATTGCGTCAGTGGAAGCATTATTTTCATCTACTCAAGTAGTAAAGGCTTTCATCGCCTTTCATAAACAAATTTTCAGTCGCTTCTGATCAGCATCACAGCGCAGACTTTTTGAATCATAATTTTCTTCATCGATTTGATCATCAAATGAAGTTATTTCGTTTTGCTTTTATTCGCAAAAATAAAAAAAATTATTGTTATTAAACATATAAGCGAAGGAACAAAACATATTTTTACATCTTTGTGTTCACAAGTGTTCCCACAAACTTTCAAGATATAAATATAACCGAGGGTCCATATATTCAAATATAAATATAATCGAGAGTGTGTTGTATTCAATTTAAGTTCACTAAGTGCATATGCTTACATATTTTTAAAGTCATGTCCTTAATCATGGCATGAACTTAAATAAATTTTAATATTAATATTGTTAATCGCACATGAAAGTGAAACTTAAATTTTTTTTGTTTATAAAACATTGCATATATTCTTTTCTCTTGTTTTTTTATGAGAATTTTTAATTTAATTTAAAAGGATTTAACAGCAGAAACATCTACAAAAAGATATGTATGTATATACTTGTCTTTTAAGTAATTAATTAAACTAAAAAGCATAATTAAAATTAATCCGAATTGATTTCATTTAATTTTTTCTCATTTGTATTGTATTTCACGCAACAAAACAAAATTTTCAATAATTGCTTCCTAAGTGAGAACAAATTTTTTTCTAATTTAACTTTTTAAGACTACAAAAAACAAGAAATGCCCTAATGTAAATTCATAAGATCGCTTAGAAGACTTTGTTATACATATAAGACTTGTATAGTTTATTTATAAAAGCATATGTACGATTATGATCATAGCATTAGAAAACAAGGGTTGAGAAAAAGACAAAATACTTCCAATTTGCATTTGTAGTTTAAATGAAACAGCAACTGTTTCCAAAACTAAATTGAAAATAATCATAACAATAAAATTATGAATTAGCAGAAGTTTTTAGCAATTAGTAATAGTACATGTCAAAAACAAGCGAAGGCGTGTGAATAGTCTATAATTTTCAAAGTCTTTTTTTTAGACACTATATCAATGGGGAATTTGTTTAAAATAAGCGTAGAATATAACTTCGCTTAGGTACCGTTCAGTCTCAGCTTCGCAAGCATTGCACTCTTTACAAGACCTTTTCCATGATTTTACGCAAAATTTCAGGTGGTATCGCTCGGGTTTCTTATCGAATATTTATTTAGTTGAAGATGGTCTCTGGTTTATACTCTTTCTTTTAAATATCCACAAAGTAATAAATCAGTAGCGCTTAAATCAAATTTCGCACCTTTTTGAAATAACGCATTCGCGGAAAATGTTTCGTAACAGCGCCATTGTTACCCTCTTGTTGAAACCATATTTGTGAGTAGTTAATCACAACTGGTCTCAAGAAATTTTCCAACACTGTACAGTATTGAGCAGCATTGATGGTGATTGCTGCACTGACTTAATTTTCAAAGTAATATGGTCCATATATCCTTTCGGATGATAGTCCACACCAAACAGAGTTAAGAGACTGGAATTGTCGCTGGTAAATCTTTCCATTTTGAATTTCCCAAGCTCTTATACAAATCAAAAATCGGAAAAAAGCAAAACATTAGTTAAAGACTCCTTAGCCTATTCAAACTCCTTCGTTTCTTTTGCGCCACCCTGTTGAAGGTCAATGAATGAGTGAACTTATTTATTTATTTCTTGGTCTGGTCTATGACAAAATATGTATAAATAGCAAAAGCGAATTCTACCAATGACTTGATGAGATGCATTTCATGTGTGTGTGGGGCATTACAAATCAAAACGAAAGAAGAAGGAACGAATCACATTATTTCGTTTTAACTTGTTATGGCCCATATCGGTCATTCTTTTACAAACCGCACAGCATTTTTTACTTAGTATCTTAGAATCGCCCGAAATTTTTATTACAGCTAATATACATAAAATTACTTGACCCTTGTTTTTTGATTTTGCTGAAAATTTTTTTTTTTGAAAATATTCACATGAATTTTTGATAATTAGCTGAATTTTGTCAAATCTACTCATACTTGAAGTCTATTATCTTCGGTTCTACAGATCCTTTCAATGTCGGATTGTTTTTTATTTAACAGTCTATAACATAAGCTTTTGCAGTAAATTTAAAAAAAAAATTATATTGTCAACAAATGAAAAATAATAACAATTTAATTGTTTAAATAGTTTTAACATGATGTCCCCCCAACTAGAATACATTTAAAAAAATAAAATTTTTTCCTTATTCTTTTATCTACAAAACCCATTTTACAAAAAAGTGAAGTTTCTGTTAGATAAGTGTGCAGCGTGCGACGAGTCAAAGCAAAGGAACGAGTATCTAAAACTCGTTATTAAATTTTGATTCGTCGCACGCGGCACACTTAAATTCGTTCTGGAATTCATGACTTGCGCTGGAAAATATTTGATAACTTCCGATCTAACAGAGACTCCACTTTTTTGTAAAATGGGTTCTGTAGATAAAAGAATAAGGAACAAAATGTTATTTTTTTAATGTATTATTCTAGTTGAGGGGACATCATGTTAAAACTATTTAAACAATTAAATTGTTATTATTTTTCATTTGTTGACAAAATAATTTTTTTTTTAATTTACTGCAAAAGCTAACGTTATAGACTATTAAATAATAAAAAAACTCCGACATTGATCGGATCTGTAGAACTGGAGATAATAGACTTCAAGTATGAGTAGATTTGACAAAATTCAGCCAATTATCAAAAATTCATATGTGGATATTTTCGAAAAAAAAAATTTTTCAGTAAAATCCAAAAATACGGATCAACTATTTGTTAGAAGATGCTGGAAAAAAATTTTGATCGCATTTGGAGAAGTCGAGGTTTTTTTCCTGAAATTCGTACGGTTTGTAAAAGAATGACCGATGTATAAACGTGCGACCTCTGATAAAACCCACCTAATGTGCGAAAACAATTTTCAAGAGTCTTTCAAAAAATATGAATCCGTATTTAACTCAAAGTCAGATTTGTAACACACTAGCTGGATTTATCAGAGCGGTTAACATTTGTACTCTTTCATTTCATTATTTTTATCTTTATTGTAATGCAGATGTTACCGGCCAAACTAGTAAAGCTAAAAGATATGCAAAGAAATCTTAATGCAAAAGTACTGTGGCTTGTGAAGACTAAGGCAGTAGCAAAGTAAGACAATAAAATTTGTCAATTTCATTGTATGCTTGGTAATTGGTAAGGCAGGGTAAGTGGAACGCCCTCGACAGCGGCTCAGGATTTACATTCTCCAAAGTGTCCAATACCGGCTTCGCGGTGATCTTCGGCCGCGGTTCAGTCTATAATATGTGCAACACCGGCTTCGCTATCCACAGTGCTTTTGCGTTAAAATTTAATTGCATAATTTTAAGCATACAAATCAACTACAGTGGCTCACAGCTTATTTCATGCATTGCATACTTTTAACTTCAATGCTCTGTAACTTTGAAACTAAGTGGAATAGGAAAAAAATTTCATGTCATTTGAAAGAACAAAAATTGTAGTTTAAAAAAAATGTTTATTTATTGTAAAAATATATTAGCTGGAATTTTTATAATAGCAAATCGAAATATACTACTGAATTTCATGTCACAGCTTATTTCTTGCAGACATGTATATGTACTATATTGAAAAAACATTGTTTAAAATAATGATTTTGTAATTTTAAATATGCAGTGTGGTAGCCTCTTTGGTCAACTACAGCTTAAAGACGGTTTGGCTTCGAAGCTGCAAATTTTTTATTGGTATCTGGCGAATTATAGCGCTACTCAATTTTAAGTGCCTTTTTTAGGTCGTTTTTGTTTGAAATGTTGTGTAATCGGATATTTTTTCCAAAATCGCCCATAAATTCACAAGCACATTTAGGTCAGGTGACTATGCTGGTAGTGCCATCAAATAAGGGCATTTGTATATTAACCAGAATTGTACTATGCCCGCTTTGTATTTCGGGTTTTTATCTTGGTAAAACCGTAAATTTGTCTGCATGCCCAGATTTTCGGCACTATGCAACAAATTGATACTTATAATCTGAAGATAGATATCCATACTAACGATATTTCCTATAAATGCCAAATTTCCGGTCCCAGCAGCTGACATGCAAGCCCAACCCATGGCACTGTTTTATATCGCGTGTATGTTCTCCTTGTTGTTTTTTCTATTTGGCTTTCGCGACATGCTATCTGAGTCAAATAAGTTGAATTTCGATTCGTTCACTAATATTACTGAATTCCAGTACTCAGTGGTCTTCAAAACATGTTATTTGGCGAAAATCAGAAGGATAATCTCAGTTTTTTGCGAACTACTCGCCTGTTAAACACTTTCGGTTTAGGCTTGCATGTCAGCTGCTGGTACTGGAAATTTGGCTTTTATAGAAAATATCAAGAGTATGCATACATATCTGTCTTCAGATTATAAGTATCAATTTGTTGCAGAGTGCCGAAAATCTGGGCATGCAGACAAATTTATGGTTTTACCAAGATAAAAACCCGAAATACAAAGCGGGCATAGTTCAATTCTGGTTAATATACAAATGCCCTTATTTGATGACACCACCAGCATAGTCACCTGACCTAAATGTGCTTGTGACTTTATGGGCGATTTTGGAAAATAATATCCGATTACACAACATTTCAAACAAAAACGACCTAAAAAAGCCACTTAAAATTGAATAGCACTATAATTCGCCAGATACCAATAAAAAATTTGCAGCTTCGATGCCAAACCGTCTTTAAGCTGTAGTTGACCAAAGAGGCTACCACACTGCATATTTAAAATTACAACATCATTATTTTAAACAATGTTTTTTCAATATATATGTCACCGGCCAAAGTAGTTCTTAGGATAAACTAGTTCCTCCTAGGCCAAACTAGTTTAATTGAAGGCCTAAAAGTATGCAATTTAATTTTAATGTAAAAGCACTGTGAATAGCGAAGCCATTGTTGCACATATTATAGACTGAACCGCGGTGAAGCCACTGTTAGACATATTAGAGAATTTAAATCCTGAACCGCGGCCATAGGCTGCCCAATCACCCTTACTTACGACTTGCCAAGTATACAATGAAATTGCCAAATTTTGTTGTCTGACTTTGCTGCTGTCGTAGACTTCACTAACCACAGTGCTCTTGCATTAAAATTTCATTGCAAATCTATAGGCTTAACGAAACTAGTTTGGCCGGTAACATATACACCTCTGCATGAAGTAAGCTGTGAGATCAAATTCAGTAGTATATTTCGATTTCCTATTATAAAAATTCCAGGTAATATATTTTTACAATAAATAAGCATTTTTTTTAAACTAAAATTTTTGTTCTTTCAAATGACATCAAAATTTTTTTCGTATGTCACTTAGTTTCAAAGTTACTGCAAAGCACTGCATGAAATAAGCTGTGAGCCACTGTAGTTTGGCCTAAGAAAAACTAGTTTGGCCGGTAACACATACATCTATTCAGCAATTTTAGTGCACGCCTAAAGTTATGCAAAGTGGTTTTCACTTGAAATTTTTGAGTGAACATTAGGGTGATTAAAATTTTTTTTTTTCAAACTGATGTAATAGTTGCTCTAAAAGCAAATAAACTGACGAAATGGTGAATCTTCACGTAAGGAATGATTAGATACTTTTTCATGAAAAGTTTTATGCTCATTCTAATGGGCTTGGTCCCGTTTGTAGAAGAGTTTTCGTTCACAAGATATATACGAAACTGTCTGGTAAAGCATTCTTTCCCATGTACTAATTTCTATGTACAAAAAAGTTCAATAAGCCAACAGTAACTATTAATGTTATAAGCTATCCTTTTTTTTAATGTATCTGCAACTATATACCCGTATGTAACAAATAAATAAAAAATTTGGATCACTCTAGGCTATCTTGTATAAATAAGCAATTTTCATTAAAACTTTTTTATTTCTTTTTTTGTAATAAAATGAAAATTATTTTAAAATAATCGTTATTTCTTACATGTGGGTGACATGTGCATTCTTTGCTAAAAATAATTGCGTTGACATGTTGTAATAATATATAGTATATATGTATTATAAAAAATTTGCAGTAAGATATATATAAATGCTCGTACAAATACTAAATCCGCTGATCCAAAAATTTCTGTTTTGAGCACACTATTGAAACGATTTATTTCGATTATCTTTACTTTTTTTTTACAACCGCGCGCACATCAAAACTCATGTTTATTATTTAGCAATATATTGCAGCGCTGACGCTGATTTGTTCCTTGGCGATTTTATCATTAAAAACATAAAAAAAAGATGATACCAAGACTGTTCGAATTGTTTTTTTCTTAGAGCCTATTTAGTTTCATAAAAAAATAATTTTACTGATAAGCAAACATAAATATATTTATAAATAATATAACTTTATTTTTTCATTTAGCAAATCCGTTGAAATGATAAAATGCACATTTCGTTAAAAAAAAATGTTAACTTTTAAAACCATTTATGAATAAGTTTATCTTATCGACTTAATTTAAAGATATGTCGAAACATTTTTTTTTTATAAAAAACGGCTGAGAAAATTTAAACAGCCTTAATATATATTTACGTTATTGTACTTAATATGTATGAAGTACTTATATGAATGTTAAAATTTGAGAATAATTAGATAAAAAGAAATTGGGTTGGAAATGGAGAAATTCTCTGAAAAATGGCGATTGATAGCGAAATTGTAAAACATAGAAAAATATCAATAGATCTTAAGCTTAATATGAACTTATTTTTGAATAAGTTATCACTGGCGGCAGTTTTAGCTTTGTATTAAAATTTTAGCCCTCAAAATTGTAGTCGTCAAATACCATATTTATTAGATACTCTCATGAAATCATCTTGGAGTAATTTTTGTGGGCTTATTAAGTACTATGTCCGTGGTTCAAATTTCACGGCCAGTAAGTGGTAACAAGCTCTCTCCAATTATAGCCGATCGGATCTGTATCAAACTGTTAGTCCCGGCCATTCTCATTCAAAACGGACACAACAGCATGGCGGTGAGAAATTAGCTAGGCTCAAGCCTAGGTCTGTTACGGTTATTAAGTAATAATCTCTAATGTATGCTTTTTCGCTATCAGTGTTAATTTTCGAAAACCCTTCAATGAAGAAGGAGCTAAATATATACTTAACTCCCTTTACAGTACAATTTTTTTGGCACTACAAAATTTTGACTTTCTCCGCACTATAATACACACCCTAGATTGTATAAGTATAATAGAAGCTTTTCACAAGACATCATATTTTTGATCAGACCCGTTTTAGCTTTGTTAATTTTTACTTTATACATAAGTGTACATATAAATTTTTATTCTGATAATTATGAAGTTAAGCGCTTTTTTGAGACAAAATTTTTAATATACATAACTTTGGTAAAAAATAAAGCTACTGACTTAATATTCATTAAAATTAACCACTTTGTAAATTTAAAATAAAAAACACCCTAAACATATCCTAAAAATATTTTCAATGTTGTAATTGGAGTCATAAAACAAAAAAAAAATTCGTTTGCAGTAGCATTCCTTTTTAAGCTGCAACGGCAACGGCAATTCATTTACTTAAAACAAAATTTAAATATCGTATCGGTTAGTTTTTGTGATGAAAACTTTTTTTTTTTATAAAATTACAATAACTTTATTTAAAATTATTTAACTGAGTTTACTGTTCAGTACAGTAAGTGAAACCTATAACAAACAAAGTCAAATATCAAAAACGATTGAAGCTAGTCATACTAATTTCATACATTGCTAAGTGGAATCATCAGTGAAAGGTCACTTATGATTTTTCGTATCAATGAATGAAACTATTAAGACTGGCTATTGCCGTGTTTTGTTGTCTGTTGTAAATTTTTTTTTTTTTGTTTTTATATATACTGATAAACACAACAACTACATATATTTAAAGTTTAACACAAAAAATCTGCAAAAGCGCTAACTCTGTAAATTAGAAGTTAAAAATATTATACGCAATGTACTACAACAAATCAAATCAATACAATTAAAAAAATCATGTCAAAAATTTGCTGTCTTGGCAAAGAGTTTCGTACACATACATACATATACTATACATTTATATGATAATTTTCGCAAAAAATTCTGCTGAGTTTCCAGTAACAGTAACGCATACTTTAATTTCGCAGTATTTAAATATTGTTTTGATTCAAAGAAAGAAATAAATTTGGTCTGCACTAAATTAGCTAAAACAATTTCCCATTAAATAGATATTCACGATCAAAGGTTGAAAAAAAAACTTAGAACTTAGTGTACTTGATATGTACGAGTATTTATATCATAGACGTTGATCCCGGAAAAAAAATTTAAAAAATTTTTAGATAAATTTTTCGCGAAAATGGTCATGCATATACATTATATATTATGTATATTATATATATACTATATATTCTATATATACATTCATACATACATAAATATTACAAAACTCATGTATATACCGTATATGTACAATGCTATATAATAAATTATATTTTTTTTGGCAAATGTTAAGCTAATTTTTTTTTTGCTAAAGAATCGAAAGGTATTTTTCTAATATATATATTGTTTATTATTATTATGCGCGACTTGCTCATGTCGTCGCCATATTACATATTTTATGTAAGCTCTTAGTTTATATAGATACAAATTAGCTTTTATTTTGACTACCATTGTTGTTATGTTTTTTAAGAAAAAAATTAAAGGATAAAAATATGCAAAAAATTATGCGTTAATCATAGATATAGTTGTGCGAAGAGAAAAGCAATAAATTAATACGTACATTTAAAACATAAAATTTATAAAAAAAATAATACAAAATCGTAAAAAAAAGAAAAAAAATATATATATATATATAAATGACCTAAACATGTAACCATGAACCAAGTTTTAAGCTAAAGTAGCAATAAACTGGCGTTTTTTTTATTATTATGCAAAATTTTGCTAGTCAAATTAATTGAAGAACAACCTCAGCCGCTTAATACAATTCGTTTGCCTACAGTAGTTTTTGTATTCTTAAGTTTGTTTTTATTGTTTAACTTTGAGTGAGCGAATAAAAAAAGACAATGTTAAAACATTGCTATTCAATTCAAAAAATAGTGCTTAAAAAATACACATCGTTTTATATATGTATGTATGTTGGGACAGTCTTTATCAAAATGTCCACTTCCGCTGTTAAAAAAATTAAAGCAACTTGGAAAATTATCCTTAATTTGTAGTTTCTATAGAGCCGTTGTCATTTTGTTTGTCCAAACAGCAGCATCTCAAGAGAAAATGTTTTAACTTGGTATACAATTATATTGATTTATATATATTTTTTTTATGAAAGTTTGCGCCAAGGCATATAATATGGTGAAATTATAACAATCGGTGTTCAAATGTTTGAGGCTCCAGTTGCAAAACCGGCCAAGTCCCTTTTTCATACTTTTTTTTTGGAAAAACAACAGAATCTATTCTACTATTTCCCACATAATAGCTTACAAAATTTCTCACTCAAAACACGTCAGTTCAGACTTTTCGAGTTTTATATGCTTATGTTTTTGAGCAAACAATTTTAGACTTGCCGGTTATGATTCATTGATTTTGACATAGTTAGTAATCAACAAATTTTGTTTGACAAATTCGCTTTTGACACACCCAAATCGTTAATTGCATGTCAAAACCGGGGACCTTGCAGGAATTGAAAAATTTCGGAAAAAAGCCGGAGATTTGTGTTCCTCAAAAAAAAAAGCAATATAGCTGACCAAAAAAAAGTTTATCAAGATCTTTACCGACAGAAAATTTAATTTTGTAATATTTACAACTAAAAAAAGTTCATGAATTTTTTCCCTGCGAAAAAGATAATTCTACTGCGTAGTACAGGATGCTGTGGATTGTTGCTAAGCGAAGTACTATTATTGTACAAAAGAAATAGCTCAATTAAAACAACACATGCCATGCATAGCTACAAAATGATCCAAAGAAGAATTCTCCAATTCGCTTAAGTTTTTGTACAGCGGGGGTGGACTTCAGACAAAATCTGTCCGATATATGTATGTATGTATATATATTTTTACTTAAATTAAACAAATTCATGCAAGGTTATTTAATTAACATTATACGCTTTATATTTATTATGTTTTTTTTTAATACTTTTATTTTAATCATGTGTTTTGAAAATATGTATTATAATTTATTTTACATACCTATATTTAAAACGAAAATCAGGTACAGCGTTTTTAAGTTTTTTTTTTTTTTGAAAGTTATTTTTACGATTAACAAAAAATACAATAAGATAAGCGAAATTTTTGACTGATTAATAAGCAGTAACAGAATAAGATACTTGTATTTGATATATACACAAACATTTAATATACTAAATAAATGATTATTATAGCGTAAAAACACAAATATTACATATTCATTTCTTCTTCTCAGTGCCGGATGCAGAGTACAACCGAAGATGCCCGCGACAGATTTTAGATGATGAAAAATTTTGTTTCCTCTCACGAGGAAGATTTATTATCAAATTCAATTTTTTCTTATAATTTGTGCGTCGTCCTCGAACCCATGCCGCAGCGTTTCGTAGTACTGCGCGCTTTCCACTAGGCTACGGGTCTTATATTATATGTATGTTAAAGGCGAATCATATCTTTCTCACATTTGAGTTGGTAAAACGACAAAAAATGAACAATAATATGCCCTGTCTGTCTCGTGTGTCTACTTCTACTGTACATAATAAAATGTTAATGAAAACATGAGACGGAATATCTGTCAAGTGATTGTAATGTCTACAGCAGCGATGGGCAAGCACAGGCACTTTCTGCCCTCGGTGCCCTTTCCGTTATTCGACGCACAAGCAAGCAACCAAAAGTTCGCAGAATTTCAACGCTATCGACACACAGCGTTGAGTTGATTTCAACACACACAGGTATTAGCGGCGCCGCATTGTGTTTCGACGATTGCAGCAATTGTTTTTGTAGTGCAATGTGGTTTTTTTTGTGCTGTTGGCGAATTTGGAAATGAAAGCAAAAAAAACTTTAAAATTTAGTTTGTTGTTGCTTGATGTTGTTGTTGTGCTCTTTTGCTAGATTTTCGTGCGCACCACTGGTCTACAGTATTAAACGAGACATGCGTTCTCAAGTCTTTTTAAGCAGTTTAAAATGTACAATATAAAGACACAAACGAGACGTTAGTGGCATGACTATGGACATAAAAACCACTCGAAAGACATGCCGTCTTATGTTCTTATAAGCATTTTATTATTTACATACGAGACCACCTAATGTCTTTATAACCAGCTTATTCTGAGCTTAAAAAATGCATATTAAAGATATTTTTACGTCTCTCCTGGCACTAATAACTTTAACTAAGAGTATCGAAAATCGGACTTAAAAAGTACAAATAAAATAGAAATGACAGAAGAAAAAAGGTAATTATTATTGTAAGACCACCTTGCTAGCAGAAATTAGTACCAACAAACTTTGAAATCTTGAGAAATATGGACACTTGGAGCTGGAACTGATGTGCTCGAAATGGCGATTTTTGCTGCGTTTGCACATAAAAAAAAACATGTGTGAAGTTCACACGCGGTAGAAGTGAAACAGCGAAAGAATGAGACGAAAATGTTTTATTAAAATGATAAAAGTTGACGGGATCTAGAATAGGTACAGCAAGCCTTTGGTAGTTAATCAGTGAATTACTTAAAATAGCAAATCTTTCCACGGTTATGTCTCAGCTTTTGATTAACCCATCTCGAACCTGATAGTTTTAGTGCACTCAGCTCGATAAGTACTTTAATTTGATATATCATTTACAGCTGTAGATATTTTAGATGCCGCCAATTTTTATCATTTTAATAAACATTTTCGTTACATTCCATCGCAGTTTAGTTTTCTAAAGGTTTTTTTTTTTAATTTAATTTCGTTTACACCTGTCCCCCGTTTTACACGCTACTCGTTTAACACGTTTTCGATCTTACACGGTTTTTAAATTCAAAAATACGACTACAAACATTTTTTTTATCTATTTTTTTATTAATTCATATTCAGATATAATATAATATTGCTCAAAATGAACAATTTGGCTTCGCATGCACTTATTTCAAGTCAATTTAAATCAATTCTTTTGTGAATAATTATGATATACATTTGTTTAAAAATAAAACGCTTGTACCAGATCTAAAATAAAGAAGATTGCTCTGATTTTCTGTATGCACAAATACATTATTATATTTTGTTGTAAATTAATTTTTTATTGAATTTGATATAGCAAATTGAAACACATTTCGAATAATTTTTGGTCAAATCGCTTTTGAGAAAAATGCTATCAAAGTAGTAGACAGTGATAGTGATTTTTATTTTTAGTTAAATTTCTGAACTACAGAAAACATATTTTAAATTTAGTTTCACTGTCTTAAATCTTAAAGTTTATCCTCAAAACATTGCTAAGACTATTCTCTTTTAATTGGAAAAATATTGTAGATAAATAATTTTAACACCGATTTAAAATTCAAGGTAAACTAAATCTGAAATCTGTAATAGTGGAGCTAAGCAATTATCTTTAAATCAGCAAAAAATGTTAGTAGACATAATTTTGAACATAACTTTCGACGTTAAATGTATGTTTTTCTATGAATTAAATAGTTATTTTATGTTTTTCTAAGTGTGTTGCTTTTAGTTTATGCTGAATAAATGACTGAATAAGTACATTTGAGGCTTTTTTCATTTTACACAGTTTTTCATACAAATATTTTCAATTTCGAGTTAAACGGTTTTCTGAGGAACCTATCTCCCGTGTAAAACGGGGGACAGGTGTGTTTGTTTGTGTTATTTTCATTGCTTTTGTGTCCACGCAATAAACATAAAATAAGCTTATGCGACAGCATTTGATTAGGGGCGTTCACATTATCCTTCGTGCTGTCCAACATGGCAAACCGACTAACTGTAAATTTCGTTTTGCGTTCACATTATCAAACATGCTTGTCAAACATCATTTACAGAAAAATTTCAAGGTGTACACATCTCTCGCATTACTCACTTCAATTCATTGTTTTTTATTTTTCGGAGGTGTAATAATAAAAACAATTGTTATCAACTCCCTACAACGAGGATGTGTCCCTAAAAAAACCTAAATCATGCCAAAACTTTTTATTATTCACGAAACCCACCGATGTGCACTCTATGAAATCTTATTTGAAATGAAAAATTTCTTGTTGTTGTTGTTGACGCCAGCAGAGAAATCAAAATTTCTTGAAATCCATCAAACATTAGTGTCAAGCGGCAGTATCGAGCGTTCACATTATCAAACATCGAGGTTTTGTCAAGCATGATGGACAGCATGAAGGATAATGTGAACGCCCCTATTGAGTAGGCCATGCCATTATTCAGAACATCTGCATAAAATAAATTTCAAAGCTCTTTGAACGCACGAAGTGTGTCGACTATTTCACGATTTCCGATCGGTACTCGGTAAAACGAAATAAGACAGCAATCATCGTAATTTTCCTCGCTGTAGCAAGGCCTTGGTAGTTGATCAGTGTATTGCTTGACAAAATTGAAAAAATAGAAAATCTTTCCACGCTTTTGGTGACCTCAAAGCGCACTCTGCTCAATGAGTACTTTAATTTGATATATAATTTATTGCTGTAGCTATTCTAGATCATAATTAAAAAGAGCGTTACATGTTTTGCATTACAAATTTTGCGTTCCAAATTTTTCAAATGACCCCCACTAAAGAAGTTTCACTACAAAATGCAATTTATATATAAATACGATCCTAAAATATTAAGTAAAAACATCAAACATCCAAGCCAATTATATTTGTAAACATTTTATGAATTAAATAAAAATAAAAACACGTCAGGCGATCATGTAGCGCGACATGTCGGTTTTTTGTCGAACGTAAGCTGATTGGTAATTTATTTCAATCGCGTTTAAGAAGTGGTAGAGTTAATATGATGCATGCCAAAATAAGGCTTTTATTATTATTGAAAGGTAGTTTATTGCGTAAGAATATATGAAATATTGTATATTCCTGATAAAAATTTTATTGCACCTATTGATAAACAGAGGTCGAAAAATTTTTTTATACTACCAGCGGAATCCTCCGGGCATGTTTTGGACCCATTTTTTTTTTGACTAACTTGGTTCCTATTGGTCTGACTTCAATTTATGTCAGGAAAAATTGTACAATATCTGATAAAATGTAAAATAGTGCAAAACCTTTTTTTTAACTTTACACCTTGAATATTTTGAAAACGGTTGAACTTACATGATTAGCGCCTTTAATTTATTTTTTGAAAATTGTCGTATCTTAAACTTCTGCACAGATTTAATTTGTGTCCGGTTAATAGGAAGCGAGATAATAGCGACAAAAGTTTTTTGTTACCTTTGTCCTTGAATATCAGTATGTCACAGAAAAGTTGAGCTTTTCGCATCGATTGGTGAAACACTTTTTTTTTGGAAATTTGTCTAAAATTGTGTTTCCCGGGGTCCAGGGCTGTTTCAAATTATATTAAAAATCCATTTTCGATCGATTGATGCCAGTAATTTTTTTCGAAAATAGATCCAAAAAGGTCTCTTCCGGGGCCGTCTCAAATAATGTTAAAAATTCAATTTCCACCTTTCTTCATCGATTGGTGCAAACATTTCTTTTCGTAAATGTGTCCAAAACGGTCACTTCCGGGGTCCGGGGCCTTTCCGAATTGTTTATAAAATTCATTTTGTCTTTACTCATCAATTGGTGCAAAAAAAAAAAATTCCGAAATGGGTCCAAAACGTTCTCTTTCGTGGTTCGGGGCCGTTTTAAATATGTCGAAAATCCACTTTGAACCTTTCCTCATCTATTAAAATCTATTTTCAACCTTTCCTCATCGGAATAGTGCCACCATTATTGATATTTACTTACAATTTTTATTTTGTCGCTCGCCGTCTCACAGTGTAACAGGTGCGGCCATAAATGGTAAAAATGAAAATAATTTTTTGACTTAAATTTGTATGCAGATTAAAAGAACATACTTCAAATAAGAAAATCCCAAAATTTTATTAAAATGCTTTAACTACTTAAAAAGTTATGCTTTATTAAATATATGTACAGTATCTAATTCAACTTTTCCTCTGTAAGTAACAGCGCCCAAAATAGTAAACGTTGTTCAATTGTAATGAAATTTGGTATATGATGTTTTTTTGGTATTATTAAGAAAATTTTGAAAAATTACAAAGATCTGGCCATTGCCACGCCCACCTCCCATATAAAATTAACCTTTTAATTGATTCAACTTCTTTGCATGATTTTTTCTTTTTCTGTGAAATAAATCACAGTGATGTAATTTGTGCTCTAGATTAATGGAAAAATATTTAAAAAAATCCTACTTGAAATAAATGGTATAAAATTATTAAAAAACAGTATGATGGAAATATCCATCATGATGCAAATCTACTCGTTGAGCTCAGTACTAAATAAGTTCATTAATGTTAAATATGTTACTACGATAAAATTTTGACTTTCTAGTGTATAAAAAAAAACGAAATTAAATTAATTAATAGGTTAGTTTTATATGGAAGGTGGGCGTGACAATGGTCAAATTTTTGTGATTTCTAAGTTTCTTAATTGTGTCAAAAAACCATCACATACCAAATTTAATCTGTCTAGTGTCCAATATAACAAACTTAAAGCAAATAAAATTAATTTTTTTTATATGGGAGGTAAGCGTGTCAATGGGCCGATTTTGATGATTTTTCTATTTTTTTTTAAATATGCCAAAAAAACATCATATACCAAATTTCATTACAATTGAACAACGTTTACTATTTTTGGCCGCGGCTACTATGAAAGTGATACACTGTGCGACGGCGCTTCGTAGCTTGCCGACGCTCGTGTCGCGCTACGTAAAATCGCCTATCAGTAAACACTTCCATATGAACGCATGTATTTGAACGGCGGGAGTGACAAGCTGTCGTGTAGCGCTACAAAAAACGCTTGACAGTAAACGCACGGACTTTCGATTTGAGTGTGTTGTGAAGCAGACGTCTTTTTCTTGTGCTCGTATAATTTAATTTTGGATTTTGGAGTTGTACTTTTACTTGACGCCATTTTGTGTGCAGAAAACTTGAAACGTGATATTCAAGTAAGTGAATTTTTGATTTAAAACTATTATTTGACAAACTTTTTTACAGTGCGTTCTTATATCACAGACGTACTGAGTGCTTGATTTTTTTCATTTGTACTTAAGGTACAAAATTAACCTTAAACTTTTTTAGACAATTTACACTGCTGGTGTAAGAATATAGAATTCTTTTTTTTTGTATTTTTTTGGTTTGCTGCCATAGCGCAGAAACAAAATGGTTTACCCCGAAGATCGCATTATTCGGGTGGCTGATGACAAGGGGAAAGGTGAAGTTAGAGCTTCCCGCCCACGGTTTTATGTAGACTCGAAATTCCCGCGTGAATTCGAGGTTATAATTCAATCCCGCGACAATAATGCTGTTAATATTGTAAATATTGGCAAGCATATTTATGGCAAGTATAGTGATTTAGAAATTTACTTTCTAACCAAAAAGAAGGTAAAGATTATTGCGCGTAATATTGAGACTGCCAATGACATTGCCAAGGACGAGTTTTTACTAGAAGCCTATAACACTTTCATTCCGTCGGAGCTATGTGAGGTGAAAGGGGTTGTCCCAATTCCATCCTCATATGGTGAGCACGAAATTTTTGTGGGTGGCTCTGGGAAAAACATGTCAAAATTTGGCACGCTGTCCCCTGATTGTAAAGTAGTGGAAGTAAAGCGACTATTTAGGAAAGAGGTTACCAGCCCTGGAGGGATGACGGTCTCAGACAACGTTCTGTTTTGCTTCTCAGGAAGAGTTTTGCCGTCTCACCTTTCCATTGGTGGAGTTAATTTTCCTATCAACCCTTATCGCGAAAACGTATTGCAGTGTAGAAAATGTTGGCGGTTCAAGCATTCCGAAAGGGGGTGCCGTCGCATTCACGCTTTGTGTGTCAAGTGTGGTCTACATCATGCGAATTCTGTTACCTGTGTTTTAAAATGTGCAAATTGCAATGGCTCTCATCAGGCCTCGTCTACTTCTTGCCCGGCTTATATAAAATTTTCAAAGAAAAAATTGAAAAGGCTAACAGCCTTAGACCAAAGATGGTTAGTTTCTCTGTTCCAACGTACGCTGCCCTTATTGCCAACGCTTTTAATAGCGATGGGAAAAATAAATCTTATTCCTTTGCCCCTGAGGATTACCCTCTTCTTTCGGCGCCACGTCGCCCACCTAAACCGGTCACATGAGCTGCTGTGCCTGCCAAGAGACAGCGTCTTGAGGTGGTTTCTGATACGTTGACTGAGAAGGTTGTTGTTGCCAATGATATTGCCCTTAGTAAACATAAAACAGAGCTAGCAGATATTGAGTCAGTTATTAAAAAACAGATTACTGTCTCTAGTACTGAAGATAGAAAGCAAATTAAACCCTTTTTTGAATCGATTGTACTGATGCTCGGTGCAAGCAAGGATTCAGCTGGTGATGCTCGTGGGGATAGCCTAAAGCCTTTATTTGACGCTATTCTGAACTACATCAATTCTAATGATGAAAATCATTCAACTTAATTGTACTAGTATCAGAAATAAAAAACAAGCACTTGAGCAATATCTTATTGATAATAAGATCTCTTTGGGCTGTCTCTCCGAAACCATTTTGCTGCCTTCTGACTCTTTTTCACTAAAAAATTTTGATTTGATCAGACTTGATCGTCGCTCCTCTGCTGCTCGAGGTGGTGGTGTGGCTATAGTTTTTGACAAGTCACTGAAAGTTAAGGCCCTTAATATCATTAACACAGTTGAGACCATTGAAGTTTGCGGTTGTGAAGTCCTTACGAGTAAAGGTACTCTCACAGTCCTTTCTTTTTATATCCCTCCAAATTGCAACTTTTCTGTTTCACACCTCAGTAACATTATGAATAACATTTCATTCACTTCTCTTTTAATCTGCGGCGACTTCAATGCTCATAACGTGTGTTGGGGAAGCGCCATCACTGATACCAGGGGCAGAAAGGTCTTGGATTTTATTGAAAACTGTAACCTTTTGCTGCTAAACAATGGTGAGCCAACGTATTTTGGTCAAACTACTTCTTGTTTGGACTTAACGTTCTGTACAGGCAACGTATACCATTACTCTTCGTGGAGAATAGTTATGGAAACGTTGGGCAGTATGCACTGCATTATTGAAATTTCTCTTGGACAGAGTCCTGCTATGAAAAGTTTGACTAAGTTCACTATCCCTACTCACATAGGAAAAAGCTTTCTAAACAAAAAACTGCGTAAAATATTCAATTCTAACGACTTTGATTGCTTCAATGCGGATAGCAGATTTGACACTTTTGCTCAAATTTTTTATGATACTTTCAAGAGAAAAACCAAAAATAAACTGAGAGCTCCTAATCCCTGGTGGAATGCGGAATGCAATAGAATCAGGGCTGCTCTGAGACTTTCACTCAAGAAATTTAAATCTTGTCCATCAAGCAGTAATTTTGAAATGCTCAAGAAAGTCAGAAAGGACTATAAATACACGCTTAGAGCAGAAAAGCGAAAGGGATGGAAGAGTTTCTGCGAACACATCGACAGCAGTATAACAGTTTCTGAACTTTGGAAGACGGTTAAATGCTTCAAGGGAAATTTTTCGAGTCTCTCACCGGGATTCAGTAAATGCCTATTTGATTTTTGTGATATGCTAGCTGGTCCGTTGGGCCCTTTCAAATTTACTCTACCCTGATCTGCACATAATGATCACTTCCTTCCTTCCTTCATTCATTCTAAAAATTCAGCTCCTAGAATTGACGGGCTGCGTAATCAGCATCTAAAACTCTTTAATAATGAACACAAATTCAAACTGCTTGGTATGTTTAATGAAGTACTCACTAGTGGCACTATACCTTACTGCTGGTTTCAGTACAAAGTTATGCCTCTTAAAAAGAGTAGTGGTTCGCCCACCTCTGCCTCATCTTATCGCTCGATAGCACTTGCGGCATCTCTTAGGAAAATGTTTGAGCGCATTCTTTGTACTAGACTTGAGTGGTTTCTTGAGTCGAAGAACAAAATGAATAATCTACAGTCTGGTTTTAAAAGGTGGAGGTCCACGTCTGACAATATTATCACTATATGGTCAGCCATACAGTTAGCCTTTCTTAAAAAAGAAAGTGTTGTTGCAGTTTTTTTGGATATCAAAGGTGCATTTGACAATGTCAATGTTCGCCTCCTATGGTCCAAATTGAATCTGCTTGGTATCCCTAATAAATTTTGCGATTTCATTTATTGTCTCTTTCAATTCAAGGATCTTTATGTGCAATGCGATGAAGGGTTTGTAAACAGACATTCATTCACGGGTGTGCCTCAGGGTTGCGTTCTGAGTCCTATATGCTTCAATATTTACATTGATGAGATTTTTAGTGTAAACCATGAAAATGTCCATGTCTTGGGATATGCTTATGACATTGTCATCTTCAGTTCACATTCCAACATTTCTCAGGTTAGAGACAGGGTCCAAAATGCTCTTATTGACATTGAGGAACGCCTTGCACAATTGCAATTGGAACTGAGTACCAGTAAAACCAAAGCCATGATTTTTTCCAAAAGGAAAAATAACAATTCAATGGTAACACCGTTGCAATTAGGTACTAACAATGTGGATTTTGTTGACACTTTTTGTTTTCTTGGTTTTACTCTACATAAGCATCTTTGGCTTAGGTACCATGTTGACCATATTACCAACAGTTGCTTTCATTACACTAATGTTCTGCGTTCACTTTGTGGAGTGTCATGGGGATCGAATCCTCAGTGTCTCATTCTTCTTTATAGAGGGTTAATTAGACCCAAATTGGAGTATATGGCCCCCTTACTTCTGGATTGCCCTAAAAAGGACCTTTTAAAACTACAACGATTACAGTGGAAAGCGCTGCGCATCTCACTTGGTGCCATGATTTTGACGCATACCCTGGGGATGGAACAAATGGGGAATGTTATGCCTTTGACAGAAAGACTAAGTTTTTTGTCAGAGGGTATAATTAATAAAATACTTTCAATGAATAATCATCCTGCTAATCCTTTTATCTCAGAAATTGTGAAATTTCCCAACGCACCTCTTTTTTTGAGAAATTTCTGCAAAAAACACAAGAGATGTCCCTTGTAGCATACAACAAACACCAAATTTTCTCAACTTGAGGCGTTGATGAATAAACCTGTTGTAAACTTCCTCCCAGTCATTAAATCTATGTCCTCAGTTGACGTAGTTAAGCAAAAATTTAGAAAGTTTTTAATGCGCCGTAAGGGCTTTGTGAGAATCTTCACGGATGGTTCGAAGACTGCAACTGCGGTTGGCAGCGGTCTATGGATGCCAAGCATCGATACTGAAGCATATTTCCCACTAAATCCGCTCTCTTCTGTGTTTTGGGCTGAAGCCTTTGCTATCATTGAGGCAGTTAAATTGATCTCTGTACAGAGCAGTACTAAATTTCTTATTATATCGGATAGTAAATCTCCACTGACTGCCATTGCAGTCACACACAATAACAATACTCACCCATATATTTTCTTGATTAAGAAATTATTATATGAACTTAGATGCAGGGGCATGCAGATTCATTTCCTTTGGGTACCCAGTCATATGGGTATTGTAGGAGTGCGTGGACCAGATTGCCTCAAATCACCCTCCAGGACTGGTCACTTCACACTTGCCAGTTAATTTTTTGGATACTAAATCCACTGTATGGAAGTCGCGAGATGGCAGTCTCGCTGGGACTCATCCGAGTTTGGGCGTTTTTTATACAATATTTCTCCTATGGTTAGTATTCGCCCTAGGTTCTTTAATATCAGCCTATCACGAAAAGCGATAACGTTGATAAACATACTTAAGTTTAACCATATATTACCAGATGTATGTATGCATCTATGTAAAATTAATATCGTGGATAATAACCTTTGTTCCTGTGGTGAGATTGAAACAACACAACACCTGTTGTTTCACTGCCCTAATATAGATCAGCCTAATAGAGTACGTCTGTTGAATGTAATACGCGGTGCTCGTGTTTCTGCGCATTGCACAATCGATTTGCTCAAGTCAAATAATATTGATGTGTTTAAGTCAATTTTTCGTTTCTTTTCGGAGATTAAATTTGAGATTTAGCAAGGCTCCGGTTATAATTTTACAAAATAGTCATTCCGAGGTTGGACATCATGCTCACTTCGAGTCACTCAAATCGAAAGTACACGCTTAGATTTAAGGTATATATAATTTTCAATTTTTTTTTTTATTGATATCGAATTAATAAATATATTTGTATAGTATATCATAAATATGTACAATTACGTTTTGTAACGTTTTACGAAAAGAGGGAAAGAAAAAAAGGAAAAAGGGTATAACCCATTCAAAAATATTTAATTTAAAAAAAAGAGAAAAATCACATCTTTAAAATTACTATTTTTACCCCACAAAGAACTTAAAATAAAAAGATAAAAAATAGTTAAATATAAATTTAAGAATTTTTCGAAACATTAGCTAATATTGATAATATATATTAAAAAAAGAAAACAGTAACTTTTTTTTCAGTTACGCTCGAATCATCAATCTAGCTGCACATTTGCCTTGATAAAGATTTTTACATCTCAACGCTAAGGACTGCAATAAGAACTCCGTGTTTAAGGCAGTCCTTTCCTACAACCATATATGTCGTATAGATTGCACGACATATTTTCGAGAGAGAGAGAGAGACAGTAAACGCACCTTAAAACTGCTTAATGTTGTAAACGGAATTGGGTCGGAGTCGGATTGGGCGGAAGCAGAATTCCGCTGTCAAAAAAAAAGTCCGTCGGAAAATCATTTGAATAAACACAATTGCGTCGGAACGGAAAATTCAGCTGTCATTTAGTTCACATGAAAAAAATTTTTGAATTGAAATATTTTTACTGTGACAAAGTGAAATATTTTTTGGTGATTTGAGTTAGAATTATTGTTGAAAAAAAATGAATACCAATATGCAAACAATAGTGCGTATAATAAAAATTGTAGCCGTAATGGACGCTATGTACAACATGTATGTTGAGGCATGTTGAGCGCATAAAAAGGCGGTGGTGGGTGCTTTCCTTTACAAATTATACAAATGGTACATAATTTTAAAGCAAGAGAATCAAGCGTTCTTATATTTTAAGTATAGGTTTTTAACACAATTTTTGGAAAAAATATCATTTTTAAAAAAAAAATGATCAAAATTTCCGAAAAATCGTCATATCTCCAAAATTATAGGTTAAATTCCAAAGATTTGCGAACCATTATTGTAGGTCATTAAATTGTCTTTCATATGACATCCATATTTTTGATATCAATGCAGGGGTTCTCAACTTATAATAGTTTTTACAAAAGCTATATCCGAAACTTCCGATGGCTATATCTCCAAAGCTAGATCTGAGCGACAATATTTTTGCATGTTTTTTGTTTGCTTTTGATTCCCTTTTATCCCTAAGAAAAAACATTGGACTATGGGAGCTAAAGTAAACCTGTTCTTTCTTATGGACATTTCTGTAATCCTTTACAGAAAGGTCGTACAAGCAATTATACTTGCGGACCTCTTCAATCAATTTCTCGTTATAACTTGTTTCACTCATTTTTTAAATTCTTTAATCCGGAATATTTTTAGATAGATTTTATTTTTGAAGAATATATTTATAGTAAGATTACTTTTTACAAAATTCTCATTTAAAACGATAACAAAAAAAAAAATTGACACAAGCTGATTGGAAATACAACCCTGATCCGACGGAGAAAATAGAATTAAATCTAAATCGACGGATGTCCGTCGGTAGGCTATCAGTCGTACGCCGCAGTTCTGTTCAATTTCATAGCATCAAGTGCTAAACAGAATTGGGACGTGCAATATAGTTACCCAAAATTCACCGAGACAACATGATTTTTTCTATACGTTAGAGCAAGATACGCAATAGAGCTTTTTTTTGATAAGAAACGTCAAAGCTCTGTAAATGAGATTAGCAAATTTATTGCAAAGAAATAGAACAGATTCTATTTTGTTGCGATTTTGGAAGAAGAAGAAGACAGAAACACAAAGAAATTACTATATCGCACGTCCCAATTCTGTTTAGCACTTCAAGTGTGTTCTAATTTTTGACAGCGGAGTTCCGCTTCCGCTTTTCCGACTCCGACCCAATTCTGTTTACAACATAAAGCGCTATCTGCTGGCCCTTTTTTGTTCAAACCGACATAGCTTTCATTCAAATCGATACAGTGGTTGCAAAGCTATTTAAACTTAAACAAAATATATTATAAAATTTGATCTCTGCTTCTATTTTTGTTTGCCCAATGTTTTCTGAAATTTTACTATTATGATTGATGATAACTAGGGCGACTAGAAATAAGCTCTCAAAAACCAATTATAAGCACTTAAAAAAGCCTTAAAAATCCTAAAATATGCTCGGAAAATAAGCAAATAAAATTTAATTTTTAAATATTTCTTTTAATTTTTAATAATTTCTTTTTTGAAACTCTTCACTTAAGTATTACATTGCAATGAACAACTAAATGCATTTTTAGGTTTTCAAACTGAAAACTCCTACGTTCTGCTGTCAAAAAATTGTTATAAATCGAAAAACTTCTGTCTACGTCACAAGACGTGACACGGCAATATTTAAATCGGGTAAGCTCATACAGAGAGAGTTTTTTAATAAATTCAGTAGTGACATCCAAATTTTTAAAAAGTATGAAGCTAAAAACAGAATTGGGACGTGCGATTTATCTTATGTATCAAATCGCACCAAAAAATAGAATCTGTTCTGTTCTGCTAGTGTCAATTTTTTACTCACTACAAACATATGGGAAAAATCTGAACGATATTGCACGGCACAATTCTGTTTGGCTTTTCACTCGTATTGCGACAGTATGGTTGTAGCCGACGTTCCACACTAAAACAGCATTTAACTTTTCATTATATGCTGAATTTGTTAAACTATATAATTTAGTCTGAACTGACTCCATTACAGCAATGCTGTCATCGAGCGTAAGTTCTCGGGTCTCTAGTTTTGTAATACAACAACGAATAGAACTAAAATTTGCTTTAATGAAGGCCAGATCTTTTTTAATTGCTGTATTGGCAAACAGCTCTTTAGCAGCTTTGATTACCTCAGAGTCTTCCTCTGTCAATTTATCCATTACTGTTTTAACTTCAGCAAAATTGTCGCAATAATACTCAGCAGCTTGCAGTCACGTTCCCCATCTAATTGTTGTCGGACTCGGTGGTAATGGAAGGTTTGGAAACAAAGATTTAAAAAGTTTCCTACGAGAAGGTGCCTAAAACTATATTCATATAGTACCTGATACAATACTTCATTGTTTCCCAAAGAATTACTTTGATGAAAACAGCCCTTGTGTTTGAAATTAAAGCATTTACGATTTTGAACTGCGAACGTACATACTCGGCATATGACAAAAAATTTAGGCTGCCAGATTTTTTATTCAGGAGTACATATGTCAAGAAAATAAGGGTGGCAATTTTTTTTTTTTTACAAAATAAGCAAAAATATTTGTAATCGCCATAATTATGCATAAACATCAAAAATTATGTAAAATAAGCAAAATAAGCTTTTTTAAGTAAATGCTTATTTTTGGTCGCCCTAATGATAACCTACTCTTCAAAAAGATTGTGATCAAATATGTGAATTTGCGAATAAATAAGAATTATTTTTATTTATTTTTTTTGCATTCTTTTATTTATTGGATCTCTTTACATTGTAAAGACTAACAATAAGTTGTAAGCTCTTAATTCTAATTAACACTATTACAAATTATAAATTATATATAAATTGATATATTTATTATAATAAGTAACTTAAAGCTCTGCGGGACTCAAAATAAATAAAAATAAATATTTTTGCAGGTTTGAAATTGTATTATGGATATAATATTTGGATATATATATGGATATGGATATTTATTTCGGAGTTCATTATGCAGAACCATTTGTAGTAGCTGGGCGGTCAGCCCTTTTTAAACGCGAAAGTGTTGAAGTGTTAGCTAGTGGAGTAGCTAATGGATTGATATGATTTTGCAGTTTTAGGAGGTATTTTCCTTTCAGTCTTTCAAATTCTGCGTTTACCATGGGTATATGGAGATCGCTATGGATACGCTCATTTCAAATGAACCACGGTGCTCCTGTTATTGTCCTTAGTATCTTTGCTTGAGCCCTTTGTAGAGTTTCAATATTTGATGAACTAGCGAATCCATATAGTTGTATCCCATAGGTCCAGATAGGCTTAATAACACTATTATATAGGAGAACTTTATATTCCAATTTTAGAGGAGAGTGACTGTTTATTAACCAGTGCAAACTAACAGCTTTGAGTTTGATTTGCATCTTTTTGGCTTCGATGTGTTTACGCCAAGTTAAACTTTTATCTATGTGAATGTCAAGGTAAGTTACAACATTTGCTCCTGGAACTCGAATGCCATTTAATTTTATGGTTGCAGTTAGGTTTCTATTTAATGTAAATGTGACATTTCGGCATTTTTGCTCGTTCACCTTGATACGCCATTTTGATTACCAATTTTCAATAAGAACTAGATGATTTTGAAGCTGGTTGGTGGCAACCACAGCATTTTTGTGACGACTTAAAATAGCCGTATCATCCGCAAAAGTGGAGGCAACTAGCTGGTCATTTGTCGGAATATCAGAAGTGAATAAGATATATAAAAACGGGCCAAGAACATTACCCTGTAGAACTCCAGCGCCAATTGAGAACTCAGTTGTATTAAACTTTGATATTTAACACTATAGCACCTTTTTGCCAAATATGAAACTAGGACAGCATGGATATTTTGTGGTAGGAGTTGTCTGATTTTGTAAATTAGGCCCTCATGCCATACTTTATCACAAGCTTGCTTAACGTCAAGAAATATGGCGGAACAGTATTCTCTGTGTTCAAAAGCATTTCTTATTTCGTTTGTTATTCTATTCACTTGCTCAATAGTTCCATGTTTTCCCTAAAACCAAACTGGTGTGAAGGAATGAGACGATGATCTTGAAGGTAAGGCATAACCTTTTCTAAGAACACTTTTTCAAACAGTTTTGAGAGACAGGGGAGCAAGCTAATAGATCTGTATGAAGATGGCAAGGTGAAATCTTTGCCGGGCTTCGAAATCATTTTAATTATTGATTTTTTCCACTCATCGGGATAGTGGCCAAAATTGATTATAGCATTGAAGAGCCTGGTGATGAAAACCACAGCTGTTTGGGGTAAATTTTTGAGCATTATGGGAGTAATGGAGTCATGGCCAGGTGCTTTTCTACAAATAAGTTTATTTTTTACGACGTTAGCGACTTCAGTTGGGGTAATATGCATGTTTATATTTTGAGTTAGTTATTTGCGGAGGTAGACCAATATTATTTGAGAGACAATTGGGTTGAAACACTTGGCTTAGATGATGTGCAAAAACATATGCCTTTTCCTCATCACTTCGTGCCCAATCGCCATTACTATCCCTTATAGGAGGCTCGGTCTCAATTGGATTTCTAAATACGCGGCTAGACTTCCAAAGGGACGATTTATTAGTTTTGTTTTTTGAATAAAACTATAATGGTGATTATTTTGTTCTCTAGAAAGAGCAGCTCTTATCTTCTTTTCGGCTTCCCTAAGTTTTATTTTTGATGCTGGGGACCTATATTTCTGCGATTCCCGTTTAAGCCTTCTCTTATCCGAAACTAATTTTTCTATTTCACCATTAGTTAAAAATCTATCTTTTCTTCTACTAATTGAATTTTTAGGCGTAGAGTTTTTTGCTGCTGTAGTTAAAATGAAATTTATAACCTCAACAGCATCATCAACCTGCTCCTTACATCCTATTGTATAATTTGTATGGATATGTGTGCTTATGTATTTTTTGTAATCCAGTTTGTATAAGGAGTTGTAAGGGTAGGTAGTACCTTTCTATGCTTGGGTTTTTCAAAAATTTGTATGATAACAGGGGAATGATCAGATGATAATTCAAAACTTGTACTGACAGAAATTAAATCTCTGCGAATACCCTTGGTGATTAGGTCAGGAATTTTGTTGCGGTCCGCTGGCCAATATGTGGGTTTTCCGGGAGAAGCAACATCCAGATTGCTATTCTTGTTTATTGCGTTATACAGCTGATTACCTTTGGGATTATTAATGCGGGAGCCCCAGAAGATGTGTTTTGCGTTATAGTCACCGGAAGCTACAAATTTATCACCTAAAGTCTTAAAATAGTCCATAAACTGCGCCTCTGATACAGCAAAGCGGGGAGGACAGTAAACTGCAGATAAAGAAAGGTCTTTGCCATTACTTTGCAAAATAATTGAAGTGGCTTGTAGATAGTTCTGGGCATAACCCTCTAAGCAAGAATGTTTAAGCCTTCTTCGAATTAGTATACCAGTACCGCCATGGGTTTTGCCGTCTGGGTAATTGGTTTTATGGAATATATAGACTGGAATAGTGAAGTTATATTTATTTTTTAAGTGGGTTTCGGATAGAAGCATTACATCTACACCTTCCCGGGACAAGAAGTTTGAAATCTCTAGTTTATGTTGGCTTACGCCGTTTGCATTCCATGCGCAAATCTTTATAAGACCTATAACTTGGCTAGGAGAACAGTCATTAATTGGGTTTGCATTTCAACGATACGATATAAAGATTTTTGCATGGCTATCAAGAAGTGTGATAGGCTTTGAGTAAAATTAGAAATCATTAGCTCAAGGTTATTATTTGGTTCCTGTGGTGTTAGATGTTATATTTGAGAGCCTGATTTTACAACATTAGCATAAGAAATAGCTGGTGTATAGTGGTTGGCAGAGGACTGCTGGGGGGCAGAAGCAGCAGAGAACTGCTGGGGGGCAGAAGCGGCAGAGGTAAATACATTTTTAGTCGGATTGCGAGCAGCTTGTTTAAGTAAAGTTACCATCTGTTTTAAGCTTTGATATACAGAACAGCCTCTATATTTAGCAGTATGGTTTCCATTGCAATTGCTACATTTTTTGGAGCTTGTTACGCCTGGCATATGAACTGGAAAAAAAACTCACAAAATAAGACTTTCGGTATCGACCACCGAAGTCATTCCCAGCTAGGGCGCGGTTTTCCCATTGGCACTTGTGGCGCAGCATAGAAAATTGTAAAATTTAAAAAAAAATATTCTCTAACGGGGAGCAGAAAAACCCCAGGTCCCTTCCTCAAACTTTTACGGTGGCATCGCGGTGAACCAATTCATGGCACCTCCCCTAAATCTACTGCCTAGCACATCGACATAATTTGAAAATTAAGAAGAATTATTTTTAGTTTTACCATTATCTTTTCTTTAATTTTCTTTTGAACAGATCTTGTTTTACATTATACAAATTTAGCTTAAGTGAATACACTACAAAAAGAAAATAAATTCAAGTACTAACGAGAAGTAGAATAAAAATATACGTAAATATATATATAAAGGTAGAAATACAAAAAAAAAATCGAATAATTAACGACTTTGCTGGTGGCTGTGGTTGTCGACAGCTCTGGCTGGTAATACTGCTGACTGCTGCTCCTGTCAGTGCTGTAGCTGTTGGTGTTGCTGCTACTATTGTTGTTGTAATTGTTGCTTTGATGTTGGTGGTATGCGTTCATTATGTTGTTTTGTTGAAATGTTATGATTTTTGGTTTTTATTATTTAGCCTTAAATAGCTCTTTTTTCTGTATTTATTTGTCTATATGTTAATTGTTACACATATAAAATTAACTTTATATTAATCTCCATTCATTTATTTAATTATTAAAATTAAACTTAATAAACAAAAGGAAAAAGATTTCGTTCACAACAAAAGCTTTAAGATGTGAGTGTTCAAAAATTTTTTTTGTTGTGCTTTTCACTTTGCATTATTAAAAGTAAAGAATTTTCTACATAAAACTAACTTCATTTCCCTTTTTCTTTTTTTTGCTGTGTTTTATTAAGTAGCTGCCAATAAACATACATACGTCAACAAATTAGTTTTACACGTTTGCAGCAACAAATTATGTTTGGTTTATAATGTTTTACTTTATTTATCCTTTTTTTTTGATTTGATTGTAAATATTTTGTTTTGGTTTAGTTTCATTTCCACTTTGTTTTCAATGTCAATTCTTTGTGTCAAATGTCAACTTGTTTTTTTTCTTTATTACTACATTTTCTTTGGTTTTATGGTAAGTATAGCTGTTCCTTTCCGTAGATAAGTCTATTTCTTTGTCACACCTTTTCCTTCGTTTTATATTGCGGAGCGCGGGCGCTTTGCCTTTTTCCTTTTGAGGTTACATAGTAATTTTTGGAAATTCGATTTTAACACTTCACATTTCAATTGAAGTGCATGCATTTATGCGTACACTTGTTTATAGAAAAAAATGCAATTCAGCATATTGTTTCGTTTTCACAATCACATGCAGACAATTTCAGCGCGACACACGAGGAAGAAAAAAAAAACGCGATTTAACCTATAATGAGGTTTTAAGAAAAATTATGACTTATGCAGCTCTTGGCATTGTTTTTCATTATATTAAGTAAAATTTGAATCTCAATTTTATTTTAAATTAAATCCCTTGTTTCCCAATAATGGAATTCCGCGACCGCATGTGTTGCAATTTTACAGCAACTCAATGTTCTGCACTTCAACTTATTTATTGTTTTTATGTTCACTTTATCATTGTAGATTGCTCATTTAATTTAAATTAGTTCTTTTCCAATTTTTCTTACATTTTTGCAGTATTTAATTTATAAGTTGAGTATATAAAACTTTACTTGATTTTTTCCTTTACCGCGACTACATACGTTAGATCAAAAAATATTTCTACCAACCGCTCGATTTGAGGAAAATTCCGCAACTTGCGACCGCACGCGATAAAATGTTTTGCCCCTAGACTAATATAGACCGGAAACTCTTGTTCTTCTTCTCACGTATTGATTGTCAAAAATTTTTAAATACAAAGGTACCGTATGTTAAAAAATTAATTTACGCGGAATTGCGCCTGATTTGTGGGGATTTTCTGGGTAAATGTGATTTTTTCAGGGAAATATGATGAAATTGGTTAAATTAATAAAAAACGAAAATTGTTTACATAAAAGAGAAATATTTGGTTGTTTTTAATTTTTTTACCTTTTATATGTATGTATACGGTTAGGGATATATATACATATATGAGCCGTTCAGTGCACAAATCGATTAACTCCATAAAACAAAAAGCCGAGAAAAACGTAAAATCAAATTGAAGCTTTAATACATTATGTAGAGCGAACGAATAATAAATTTTGGCATTTGTGATGTTCAACCAATTTTTTTAACCAAATTTGTAACAAATACGAAAAGTAGCGATCTAATAAATTACTGTAGCTCATGAAAGTTTGAAAAGTGGAGTTAATCGATTTGTGCACTGAACGGCTCATACATACATTCTAACCGATTTAGGATTAGTTTGCGATACTTTAACGCTTTATGCCTGAAACAATTCAGTGTGATAATGCTATACGCCATTTAAAAATTTTCTTATTAGCTGCAGTTTTCGAAAAATTTTCGGTTTGTGTAAAGCATTACGGTTCATAGTTTTGACATTTTCAATTATCATTTAAATGGAAAATTGAAAGTAATACATTACCCCCATGTCTGCTCAATTATATCAAATGTTGGTTTTCATCTCCAATAAGACTTTCAAAATTAGTATTATTATTTATTTAAGATAAATTTGTATCAAAACTTAATAGATACCTATAAAAGATATCATAAGCTCACCCACTCTACTTTTGTAATACTCGAAGCTGTTAAAAATAAAAAGTTTAAAACTTATATGGGAAAAACCCGGAAAACCCTTATATTGGTTTTACTAAACATTTTCTCCCTTATTCCTGTTTTTGCAAAAATAAAAACAGTGGCATCATTACTCTAAAAAGGTGAGTACACCGCGCCCCGAGGTGAATACACCGCCCCCACAGCTGTTTTGGTGAATACACGGCGCCCCACAGCTGTTTTTGACATTTCTCATTTGTTTTTTGCAATTAAAATTCTTTGTAGAGTACATTTATTTATTTTCGTAAAGAGAAATCGTCATTTTACTTCTTAATTTTGCAGTAAAAATTATTAAAAATAACGTACGAAGCTGAGCAAAACCACTCCTTAATTTTGCAGTGAAAATAATTAAAAATAATGTACGAAATAGTGCAATTGAATTGAACGAAATTCTGTTTGCGAAATGGAGATTGAAATGGATTTTGGCTGTTGTCTGGCAGATAAGGTACATGGCTTACAAGTCCCTTACACTTCCTATGATATTGATAAGGGTGGCAATGCAACGCTATGGCACCAGAAATTATAAATAAACAACCTGGTCCATTTGCAGTCTTAAATTATGGGCGCTATAGTATATGAAATTTTTGGCCTTAGGAATTTCTTTTATTCCTCAAGCGGTGGTTTGGTTGCAGCAAAGGGAGAGCAGAAATATTCATTGCGCAATGTTAATTAAAAAGAAGATGATTTGCATGTGATGGTGCAAGAATTAATTTATAATATTTTAAATCCGAATCCGTCAAAACGTGTCAGCCCAGACATAGCGGCGAATGTTATGCAGTTATACTTATGGACACCATCGCATTGGTTGAAATTGATTAGTCTATGGTAAACAAGAATTGCAAAAACGAGTGCCGACGACTCAGGTGCTGCTGCTCCAGTAAATTGCTTCACGAGATACGATCCGAATTACTATCGCTCGAGTAACAACAACGATAGCAAAACATCTAAAGCGCTTTACATTGCATATCTGTTGTTTGTGCGATTATATCAGTTGTAAGGAGTAAAGAATTTCGTCAATATTTAATGAGGTACGTAGGGGAAAAATAGCAAGGTATCCATCCGTACTAATTCAATTCATTTTTTTTTATTTCGCAGCACACACTTCTGGGGACCTGTCGCTAATTGGGGCATCCCTATCGCTGCTATTGCAGATTTCAAAAAGGATCCAAAATTTATTAGTCTATGGTCAAAATAAAGGCTAGGAAACAGAAGTATTTGCTGCCCATTTGTTTTCATTGAAGAATCAAGTAAAAATATTTGTGAACAATTTTGCACATGGACAGCCATTTAGATAGCGATAGTTATTAGAATCGGTCCACTAGTAAGGCATTCAGCTTTGACGATGATGACGATTCCGCACTGGACACTATTACCACAAGCGGAATTTCTAGTATACGTGGCCAACAGTGGGACTCTGCTAGTATTTTAAATGATGACACCATTTCTTTTTTTTAATAGATTTTCCTCTAAACATTTACACAAAATTAAGGCTATTGAAACAATTAAAATTTAAGAACTATATTAAACTATTTCAAAATCCATAAAATGTGTTACATTTATCAAAACGAAACTATCAGAGAATGAAACAAACCATGGACAACAATTCAATCGAAACTATCTTCTTCGTTAAACTTTTCATATATTAAAATGATTTTGTAAAAATAAATACTTGAATGGCAAGACTTGAAAGACAAGACAAGAACGTCTTATATTAAAGCCATATTCTGTATATAATACTATTATCTCCTTCATACATTCTATGCATAAGATGAACACCAAACAAAAAAAAACTGGTTATTAACCGCTGACGTTAAAGTCTTTTTTGTTTACATTTAATGTTGAGAAAAATAAAATTGACCGACTCACTGCATAATGGGATAAAATGCTGGCTTTTTCCAATATGTTTCTGAAAAGTTCACTACACTTTCAGTTTAAGAAAGAAGGGAAATAATAATAATAACCACGCATTATTGATGAAATCATAGAATAAACACTTGTTTTCTTATTATATATTTGCGATTCTTTCAGTTTGAATCCATTCACTTGGTTTTATAAATGCGAAGACTGAATTTTATACTTAATACAAAATAGAAAAATATCTACTTAGATATTTTTATATGCGATAAAAATTCTCTTATGAATAGCAAATGAGTTTTTCTATAAAAATATTTTACAATAAAAAAAACCAGCGCATTTTAATACATTTTTAACAAAATGTTGCATTTGTAGCTTGTTAAAAAATAAGGAAGATTCATAAATTTATTGCTTATTCTGTGGCATCAGTCTTAGACACAGCAAATGGTTCGCTAACTGCAATAGAACCGGAATTGGCAATAACGACATCTTTTACAGGACGATCACGTCCATCAGTTTCTAATGATTCAATTTTACGTACAACATCCATGCCAGATAAAATTTTTCCAAAAACAACGTGACGTCCATCCAACCAGCTGGTTTGCTTAGTTGTAATGAAAAACTGCGAACCGTTGGTATCTTTACCAGCGTTGGCCATACTCAACCAACCAGCACCATAATGCTTCAACTTGAAGTTCTCATCTTCAAAGCGTTCACCATAGATGGATCGCCCTCCAGTGCCGTCACCTTTGGTGAAATCACCACCTTGAATCATGAAGTCTTTAGTGACACGATGGAATTTGCTGCCTTTGAAACTGCAAGAAATAGAAATTGCAAAATGTTAGTTGAAAATGTTGGGAGAATGTTAATATTAAAAATTGTTAGAGGTCTCAAATTTTTTTTTATAGAAATTTTTTAGGAATCGGTATAAACGTAGTGGGCATAATAATTTATTTCATTTAATATACAATCAAACGATTACAAATGGCTTTTTGTTTTATGGAGTTAATCGATTTGTGCACTGAACGGCTCAAATATTAATATTTTAAATTCTCCTTGCACCAGAATTTTACTTTCATGTACCTGTATGAATTGAAGCTAAAGTAAACTTAAGTCAATATCTACTTGAACTTAAGGTCGCACTGTATAAATAAATTTATATATATTATTGCAAAAATTTGCTTACCTTTTCTTGTCCGTGTTGCTGTTAGGGAATTTGAAAAATCTGGTTGCTCCCTCGCAGCCCAAATAGCAGATTCTGTTCCTCGGCATCTTCACGATTTCTTAAAGTTGTAAGCTGTGGAAAAAAGATATTTTTAGAAATTTTATAAACCTTAGTATAAACCTGAAACAATAAAAAGATTAATTTGATTGTAGTCTTCGTTAACTCCTTGCTGGCGGAACCTTCAATTTGGCAAAATGTATTGAACTTCTTAGTTTTGAAAAAAACTATTACACTGGTGAAACACTCTGTTGGAAAGCTGTAAATATAAAAATTATTGAAGAACAGTTTTGAAAAAAACTATTAAAATGCTGAAAAGAAACTAATAAAAGCTTATTATAATATAAAATTGCAAAATAAACAACATCCAAAAGATATTCCAAAACTCCTTGAAGACCGCCAAATTGTTTAGAAAATTTGACAGCTGGAAAGTAGCCAGATTTTGATTTTTTTTCATAAATAAATAATTTGTTTGATTTTCCTTTTACATCTTTAAAAATTGAAACAAAATGTTAGTGCTAACGTTTTCTTAAACATTTTATCATGAGTTTCTTTACAAAAAATACGATTATTTTTCATTTAAACCCTTTGAAGACCTATAAATCCCCTAATTTATGGAAAAATATTTACTAAGTGGCACACTCACAAGAGCGAACTCACCGCACTAGGGTGAACTTCAATTTTCACTAACACTAACAAAAAGTGTTTTTCCCGCCGAAAAGACTTTCCGGTCTAGATTAGTCTATGGTTTTGCCAACTGACTCCTGTACGCCAAAACCACACAGCAACTCGCTTCTTTGTTCGCATCGCGTGATGTCGTTTGTCAACCGTCCGTCTGTTACCATCCTGCACATACACCTATACATACGTATAAAAAAAATGAACGGTAGCCTTGGCCTATTAGTGCCAACATTAGCCTTTTTGACCTGTCTGACATTTCTTTTATTTGACAGGCGTGGCACATATAGTTTTTTTTTGTTAAAATATACTTATGGATACAGGGTGGTAACATTTGTTTATCTCTACGTTAATTTTAGTGGGAATAATACTAATAATGTAAGAAAATTAAAGTCAAAACTCTTTTGAAACTTTTTTCCTTCAACAGGAGATCAAGGTGTTAATAGAGACGCCGCAATGTGCGTTTCTATTGGGCAAAAGTCAAAAGAGGTGTCAAATAGCAATTGGGCGATTTGATCGGCTGATTTTAAAACAGGTATCGGCGCGCTGCAACTCATGAGTAGCAGAGCCAATTTTCTTGTATACGCAGACAACAAGAGAGAAAGAGAAAGTATTATTGCTTTGCCGACCCCTGTTTTAAAACATTTTCATATCTCAATATCATCATCTCATTCCTTCACACCAATTTGGTTTTAGGGAAAAACATGGAACCATTGAGCAAGTGAATAGAATAACAAACGAAATAAGAAATGCTTTTGAACACAGAGAATATTGTTCCGCCATATTTCTTGACGTTAAACAAGCTTTTGATAAAGTATGGCATGATGGCCCAATTTACAAAATCAGACAACTCCTACCACAAAATATCCACGCAGTCCTTGTGTCATATTTGGCAAACAGGTGCTTTAGTGTTAAATATCAAAGTTTTAATACAACTGAGTTCTCGATTGGCGCTGGAGTTCCACAGGGTAGTGTTCTTGGCCCGTTTTTATATATCTTATTCACTTCTGATATTCCGACAAATGACCAGCTAGTTACCTCCACTTTTGCGGATGATACGGCTATTTTAAGTCGTCACAAAAATGCTGTGGTTGCCACCAACCAGCTTCAAAATCATCTAGTTCTTATTGAAAATTGGTTATCAAAATGGCGTATCAAGGTGAACGAGCAAAAATGCCGAAATGTTACATTTACATTAAATAGAAACCCAACACCAACCATAAAATTAAATGGCATTCGAGTTCCAGAAGCAAATGAAGTCACTTATCTTGGCATTCACATAGATAAACGCTTAACTTGGCGTAAGCACATCGAAGCCAAAAAGATGCAAATCAAACTCAAAGCTGCTAGCTTGCACTGGTTAATAAACAGTCACTCTCCTCTAAAATTGGAGTATAAAGTTCTCCTATATAATAGTGTTATTAAGCCTATATGGACTTACGGGATACAACTATATGGATTCGCTAGTTCATCAAATTTTGAAATTCTTCAAAGGGCTCAATCAAAGATACTAAGGACAATAACAGGAGCACCGTGGTTCATTAGAAATGAGCGTATCCATAGCGATCTCCATATACCTATGGTAAACGCAGAATTTGAAAGACTGAAAAGAAAATACCTCCTAAAACTGCAAAATCATATCAATCCATTAGCTACTCCACTAGCTAACACTTCAACACATTCGCGTCTAAAAAGGGCTGACCGCCCAGCTACTACAAATGGTTCTGCATAATGAACTTCATATCCATACATATATCCAAATATTATGTCCATAATACAATTTTAGACCAGCAAACAAATATTTATTTTTTATTTATTTTTGAGTCCCGCAGAGCTTTAAATTACTTATTATAATAAATATATCACTTTATATATAATTTATAATTTGTAATAGTGTTAATTAGAATTAAGAGCTTACAACTTATTGTTAGTCTTTACAATGTAAAGAGATCCAATAAATAAAAAAAAAAAAAAAAAAATATCTCAATTGAAGGTTCTAATGTAGCCGACAGGTGGCTGAAATTAAAATTTGACATTTGCACTTCAACTGAGGTATATTGCCGTATCTTTTAACGAATTGCAATCGCGTTGACAACTTCTTAACGTACTTCTTACGTCTTGAAAAAGGAAATCCGTAACAAACCTGCTTTGTTATAAGACTTTTAGTTGACAGAACAAACAGGAAATGGATTTCAAGACAAAATTATTATCCCAAGCTGTTTGTAAAAAAAAAATTTTTTTGAAAAGAAAAAAGAACTGTGTATCAAATTGAAAATTTAGAATTACCCGTGTGGCACGACCCACGTAAAGCCGGGCAAAATCAAATATATATGACTTAAAGCGTTAGGGTTGAATTTTATCCGCGTGAAATGTTCCAATAAAATTTCCATTTAAATCCTCCAATTCATACAGCGCACTTCCAATTTTCCTCCTAATTCGGCACTTCAAAAATTTTCGGTTGAATTTAAAATTAATGCCTTTTGCAAAGTTGCTCTGGCTAATATTTTCTCTAAAAACCTCCTGGCCTACGCGATAATTGACAGGTTTAGATCGAGTGTTGTATGTTGTGATTGGTTTTTCGTGTGCAACTGTCAAGTTTTTTCAAATTTTTTCTCGCACTCGATTAAGGCGATCAGAATTATGTTCGATTTCGATATCACCAGTTTTTAAACAACTGAGCTTTTCGAGCAATTCATAAGACGAAGCATGCTGGCACATATTTTGTCCAAAAACAGCAAAGTAGGGAGAACTCTTTATCGCTGAATGGTAGTCGCTGCGCAAAATCGAGAGAATTTGGGGTATATATCGATCCCAGCTACAATGATCAGTTTGATTTTCCAGAAAAATTCTTGGCTTCACAATGATTTCGCGGTTAGCACGCTCAGAGGCATTAGCCTGCGCTGAATAGAGGCCAGTTTTAATATGTCTTATGCCATAGTCAAAGAAAAGTTGTTGCAGCTCTTTCGATATGAACTGTTTGCCGTTATCACTATGGATATACTGAGGAACGCCAAAATATGGAAAAATTTCCGTTTGAAAGAAATTGATTACATTTGTAGTGGTTGCAGCACGCATTGGCTTAAGAAAAATATATTTTGTTAAATGGTCAAGAGCAATAAAAAGAGAAGTGTTTTTGGTGGTTTTATTCATGGGATAAGGACCCAAAAAGTCACAATAAAGTCACTGGAAAGGACGTTCCGTTACAAAAGATTGACCCATAGGTGGTCGTAAAATTTTATTTGTTGGTTTGGCACATTTGCAAATGTCACAGTTTTCGACGTAAGCTTTTATGTCATTTACCATGGAAGGCCAAAAGTATTTTTGACGGACCCTCGCAAGTGTTTTGACATAGCCGCCATGACAACCAGAAATTGAGTCGTGAGCGAACTTTATAGCTTCTGTAGCCAAACTTTTTGGCAACCATAATCTCCACAAATCACTTTCTTCGTTTTCAATTCCTCGCCTGAATTTGACACGCTTGTATACAAGATTTTCATTTAAATTGATGCACAAGTCTGGCAAAGAGGATTGATTTGCGTAAGTTTTGGTATTCAGTGGAATTGAATTCGGGAGAAGAAAGGTCGATATCTGACGTAAGTTTTGGTGTAGAAATTTCGTCTACATCGAAGCGAGACAAAGCGTCTGGAACTACATTTAGAGAACCTTTGCGGTGATCAATTTTAAAGTCGAAGCACTGCAATGCCAAACTCCAGCGCGCCAATCGATTGTTTAAATCCTTCTGAGTCATAAGCCACTTAAGGCTCGAATGGTCAGTTATGACTCGAAAAGGTAATCCCTCAATGTAAGGGCGAAATTTTTTTATACACACCACTGCGGCCAAGCATTCCAGCTCTGTAGCTGTGTAGTTACGTTGAGCTTTATTAAGCTTTTGAGACACGAAAGCAATGGGGTGTTCCTTGCCGTCATTATCAAGCTGGAAGAGAAGACCGCCTACACCAATACGAGACGCGTCACACTGAATGGAAAATTCATGAGAAAAATCTGGTTGAGCCAGCACAGGGGCTGAAGAAAGAGCAACTTTAATTTTTTTAAAGGACTCAATTGCATCGTTCGTCAACTGAAAACGACCTGGTTTCTTTTTGAGACAATCTGTCAATGGGCCAGCCAAATTTGAAAAATTACTTATGAAGGATCGGTACCAATTGGCCATGCCAATAAAGCGTCTTACTTGACGAGGGGATTTCGGCTCAGGGAACTCTCCGATGGCTTTTACCTTTTCAGGGTCCACCTTCAAGCATTCATGACCTATGCGATAACCTAGGTACTTGATTTCCCTTTGGCAAAATTTGCTTTTGGCCACATTTATGGTCAGCTTAGCGCTCCTCAAACATTTTGCGACTTCGCGCAACAACTTCATGTGAGTGTCAAAATCTGAACTACAAACCAACAAATCGTCTAAATAGACGAATACATTTTCACGCAATATCGATGGAATGACCTTGTCCATCAGACGGCTCATTGTCTGTGGACCATTACGCAGCCCAAACGGCATAACTTTATAATGATATAAAGGTCTTCCAGGGATAACAAATGCGGTCTTTTCTTTAGAGGATTCGGACAGTTCTATTTGAAGAAAAGCATCCTTCAAATCAATTCCGCTTATAAAAAATGTATCTTTTAGCCTACTTAGCAACCCGTTGATATGGGGTAACGGATAAGAATCCTTTTTGGTCAAATCATTGAGCTTGCGTGAGTCGATACAGAGCCTTACTTTTCCTGGTTTGCGCACCAAAACAGCAGGACTACACCATGGTGAATTCGATTCCTCGATTACTCCCATGCCCAATAGCCTATCAACTTCTTGGTAAGCTTCTTCTTGCCTTGGAGGTGACAGAGGAAAATGTCGCGATTTGACTGCCACAGCGTCTTCAGTGTCTATATGGTGCTCGAGTAAATTCGTACAACCCAGACTGAGTTTTTCGAAAGAAGGAAACTGCAAAATAACTTTTTCAAGCTCAAGTTGTTCTTCTGGCGAAAGGATATGGAAATCAGGTGTTTCTGATGGGTCTTCACTGATACTAAGTGAATTTACTTGAGGAAAAATTTCTGGAGCTATAGCAAATGCTTGCCAAAAATCTACTCCAAAATACGCCTCTTGGCTGAGTGACGGTGCAATATAAAAATTAATGTTTCTTGTTACATTTTTGAAAGTAACAGCAAGGTCACAATAACCAATAACATTTTGCTTTTTACCATCAGCCGTAGATAGGAACGTTTTCAGAGGCTTTATAGAAATGTTGTGATTTTCCACAAATGTCAGGCAAGTTTTGCCCAAAACAGAAACACTGGCTCCTGAGTCCAGTAAGACAACTAAATATTCATCAAAGATTTTCACTTTGGCAAAAGGACGATCATCGCCGTTAACAGCAGGTTTGGTAGATTCTATTATTTTTTTGTAACTTTTGCGTTTTTTGTATCTTAGTCTGCACTTTTTTTGTTTTCTCAACTTTTGTTGGAGCAGAGCTCATTTTTAAAAATTCGATTTTTAGCTACTTCGTAGTGAATTTCACGATCTTGGAAATTTGAGATATCGGTGTTTGTTTGACACGCAAAGTCACGGCAGAAAGGTTTCAAAATTTCAATTTTATCAATATTCGATGGAGATAAATTTGCAAAATTTGGTAAGTTTGAGTTTAATTTGAACTCGGGGTCGGTCGGGAAGAACGTGTGTCCCCGGTGGCCATCACGCTCTGTCTGTGGTTTCCCTGGTGGTTATTTGGACATTTTGGAGTTAATACTCCCTTTTAGTCCACATTTGAAGCAGAAAATAATGGTTATTGCCTCAGGACAATAAATATAAGAGTGTCCGAGCTGCAAACAATTCCAACATTGTATTTTGGAATAATCTGGTTTAGAAAAGCGGCGAGAAACTTGCAACGCTTCCACTTGTGGGTCAAATTCAAAATTGCCATTTTCATCATTTGACACAATGTCAATTTCATGTACCTGCCTTTGCGGGTTAAAAAAGGATGGTTGGTTTTTAGTCTCCGAGAGCACCTGTTCAGCCCTTCGGGCGGCCTCACGAAATCCTTCCAGACTCGTCGAGTTGCTATTAAACAGCATATATTTCAGATTGGCGTTGAGATTCTTTTTTATTATTTTGATCAACACACTATCTGTTATAGGCCGACTCATCCGAAAGTTTATCGAAACCATATCGTCATTTTTTAAAATGTTGCTTCCTTAACGACATTTCATGAATGATTTCGTGATCGTTTTCGGACTTGCCAAATTGTTTTTCAATGGCAGTGCAAAGTTGTGGATAGTTAGCAGTAGGATTTTACCTGCTAAATTGCCAAAACCACTTCTCAGCTTTCCCCGTTAAAAGAACATGAACGTTTAGGAACAAATGATCAAGGGAGCATCTCGTCCTTTCACAAAGTGTTTCGGCTTTGAAAATGAAATTGGCGACGTTGCCAGATCCATCGTAGGAAATCTTCCAGTCCTGCAATCTTGGAAAATTTTCAGCCCTAGGGGTATAAGCCGGTTGTGGACGTAGTTGAGGATCGCCTCTGGAAAATTGTGGGGCTTGAGCAGACATCCTATTATTTAGGCTATCAACGTTGGATCTCATATCCTGTAAATCCCTTTTCATTTCATCCTGGCTGGTAAGGATTGCCTGACTCAGAAGTCTGACGAGAGAGTCCATCGCAGCGGCACTTGCGCTTGTGGTTGCTCTGAATCGGCCATATCAAAATTTGGGTTTTGAGGGTTTAGCTCAGAAGGCGTTGTATTTAAAAATTGTAAATTTGAATTATCGAGTAGATTTTGTTTTGACCCGTCAGAGTCAACTCCCAAGTGTTCTGGTTGACGTACCGAAGGATCAGGCTGGACTGTCGAGGATTCTGGTTGATCTACCAAAGAAAATTCTACAATGGCAGGATCTTGGAACGCACGCTCAATACTGACTATGGAAGCAGTCGAAAACCTAGCTGGTGAATGCACCACTCGAGGGTTTCTGGAAGTAACAAATGACCGGTTAGAACTCGACGTACTTGCGTCGACCTCTACCTCTAATTGGGGTTCTTTTGGTGTTAGTTCCTCGAGTAGATCGAGTATTATGCATACTAATTATAAGGTATAAATATATTGCCACTCTAGGAACCGAACGACCGGAAGAAAAATATTAAAAATAAAATAAAAAAAATAAAAAATTTTGTTGTAATTATAACTAATTACAAGTTATTTTTATAAGGAGGGAAAAAGTTAGCATTCGAAGTATTGAATAAACTAATTAAACTTCAAAATAAATGTGAGATAATAAAAAAATAAGTCCGAATAAAGAAACCCTGTGAGGCCAAATACTACAAACTAATAAAAGTAAGCGCTGGAAAAAAAAGAATGATTTAAATGGAAAAAAAAAATTAAATAATATTAAAAATGAGAAAATATATATATAAAAAAAAATATTTTAAAGTTGGATGGAAAAAAAAAGTAAATTGTAAATAATTGCAAGGAAAAATCGTTAGGATTTCAAGAAAACTTTTGACAAAAATATGACTTGCTAATCAGGGGAAATGCCAGCGCGAATAAACCGCGATGCCAAAAAGAAAGGACCCGTAAATAGAAAATCCGCTACTCCCGTCGTGCGCCCACCCTACACCAATATGGGCCGGCTCTGGCATCACGCCTTGATGCTACCAGGCCTTACCCATATCAATGCAAGGGGCACACGCAAAAAAAGAAATACAAAAAAAGTTTTTCCCTTTTTTTTTTTTTCCAAAAACTAAAACAAAAAATAAAAAAAATTGGTTCACCGACCGTTATGGTAGGATCACCCATGTTGGACATGTTGCCCCCCCCCCCAACACGAGCCGAACCTCGCACCGCATCCAGCATCGGTTTTAAAAGTGTCCAGTAACTGGGACTGATGCGAGACCCCGCCCGCGTCGGAAACGCAATCCAACACGGGATGAACGCAACCATAAGGGTCGGTGCGAAGTTACAGCCGCCCACTGTGGGTACAGACGCTGACCAGGAAGCCGCCCAATGTGGGAACAGACGCTTCCTGGATTCGCTGGGATCGCTAACCCCGTCATCCCTTTTTCAAGGAATGCCCCTGCGTTTCAAAAATTTAATAAAAATTACAAAAAAAAAGAATTTAAAAAAAATAAAAGTACAAAATTGAAGCAATTTTGCATCTTTGCTTTCGTTGGGCGCCACCTATGTTACGCCTGGCATATGAACTGGAAAAGAAACTCACAAAATAAGACTTTCGGTATCGACCACCGAAGTCATTCCCGGCTAGGACGCGGTTTTCCCATTGCTACTTGTGGCGCAGCATAGAAAAATGTAAAATTTAAAAAAAAAATATTCTCTAACAGGGAGCAGAAAAACCCCAGGTCCCTTTCTCAAACTTTTACGGTGGCATCGCGGTGAACCAACTCATGGCACCTCCCCTAAATCTACTGCCTAGCACATCGACATAATTTGAAAATTAAGAAGAATTATTTTTAGTTTTACCATTATCTTTTCTTTAATTTTCTTTTGAACAGATCTTGTTTTACATTAGTAGTGAATTCACTACAAAAAGAAAATAAATTCAAGTACTAACGAGAAGTAGAATAAAAATATACGTAAATATATATATAAAGGTAGAAATACAAAAAAAAAATCGAATAATTAACGACTTAGCTGGTGGCTGTGGTTGTCGACAGCTCTGGCTGGTAATACTGCTGACTGCTGCTCCTGTCAGTGCTGTAGATGTTGGTGTTGCTGCTACTATTGTTGTTGTAATTGTTGCTTTGATGTTGGTGGTATGCGTTCATTATGTTGTTTTGTTGAAATGTTATGATTTTTGGTTTTTATTATTTAGCCTTAAATAGCTTTTTTTTTGTATTTATTTGTCTATATGTTAATTGTTACACATATAAAATTAACTTTATATTAATCTCCATTCATTTATTTAATTATTAAATTAAACTTAATAAACAAAAGGAAAAAGATTTCGTTCACAACAAAAGCTTTAAGATGTGTATGTTCAAAAATTTTGATTTGTGCTTTTCCCTTTGCATTATTAAAAGTAAAGAATTTTCTACATAAAACTAACTTCATTTCCCTTTTTCTTTTTTTTTTGCTGTAGAGTTGCAATTAGTTGTAATTCATTCGTTAAAGATTTAATGTTTTGTTTTATTTCACAAAATGTTAACACCGAATTTCAGTTTAATTGGTTTGTTGTTCTGCTGTGTTAATTTTGGTTGGAATTTTCTCCTTTTTTCAAAATAAAACTTATTTCTCACTGTTGCTTGTTTTATTTAGCGGTCACTGCTGTCACTTTTGCGCTTCTGCTGCTGCCGTTTTCGCTGCTTACTCAGTTGAGGTTTTTAATTTTCAGTATTTACTTTAGTGGTTTCAAAGTTGATATTGTTTTTTTGTTAAAATATTAAGTAGCTGCCAATAAACATACATACATACGTCAACAAATTAGTTTTACACGTTTGCAGCAACAAATTATGTTTGGTTTATAATGTTTTACTTTATTTATCCTTATTTTTTGATTTGATTGTAAATATTTTGTTTTGGTTTAGTTTCATTTCCACTTTGTTTTCAATGTCAACTCTTTGTGTCAAATGTCAACTTGTTTTTTTTCTTTATTACTACATTTTCTTTGGTTTTATGGTAAGTATAGCTGTACCTTTCCGTCGATAAGTCTATTTCACACCTTTTCCTTCGTTTTATATTGCGGAGCGCGGGCGCTTTACCATTAAAATTTCCGCGAATGCGATTTATTTTTTTTTCCTTTTGAGGTTACATAGTAATTTTTGGAAATTCGATTTTAACACTTCACATTTCAATTGAAGTGCATGCATTTATGCGTACACTTGTTTATAGAAAAAAATTCAATTCAGCATATTATTTCGTTTTCACAATCACATGCAGACAATTTTAGCACGAGGAAGAAAAAAAAAACGCGATTTAACCTATAATGAGGTTTTAAGAAAAATTATGACTTATGCAGCTCTTGGCATTGTTTTTCATTATATTAAGTAAAATTTGAATCTCAATTTTATTTTAAATTAAATCCCTTGTTTCCCAATAATGGTCTTCCGCGACCGCATGTGTTGTATAATTTTACAGCAACTCAATGCTCTGCACTTCAACTTATTTATTGTTTTTATGTTCACTTTATCATTGTAGATTGCTCATTTAATTTAAATTAGTTCTTTTTCAATTTTTCTTACATTTTTGCAGTATTTAATTTATAAGTTGAGTATATAAAACTTTACTTGATTTTTTCCTTTACCGCGACTACATACGTTAGATCAAAAAATATTTCTACCAACCGCTCGATTTCAGGAAAATTCCGCAACTTGCGACCGCACGCGATAAAATGTTTTGCCAACTGACTCCTGTACACGGTTGCCAGATGAAATGGACGGGTAGTCGCCAATACGTAGCGCTAAAGTCGCCCAAAATCGCCAACTTAAATTTGAAGTCGCCAAAATAGTCGCCCAATAAAAACTCAAGTAAAGATAGACAAACATCAGTTTTTCATTTCGAATTAGCAAATTGAAGCTTAGCAATTGATGTAACGTGTTGAACCTGAGGTTTTGCAATTAAAATTCTCAAATTCAAAACTAGCATTTATTAACCTAAAAATAATCTAAAATAAATTGCAATTCTTCTGTGTGCTGCCGTTTTTGCATGCTTAATCAGATCATGCTTATGAGGGCGGAGAGCGAGTTTACAAATTTTGCAATAAGCCTTTTCTTGCCCTTGCAGCTTTAATTCCTGAGGGGTGGGTGCAATGAAATCTGAAAAAAATGTAAGAAAAAAGTTTTACATGCAGAGAACTCCAAGCATAAAAGTTTGCACTAAAAATGCACACACAAGAAGATTAAAAACTATTAAAACTGGAAAACATTGTACAAACCTTTCAAGTCCGGGTCTTTTTCCAATGATGTATTGTATTTATTGTATTTACGAGTTTGAGCTCGACCCATTATGGTTTTCAACACGCTTACAAGGTAATTTTCGAAAATTAGAGGGAATGAATTGAAAATTATAAACAAGAAACAAATAAGGATAACTTTTCTTTGTCTTGCTGAAATCTGACGTATTTATTTGAAAGTGCGCAACAGACAAGAATTTCAACTACTATAAAATATGTCTCCTTGTCTTTCGCATACGTCTAAGTGGAACACATTAGATTTTAGTTTTCTCGTCTCTTTGTCAGTGTCGGTTGTGTTTTTGTGTTGTATTTTAATACGTATATTTTCTTTCTGTTTAATCATTTGGAATAATAATAATTTTTATTTTATTTACGTACATAATTGTTACTGTGAATTAATTGGTGTTGGTAGAAATTTGATTTTTTGATATAATTTTGTATTTGCATACTTCAATTTATTCTTTAATGTAAACATACATTCGTACGTGAGTACATTTCTTTGTACAAGCAGTGTAAAGCAGTGATCAGTTTTGTTTTTTTCATTCCCTTTCTTGCTTTGTCCGCTTACATTGCTTTACCTTAATCTCAATAGGTTGTTGTTGTTGCTATTCAACGGGTATATTTTTCACAATATTAACCCGTTGTAAGCGCGTTTAAAAATATTTTAAAAATATTTTAGGTCAATATAAAAATAATACTTTTTCATTATAACTTAGTCTTTTCTTTTTTTCATGATGGATTATTTTTCGTCTGAAAACTTGTTAGCTTGCTCTTTAAGAGATCAATGTAAAAGTCAAAATATATTGAATGCCATGTTTTCCTGTTCAGGTCCCTGTGAACAGGTCTTTCATGCCTCTTGTGCAGGCCTAACTAACACTATTACTGATTTATTATCCTCTAATCGTTCGGGCCTGCATTGGTACTGTCCATCGTGCAGAGCCCTGTCCCCGTCGGTCTTTTTCGACAAAATTAAACAATTTGGGGAAAATCTTAACAATTTGAATATTAATTTCAGAGATATTCTAAATAATTATTTAGACATAACTCCCCAAATTGAAAAAAGCTTTAATGAGGCTGTCTCACCCGATGTTAGTTCGCTTCAAAATAAAACTATTACTGAGGCTGCTATGGTTTTTTCTTCTACTCCTGCGATCTCTACTCTACCCAAGCAAGCTATTTCCCTGAAGAAGAAAAGAAAACTTAAACGAAAATTAAATAAGAATCGTAAGTCGAATGTTAACTTGGGTAGTGTGGGGGGGGGGGCGAGTGACACAGCTGTTAATCGTGAAGTAACTGCCTTAGATCCCCCTCTAAATACCTCTCCGTCTACTTCCAACTTTCCCGCTACTGCTGCTATAAATAACCCTCCACCCCTTTCCTCCACTATCGATACTCCTCTATCCATTTCTGTTATTCCTAATCCTCAAGGTGTTGTTACGATTGGTGGTTCTGTCGCACCTGTCTCCTTGCAAGCATTGCCAAGGTTGAAATCGATTTTTATTTCACGTCTTAATGCTAACACTACCACTGACAATGTTATAAACTATATTAGACAAAACCAAATTATTCCTGCCGACGCCTTCGTTTCTTGCAGGAAAATCGGTAATAAACCAACTCATGCATCTTTTAAAATTACAGTGGCATCTTCTCATGTTTCTGCCATTCTAAATTCTAATGCATGGGTGGATAATATCTTTATCTCAGAATTTAAGTCGAAAAAAAATAATAAGACTGTCCGTTCCAATTCAAAAAACTGAAGCGGCTATCCCTTTACTATCAAAATGTAAGGGGTTTGCGTTCTAAGACGCATGACATCTTTTTAGCCACTCAGAATTTTTCTGAGGATATTATCGTTTTTACCGAAACTTGGTTAAATAACACTTTTCTCAATTTGGAACTTTTTGACAATAGTTTCAATGTTTTTAGAAAAGACAGACACTTGGAAGACATTTCTTCTGTTGGTGGAGGTGTCTTAATAGCCATAAAAAATAATTTAACTAGTTCATTAATCGAAATTGCCTGCGCATCTAATATTGAACTATTATGCGTTAAAGTTACATATTGTAACTCCAATATTTATATTCTTAACGCTTATGTTCCTCCAAATAGTAGCGCAGATGTCTACGAATGTCTTTCGATGTCCATACATAATAAATGAACTAGACACTAATGACGACATTTTATTGTTAGGTGATTTCAATCTGCCTGACCTTAAATGGACTCCTTCGGATGATGGTACATATTTTTATGCATCGTGTCCAAAAACTCGACAACAACAAATTTTTGTTGACGAAATACTTTCAAGTTTACAACAAGTAAGTTGTATAACTAATTCTCATGGACGACAACTTGACTTAGTCTTGGCTGCAAATAGTAGTAACGTTGTTGTGAGAAATGCTATCCATGCTCTTTCTACGGTTGATTCCTATCATCCACCTTTGAGTATTGTGTACCAATCTGACAATGAAAATTTAATTAATGCATGTTCTTCCATCAATATTTATGAATTCAATTTTAAAAAAGCTGACTTTTTAAAGTTGAATGAGAATTTAAGGAATAAATTAAACGACCTTATTATTTTGTTTAATAATACGAGTAATTCATTTGATGAGTGCATTAAATTTTTCTATGGTGAACTTTTTTCGGCCATAGCATTGTCGGTGCCATATACAAAAAGGTACGTTAATAATTCCTCGTACCCTTGGTACACAAAGGATTTAAAAAAAGTTCGTAATGGCCGTAATAGGGCGTGGAACAAATACGTTTGTAGCCGGGACCGAAATGACTTAGTTGCTTACCAGCGACTTTTCCATGAATTTAAGGATAAGTCGGCTTTAGTTTATTCTGAATATTTGAATAGAATAAGGCTGAATATTATTCATGACCCCAAGCATTTTTGGGGTTTTATTAATACAAAAAAAAAGTCTGACGGGTTTCCATCTGAATTCAAAACAGTTGATGGGCTCACTAGCGACCCACAAATTATAGCTGCGTTGTTTGCTAATTTATTTAAAGAATCTTCTTCTACGGAATTATTTAGCCCTGAGATCAACTATTTTGAATATATGGATAACGACCCTTTAGTTTCGTTTAATGGGATATCTTTCTCACCTGAACTCATAGAGAAATATATCTCATCTGTTGATGATGACTTCAGCTCCGGACCTGATGGTATTCCTGTGACAGTACTAGTTAACTGTAGCTCTGTGCTGAGTCAACCCCTCAGTTTCTTATTTAATAAATCGATTAGAGATGGCTATTTTCCTAAATTTTGGAAAAATTCATATATAAGCCCCATTTTCAAGAAAGGGTGTAAAAATGATGTTTCAAACTACAGGCCCGTGGCGAAGTTATCATCGATACCGAAAATTTTTGAACGCATTGTGTACGATCAGGTTAAGGTGTGCTGTGGTGAATTCATAACAGCTCGTCAGCATGGTTTTGTTAATGGCAGATCTACAGTTTCTAACCTCCTTGATTTTACTTCCTTTGCATTAAGCTCTTTTGATTCTGGTGGGCAAGTTGACTGCATCTACACTGACTTCAGTAAAGCATTTGACAAATTACCACACAATTTGATTTTGTTTAAATTAAGAAGCTTGGATTTCCTTTAAGTTTTGTCAGCTGGATTGAATCTTATTTATCTGATCGCTCATATCAAATAAGATTTCGGAGGGTGTTTTCCACCCCATTCAGCGCGGCATCAGGTGTTACACAAGGAAGCCACCTGAGGCCGCTCCTGTTCGTTTTAGCAATTAATGATGTTACACATGTCATTAAAAACTCTCATCTGCTAATATATGCAGATGATATGAAAATTTACAGGAACGTGAAGGAGGTTGGTGATACTATTCCACTTCAGTCTGACTTGAAATCTTTTGAGGTTTGGTGTTCTAAAAATAACTTACATCTTAATCCTGATAAATGCCAAACTATGATTTTCACCAGGAGGAAAAATATTGTGGAATTTGATTATGAATTAAAAGATAAGAAAATTTGTCGTGTCGATTTAGTCAAAGACCTAGGTATACATTTTGATGTTAAATTAACTTTTAATGAGCATATTAATCAAATTTGTAAAAAATCCTCATCTCTGCTTGGCTTTATTAAGAGGTGGGCAAAAGAATTTAATAGCCCTTTAGTAACGGTGACTTTATATAATACAATAGTGCGTCCTCACTTAGAGCACGCCAGCCAAGTGTGGTCACCATTTTATAATATTCATATTAATAGAATTGAGAGAATTCCAAAAAATTTTATTCGTTTTGCTCTCAATGGCTTAAATTGGATTGACTCTTTAAACCTTCCTCCTTATGAGGATTGTTTGAAGTTACTACATATGCAATCTTTGAGCACGCGTAGAAATATTGCGGATATACTTTATCTGCATCAACTTGTAACTAGGTAACTAGGAGTAATCGTAACTCTAATCAATTATTTTACCAACCTTTTGTAGAACTAATTATATGGCTACTACTGCTCCTTTTAATCGCATGACTACTCTTATTAATAATTGCGATGTATATGATATTAGCTTGTCAAAAGGTCAACTCAAGCTTTGATTGAAAAATAACTATAGTTAATTTTGTAGCTTAATGGTTGTTGGTCTTTATGTTTGTGTTGTCCGAGCCCCACAGCATGATGGGTAAATTTTTTCTAACATTTATGCCTTGGACCATGTTGATAAATTCATGCAATTGCATTCATGCAATTGTATGTTTATATACATATGATCTGGGTGGGTATGTTGAGAAAGTGTGATAAAGCTAAGAAAAAATTATAAAAATATAACAAATTTAATTGCACGTATAATTTTTTCATTTTCCTTAAAATGTAAGCTTTTTACTTTGTTTTAAAGCTTCAAGCTATATTGCTAAGAAAGCTAATAGCTGTAGTAGCTAAACTCTATTATTATTATTAGCGAAACCATAAAAAAGCGCCTGAGCGAAAACAGATTAATCTCACCAATGCTGCCATTCTATGTAAAAATAGTCAGTATTTGGTGGATTATAACTAGGGAAATCTGAAATCGCCACATTGGCGACTAGTCGCCCAGGGCTATTTTCGAACGCCAAACAGCTTCTCAAATCGCCCATTTGGCGACAAGTCGCCCATTCTGGCAACTCTGCTCCTGTACGCCAAAACCACACAGCAACTCGCTTCTTTGTTCGCATCGCGTGATGTCGTTTGTCAACCGTCCGTCTGTTACCATCCTGCACATACACCTATACATACGTATAAAAAAAATGAACGGTAGCCTTGGCCTATTAGTGCCAACATTAGCCTTTTTGACCTGTCTGACATTTCTTTTATTTGACAGGCGTGGCACATATAGTTTTTTTTTGTTAAAATATACTTATGGATACAGGGTGGTAACATTTGTTTATCTCTACGTTAATTTTAGTGGGAATAATACTAATAATGTAAGAAAATTAAAGTCAAAACTCTTTTGAAACTTTTTTCCTTCAACAGGAGATCAAGGTGTTAATAGAGACGCCGCAATGTGCGTTTCCAAAAGAGGTGTCAAATAGCAATTGGGCGATTTGATCGGCTGATTTTAAAACAGGTATCGGCGCGCTGCAACTCATGAGTAGCAGAGCTAATTTTCTTGTATACGCAGACAACAAGAGAGAAAGAGAAAGTATTGTAGCGAAATTTGGTTTATGCCAGAAAATTCTCGTAATAATTATTAAACGATATTAGCTAGCATCACTGACCGTAGAAAAATACTTGCATCACTGACCGTAGAAAAATACGTGCATCACTGACCGTAAGAAAAATACTTGCATCATTGACCGTAGAAAAATACGTGCATCACTGACCGTAGAAAAATAACACCATCTAGCGACATGTAGCAGTTTTCTGTACTATAAATGATAAAGTGGTACGACATTATCAACGTCGATAATCGCCATCTAGAAGACACTGGAAACGACATTCTGGATAATGGCGGATGGTACGGCATTATCAACGTCGATAATCGCCATCTAGAAGACACTGGAAACGACATTCTGGATAATGGCGGATGGTACGACATTATCGCCATCTAGAAGGCACTGGAAACGATATTCTAGACAACGGCAGATGGTTCGAGAAAATGATGACTTTAGTATAAAAGGCTGTCATATGAGCAGCAGAGACACAGTTGATATTGAACAGTTTAACACAGTGGATCTTAAGTGAGAACATTTGAATTTAAGTACTAAAGTGATATAGTGGATTTTAAGTAATAAAGTATAACGTTTGTGTATACAATTTGAATGTAAAGATTAAATAAACAATTTGTACTGTGTAAAAACTAATGTTTGTGATTTAAATAAACCATTTTATAATTAAATAAAGATTGCGTTTTTCTTGATTGTTACACAATCCAGTGATCGAACTCAGAAAAGTGTAAGAGATTGAAATTACTGTCAAAGGGACAGGAAATTTCGTAACAATGGGTGTCAGAAGTGGGATTGTGTAAAAAGAATTAACAATCAAATAAAAAAAAAATAAAAAATGGTTAAGTTTGATGAACTAAAAGTGGATCAACCAAAGAAGGAGTTGCAGCAGCTGAATCTGCATTCATCTGGCGGAAAGTTGGAGTTACAGAAACGCTTACGGCAGGCTCTTGAGGCTCAAGGGGTAAACCTGGAAGAGCATGAATTTTATAGTGATGCCTCAGAATCAACAGCGAAAATGGAGGAAGCTTCTGGAACGGCTGCAAGTGGTGAAGTTGTGGATATGTCGAAGTTCGAGAAAATGTTAATGGCGATGACGCAGGCAATGAGTCAGAACGCGCTGCAGATGAATAACAATATCCAGGCCGTTCGGGAAGAAATTGGTCAGAACGCGCTGCAAATCCAGACCGATCGGGAAGAAATTAGTCAGAACGCGCTACAGATTGATCAGAGGTTGAGTCAGAACGCGACGGAGATCCACGAGGCTGTTCGAACGGAGGTTGCCAAAATGGTAAATGGCCTCGATGCAAAAGTGATTGAGTTACGAGACGACGTTGAATCATTCAAAGAAAAAGCCCAAGATAAGTTTGAAAAAGTTCAAAGTAATCTTGAAAAAGTTCAAAATAATGTTGAAGACGTTAACAAAAGGATTCAACAGTTGGAAATAAGCGGACCAACCACTCAAGTGATAAGAGAAATTAGCGCAGAGAGGCTTAAGGCACCCACGTACGATGGAACAACGCCATTTAGTGTTTTCAAGCTCCAGTTCGAAACAACATCTACTCACAATCGCTGGGATAACGATAGCGCAGCAGCAGCGCTAATTGTGGCATTAAAAGGCGCAGCTGCAGAAGTATTGCAAACGGTCCCAGTGGCGGAGCAAAAGAATTACAAGGCAGTGATGGATGCCTTACAGCGAAAATATGGCAGTGACCACATGAAGCAGATTCACAGACTGGAGTTGAAAAGTCGTGTCCAGAAATCTGGTGAGTCCTTGCAGGAGTATGCTGCGGATATTGAACGATTGGCACACCTTTCCTATCCTGACGAGTTAAGTGTCGTAGCTGAAAAATTCAAAATAGAGGCGTTTATTGACGGCATACGTGACTCAGAGACAAAACGTGAGACAATGAAGAACCCGAAGATTACATTTAATGAAGCAGTCACGGTTGCTCTCATTCAAGAGACGATTGCGTTGACATGCCGCCCATCATTGAAAACTTGTCGGATGGAGGTGGAGGCTGAGAACAAAAATTCGTTGTTCGCCAGCAGTAGCTTCAACGGAAATTGCTATAACTGTGGCAAGCAGGGACACATGGCACGTGACTGCAAATCACGTCGTAAACGTTCCGCATCACGTTCACCAAGAAGAAAAATTGGAAATAGGGTGAAAGATGGCGAAAATGGTAGTGAAGAGCAGTCGTTAAACTAAAGAGAGTCAGTACAGCGGGGCGTGAGCTGACTCTCACTTATGATTGCCCCACAGTCTTAGTTTCGAAGCTCTGCCGAAATTCCAACAGCCTTACCATCGGTGGAGAAATCAACGAAAGACCATGTGAGCTAACTTTGGATACAGGCGCATCGCACTCAATTGTGAGGACAGATTTATTTAATAGACGACGAGTAATGCCATTAAATGGGATCCAATTGAGAACAGCGACAGGAGAAATTGCGCAAATAGTATGCAAAGTTACAGCAAGTGTTCTTATCGGCAAGAAAGCTGTGAAACATGATTTTATTGTTGCAAACATCACCGATGAGGTTATCATTGGCGTGGACTTCATGATTCGACACGAGTTCACTTTGGATCTTAAGAAAAAGACGTTAAGATATGCCAATGTAGAGTTGCCTTTAGACGTTGGCTGTGGACAAAAATTAACTATTGCAAGAGTCTACATAAGTGAGCGCTGTCGAATTGAACCCAACACCGAAGAAATTATTTGGGCAACAACAAGTGAAGACTGTGGGACAAGCCATCTGTGGGTAGTGGAAGCAGATAAGAAAAATTTTAAGAAAGACGTGATTATTGGAAAGACCCTAGTAAAAACAAGAGCGGACAGCAAAATACCAGTACGAATTTTGAATCCAACAAATAAGCCGAAATGGATGCAAAAAGGTAAAGTAATAGCGCAATGTGAGAAAGTTACGGCAGTTATAAATTGTGAAAATGACCAGCAGGACACAAAAGGTACAGCTTTGACAAAATCATCGGCCTTGGAAGTATTGACGAAAGAATGGACGAAGGAGTTGTCTGCCCAGAACAAAAATAAAGCAAAAAGGTTTCTGCAAAAGCATTGGCAGATATTTGCGTTCAAAGGAGAAAATAATGGCCGAACATCAGTTGTCAAACATCGCATTGATACAGGTGATTTTCAGCCAATTCGTCAACCCCCAAGGAGACTAGCACTCGCTAAGAGAGAGGAAGTAACGGGCCTTATAGAGGATATGGCGCGAGAAAAGGTCATTGCACCATCAGAAAGCCCGTGGAGTTCACCGGTCGTGCTTGTCAAGAAAAAGGACGGAAGTATGCGATTCTGTGTGGATTACAGAAAATTAAATGACGTCACCAAAAAAGACAGCTACCCGTTACCCAAAATCGATGATACACTGGATACGTTATCTGGAGCAACATGGTTTTCCACCCTGGACTTACAAAGTGGATATTGGCAGGTGGAAATAGATGACAAAGACAAGGCGAAAACTGGCTTTAGTATTGGGAATGGTCTATGGCAATTTAACGTCATGCCGTTTGGTCTTTGTAACGCTCCAGCTACGTTTGAGCGGTTAATGGAACGAGTACTCAAAGGACTACATTGGAAGACCTGTTTAGTGTATCTCGATGACATAATCATCATGGGAAAAGATTTTGATGACCACTTGAAAAATCTGGAGGAAGTGTTTGAGCGCTTGGAGACAGCTGGACTAAAATTAAGTGCGAAAAAGTGCTCACTTTTCCAGCGTGAAGTCAAATATCTGAGAGATGACACAGAAAAATCGGAAATTCGAATGGAGTGGTGCACAGGAAACTGCATTCCAAAAGCTGAAAGAATTATTGTCTACAGCGCCTATACTCGCGTACCCAATACTCGGCGAAAAATTTGTATTGGACACCGATGCGAGTGGCCATGGTATTGGAGGAGTTTTGTCCCAAGTGATCAATGGACAAGAAAAAGTCGTCGCATATTTCAGCAAAGTTCTGTCGAAGCCTGAGAGGAATTATTGTGTAACTCGGAGAGAGTTATTGGCAGTAATGGAATGCGTTAAACACTTCCATAAGTACTTATATGGACAGCATTTTCTCCTGAGGACAGACCATGCGGCATTAAGGTGGCTACTTCAATTCAAGGATCCAGAAGGTCAAATTGTACTGTGGATAGAGCGCTTGCAGAGCTATGATTTTACCGTAGAACATCGCAAAGGAAGCCAGCATGGAAATGCGGATGAACTTTCCCGTCGCCCATGTAAAATTGAATGCGGTCATTGTTCACGAACGGAAAGTAAAGCTGGAACAATTGATGTGCGCCTTTTGAACGTTTTGCCTGAAGAAAAGTGGACAAAAGAGGAGGTACAACGGGACCAGCGCAGTGATACAGATTTGGCAACTATAGTTAAGTATAAAGAGCTGGGTAGGAAACCGGCGTGGCAAGAAATATCAAGTGAAAGCCAAATCTGTAAAGCATACTGGGCGCAATGGCAAAGTTTGGAGTTGCATGATGGTTGCCTCTACCGAATCTGGGAAAGCGAGGATGGTAAAACTCGTTCAAAACTGCTGGTTATTCCAAAGGAAAAATTTAAGGAAATAATCAAGGATTATCACAATGGATCGAGTGGTGGACATCTGGGCGTAACAAAAACCACAGAGAAAATAAAGAAACGGTTTTATTGGGTAGGATGCCAAGAAACAGTTGCTGACTGGATCCGCCGTTGTGACCAATGTGCAATTGCTAAAGGACCAAGGCACCGCACTCGGGGAAAAATGCATCAGTATAACGTTGGAGCTCCCTTTGAGAGGATAGCCATGGATATAGCGGGACCTTTTCCAATTAGCAATGCAGGAAATAAATACATCCTTGTGGTAATTGATTACTTCAGTAAGTGGCCAGAAGTATATCCCATTCGCAATCAAGAAGCAAAAACAGTGGTGACATTTTCATCAAAAATTGGATTTGCCGATATGGAGCTCCCCTTGAGTTGCATTCCGACCAAGGACGAAATTTTGAGTCGGCACTTTTTAAGGAGGTTTGTGACATGCTTGGAATACAGAAAACACGTACCACAGCATTGCATCCTCAGTCCGATGGCATGGTCGAAAGGTTCAACCGTACTCTAGAGGAGCATCTGAAAAAGGTTGTTGACAAAGGACAAAAAGATTGGGATGAGCATCAACCAATATTTCTGATGGCTTATCGTTCGTCAATACACGATACCACTACAGTCACGCCAGCAAAAGCAATTTTTGGTACGGACTTAAGGCTTCCAGCAGATTTGAAGTACGGAGTAAGCGCTGTCCCAGAAACGACCAATGCTGACGATTACATATCGCAGAAAAGAGAAAAACTAGCAGATATACACGAGCTCATCAGGAGACGTACTCAATTGGCTAGCGACAAGATGAAAGCTCGGTATGATCTGCGAGCAAATACTGAAGGGTTCAAAGAAGGTCAATTACTGCTGCTACACAACCCACAACGAAAACGAGGCTTGTCTCCTAAATTACAGACTCATTGGGAGGGACCTTATCGGATCGTCACAAGGATTAATGATGTTGTGTATCGAATCCAAAAATACCCCGGCAACAAAGGTAAATTAAAGGTAGTCCACATCGAAAGGCTGGCACCTTATACTAGAGATGGAGAGACTCTTGTTCGGGACGAACAAGTTTAAGCGGAGGGCAGTGTAGCGAAATTTGGTTTATGCCAGAAAATTCTCGTAATAATTATTAAACGATATTAGCTAGCATCACTGACCGTAGAAAAATACTTGCATCACTGACCGTAGAAAAATACGTGCATCACTGACCGTAAGAAAAATACTTGCATCATTGACCGTAGAAAAATACGTGCATCACTGACCGTAGAAAAATAACACCATCTAGCGACATGTAGCATGTTTTCTGTACTATAAATGATAAAGTGGTACGACATTATCAACGTCGATAATCGCCATCTAGAAGACACTGGAAACGACATTCTGGATAATGGCGGATGGTACGGCATTATCAACGTCGATAATCGCCATCTAGAAGACACTGGAAACGACATTCTGGATAATGGCGGATGGTACGACATTATCGCCATCTAGAAGGCACTGGAAACGATATTCTAGACAACGGCAGATGGTTCGAGAAAATGATGACTTTAGTATAAAAGGCTGTCATATGAGCAGCAGAGACACAGTTGATATTGAACAGTTTAACACAGTGGATCTTAAGTGAGAACATTTGAATTTAAGTACTAAAGTGATATAGTGGATTTTAAGTAATAAAGTATAACGTTTGTGTATACAATTTGAATGTAAAGATTAAATAAACAATTTGTACTGTGTAAAAACTAATGTTTGTGATTTAACCCTATTAATACTGGGTGAAATTACGAACACAAAGTACTGAAGTGAGTCTTTCGGACTCACATACATTCTGTATGAAAAACAACAATAATTTTAAGTTTATAAGTATAGTTATGGTGTGTATATACAAAAGAGATTCAAAAGTAAGATTTACTGAAAAATGGGCGGTGCCACGCCTCCACATGAGAAAAAAGTCTACTTTTTTACATCTCAGCAACTATTTGACGCAGATGAGTAAGATTTGGAACATATGTTTATTATAGTTTGTAAAATGTTCTTAGCATAGTTTGGTTTGGAAAAGTGGACAATGCCACGCCCTCCCATATAAGACAAAAATTTAATTCATCATATCTTATCAACTATGTGACGCAGATAAATGAAACTTGGTGTGTATGAAGAAAAGTAAGATTTAATTAAAAAATGGGCGGTGTCACGCCTCCATAAACACAACACGAAAATAATGAAAAAACTTGTATTCTGATAACCCGATAATCGCAAAACTCACCAACTAATATCCAAATATTTCAAAATATGTGCACAACTGAACACTACAAGAAAAGAACTACAGTGAAATCTAGATAACTGGGATCTCCAAGGGACCAACATTTTTGTCTCAATTAAGAGGTTCCTCATTTACACAGTTTCCCAAATAGACATACTCAGACCGATAAAACGTGCATATTCAAATTTAAAATAACAAATTATACACACATAAATATTATTTCCCACTTATAGAGGTTATTTCTAAACGGTCCCAGTTATAGAGGGAAATGCCCATGTTATACAGGCGAAAACGCACAAAAACTTCAAAAATTAATTCCCAGACATAGAGGTTTAATAATCCCAGTAATAGCAGTATTTTGATGCGAAAGTGGTGGGACCTTGAAGTGCGTCTCACTAGTAGAGGTTTCCCACTTATCCAGGTACCGCTTAACCAGGTTTCACTGTAATTACATATGTGCAGAGCATAATTACTACAGCCGACGCGGAAGCAATGACACAAAATCAAACAATTCAAATTTTAAAAAAACATAGCATGCTTTGGATTTGTTAAGATTGTTCTCTGCTGCACTCGAACTATATGAGTCTCTAAGACTCATTTCAGTACTTTGCGTAAGCTTTATTAATTAATTTTTTTAAAAAATAGAAAGAAAAATATTTATACATTTTTTTTATCGTAATTCTGTTTAGAACATCTGCAGTTTAAAATACAAGAAACCTCAATTTTGAAATAAAAAAATTCACGCCAAGAAAACAGCACAAAGTCAAAATGAGTCTCAAAGACTCAAGGTAGTACTAATAGGGTTAAATAAACCATTTTATAATTAAATAAAGATTGCGTTTTTCTTGATTGTTACACAATCCAGTGATCGAACTCAGAAAAGTGTAAGAGATTGAAATTACTGTCAAAGGGACAGGAAATTTCGTAACAATGGGTGTCAGAAGTGGGATTGTGTAAAAAGAATTAACAATCAAATAAAAAAAAAATAAAAAATGGTTAAGTTTGATGAACTAAAAGTGGATCAACCAAAGAAGGAGTTGCAGCAGCTGAATCTGCATTCATCTGGCGGAAAGTTGGAGTTACAGAAACGCTTACGGCAGGCTCTTGAGGCTCAAGGGGTAAACCTGGAAGAGCATGAATTTTATAGTGATGCCTCAGAATCAACAGCGAAAATGGAGGAAGCTTCTGGAACGGCTGCAAGTGGTGAAGTTGTGGATATGTCGAAGTTCGAGAAAATGTTAATGGCGATGACGCAGGCAATGAGTCAGAACGCGCTGCAGATGAATAACAATATCCAGGCCGTTCGGGAAGAAATTGGTCAGAACGCGCTGCAAATCCAGACCGATCGGGAAGAAATTAGTCAGAACGCGCTACAGATTGATCAGAGGTTGAGTCAGAACGCGACGGAGATCCACGAGGCTGTTCGAACGGAGGTTGCCAAAATGGTAAATGGCCTCGATGCAAAAGTGATTGAGTTACGAGACGACGTTGAATCATTCAAAGAAAAAGCCCAAGATAAGTTTGAAAAAGTTCAAAGTAATCTTGAAAAAGTTCAAAATAATGTTGAAGACGTTAACAAAAGGATTCAACAGTTGGAAATAAGCGTACCAACCACTCAAGTGATAAGAGAAATTAGCGCAGAGAGGCTTAAGGCACCCACGTACGATGGAACAACGCCATTTAGTGTTTTCAAGCTCCAGTTCGAAACAACATCTACTCATAATCGCTGGGATAACGATAGCGCAGCAGCAGCGCTAATTGTGGCATTAAAAGGCGCAGCTGCAGAAGTATTGCAAACGGTCCCAGTGGCGGAGCAAAAGAATTACAAGGCAGTGATGGATGCCTTACAGCGAAAATATGGCAGTGACCACATGAAGCAGATTCACAGACTGGAGTTGAAAAGTCGTGTCCAGAAATCTGGTGAGTCCTTGCAGGAGTATGCTGCGGATATTGAACGATTGGCACACCTTTCCTATCCTGACGAGTTAAGTGTCGTAGCTGAAAAATTCAAAATAGAGGCGTTTATTGACGGCATACGTGACTCAGAGACAAAACGTGAGACAATGAAGAACCCGAAGATTACATTTAATGAAGCAGTCACGGTTGCTCTCATTCAAGAGACGATTGCGTTGACATGCCGCCCATCATTGAAAACTTGTCGGATGGAGGTGGAGGCTGAGAACAAAAATTCGTTGTTCGCCAGCAGTAGCTACAACGGAAATTGCTATAACTGTGGCAAGCAGGGACACATGGCACGTGACTGCAAATCACGTCGTAAACGTTCCGCATCACGTTCACCAAGAAGAAAAATTGGAAATAGGGTGAAAGATGGCGAAAATGGTAGTGAAGAGCAGTCGTTAAACTAAAGAGAGTCAGTACAGCGGGGCGTGAGCTGACTCTCACTTATGATTGCCCCACAGTCTTAGTTTCGAAGCTCTGCCGAAATTCCAACAGCCTTATCATCGGTGGAAAAATCAACGAAAGACCATGTGAGCTAACTTTGGATACAGGCGCATCGCACTCAATTGTGAGGACAGATTTATTTAATAGACGACGAGTAATGCCATTAAATGGGATCCAATTGAGAACAGCGACAGGAGAAATTGCGCAAATAGTATGCAAAGTTACAGCAAGTGTTCTTATCGGCAAGAAAGCTGTGAAACATGATTTTATTGTTGCAAACATCACCGATGAGGTTATCATTGGCGTGGACTTCATGATTCGACACGGGTTCACTTTGGATCTTAAGAAAAAGACGTTAAGATATGCCAATGTAGAGTTGCCTTTAGACGTTGGCTGTGGACAAAAATTAACAATTGCAAGAGTCTACATAAGTGAGCGCTGTCGAATTGAACCCAACACCGAAGAAATTATTTGGGCAACAACAAGTGAAGACTGTGGGACAAGCCATCTGTGGGTAGTGGAAGCAGATAAGAAAAATTTTAAGAAAGACGTGATTATTGGAAAGACCCTAGTAAAAACAAGAGCGGACAGCAAAATACCAGTACGAATTTTGAATCCAACAAATAAGCCGAAATGGATGCAAAAAGGTAAAGTAATAGCGCAATGTGAGAAAGTTACGGCAGTTATAAATTGTGAAAATGACCAGCAGGACACAAAAGGTACAGCTTTGACAAAATCATCGGCCTTGGAAGTATTGACGAAAGAATGGACGAAGGAGTTGTCTGCCCAGAACAAAAATAAAGCAAAAAGGTTTCTGCAAAAGCATTGGCAGATATTTGCGTTCAAAGGAGAAAATAATGGCCGAACATCAGTTGTCAAACATCGCATTGATACAGGTGATTTTCAGCCAATTCGTCAACCCCCAAGGAGACTAGCACTCGCTAAGAGAGAGGAAGTAACGGGCCTTATAGAGGATATGGCGCGAGAAAAGGTCATTGCACCATCAGAAAGCCCGTGGAGTTCACCGGTCGTGCTTGTCAAGAAAAAGGACGGAAGTATGCGATTCTGTGTGGATTACAGAAAATTAAATGACGTCACCAAAAAAGACAGCTACCCGTTACCCAAAATCGATGATACACTGGATACGTTATCTGGAGCAACATGGTTTTCCACCCTGGACTTACAAAGTGGATATTGGCAGGTGGAAATAGATGACAAAGACAAGGCGAAAACTGGCTTTAGTATTGGGAATGGTCTATGGCAATTTAACGTCATGCCGTTTGGTCTTTGTAACGCTCCAGCTACGTTTGAGCGGTTAATGGAACGAGTACTCAAAGGACTACATTGGAAGACCTGTTTAGTGTATCTCGATGACATAATCATCATGGGAAAAGATTTTGATGACCACTTGAAAAATCTGGAGGAAGTGTTTGAGCGCTTGGAGACAGCTGGACTAAAATTAAGTGCGAAAAAGTGCTCACTTTTCCAGCGTGAAGTCAAATATCTGGGGCACAAGGTTACGTCAGAAGGAATACACACAGATGAGGATAAAATAAAAGCTGTGAAAAATTGGCCACGACCATCTAATCTTCATGAGTTGCGAAGTTTTCTGGGCCTATGCACTTACTACAGACGTTTTGTTCCTGGTTTCGCAAATGTCGCAGGCAGTCTACATGAGATGACACAGAAAAATCGGAAATTCGAATGGAGTGGTGCACAGGAAACTGCATTCCAAAAGCTGAAAGAATTATTGTCTACAGCGCCTATACTCGCGTACCCAATACTCGGCGAAAAATTTGTATTGGACACCGATGCGAGTGGCCATGGTATTGGAGGAGTTTTGTCCCAAGTGATCAATGGACAAGAAAAAGTCGTCGCATATTTCAGCAAAGTTCTGTCGAAGCCTGAGAGGAATTATTGTGTAACTCGGAGAGAGTTATTGGCAGTAATGGAATGCGTTAAACACTTCCATAAGTACTTATATGGACAGCATTTTCTCCTGAGGACAGACCATGCGGCATTAAGGTGGCTACTTCAATTCAAGGATCCAGAAGGTCAAATTGTACTGTGGATAGAGCGCTTGCAGAGCTATGATTTTACCGTAGAACATCGCAAAGGAAGCCAGCATGGAAATGCGGATGAACTTTCCCGTCGTCCATGTAAAATTGAATGCGGTCATTGTTCACGAACGGAAAGTAAAGCTGGAACAATTGATGTGCGCCTTTTGAACGTTTTGCCTGAAGAAAAGTGGACAAAAGAGGAGGTACAACGGGACCAGCGCAGTGATACAGATTTGGCAACTATAGTTAAGTATAAAGAGCTGGGTAGGAAACCGGCGTGGCAAGAAATATCAAGTGAAAGCCAAATCTGTAAAGCATACTGGGCGCAATGGCAAAGTTTGGAGTTGCATGATGGTTGCCTCTACCGAATCTGGGAAAGCGAGGATGGTAAAACTCGTTCAAAACTGCTGGTTATTCCAAAGGAAAAATTTAAGGAAATAATCAAGGATTATCACAATGGATCGAGTGGTGGACATCTGGGCGTAACAAAAACCACAGAGAAAATAAAGAAACGGTTTTATTGGGTAGGATGCCAAGAAACAGTTGCTGACTGGATCCGCCGTTGTGACCAATGTGCAATTGCTAAAGGACCAAGGCACCGCACTCGGGGAAAAATGCATCAGTATAACGTTGGAGCTCCCTTTGAGAGGATAGCCATGGATATAGCGGGACCTTTTCCAATTAGCAATGCAGGAAATAAATACATCCTTGTGGTAATTGATTACTTCAGTAAGTGGCCAGAAGTATATCCCATTCGCAATCAAGAAGCAAAAACAGTGGTGACATTTTCATCAAAAATTGGATTTGCCGATATGGAGCTCCCCTTGAGTTGCATTCCGACCAAGGACGAAATTTTGAGTCGGCATTTTTTAAGGAGGTTTGTGACATGCTTGGAATACAGAAAACACGTACCACAGCATTGCATCCTCAGTCCGATGGCATGGTCGAAAGGTTCAACCGTACTCTAGAGGAGCATCTGAAAAAGGTTGTTGACAAAGGACAAAAAGATTGGGATGAGCATCAACCAATATTTCTGATGGCTTATCGTTCGTCAATACACGATACCACTACAGTCACGCCAGCAAAAGCAATTTTTGGTACGGACTTAAGGCTTCCAGCAGATTTGAAGTACGGAGTAAGCGCTGTCCCAGAAACGACCAATGCTGACGATTACATATCGCAGAAAAGAGAAAAACTAGCAGATATACACGAGCTCATCAGGAGACGTACTCAATTGGCTAGCGACAAGATGAAAGCTCGGTATGATCTGCGAGCAAATACTGAAGGGTTCAAAGAAGGTCAATTACTGCTGCTACACAACCCACAACGAAAACGAGGCTTGTCTCCTAAATTACAGACTCATTGGGAGGGACCTTATCGGATCGTCACAAGGATTAATGATGTTGTGTATCGAATCCAAAAATACCCCGGCAACAAAGGTAAATTAAAGGTAGTCCACATCGAAAGGCTGGCACCTTATACTAGAGATGGAGAGACTCTTGTTCGGGACGAACAAGTTTAAGCGGAGGGCAGTGTAGCGAAATTTGGTTTATGCCAGAAAATTCTCGTAATAATTATTAAACGATATTAGCTAGCATCACTGACCGTAGAAAAATACTTGCATCACTGACCGTAGAAAAATACGTGCATCACTGACCGTAAGAAAAATACTTGCATCATTGACCGTAGAAAAATACGTGCATCACTGACCGTAGAAAAATAACACCATCTAGCGACATGTAGCATGTTTTCTGTACTATAAATGATAAAGTGGTACGACATTATCAACGTCGATAATCGCCATCTAGAAGACACTGGAAACGACATTCTGGATAATGGCGGATGGTACGGCATTATCAACGTCGATAATCGCCATCTAGAAGACACTGGAAACGACATTCTGGATAATGGCGGATGGTACGACATTATCGCCATCTAGAAGGCACTGGAAACGATATTCTAGACAACGGCAGATGGTTCGAGAAAATGATGACTTTAGTATAAAAGGCTGTCATATGAGCAGCAGAGACACAGTTGATATTGAACAGTTTAACACAGTGGATCTTAAGTGAGAACATTTGAATTTAAGTACTAAAGTGATATAGTGGATTTTAAGTAATAAAGTATAACGTTTGTGTATACAATTTGAATGTAAAGATTAAATAAACAATTTGTACTGTGTAAAAACTAATGTTTGTGATTTAAATAAACCATTTTATAATTAAATAAAGATTGCGTTTTTCTTGATTGTTACACAATCCAGTGATCGAACTCAGAAAAGTGTAAGAGATTGAAATTACTGTCAAAGGGACAGGAAATTTCGTAACAATGGGTGTCAGAAGTGGGATTGTGTAAAAAGAATTAACAATCAAATAAAAAAAAAATAAAAAATGGTTAAGTTTGATGAACTAAAAGTGGATCAACCAAAGAAGGAGTTGCAGCAGCTGAATCTGCATTCATCTGGCGGAAAGTTGGAGTTACAGAAACGCTTACGGCAGGCTCTTGAGGCTCAAGGGGTAAACCTGGAAGAGCATGAATTTTATAGTGATGCCTCAGAATCAACAGCGAAAATGGAGGAAGCTTCTGGAACGGCTGCAAGTGGTGAAGTTGTGGATATGTCGAAGTTCGAGAAAATGTTAATGGCGATGACGCAGGCAATGAGTCAGAACGCGCTGCAGATGAATAACAATATCCAGGCCGTTCGGGAAGAAATTGGTCAGAACGCGCTGCAAATCCAGACCGATCGGGAAGAAATTAGTCAGAACGCGCTACAGATTGATCAGAGGTTGAGTCAGAACGCGACGGAGATCCACGAGGCTGTTCGAACGGAGGTTGCCAAAATGGTAAATGGCCTCGATGCAAAAGTGATTGAGTTACGAGACGACGTTGAATCATTCAAAGAAAAAGCCCAAGATAAGTTTGAAAAAGTTCAAAGTAATCTTGAAAAAGTTCAAAATAATGTTGAAGACGTTAACAAAAGGATTCAACAGTTGGAAATAAGCGTACCAACCACTCAAGTGATAAGAGAAATTAGCGCAGAGAGGCTTAAGGCACCCACGTACGATGGAACAACGCCATTTAGTGTTTTCAAGCTCCAGTTCGAAACAACATCTACTCATAATCGCTGGGATAACGATAGCGCAGCAGCAGCGCTAATTGTGGCATTAAAAGGCGCAGCTGCAGAAGTATTGCAAACGGTCCCAGTGGCGGAGCAAAAGAATTACAAGGCAGTGATGGATGCCTTACAGCGAAAATATGGCAGTGACCACATGAAGCAGATTCACAGACTGGAGTTGAAAAGTCGTGTCCAGAAATCTGGTGAGTCCTTGCAGGAGTATGCTGCGGATATTGAACGATTGGCACACCTTTCCTATCCTGACGAGTTAAGTGTCGTAGCTGAAAAATTCAAAATAGAGGCGTTTATTGACGGCATACGTGACTCAGAGACAAAACGTGAGACAATGAAGAACCCGAAGATTACATTTAATGAAGCAGTCACGGTTGCTCTCATTCAAGAGACGATTGCGTTGACATGCCGCCCATCATTGAAAGCTTGTCGGATGGAGGTGGAGGCTGAGAACAAAAATTCGTTGTTCGCCAGCAGTAGCTACAACGGAAATTGCTATAACTGTGGCAAGCAGGGACACATGGCACGTGACTGCAAATCACGTCGTAAACGTTCCGCATCACGTTCACCAAGAAGAAAAATTGGAAATAGGGTGAAAGATGGCGAAAATGGTAGTGAAGAGCAGTCGTTAAACTAAAGAGAGTCAGTACAGCGGGGCGTGAGCTGACTCTCACTTATGATTGCCCCACAGTCTTAGTTTCGAAGCTCTGCCGAAATTCCAACAGCCTTATCATCGGTGGAAAAATCAACGAAAGACCATGTGAGCTAACTTTGGATACAGGCGCATCGCACTCAATTGTGAGGACAGATTTATTTAATAGACGACGAGTAATGCCATTAAATGGGATCCAATTGAGAACAGCGACAGGAGAAATTGCGCAAATAGTATGCAAAGTTACAGCAAGTGTTCTTATCGGCAAGAAAGCTGTGAAACATGATTTTATTGTTGCAAACATCACCGATGAGGTTATCATTGGCGTGGACTTCATGATTCGACACGGGTTCACTTTGGATCTTAAGAAAAAGACGTTAAGATATGCCAATGTAGAGTTGCCTTTAGACGTTGGCTGTGGACAAAAATTAACTATTGCAAGAGTCTACATAAGTGAGCGCTGTCGAATTGAACCCAACACCGAAGAAATTATTTGGGCAACAACAAGTGAAGACTGTGGGACAAGCCATCTGTGGGTAGTGGAAGCAGATAAGAAAAATTTTAAGAAAGACGTGATTATTGGAAAGACCCTAGTAAAAACAAGAGCGGACAGCAAAATACCAGTACGAATTTTGAATCCAACAAATAAGCCGAAATGGATGCAAAAAGGTAAAGTAATAGCGCAATGTGAGAAAGTTACGGCAGTTATAAATTGTGAAAATGACCAGCAGGACACAAAAGGTACAGCTTTGACAAAATCATCGGCCTTGGAAGTATTGACGAAAGAATGGACGAAGGAGTTGTCTGCCCAGAACAAAAATAAAGCAAAAAGGTTTCTGCAAAAGCATTGGCAGATATTTGCGTTCAAAGGAGAAAATAATGGCCGAACATCAGTTGTCAAACATCGCATTGATACAGGTGATTTTCAGCCAATTCGTCAACCCCCAAGGAGACTAGCACTCGCTAAGAGAGAGGAAGTAACGGGCCTTATAGAGGATATGGCGCGAGAAAAGGTCATTGCACCATCAGAAAGCCCGTGGAGTTCACCGGTCGTGCTTGTCAAGAAAAAGGACGGAAGTATGCGATTCTGTGTGGATTACAGAAAATTAAATGACGTCACCAAAAAAGACAGCTACCCGTTACCCAAAATCGATGATACACTGGATACGTTATCTGGAGCAACATGGTTTTCCACCCTGGACTTACAAAGTGGATATTGGCAGGTGGAAATAGATGACAAAGACAAGGCGAAAACTGGCTTTAGTATTGGGAATGGTCTATGGCAATTTAACGTCATGCCGTTTGGTCTTTGTAACGCTCCAGCTACGTTTGAGCGGTTAATGGAACGAGTACTCAAAGGACTACATTGGAAGACCTGTTTAGTGTATCTCGATGACATAATCATCATGGGAAAAGATTTTGATGACCACTTGAAAAATCTGGAGGAAGTGTTTGAGCGCTTGGAGACAGCTGGACTAAAATTAAGTGCGAAAAAGTGCTCACTTTTCCAGCGTGAAGTCAAATATCTGGGGCACAAGGTTACGTCAGAAGGAATACACACAGATGAGGATAAAATAAAAGCTGTGAAAAATTGGCCACGACCATCTAATCTTCATGAGTTGCGAAGTTTTCTGGGCCTATGCACTTACTACAGACGTTTTGTTCCTGGTTTCGCAAATGTCGCAGGCAGTCTACATGAGATGACACAGAAAAATCGGAAATTCGAATGGAGTGGTGCACAGGAAACTGCATTCCAAAAGCTGAAAGAATTATTGTCTACAGCGCCTATACTCGCGTACCCAATACTCGGCGAAAAATTTGTATTGGACACCGATGCGAGTGGCCATGGTATTGGAGGAGTTTTGTCCCAAGTGATCAATGGACAAGAAAAAGTCGTCGCATATTTCAGCAAAGTTCTGTCGAAGCCTGAGAGGAATTATTGTGTAACTCGGAGAGAGTTATTGGCAGTAATGGAATGCGTTAAACACTTCCATAAGTACTTATATGGACAGCATTTTCTCCTGAGGACAGACCATGCGGCATTAAGGTGGCTACTTCAATTCAAGGATCCAGAAGGTCAAATTGTACTGTGGATAGAGCGCTTGCAGAGCTATGATTTTACCGTAGAACATCGCAAAGGAAGCCAGCATGGAAATGCGGATGAACTTTCCCGTCGTCCATGTAAAATTGAATGCGGTCATTGTTCACGAACGGAAAGTAAAGCTGGAACAATTGATGTGCGCCTTTTGAACGTTTTGCCTGAAGAAAAGTGGACAAAAGAGGAGGTACAACGGGACCAGCGCAGTGATACAGATTTGGCAACTATAGTTAAGTATAAAGAGCTGGGTAGGAAACCGGCGTGGCAAGAAATATCAAGTGAAAGCCAAATCTGTAAAGCATACTGGGCGCAATGGCAAAGTTTGGAGTTGCATGATGGTTGCCTCTACCGAATCTGGGAAAGCGAGGATGGTAAAACTCGTTCAAAACTGCTGGTTATTCCAAAGGAAAAATTTAAGGAAATAATCAAGGATTATCACAATGGATCGAGTGGTGGACATCTGGGCGTAACAAAAACCACAGAGAAAATAAAGAAACGGTTTTATTGGGTAGGATGCCAAGAAACAGTTGCTGACTGGATCCGCCGTTGTGACCAATGTGCAATTGCTAAAGGACCAAGGCACCGCACTCGGGGAAAAATGCATCAGTATAACGTTGGAGCTCCCTTTGAGAGGATAGCCATGGATATAGCGGGACCTTTTCCAATTAGCAATGCAGGAAATAAATACATCCTTGTGGTAATTGATTACTTCAGTAAGTGGCCAGAAGTATATCCCATTCGCAATCAAGAAGCAAAAACAGTGGTGACATTTTCATCAAAAATTGGATTTGCCGATATGGAGCTCCCCTTGAGTTGCATTCCGACCAAGGACGAAATTTTGAGTCGGCACTTTTTAAGGAGGTTTGTGACATGCTTGGAATACAGAAAACACGTACCACAGCATTGCATCCTCAGTCCGATGGCATGGTCGAAAGGTTCAACCGTACTCTAGAGGAGCATCTGAAAAAGGTTGTTGACAAAGGACAAAAAGATTGGGATGAGCATCAACCAATATTTCTGATGGCTTATCGTTCGTCAATACACGATACCACTACAGTCACGCCAGCAAAAGCAATTTTTGGTACGGACTTAAGGCTTCCAGCAGATTTGAAGTACGGAGTAAGCGCTGTCCCAGAAACGACCAATGCTGACGATTACATATCGCAGAAAAGAGAAAAACTAGCAGATATACACGAGCTCATCAGGAGACGTACTCAATTGGCTAGCGACAAGATGAAAGCTCGGTATGATCTGCGAGCAAATACTGAAGGGTTCAAAGAAGGTCAATTACTGCTGCTACACAACCCACAACGAAAACGAGGCTTGTCTCCTAAATTACGGACTCATTGGGAGGGACCTTATCGGATCGTCACAAGGATTAATGATGTTGTGTATCGAATCCAAAAATACCCCGGCAACAAAGGTAAATTAAAGGTAGTCCACATCGAAAGGCTGGCACCTTATACTAGAGATGGAGAGACTCTTGTTCGGGACGAACAAGTTTAAGCGGAGGGCAGTGTAGCGAAATTTGGTTTATGCCAGAAAATTCTCGTAATAATTATTAAACGATATTAGCTAGCATCACTGACCGTAGAAAAATACTTGCATCACTGACCGTAGAAAAATACGTGCATCACTGACCGTAAGAAAAATACTTGCATCATTGACCGTAGAAAAATACGTGCATCACTGACCGTAGAAAAATAACACCATCTAGCGACATGTAGCATGTTTTCTGTACTATAAATGATAAAGTGGTACGACATTATCAACGTCGATAATCGCCATCTAGAAGACACTGGAAACGACATTCTGGATAATGGCGGATGGTACGGCATTATCAACGTCGATAATCGCCATCTAGAAGACACTGGAAACGACATTCTGGATAATGGCGGATGGTACGACATTATCGCCATCTAGAAGGCACTGGAAACGATATTCTAGACAACGGCAGATGGTTCGAGAAAATGATGACTTTAGTATAAAAGGCTGTCATATGAGCAGCAGAGACACAGTTGATATTGAACAGTTTAACACAGTGGATCTTAAGTGAGAACATTTGAATTTAAGTACTAAAGTGATATAGTGGATTTTAAGTAATAAAGTATAACGTTTGTGTATACAATTTGAATGTAAAGATTAAATAAACAATTTGTACTGTGTAAAAACTAATGTTTGTGATTTAAATAAACCATTTTATAATTAAATAAAGATTGCGTTTTTCTTGATTGTTACACAATCCAGTGATCGAACTCAGAAAAGTGTAAGAGATTGAAATTACTGTCAAAGGGACAGGAAATTTCGTAACAATGGGTGTCAGAAGTGGGATTGTGTAAAAAGAATTAACAATCAAATAAAAAAAAAATAAAAAATGGTTAAGTTTGATGAACTAAAAGTGGATCAACCAAAGAAGGAGTTGCAGCAGCTGAATCTGCATTCATCTGGCGGAAAGTTGGAGTTACAGAAACGCTTACGGCAGGCTCTTGAGGCTCAAGGGGTAAACCTGGAAGAGCATGAATTTTATAGTGATGCCTCAGAATCAACAGCGAAAATGGAGGAAGCTTCTGGAACGGCTGCAAGTGGTGAAGTTGTGGATATGTCGAAGTTCGAGAAAATGTTAATGGCGATGACGCAGGCAATGAGTCAGAACGCGCTGCAGATGAATAACAATATCCAGGCCGTTCGGGAAGAAATTGGTCAGAACGCGCTGCAAATCCAGACCGATCGGGAAGAAATTAGTCAGAACGCGCTACAGATTGATCAGAGGTTGAGTCAGAACGCGACGGAGATCCACGAGGCTGTTCGAACGGAGGTTGCCAAAATGGTAAATGGCCTCGATGCAAAAGTGATTGAGTTACGAGACGACGTTGAATCATTCAAAGAAAAAGCCCAAGATAAGTTTGAAAAAGTTCAAAGTAATCTTGAAAAAGTTCAAAATAATGTTGAAGACGTTAACAAAAGGATTCAACAGTTGGAAATAAGCGTACCAACCACTCAAGTGATAAGAGAAATTAGCGCAGAGAGGCTTAAGGCACCCACGTACGATGGAACAACGCCATTTAGTGTTTTCAAGCTCCAGTTCGAAACAACATCTACTCATAATCGCTGGGATAACGATAGCGCAGCAGCAGCGCTAATTGTGGCATTAAAAGGCGCAGCTGCAGAAGTATTGCAAACGGTCCCAGTGGCGGAGCAAAAGAATTACAAGGCAGTGATGGATGCCTTACAGCGAAAATATGGCAGTGACCACATGAAGCAGATTCACAGACTGGAGTTGAAAAGTCGTGTCCAGAAATCTGGTGAGTCCTTGCAGGAGTATGCTGCGGATATTGAACGATTGGCACACCTTTCCTATCCTGACGAGTTAAGTGTCGTAGCTGAAAAATTCAAAATAGAGGCGTTTATTGACGGCATACGTGACTCAGAGACAAAACGTGAGACAATGAAGAACCCGAAGATTACATTTAATGAAGCAGTCACGGTTGCTCTCATTCAAGAGACGATTGCGTTGACATGCCGCCCATCATTGAAAACTTGTCGGATGGAGGTGGAGGCTGAGAACAAAAATTCGTTGTTCGCCAGCAGTAGCTTCAACGGAAATTGCTATAACTGTGGCAAGCAGGGACACATGGCACGTGACTGCAAATCACGTCGTAAACGTTCCGCATCACGTTCACCAAGAAGAAAAATTGGAAATAGGGTGAAAGATGGCGAAAATGGTAGTGAAGAGCAGTCGTTAAACTAAAGAGAGTCAGTACAGCGGGGCGTGAGCTGACTCTCACTTATGATTGCCCCACAGTCTTAGTTTCGAAGCTCTGCCGAAATTCCAACAGCCTTACCATCGGTGGAAAAATCAACGAAAGACCATGTGAGCTAACTTTGGATACAGGCGCATCGCACTCAATTGTGAGGACAGATTTATTTAATAGACGACGAGTAATGCCATTAAATGGGATCCAATTGAGAACAGCGACAGGAGAAATTGCGCAAATAGTATGCAAAGTTACAGCAAGTGTTCTTATCGGCAAGAAAGCTGTGAAACATGATTTTATTGTTGCAAACATCACCGATGAGGTTATCATTGGCGTGGACTTCATGATTCGACACGGGTTCACTTTGGATCTTAAGAAAAAGACGTTAAGATATGCCAATGTAGAGTTGCCTTTAGACGTTGGCTGTGGACAAAAATTAACTATTGCAAGAGTCTACATAAGTGAGCGCTGTCGAATTGAACCCAACACCGAAGAAATTATTTGGGCAACAACAAGTGAAGACTGTGGGACAAGCCATCTGTGGGTAGTGGAAGCAGATAAGAAAAATTTTAAGAAAGACGTGATTATTGGAAAGACCCTAGTAAAAACAAGAGCGGACAGCAAAATACCAGTACGAATTTTGAATCCAACAAATAAGCCGAAATGGATGCAAAAAGGTAAAGTAATAGCGCAATGTGAGAAAGTTACGGCAGTTATAAATTGTGAAAATGACCAGCAGGACACAAAAGGTACAGCTTTGACAAAATCATCGGCCTTGGAAGTATTGACGAAAGAATGGACGAAGGAGTTGTCTGCCCAGAACAAAAATAAAGCAAAAAGGTTTCTGCAAAAGCATTGGCAGATATTTGCGTTCAAAGGAGAAAATAATGGCAGAACATCAGTTGTCAAACATCGCATTGATACAGGTGATTTTCAGCCAATTCGTCAACCCCCAAGGAGACTAGCACTCGCTAAGAGAGAGGAAGTAACGGGCCTTATAGAGGATATGGCGCGAGAAAAGGTCATTGCACCATCAGAAAGCCCGTGGAGTTCACCGGTCGTGCTTGTCAAGAAAAAGGACGGAAGTATGCGATTCTGTGTGGATTACAGAAAATTAAATGACGTCACCAAAAAAGACAGCTACCCGTTACCCAAAATCGATGATACACTGGATACGTTATCTGGAGCAACATGGTTTTCCACCCTGGACTTACAAAGTGGATATTGGCAGGTGGAAATAGATGACAAAGACAAGGCGAAAACTGGCTTTAGTATTGGGAATGGTCTATGGCAATTTAACGTCATGCCGTTTGGTCTTTGTAACGCTCCAGCTACGTTTGAGCGGTTAATGGAACGAGTACTCAAAGGACTACATTGGAAGACCTGTTTAGTGTATCTCGATGACATAATCATCATGGGAAAAGATTTTGATGACCACTTGAAAAATCTGGAGGAAGTGTTTGAGCGCTTGGAGACAGCTGGACTAAAATTAAGTGCGAAAAAGTGCTCACTTTTCCAGCGTGAAGTCAAATATCTGGGGCACAAGGTTACGTCAGAAGGAATACACACAGATGAGGATAAAATAAAAGCTGTGAAAAATTGGCCACGACCATCTAATCTTCATGAGTTGCGAAGTTTTCTGGGCCTATGCACTTACTACAGACGTTTTGTTCCTGGTTTCGCAAATGTCGCAGGCAGTCTACATGAGATGACACAGAAAAATCGGAAATTCGAATGGAGTGGTGCACAGGAAACTGCATTCCAAAAGCTGAAAGAATTATTGTCTACAGCGCCTATACTCGCGTACCCAATACTCGGCGAAAAATTTGTATTGGACACCGATGCGAGTGGCCATGGTATTGGAGGAGTTTTGTCCCAAGTCATCAATGGACAAGAAAAAGTCGTCGCATATTTCAGCAAAGTTCTGTCGAAGCCTGAGAGGAATTATTGTGTAACTCGGAGAGAGTTATTGGCAGTAATGGAATGCGTTAAACACTTCCATAAGTACTTATATGGACAGCATTTTCTCCTGAGGACAGACCATGCGGCATTAAGGTGGCTACTTCAATTCAAGGATCCAGAAGGTCAAATTGTACTGTGGATAGAGCGCTTGCAGAGCTATGATTTTACCGTAGAACATCGCAAAGGAAGCCAGCATGGAAATGCGGATGAACTTTCCCGTCGTCCATGTAAAATTGAATGCGGTCATTGTTCACGAACGGAAAGTAAAGCTGGAACAATTGATGTGCGCCTTTTGAACGTTTTGCCTGAAGAAAAGTGGACAAAAGAGGAGGTACAACGGGACCAGCGCAGTGATACAGATTTGGCAACTATAGTTAAGTATAAAGAGCTGGGTAGGAAACCGGCGTGGCAAGAAATATCAAGTGAAAGCCAAATCTGTAAAGCATACTGGGCGCAATGGCAAAGTTTGGAGTTGCATGATGGTTGCCTCTACCGAATCTGGGAAAGCGAGGATGGTAAAACTCGTTCAAAACTGCTGGTTATTCCAAAGGAAAAATTTAAGGAAATAATCAAGGATTATCACAATGGATCGAGTGGTGGACATCTGGGCGTAACAAAAACCACAGAGAAAATAAAGAAACGGTTTTATTGGGTAGGATGCCAAGAAACAGTTGCTGACTGGATCCGCCGTTGTGACCAATGTGCAATTGCTAAAGGACCAAGGCACCGCACTCGGGGAAAAATGCATCAGTATAACGTTGGAGCTCCCTTTGAGAGGATAGCCATGGATATAGCGGGACCTTTTCCAATTAGCAATGCAGGAAATAAATACATCCTTGTGGTAATTGATTACTTCAGTAAGTGGCCAGAAGTATATCCCATTCGCAATCAAGAAGCAAAAACAGTGGTGACATTTTCATCAAAAATTGGATTTGCCGATATGGAGCTCCCCTTGAGTTGCATTCCGACCAAGGACGAAATTTTGAGTCGGCACTTTTTAAGGAGGTTTGTGACATGCTTGGAATACAGAAAACACGTACCACAGCATTGCATCCTCAGTCCGATGGCATGGTCGAAAGGTTCAACCGTACTCTAGAGGAGCATCTGAAAAAGGTTGTTGACAAAGGACAAAAAGATTGGGATGAGCATCAACCAATATTTCTGATGGCTTATCGTTCGTCAATACACGATACCACTACAGTCACGCCAGCAAAAGCAATTTTTGGTACGGACTTAAGGCTTCCAGCAGATTTGAAGTACGGAGTAAGCGCTGTCCCAGAAACGACCAATGCTGACGATTACATATCGCAGAAAATAGAAAAACTAGCAGATATACACGAGCTCATCAGGAGACGTACTCAATTGGCTAGCGACAAGATGAAAGCTCGGTATGATCTGCGAGCAAATACTGAAGGGTTCAAAGAAGGTCAATTAGTGCTGCTACACAACCCACAACGAAAACGAGGCTTGTCTCCTAAATTACAGACTCATTGGGAGGGACCTTATCGGATCGTCACAAGGATTAATGATGTTGTGTATCGAATCCAAAAATACCCCGGCAACAAAGGTAAATTAAAGGTAGTCCACATCGAAAGGCTGGCACCTTATACTAGAGATGGAGAGACTCTTGTTCGGGACGAACAAGTTTAAGCGGAGGGCAGTGTAGCGAAATTTGGTTTATGCCAGAAAATTCTCGTAATAATTATTAAACGATATTAGCTAGCATCACTGACCGTAGAAAAATACTTGCATCACTGACCGTAGAAAAATACGTGCATCACTGACCGTAAGAAAAATACTTGCATCATTGACCGTAGAAAAATACGTGCATCACTGACCGTATAAAAATAACACCATCTAGCGACATGTAGCATGTTTTCTGTACTATAAATGATAAAGTGGTACGACATTATCAACGTCGATAATCGCCATCTAGAAGACACTGGAAACGACATTCTGGATAATGGCGGATGGTACGACATTATCAACGTCGATAATCGCCATCTAGAAGACACTGGAAACGACATTCAGGATAATGGCGGATGGTACGACATTATCGCCATCTAGAAGGCACTGGAAACGATATTCTAGACAACGGCAGATGGTTCGAGAAAATGATGACTTTAGTATAAAAGGCTGTCATATGAGCAGCAGAGACACAGTTGATATTGAACAGTTTAACACAGTGGATCTTAAGTGAGAACATTTGAATTTAAGTACTAAAGTGATATAGTGGATTTTAAGTAATAAAGTATAACGTTTGTGTATACAATTTGAATGTAAACATTAAATAAACAATTGTACTGTGTAAAAACTAACGTTTGTGATTTAAATAAACCATTTTATAATTAAATAAAGATTGCGTTTTTCTTGATTGTTACACAATCCAGTGATCGAACTCAGAAAAGTGTAAGAGATTGAAATTACTGTCAAAGGGACAGGAAATTTCGTAACAGTATTATTGCTTTGCCGACCCCTGTTTTAAAACATTTTCATATCTCAATTGAAGGTTCTAATGTAGCCGACAGGTGGCTGAAATAAAAATTTGACATTTGCACTTCAACTGAGGTATGTTGCCGTATCTTTTAACGAATTGCAATCGCGTTGACAACTTCTTAACGTACTTCTTACGTCTTGAAAAAGGAAATCCGTAACAAACCTGCTTTGTTATAAGACTTTTAGTTGACAGAACAAACAGGAAATGGATTTCAAGACAAAATTATTATCCCAAGCTGTTTGTAAAAAAAAATTTTTTTTGAAAAGAAAAAAGAACTGTGTATCAAATTGAAAATTTAGAATTACCCGTGTGGCACGACCCACGTAAAGCCGGGCAAAATCAAATATATATGACTTAAAGCGTTAGGGTTGAATTTTATCCGCGTGAAATGTTCCAATAAAATTTCCATTTAAATCCTCCAATTCATACAGCGCACTTCCAATTTTCCTCCTAATTCGGCACTTCAAAAACTTTCGGTTGAATTTAAAATTAATGCCTTTTGCAAAGTTGCTCTGGCTAATATTTTCTCTAAAAACCTCCTGGCCTACGCGATAATTGACAGGTTTAGATCGAGTGTTGTATGTTGTGATTGGTTTTTCGTGTGCAACTGTCAAGTTTTTTCAAATTTTTTCTCGCACTCGATTAAGGCGATCAGAATTATGTTCGATTTCGATATCACCAGTTTTTAAACAACTGAGCTTTTCGAGCAATTCATAAGACGAAGCATGCTGGCACATATTTTGTCCAAAAACAGCAAAATAGGGAAAACTCTTTATCGCTGAATGGTAGTCGCTGCGCAAAATCGAGAGAATTTGGGGTATATATCGATCCCAGCTACAATGATCAGTTTGATTTTCCAGAAAAATTCTTGGCTTCACAATGATTTCGCGGTTAGCACGCTCAGAGGCATTAGCCTGCGCTGAATAGAGGCCAGTTTTAATATGTCTTATGCCATAGTCAAAGAAAAATTGTTGCATATCTTTCGATATGAACTGTTTGCCGTTATCACTATGGATATACTGAGGAACGCCAAAATATGGAAAAATTTCCGTTTGAAAGAAATTGATTACATTTGTAGTGGTTGCAGCACGCATTGGCTTAAGAAAAATATATTTTGTTAAATGGTCAAGAGCAATAAAAAGAGAAGTGTTTTTGGTGGTTTTATTCATGGGATAAGGACCCAAAAATTCACAATAAAGTCACTGGAAAGGACGTTCGTTACAAAAGATTGACCCATAGGTGGTCGTAAAATTTTATTTGTTGGTTTGGAACATTTGCAAATGTCACAGTTTTCGACGTAAGTTCTTATGTCATTTACGATGGAAGGCCAAAAGTATTTTTGACGGACCCTCGCAAGTGTTTTGACATAGCCGCCATGACAACCAGAAATTGAGTCGTGAGCGAACTTTATAGCTTCTGTAGCCAAACTTTTTGGCAACCATAATCTCCACAAATTACTTTCTTCATTTTCAATTCCTCGCCTGAATTTGACACGCTTGTATACAAGATTTTCATTTAAATTGATGCACAAGTCTGGCAAAGAGGATTGATTTGCGTAAGTTTTGGTATTCAGTGGAATTGAATTCGGGAGAAGAAAGGTCGATATCTGACGTAAGTTTTGGTGTAGAAATTTCGTCTACATCGAAGCGAGACAAAGCGTCTGGAACTACATTTAGAGAACCTTTGCGGTGATCAATTTTAAAGTCGAAGCACTGCAATGCCAAACTCCAGCGCGCCAGTCGATTGTTTAAATCCTTCTGAGTCATAAGCCACTTAAGGCTCGAATGGTCAGTTATGACTCGAAAAGGTAATCCCTCAATGTAAGGGCGAAATTTTTTTATACACACCACTGCGGCCAAGCATTCCAGCTCTGTAACTGTGTAGTTACGTTGAGCTTTATTAAGCTTTTGAGACACGAAAGCAATGGGGTGTTCCTTGCCGTCATTATCAAGCTGCAAGAGAAGACCGCCTACACCAATACGAGACGCGTCACACTGAATGGAAAATTCACGAGAAAAATCTGGTTGAGCCAGCACAGGGGCTGAAGAAAGAGCAACTTTAATTTTCTTAAAGGACTCAATTGCATCGTTCGTCAACTGAAAACGACCTGGTTTCTTTTTGAGACAATCTGTCAATGGGCCAGCCAAATTTGAAAAATTTCTTATGAAGGATCGGTACCAATTGGCCATGCCAATAAAGCGTCTTACTTGACGAGGGGATTTCGGCTCAGGGAACTCTCCGATGGCTTTTACCTTTTCAGGGTCCACCTTCAAGCATTCATGACCTATGCGATAACCTAGGTACTTGATTTCCCTTTGGCAAAATTTGCTTTTGGCCACATTTATGGTCAGCTTAGCGCTCCTCAAACATTTTGCGACTTCGCGCAACAACTTCATGTGAGTGTCAAAATCTGAACTACAAACCAACAAATCGTCTAAATAGACGAATACATTTTCACGCAATATCGATGGAATGACCTTGTCCATCAGACGGCTCATTGTCTGTGGACCATTACGCAGCCCAAAGGGCATAACTTTATAATGATATAAAGGTCTTCCAGGGATAACAAATGCGGTCTTTTCTTTAGAGGATTCGGACAGTTTTATTTGAAGAAAAGCATCCTTCAAATCAATTCCGCTTATAAAAAATGTATCTTTTAGCTTACTTAGCAACCCGTTGATATGGGGTAACGGATAAGAATCCTTTTTGGTCAAATCATTGAGCTTGCGTGAGTCGATACAGAGCCTTACTTTTCCTGGTTTGCGCACCAAAACAGCAGGACTACACCATGGTGAATTCGATTCCTCGATTACTCCCATGCCCAATTGCCTATCAACTTCTTGGTAAGCTTCTTTTTGCCTTGGAGGTGACAGAGGAAAATGTCGCGATTTGACTGGCACAGCGTCTTCAGTGTCTATATGGTGCTCGAGTAAATTCGTACAGCCCAGACCGAGTTTTTCGAAAGAAGGAAACTGCAAAATAACTTTTTCAAGCTCAAGTTGTTCTTCTGGCGAAAGGATATGGAAATCAGGTGTTTCTGATGGGTCTTCACTGATACTAAGTGAATTTACTTGAGGAAAAATTTCTGAAGCTATAGCAAATGCTTGCCAAAAATCTACTCCAAAATACGCCTCTTGGCTGAGTGACGGTGCAATATAAAAATTAATGTTTCTTGTTACATTTTTGAAAGTAACAGCAAGGTCACAATAACCAATAACATTTTGCTTTTTACCATCAGCCGTAGATAGGAACGTTTTCAGAGGCTTTATAGAAATGTTGTGATTTTCCACAAATGTCAGGCAAGTTTTGCCCAAAACAGAACACTGGCTCCTGAGTCCAGCAAGCCAACTAAATATTCAACAAAGATTTTCACTTTGGCAAAAGGACGATCATCGCCGTTAACAGCAAGTTTGGTAGATTCTATTATTTTTTTGTAACTTTTGCGTTTTTTGTATCTTAGTCTGCACTTTTTTTGTTTTCTCAACTTTTTGTTGGAGCAGAGCTCATTTTTAAATATTCGATTTTTAGCTACTTCGTAGTGAATTTCACGATCTTGGAAATTTGAGATATCGGTGTTCGTTTGACACGCAAAGTCACGGCAGAAAGGTATCAAGATTTCAATTTTTTCAATATTCGGTGGAGATAAATTTGCAAAATTTGGTAAGTTTGAGTTTAATTTGAACTCGGGGTCGGTCGGGAAGAACGTGTGTCCCCGGTGGCCATCACGCTCTGTCTGTGGTTTTCCTGGTGGTACATTGTACGCACATATAGCTTTTTCGCTGACAAAGTCAAGCAAACAAAACATTCAAAACCCACAGAAGTACAGTCAGTGAAATAGCTATATTTGCGTACAATGTTTTTATATATTTCCCATAATAAAATGTTATTACGAAAATAACGGTAAAAAAAAAATATGCAGAATGCAAGCAGGTTTTGCAGAAAGTAATTTGGAATGTTGCTGTTGTTATTTGCTTTGAAAATAGTACCGTAGAGTGGCTTGGCAATGATGAAAAAAAAATTCACATTTTCATTTTGGGGGAAAAAATCTCCTGACCTCAAATGTGGGTTAACAGGCATTAAACTCATGTTATTTCTTTATCATATTAATACAAATCCACAGTAAAATTTTAAGCGAAAAAAATATTGGGGTTTTTGAGAAAATCAGCCTTGTTTTTTTTCATAAAAAGCGATATAACTCCGCCAATTTACAACAATTTTTTTTTGCGGTTTTTACAACCTTGTGGTGGACTAACAAATTATGTTGATTTGAAAACGCTAAGACAAACCTTAAGCTTGTTATTCTTGCAACTGGGGCAAAAGTTTCATTATAATCTATTTGATACACCGAACTGAAACCACGAGCCACAAGGTGAGCTTTATATTTTAATGATTTTCCGAATTCGGCATTTTCGATTGTAAAAACCCGCTTGGAATCAGCTATATTTTTGTTTTCTGGTTTGGACACGAATGACCATGCATTGTTTGTGAAAAGTGAATTTAGTTCTTCCCTAATCGCTTGTTCCCAAAGTTCTCTATCATGTCGGTTTTTAATTTCTTGATATGAATTAGGAACATCACATACCAGAGACTGAGCGCACATAAGATAATCTTCTGATATGTCATCTGTCTTATATGAAATATGAGGAAGATTTTTAATACGATCACACCTTCTTGGTTCTATAATCGTTTCCATAGTGGATGGACTATTATGAGAAAAAGACTTATTGTGTGAACTGTCAAGTTTATCATATTTTGTAATTTTTTCAGAAATTACTTCTTCATCATTTGCTATTTGTTTATCTGATTTATTTGCATCAGATTTCTGAGACTTATTTACTGATTTTGACTGTATGTCAGATGCATCAGTTTCTATACTGGAGTTTTCAAAATCAACCCCTTCCTGCCTGAGAACAGGCCTTGATTTTAAAAAATTTGTCTCATCCACAATAACATCTCTAACCATTATAAATTTTCCAGTCTCTACAATCCACACTTTATAACCATTTGGTCCATAGCCGACCAATATTGATTTACATGATTTTTCATTAAATTTCGATTTCATGTTTTTATTATGTACAAATTATAAATAATTATAATAATCCTTGGTTTTATTTAATTATTTTAATATTTATTTTGCACGTATGTGCTTAACTTGAATTCTGTTTAGAACTAAAAATTATAATTAATACAAACTTAAACCCAACCCATCCACACTCGCGCAATCTGCTGAATCGGCACTTGTTATATGATATTTTATTTAAAGCGGATGTTTGCAGTAGCGTAAGCATTTTGGTCGGTCAATGCTTTTATGTCGTAACTTATGTTGACTTACATAAACGGTAGAGCCAAAAACTTTCAAATATTTTATTTGTGGCTTTTTACCATGCCACAATTCATATGGTGTTTTACTTTGCTTTTAGGCTTTTGTAGGAGCTATATTAATAAAAAACGTAGCCGTTTGAACGGATTCTCCCCAAAAAGATTTAGGTAGACTAGCACCTAAAATCATTGCACGAGCCTTTTTTGTTATAGTCCTCACCATTCGCTCTGATACACCGTTTAATTGTGGGGTTCGAGGAACTGTAAGATGATAACTTATTCCCTTTTCAACACAATAATTCTTCATCTCATTTGATAAATATTCACCTCCATTATCAGAATAGAGATTAACTATTTTTAAATTAAAATGAGCTTCACTTTTTGCACTATAGTCTTTAAAAACTGAAAACACATCTGATTTATATGTAAGTAGATATGTAACACAGAAGTGTGTGTTTTCATCTATGAAAAATACAAATTAGTTTTTATTATCAATTGTTGCACGAGTGATTGGACCACAAACGTCAGAGTGTATAATGAACAATGGTCGTTTCACATAACTTTTATTTTTACGTTCATTAAATGGTAATCTCGCCATTTTACCATTTATACATGCTTCACATAAGTTATCAATGGGTGTTATTTTCATTATTTGACCAATTATTTGAGACAATAAGAAGTTAATTTACATATGTCAATTTTGATTTCAATAATAAATAAATTTCTCAAAGGTTTACCTTTAATTATTACTATACCATCTTTGTATTTTATATTAACTCCATTTTGATCAAAAATAACGGTCATACCAGCTTCTTGCATTTTACACACAGACAGCAAATTGTATGGAACATCCGGGCAGTAGAGAACGTCATCAATTGTTCCTTCAATATCCAAATTGCTGATAACATGGATACTACCTTTCTTTACAGCAGAAATAAAAGCTTAGCAATAGACATTTTTATGTGATCTTATGGGTCAGTTTAGATAATTAATTGTTGTTGACACTGAGGTTTTCTGACCAGAACTTTTAAATTGCAAAATTAATTAAAACATTAAAATTTTCAATTTTTCACCGACGTTTCGTCACTTTTTTGGTGACATCTTCAGGGTATAAAAATGTTTTTTTATTTTAATCTAAAAAAATTTTAATATTAGAAAAAACAAATCAATGAAAAATTACAAATAACACAATTTTCTTATATATAAGTTACACTCACATATTAATTTTGTAAAAACTACATTTAGTTGTTTTAAAAAAACACTGCGTTAAAAATATAAATTTTAAATTTTGAACAAAATGAAAAAAAATTACTTATGGAAAAAACTGTCTTTATCGTAGGACTACTGTATAATTATTGTTAATGTAGTCTGTGTCTTCTTTGTAATTTATTGCCTCGTTCCCTTTTTGCTGTATTCTAAGGCATTCCAGTGTTAGTCTTCTATTTGCCTTGGTTTCAATATCCAAAATGTTTACAGCATCGAAATCAGCTGTGTGGTTCGTTTCTAACATATGTTGTGCTAGCGCTGTTGTTCTTTTTTTGTTTTTTATGTCATTCCTATGCTCCGTCATTCTTGTTTTTAACGATCGTTTCGTTGTTCCTATGTATACTTTGTTACATACATCATTTAGCGCGCCTTTACATTTCACCTCATATACGACGTTGCTTTTTTCGTCGTCGCTTAGTTTGGACTTTGTTCTGGTGAATATGCTGTTAAGTGTCATGTTCGTTTTATATGCAAACGATGCATTCTCCTCAACTCTCATCATAGTCCTTATATGTGTGTTATTTGTTAAGTTCGGAATATATGTGATGCTGTAAAATTTTCTCTTTTCAGTGTTGCCAGTTTGTTTCATTATGCTTAATGATTGGACGTTTTTATAATTTTTAGAAATTTTGTCAACAAGTGAGTTTATAAGTTTGTTAGGGTAATCATTGTTTTTAAATATTGTTTTTATCTTTAAAACATTTTTGTCCAAAAATTGAGTGTCCGTCAACATAAAAACTTTGTTAATGATGTTATTTGCAGTGTTTATCTTATGTTGCAAAGGTTGTGTGGAATGGAAATTAATTAGTCCTCCTGAAGAAGTGATTTTTGTATACCATTCAAATGATATTTTGTTATTTTGTCTATGTAATTTAACGTCCAAATAAGAAATATTTTTATTTTGTTCAGCTTCTACGGTGAATTGTAATTTGCTGTGAAAATTGTTAAGTGTTTTTAAAATAATGTCCATGTCTCTTTTTTTAATAATGGCAAAAATGTCATCGACATATTTGCACAAAAAACCTAATTCAATGTTTTGATTTTTTAAAATATCTATAGTGTAGTCAAGTAGATTGTCTAGTATAATGTCTGCTATGGTGGGTGATAGTGGATTGCCCATAGGCATACCATATATCTGATGGTATACTGTGTTGTCAAAATTGAAATAATTATTATCTTTTAAACAAAAATCTAAAACATTCAGTCCTACGATAAAGACAGTTTTTTCCATAAGTAATTTTTTTTCATTTTGTTCAAAATTTAAAATTTATATTTTTAACGCAGTGTTTTTTTAAAACAACTAAATGTAGTTTTTACAAAATTAATATGTGAGTGTAACTTATATATAAGAAAATGGTGTTATTTGTAATTTTTCATTGATTTGTTTTTTCTAATATTAAAATTTTTTTAGATTAAAATAAAAAAACATTTTTATACCCTGAAGATGTCACCAAAAAAGTGACGAAACGTCGGTGAAAAATTGAAAATTTTAATGTTTTAATTAATTTTGCAATTTAAAAGTTCTGGTCAGAAAACCTCAGTGTCAACAACATAGACATTTTTGTTGGCGTCTACAGCTCGATGAAACTATCAGTAAGATCTTTCCTGTTAATTAGATGGTCTGATGCTCCGGAGTCTAGTATAAATTCAATTTTATCGGTTACGCCACTAGTGTAGTAATCTCCAACCATAAACGAAAAACCACAGCTTCCTTCATTAGATGTTAAGAGTTCAGTTGATTGTATAGTCTGTACTGTTTTATTTCTTTAAGCGTTCTTATTTTGATGTCCTCTTTTATAATAAAAGCAATCTGCGTTTTGTGTTCTTTTCTGCCACAGTAAAAACTTTTGATGTTAATTGATTTTTTTGATTGTTTGCTTTTAAAATGATTTTCTTTAAACTGCCCTTGATAACCTTTGTGAGTTCTAGCATTTGATCAATTCTTCCTTGTTGAGATCCTTTTTTCAGCATGAAGGATTTTTGCACTGGTATCTCGACCCTCAGTAGCTATTTTAATTTCTTGATCAAGCAGTCTTGTTTTGACAAAGGCCAGAGTTAGATTTTCTTCAGAAAGAGTTTCGATCGCAGTTATGATTCCATCATATGAAGCAGGAAATGTAAGTAAAAGATGAGAAACCTTGTCAGCTTCTTTTAGCTTTGCACCTGTAGTTAGAAGCTCCGCAATCAGATCGTCAAATGTTGCAAAGTGTCTTGCTAGGAACACGTCACCTTGAAGTTTTAATAAGAGTATTTTTTTTCGAATGGCCAATTGGGTTGTAAGACTTTTGCGCTCATAAATCCGATCTAGATTTTTTATTATCTCTTTTGCAGAATTTTCAGGCTTTGCAAATCCTAAGAAGGAATCTGACAAATATTCAACAATAACACCTTTTGCCATTTTTTCGGCTTTTTCGCATTTTTCTTTTCTTTCCGGCGTCATTTCATCTATAACTTTTATAAGATTCATTTCTGTTAGCAGAGCACGCATTCGTAGATTCCATACACTATATTTTTCGCCATCAAATGGCTTTATTTTTCTTTTCCATTTTATTTTTCAGCACAAACTAATTTTTAGCGAATTCTCAATTTTTCTGCGCGTGTTAAAAAAATTGTAACACACAAAAATTTCACCATTAAAATACAAGCAAAAGTGAAACTCTTTCTAGAACTCTGTAGAACAAACAAAACTGTAGCGTCTTTTAGTGTATATTATTTATCTCTTTCATTCATACGTATGAAAATAGTTTTATTAAAAAAAAACTTATTGTACAAGCCCACGAATGTAAAACCCTTTCGCTCACACTTCGTGAAGTCGGCGTCTGATAATTTTATAGTTTTATTAAATATATTTTTAATTATTTTAAATGCACGTAAACTTTAATTAGCGTTTGACTGGGCCCATAACCTATAAAGCAGTCTATTTTATATCTTATCTTATGATCTCTTTATTTTATTTGGAACACACAAGAAGGCCTGCGGCTCTATTGACTATACGAGTATAACTAGGATATACGCAAAAAGTAATAGATTTAGTTTTTGATACATATACATACTAATGAGCATATTCAAACCAACAGTCCTGCCTCTTCGGGTAGGTGTTCCGGATGTTGTATGAACTCCAGCGATGGAATGTATAAGTCGAAACAGCCCATTTTTCCATTAAAACTTAGTTTTTTGCCCGTACTTTTTATACCAATTCCCATTCACATGTGACCAGTACTTCATGAGATATGAATAATTTGATTTTGGAGGCCGTGTTACTGCCCATTTTTCTAAACCAAACTTTGCAAAAACCTTCCATAGACCATTAGAAACATTTAAAAACAATTACAAAATCTTCGTTAAAATTCAATATAAAAAATACTTTTGTATGAGGGCTATCCTAAGCATATGCCTCTATATATAACAGCCACTTGGTGTATATTCCATGGAAATCCATTAAGAGGTTTTCCAGAAAATTATATTTTCAAAACATGTTCGTATGAGGGCCACCCTAAATATGCACCTTACATAAAAGTTTTATAACTTAAGCTTTTCCACTTAATATAAATGACACGTGGTGTAAATTTCGTGTGAATCGATTGACCGGTCTTCGTGAAAATAATAGTTTAAAAATATGTTTGTATGAGGGCCACCCTAAATACATTTTTTATTTCCTAAGCTATTATTCTTAATAAAAAAGCCATGTGGTGTAAGTTCCATGTGAATCTAGTAAGTGGTTCTGGTGAAAATGCTATTTTAAAAATATGTTTCCTAAATGGAAGTTTTGCAGCCTAAGCTATGCCTTTTAATATAAAAGCTACGTGGTGTGGATTCAGTGTGAATTGATTGGCCGGTCTTCGTGAAAATTTTATTTTTAAAATATTTTTGTATGAGGACCACCCTAAAGATGCATCCTAAGCCTGTAGCCTTAGCTATGATTTTCAATAAAAAAGACACGCGGTGTAAATTCCAAATGAATCGATATATGTACTGGTCTTTGTGATAATGCTATTTTAAAAATATGTTTGTATAAGGGTCACCCTAAATAAAAGTTCTATAAACTATCCTATGTCCTAAGTTAGACCAAGTTACAGACATAAGCCCAATTTCATACAAATTGTTTGAATAGTTCCAGAATTTACCTGGAACAAACACCGTGACACAAGATTTTTATATATTGAGATGACATTTAACCAAAATTTTTAATCAAACAAAGACGAACACCCTATATTTTGCACTTATTATATGAACAAAAAAGCTAAGACACTTACCCCATGGTAGATTTTCTGTCATTGCACTGATCTATGCGAAGCATTTTGAAGCCACTGCAAAATATTTTTAAAGAAACAGCCGACGACATTGAAGCTTAGCAACAACTGCAATACGTTACCGTTACCTCTTCAACTTTGCATTGTAAAGCCATCGTATTTCACGATTTTAAAAATAGTTTCTAAATAAATGAAGCTAACACTAATAAAATTTTTGAAAAATGATATTTAACTTTTGACACTTGTTGCTTTTTTATGCAATTGAAAAAGCATTACATGAAGTTGCATTTAATTTGCAACAGAATAAAAACAAAATAAAGTACTTCCACACTACACTTGCAGCAACAATGCCAGCTCTGCCGACGGCACTGCATTCATTTGGATTTGCATTTTCTTGCAATTGAACTTAAACATTTTACTAAATTTATTACATTAAACTCACGAAAACATCAATTTAAAAGTTTTTAATAATATTAATAAAGGATACGATTTTGAAGAAATTGACCCGCATTTACACATTGGAGCTGCCAACACTGTTACTTAGAAGTTGTGAAATTGTTTTGCTCAAGTAAAAAAATTAAAATAAATTAATATAAGTCTTTGTTTCATCATTAAAACTAAAAGAACTAATCCTTTATAAACATTAAGTGTGAAACCAAATAATCTTTATTAACATGCCGAGAACCAAAAAACTAAATCTGAAGTTTCCTTGTGTAGGGTGTAAGAAAGAATGCCTTGATGGTCAGATGATCCAGTTTCTTCTATTATCTCGATAGCTTCCGATATGAAAATTTCATTATCAAACGTGGACATACATAACTTCAATGAATGTACTGAAGAGTTATAGTGCTACAGACAAAAATGGTAACTCTAATGAAAAGGTTATAATGAAAGTTTCTCTTAAGAATGGCCTGTTAAGAGATGCAATTTTAAAAAATAAAAAAGCTTTACCAAGACGGTCATTGGATTTACTTCCGTATGCTGGTAACCTGAGAAAATTTGGTTACACATCTGTGTACTCACATCATGGTCGTATTTTTACCAAGCTTGGTGCTGATTCACAACCCATTCTTTTAAGTAATAAAGCTGCTATAGAGTGCCTGATGAAAAAGTGAATCAATTCATCGGGAGCTGAAGGAACTGCTCATATCAATCCTCTTAATTAGAGTTTAAGTTTAATAACTAAGTATTAAGTAGTATTTTTGAATTTTTCATAATGGATTTTAACTGTAATGTAATTTTAACTGTCTAAGCCAGCGATTCTTAAACTGTGGTCCGCGGACCCCTGGGGGTCCGCGAAACTATTCCAGGGGTCCGCAAAACAATTTTGACATCAATAATTTTACATCATCAAACTTTTTGCTTTATTCAAACAACTTATTTATTAAAAATTCTACATGACCATGACTTTTTGAATGATTGCACATATTTTCAAAAAACAAAGTGTGCATTTACTTTTGTTCAAACCCTGAATACCCAGCACCAAACAGTTTCCACTCTTGGCACTGTTTGACGACATAATCAGTTTTTATAAATTTCATTTTGAGACTACAAGGTGCAGGTTCAAATAAACTTAAAGTTGAAAATAAAATAGAAGCGATTATAAAAAAAAACGAGAAAATGTGTATGAGTCTTTTTCAAAACTCAGCGATTTTTTAGAATTTTCTAATAAAGATCTCGGCGGCTGCATTTTGTCGAATACTTAACCCATTAAGAGTTAAGACCTTTTAAAATCAAAAATCATCGACTATGTGAATTTCGTTTTTATGAAAATGACATAAAATGCTTATAAAATATGAAAAAAATAAAAAAAAATTTCAATCAGTAGGTTTTTAAGCCTGTTCCAAACTGGGACAACGGCAGAATATATGAGCATTCTTTAAATTTTTTGTAATTTTTTTCATTCAACTCGTTAAAACTATGAAAACTTTAGTGTTTTGCTTTGCAAATCAAGCGCAAACTTTTTAAATTTTTACACAAAACGCTTCCAACGAAAACTATTTACTTTAATAAGGAACTAATTCGTTAAAGGTATTTTATTATCTTATATGTTCAATTGAACCCTAAAAATGATATAGCCAAAAGTGCTACTAAATTCTGGCTTGGACTTTTGAGAACGGGTCGAATTTGTTCATTTTTTATATTTTTAATTATAACTCAAAAACCATCCATTTTTTATAGAAACATATTATATTAGATTTATTGTAGGGAATTAAATTTCCTATCGAAATGATTTTTTATATTGTGGAAAAAATTAGTTTTTCAACAAAATAAGTTAAAAAACTATTGAAAAAAAAACGTAAAATTTCACGTTTTTTAATTTTTTCAAATTTTTGAGTACAACTTTTTTTTGAGTGTATTTAGGGAATTTTTTTGTTTCCAAAAAAAAAAGGTGACGTAGTTTCCGTCAAATTGAAGGCTCACAAAAGTATTTTGGATAAAAATTGACTGAAATACAGTTGTGCTAAGTTACCTACTTTTGTATGATTTTAGTAACACAGGACGACAAAAAATAAAAAAAATCCAAAACTAGTGACCAGACTTATCATATCCGAAGAACTTTGATGCGTTGAATCCGAATCCGAGCTCAGAATTTCTCCTATACGTCAGGTTTTCGAGATATTCTAACCTAAAAGTGCAAAAAACACGGTTTTTGGCTATATTTGAGCTTATTTTGCATCGCGAATAATTTTTTTTCAAACTGGTTGTGCCATCTGAAAGTATTACTCTTACCTTTCAAAAACCTTTTTAAAAAATGTTTGCCTCTATAAATGCTAAATACAGAGAGATATATGGTATAAGTATCAATATTTATTAGAAAGTAGTGTCTGCAGGCTTGTCAACTTTTGGATCTTCAAAAACCGGACATAAATAGTGTTGAAAAGACCTTTAAAAACCGAAAAAATTAAAGCAAAATAAAAATACTTCGTTCTTAATTTCGTCAGATAACCGGACATTTTATGTCTGGTTGAGTTTGACAACGGTTGGCAAGCCTGAGTGTCTTTGTCATTATTGAGCCAGAAATTAAGCTAAGAACGACGTGAAATGTCTAGGGTTGGGATGGGGTCCGCAAAAAAAAATTAGCTCGATAAGGGGTCCTCGGACTACATAAGTTTAAGAACCCCTGGTCTAAGCTATAACTACAACTTTCTACATTCACAAGTTACAAGACCTTGTAGCAAAAGCTGCATTGACCATGTGTTTTCGAATGGTTATATTTCAACAAAAATTTCTACAATTACTTGCGATATAAGTGACCATGTATTAATTTATGCTACCCTCAATTTTTCTGTAAATCCTGATTTGAATAATGAGATAATTTTAAGAAAAATCAATTATACAGCAATAAAGCGAGAAATTCAAGCTTTTACTTCAACCTTAAATAGCAATTTCGTTAACTGTGATCTTCTTATTAACTCATTATTATCAATTGTTAAAAGAAATACGCAATTCAACAAAATTCAAATTAAAGTGATGCAAAATAGAATGCTTAAAAATGTTTTTAATCTCTCTTATCGTTATCACTCGATAGACTTATACTCAAATTTTCGTATACTGCCAAATTATATTATATTCTTAGGTTTCAATTATTGTGCTATATTCACAAAATATCAAAAAAATTTAATTCCCAACACTGTTTAAATAATGAGTTTTCAACACTCCTACATCACTATAAATAGAGACAACTTTGTTGTTTCTCGTTCAATAAATAGTACTTCATCAAAATATTTCTCATAATGGCGTAATCTGGTATAACGAGCTTGATAGATCCTTAAAGGACTTAAATAATATGATGCTATTTAAAAAAAAAAAAAAAAAACTAAGAGAATTTTTATTAGATATGTCCAGACTTATATCTATATTTAAAAAAAAAGTGATTAAATGTTTTAAAGTTTATTTTCATTTTTAAAGTTACTTGTGTAAATATTTAAATACATACATATATTGTATATAACTCAATTTTGTTATTTAGTTGCTATTATCTTTAGTTCATTAGACCTTTTGGTTGAACTTTTCATTATTAATTAAATTATTGTATAGAGACTGGCTTTAATAAAATAATAAAAAAAAAAAATTAAAACTAACAGCTGATGTCAGCTAATTGGGGCTGCCAACTGTTAATAAAGGATAATAATGACTGTAGTGGTATTTTATGAAAAATAGTACCACGGAAATTTATGCAAAACATTTATATGAAGTCTTACATTTTTTTTATGATTTGATGTTCTCATAAGTTATTTTGACAACGTATAATGCTGCTACATATTTTACTTGCCTTAACTCTGAGTACCAGGAGACCGGTTTTTCGTTTTGAGGTTGAAACATTCGAAAAAATATGCAATTTGTTAAAAAAAAGTTGAATAAGTTGAAATATTTAAAAAAATTGAAAAGGGTTGAAAAGCCAAAAAAAAATTAAGAAAGTTTTTGATAATTAGATAGATACATATCGATGTTGATGAAACAGTTGTGTTCATGAAAATAGTAGTGTTGCAAAACATAACTGTTAAATCTCTTTTCGAAAATATTTTGCCTAACGAATTGAACACCTTAGTAAAATTTTCGTAGGACTGAATAAAAAGAACAGAAAAGCAAAAAAATCCCGATACTTTTGTTTCGTGTTGTCTTGTTCGTGATGCATTTACATAGTCCAGTCATTTAAGCAAAAAAAAGGGTCAATATCGGAACGAGGGATAATAAGCTGTAAACTCGTATACATATACCCTAAATTTCATGTTCTAAAAGTTGTCTCAAAAGCCTCATAAAATCTCGTGTCTGCGTCGTAAGTTATTCAAGGTCAAAGGTTTCGCGTTTATCTCGGTTTCTATAGCTCCAATTATGTTAACATACGTAACAACTGTAGAGCATAAAATTTCCAACAAATTTTGACTTGAAGAATTTTTCATACACCCAACCGTTTTTGAGACAGAGGGCAGAGAGCCTGCAGTGCTCTGTCATACTTGCATTAGCAAGGTCAACCGTGAATTTCAGTGAATAATACCTTGTATAAAGTTACTAAATCATCGAAATATCATTAACAACAAATAATTTGTACTATTTATTAGCTAAAACATTATAGTAGAGGAGCCCACGATGCTAAATGTGGAGTTACTCGAGCGTCGCGGGGACCTATTGGATTTTGAAGATTAGGTGGTAGGAAGAAAAAAAGGTAATATAATGTTTAACCCTTCACCGGTGGGGGAAGTCACTAAAGGCTTTCAAAAATGTAAAAAAAAACATGGACATGGATTTACTCGAGCGCGTCAGATATTGATGGTGTATATGCTGGGACATGCCTCTGATGACGGTGATATATTAATCTGCCGATTTGAATGGTGGGCGTGGCCGTACGGATGAGTTAAAAATGGAAAAAAAAACATTTACTCGAGCGCGTCAGATATTCATAGGGGATGTTAAGTGATCCCAAATGAAGCTCCCATTCCTTAGACTGACGATTCGGATGTGACGCAAGCGAGTGGCCACCTTTCGAAAATGCAAAAAAAAAACGATATTTGTAGTTACTCGAGCGCGTCAGATTTTTATACAGACGGTTCAGCTTGATGTCCTGGTCATGCTGATTCATGATCTGACGATTATCTGGAGGAGTTTGCTTAATCTGACCGTTTGAAAAATTTTTTTTTCATGATTTTTTTTTCTTTAATTTTAAAAATCCCAATCAGTGATGCCATTTGGGTTTTGTGAAAATGTATAGAATCGAGACTTGAAATGTACTTTTAGAGGCCGAATGTCCTTTTTGTCTTGAACATCCAATTTAATTAGATTTATCTATAGTTTCTAAAAAAAAAATCTCATTTTGCCACCTGAAAAACCTTAACAAAATGCACACATTGCGATTATTTAGAAAAAAAGATTATTATCATAAACTGTCCAAATGTACCGAAAATGTACTGAAAATGTTCTGAAAATTATTTAAATGTACTAAAAATTACGATTTTTTAGAACGCACTCGCTGAAGAATGGCGTATGAATAAAAGCCCTTCAGCAATCCTCGAAACGTTTAGAAACAGATGCTCATGAAAACTATTAATCAACCTTCCTATTTTATACCAAAAATCGGTTATTGATAAATTTCGGACATTATCTTATCTTATAGTGGCAATATAAATTTCGAAATTGGTAATAAGTACATATTGAATTTGTCTTTCCTCCTATGTTCCACATACATTTTGACGCAAAAGAAAATAGTACCAAAAAAAATGGGTTTCCGTACTATGGTATTTTAGCTATGAAAATAGTATCAATTTTGGTACTAAAGTACCGTCTGTGCCAACACTGGTGGGGACGGTTCGTGAGTGTGAGAGAGATAGGCACGGAGTGGGGAATACATAAGGTGACCATCCGTTCCGTATTTCCCGGCACAATGTTGTATTTCAGTGTGATATTTCGGATTTTTTTTTTTTTAAGAAATACGGGACGTAAAAAAAAGAAGAATAAGGAACAACTAAATTATTTGTATATTAAGTTCCTAAAAACCAAAAAATTTAGCTACACGCGCTAAACTTTAATGACGATTTTTGTTGCTTCGGCTTGTGGAAATCGGGAGATTATATGTTTTCCGTTATCCTTGAATTATTTCCTTCAAAATAAAAAAAAATTTGACCGCGCTAGAGTAAATCCAGGTGACGTTTTTGTGACCCTGCCACTCCCTTGCGTCACGGTCAAATCGTCAGATTAGTGAAATGTAGGCTCTTTAGCATGTAATTAACCCACCATGTCTTAATCTGACGCGCTCGAGTAAATCCAGCTATCGATTTTTTTTTACTATTCTGACCGGCTTCCCTACACTCGCGGCACTATATAGAGGGCTAATATTCGGTAGATGTACTCAACAAGGTGCAAGGTATCCCCCATATCTTAATCTGACGCGCTCGAGTAAATCCCGAAATCCCCGCTTGGGCTCCCCTACTATTATATTCAATAAATAACACAGGCCAACAAAATTAAACGAAAATCCAGAACCAGAGACCAGACCTGACATACCCGAGGGTCTTTGATACGCTAAATCCGAATCCAAGCTCAGAATTGCTCCTTTACGTCAAGTTTTCGAGATATCCTAACCTAAAAGTGCAAAAAACACAGTTTTTGGCTATATTTGAGGTTATTTTAGATCGCGAATAATTTTTTTTTTCAAAACTAGTTGCGGCATCTGAAAGTACTGTTTTTTTTCTTTAAAACTCATTTAAAATTATGTCAATATCTTTTTTTTTTCTTTGAAATTTATTTCAAAGGCCTACATAATCCAGTATGGCAGGATGAATAGAAAACTTTAATTTATGATATCTCGGTGTAGTGATGTGTCAACTCGGAAATATTCCAAACCGAGTTGAAAATTCACCCAAATCGAGTTCAACCGAGTTGACGAAGTTGAAAATTCAGCGAAACCGAGTTGACCGAGTTGATAATTCAGCGAAACCGAGTTGAAAATTCAACGAAACCGAGTTCAACTCGAGTTACCTAAACCGATTTTGTAGGAAAAATATGAGTGTTCGTTTCATTTAAAACAATGTTATAACCACGGTTGCCACTTTGGTCCAATTGGACCAAAAGTGGTCCCTTTTTCCACGTTTGGTCCACTGGTCCTTCTTTTTTTGAGTTAGTCCTTTTTGAGAAGTGTTAAAAAATAACATTCGCAAAAATGTCGGTAAAATGCGCAGTTAGTAAACGGTCGCACCGCTTTTTCTCAGCCATTACGCAACATAATCGATTAATTTTTTTTGTTGAAAATGTTGTGAAGAGAAGGGGGACATATATACTTATTTTTTCAACAGTAGGCGGTGCCACGCCCCTAACAGGAAAAATTATTTTCACTGCTAAGTAATTGGACTGATTCTGATGAAATTGGTACATGTTGACTCCTAGAAAAAGGTATTTGTTTCAAAGTGTACGTTGCCACGCCGCACAGTGTAACACTTTCATATAAGCTGCGGCCAAAACTATAAGGAGTTGTCGTAGAGTAATGAAATTTGGCATGGACTGTTTTTTTGTAAAGATCAAGAAATTTTGTGAAAATGAATAAAATCGGTTCATAATCAAGTATAGCTCCCATACAAAAAAAAATTTTTTTTTTAGAAAATTTCACAAGTATTTTTCATTCTTCTTTAAAAATAAGGCTGAAAAAAATGTGGTCAAGTTTTTACCTTCTTTAAAAGGAAATAAGAAACCATTTAAAACCTGTTAACAGCTTTCACGTATTTTTGTTATTTTTTTGAAAGTATACATATATACGGGGGTTTCTGGGGTCGCTGAATACGAATCCAAAGTCAGAAATTTAAAATTTAAGATGGCGGACCGAATATGGCGGAAACTCAATACCCTAATCGACCATATTGTGTCCGCCATCTTGAATTTTAAATTTATGACTTTGGATTCGTAATCAGCTTCCCCAGAAACATCTGCATACAAAATTTGGTACTAATCGGTTGATTTTTAAACAATATGTCCGCCACATTGAATCCGCCTTTTTGAATTTGAAAATTTTTAAAATATAGCCTCAGATTCGTAATCAGTGCCCCTAAAAACGCCTGTATAACAAATTTGGTACAAATCGGTTGATGTTTAAAAAATACGTCCACCATCTTGAATCCGCCATCTTGATTTTGCAAATTCTGACTTCGGATTCGTGATCAGTGATCCCTAAGACCCTTGCATACCGAATTTGGTGCAAATCGGTTAACTTTCAAAAATTCGGCCACCATATTGGATTTTCGACCGCAATTTTGGATCTGTCAACCAATTTGAGCCAAAAAACGATCCGATCACGAGCACGATTCGAAGTTTCCCTGGCTGATGTACAAAATTTGAAGTTCTTAAACTTTACATATAATTTGTATGGATTTTAAATAGAATTTACCATTTTAAATAGAATTGTCCATCGTGCAGGGCCCTGTCCCCGTCGGTGTTTTTCGACAAAATTAAACAATTTGGGGAAAATCTTAACAATTTGAATATTAATTTCAGAGATATTCTAAATAATTATTTAGACATAACTCCCCAAATTGAAAAAGCCTTAATGAGGCTGTCTCACCCGATGTTAGTTCGCTTCAAAATAAAACTATTACTGAGGCTGCAATGGTTTTTACTTCTACTCCTTCGATCTCTACTCTACCCAAGCAAGCTATTTCTCTGAAGAAGAAAAGAAAACTTAAACGAAAATTAAATAAGAATCGTAAGTCGAATGTTAACTTGGGTAGTGTGGGGGGGGGAGTGACACAGCTGCTAATCGTGAAGTAACTGCCTTAGATCCCCCTCTAAATACCTCTCCGTCTACTTCCAACTTTCCTGCTTCTGCTCCTATAAATAATCCTCCACCCCTTTCCTCCACTATCGATACTCTATCCATTTCTGTTATTCCTAATCCGCCAGGAGTTGTTACGATTGGTGGTTCTGTGGCACCTGTCTCCTTAATGCTAACACTACCACTGACAATGTTATAAACTATATCAGACAAAACCAAATTATTCCTGCCGATGCCTTCGTTTCTTGCAGGAATATCGGTAATCAACCAACTCATTCATCTTTTAAAATTACAGTGGCATCTTCTCATGTTTCTGCCATTCTAAATTCTAATGTATGGGTGGATAATATCTTTATTTCAGAATTTAAGTCGAAAAAAAATAATAAGACTGTCCGTTCCAATTCAAAAAACTGAAGCGGCTATCCCTTTACTATCAAAATGTAAGGGGTTTGTGTTCTAAGACGCATGACATCTTTTTAGCCACTCAGAATTTTTCTGAGGATATTATCGTTTTTACCGAAACTTGGTTAAATAACACTTTTCTCAATTTGGAACTTTTTGACAATAGTTTCAATGTTTTTAGAAAAGACAGACACTTGGAAGACATTTCTTCTGTTGGTGGAGGTGTCTTAATAGCCATAAAAAATAATTTAACTAGTTCATTAATCGAAATTGCCTGCGCATCTAATATTGAACTATTATGCGTTAAAGTTACATATTGTAACTCCAATATTTATATTCTTAACGCTTATGTTCCTCCAAATAGTAGCGCAGATGTCTACGAATGTCTTTCGATGTCCATACATAATAAATGAACTAGACACTAATGACGACATTTTATTGTTAGGTGATTTCAATCTGCCTGACCTTAAACGGACTCCTTCGGATGATGGTACATATTTTTATGCATCGTGTCCAAAAACTCGACAACAACAAATTTTTGTTGACGAAATACTTTCAAGTTTACAACAAGTAAGTTGTATAACTAATTCTCATGGACGACAACTTGACTTAGTCTTGGCTGCAAATAGTAGTAACGTTGTTGTGAGAAATGCTATCCATGCTCTTTCTACGGTTGATTCCTATCATCCACCTTTGAGTATTGTGTACCAATCTGACAATGAAAATTTAATTAATGCATGTTCTTCCATCAATATTTATGAATTCAATTTTAAAAAAGCTGACTTTTTAAAGTTGAATGAGAATTTAAGGAATAAATTAAACGACCTTATTATTTTGTTTAATAATACGAGTAATTCATTTGATGAGTGCATTAAATTTTTCTATGGTGAACTTTTTTCGGCCATAGCATTGTCGGTGCCATATACAAAAAGGTACGTTAATAATTCCTCGTACCCTTGGTACACAAAGGATTTAAAAAAAATTCGTAATGGCCGTAATAGGGCGTGGAACAAATACGTTTGTAGCCGGGACCGAAATGACTTAGTTGCTTACCAGCGACTTTTCCATGAATTTAAGGATATGTCGGCTTTAGTTTATTCTGAATATTTGAATAAAATTAGGTTGAATATTCTTCATGACCCCAAGCATTTTTGGGGATTTATTAATACAAAAAAAAAGTCTGACGGGTTTCCATCAGAATTCAGAACAGTTGATGGGCTCACTAGCGACCCACAAATTATAGCTGGGTTGTTTGCTAATTTGTTTAAAGAATCCTTTTCTACGGAATTATTTAGCCCTGAGATCAACTATTTTGAATATATGGATGACGACCCTTTAGTTTCGATTAATGAGATATCTTTCTCACCTGAACTAATAGAGAAATATATCTCATCTCTTGATGATGACTTCAGCTCCGGACCTGATGGTATTCCTGCGACAGTACTAGTTAACTGTAGCTCTGTGTTGAGTCAGCCCCTCAGTTTGTTATTTAATAAATCAATTAGATATAGCTATTTTCCTAAATTTTGGAAAAATGCATACATAAGCCCCATTTTCAAGAAAGGGTGTAAAAATGATGTTTCAAATTACAGGCCCGTAGCGAAGTTATCATCGATACCGAAAATTTTTGAACGCATTGTGTACGATCAAGTTAAGGTGTGCTGCAGTGAAGTCATAACAACTCGTCAGCATGGTTTTGTTAATGGCAGATCTACAGTTTCTAACCTCCTTGATTTTACTTCCTTTGCATTAAGCTCTTTTGACTCTGGTGGGCAAGTTGACTGCATCTACACTGACTTCAGTAAAGCATTTGACAAATTACCACATAATTTGATTTTATTTAAGTTAAAAAAGCTTGGATTTCCTTTAAGTTTTGTCAGCTGGATTGAATCTTATTTATCTGATCGCTCATAACAGATAAGATTTCGGAGGGTGTTTTCCTCCCCATTCAGCGCGGCATCAGGTGTTCCACAAGGAAGCCACCTGGGGCCGCTCCTGTTCATTTTAGCAATTAATGACGTTACACATGTCATTAAAAACTCGCATCTGCTAATATATGCAGATGACATGAAAATTTACAGGAACGTGAAGGGGGTTGGGGATACTATTCCACTTCAGTCTGACTTGAAATCCTTTGAGGTTTGGTGTTCTAAAAATAACTTACATCTTAATCCTGATAAATGCCAAACTATGATTTTCAACAGGAGAAAAAATATTGTGGAGTTTGATTACGAATTAAAAGATAAGAAAATTGGTCGTGTTGACTTAGTCAAAGACCTAGGTATACATTTTGATGTTAAATTAACTTTTAATGAGCATATTAATCAAATTTGTAAAAAATCCTCATCTCTGCTTGGCTTCATTAAGAGGTGGGCAAAAGAATTTAATAGCCCTTTAGTAACGGTGACTTTATGTAATACAATAGTGCGTCCTCACTTAGAGTACGCCAGCCAAGTGTGGTCACCATTTTATAATACTCACATTAATAGAATTGAGAGAATTCAAAAAAATTTTATTTGTTTTGCTCTCAATGGCTTAAATTGGATTGACTCTTTAAACCTTCCTCCTTATGAGGATCGTTTGAAGTTACTACATATGCAGGCTTTGAGCTCGCGTAGAAATATTGCGGATATACTTTATCTGCATCAACTTGTGACTGGGTCTCTTGCTGCACCAGAGCTTCTTAATTATATTCATTTAAATACTAATCGCAGGAGTAACCGTAACTCTTATCAATTATTTTACCAACCTTTCAGTAGAACTAATTATATGGCTACAGCTCCTTTTAATCGCATGACTACTCTTATTAATAATTGCGATGTATATGATATTAGCTTGTCAAAAGGTCAACTCAAGCTTAGATTGAAAAATAACTATAGTTAATTTTGTAGCTTAATGGTTGTTGGTCTTTATGTTTGTGTTGTCCGAGCCCCACAGCATGATGGGTAAATTTTTTCTATCATTTATGCCTTGGACCATGTTAATAAATTCATATATATGTTGAGAAAGTGTGATAAAGCTAAGAAGAAATTATAAAAAAATAAAAAATTAATTGCATGTATAATTTTTTCATTTCCATTAATATATAAGCTTTTTACTTGGTTTTAAAGCTTCATGCTAAATTGCTAAGAAAGCAAATAGCTGTAGTAGCTAAACTCTATTACTATTATTATTATGTGGTCACTTTGTATGGGTGGTAGGCGTGGTTTTCGTTCGAATTTGATACAACAAAAAGTGACACAACTAAAATCAAATTATATGTGCAAAATTTTAAGTCATTCAATTCATTTTTTTAGAATTTAAAGCAATTTAACCGTTTTTATGTGGTCATTTAAGGCTATTTTCTTCAAAAAAGTCCTATAAGTAATTATTGAATTTTGTACATATAACGCAAAAGTGCAAGTCTATTCTCTTATCACCTATTCGTATTGAACCTATAATCACAATATGGAAGTTTAAGCAAAATCGCATAAAAGGGGGCAAAACGCATGGAAGGGGGATCAGCGTCACCACTGTCTGTCTGTTGAAATCACGTTTACGGGAAAACTAAGCAAGCTAATTCAATGAAATTTGGCACACAGGTCACACCTTCTTGCAAGCAGCTAGCATATAAAAATGGGTCACAACTACGCCTACCGCCCATACTCTATGTAAATACCCGAAAAATATAAAGTAGTTATGGTTTCGGACGGGCAAAGTGGACTTTTTTCGGTACTTTTAGCATTTTGCACATTCGTATCAATGAATCAATACTCAAATTTGCGATGATTTTCTGATTTATAATTTTCACACATATTTCACATCATACTGAATCCGTAAAAAATGACAACCACGAATATACCTCGAAGTTGATATTTTTTATAAGTAAAAGAAATAATCACACAAATCGGCCCGCTGACACGCCTTCTCATGGTCCGATTCGAGTGAAGTTTTGGCACAAGGGCTTCATAGGCTCAAGGCATTTTTTCAGGCCTGAGCACCAGAATTTTGACTGCATTTCATTTTTCCATACGGTTTTAAACCAGCCTAATGCACATATATGCATATATATATATATTATTCAAGAACAGGTTCTGATACGATTTCAAGGTTTAGCAGGACTTAATTCTGAAAACATTTAGAAGATTTCCACATAATTAGTTTTCGGGCACATTTTTATAAAACTTGCCGGTGCTTCAAGAGGGTTCTGTGCAAAGTTTTTGCGAATTGAGGTACGTCATTTTTAGCTTTAGGTCTTTCACCGTTTCTCGTGCGATCGTCGTGACCGCTTTCGCCGGGTTCAGTACTGCCCTGACTAGAACGTCAGAAGAAAATCTGTCTAAAACCTCTTCGTGCATTGTTATTGCAAAAGATTTCATTGGTTTTAGATCAACATTCGTTTCAATGGGTTTCTTAAATACTGGCCAATTTTCAGGGGGGCTTTTCAGCCAGGTAGGTCCATGCCACCAAAGACTGTTGTTTTTGAAATCAACTGGACTGCAGCCACGACTAGCAATATCAGCTGGTTTGTCGTGAGATTCAATATGTCTCCAATTTTCTTTACCAACCTTATCCAGGATGGTTGAAACACGATTGGTGACAAAGGTATTCCAAGCGCATGGTGGTTTTTGAAGCCACGCAAACACAATGGTAGAATCCGTCCAATAAAATGATTTATATTTTATTAGGTCAAATTTTTAGGTCAGCACCACAAAGTTCAAGACGTGGTAAGGAAACTGCCTTAACTGGAGCTACTCAAGATTTAGAGATTAAGTACCTGGAGACCGACCACTGGTCGGTCAAAAATTTAAATAAAAATTAATCAAAATATTTTATTTACTGTAAAGCCTAGCTTTATTTATAATTTTTAGTTTCATATGTACCTGGTCATTACATTTCGCTGGGAAACAATCTGTGTATGGTACAATGCGAAGAACCACTTTTACTAATTAAATTTTGCCAAATGTTCGAATGAAAAGTACTTTTGTTGTCCTATTTTCGCGAGAATTTTTTTTTTCTCAATAGACTTTTAACTACAGTGGTATACTGCTACTATTGTAGTGGTCATTTTTAATATTTAACCACTTTGTGTGTCCTGAAAGATTTGCGGAATTTGTTGCTGCATAGATATTTTCCTGGTTTTTTGGATTACGTGGCCTAAAGGTTTTATAGTGCAATTCTACAAAAATCGCACGCAAACCACAAAATTGCGATTTTCACTCACCTCGGTGACTCCAAGTGACCCAAAGTGACTCGGAGTGAACCACCATGATAAGTAGTCACTTATGGAGTGACTACCTCCGGGATACTCCAAAAAACAAGGAAAATATCCTTACAGCAATAATATCCAAAAAAATCGCACGCATCGCAAAACATAATTAGGTGCGATAAGCGTTTGCACCAACGTGGCCTATAGGTGTTATAGACCAATTCTACAAAAATCGCACGCAAACCACAAAATTGCGATTTTCACTCACCTCGGTGACTCCAAGTGACCCAAAGTGACTCGGAGTGAACCGCCTCTAAAAAGTAGTCACTTATGGAGTGACTACCTTCGGGATACTCCAAAGAACAAGGAAAATATCCTTACAGCAATAATATCCAAAAAAATCGCACGCATCGCAAAACATAATTAGGTGCGATAAGTGTTTGCACCAACGTGGCCTATGGGTTTTATAGACCAATTCTACCAAAATCGCACGCAAACCACAAAATTGCGATTTTCACTCACCTCGGTGACTCCAAGTGACCCAAAGTGACTTGATGTGAACCACCTCGATGAGTAGTCACTTAAGGAGTGACTACCTCCGGGATACTCCAAAGGACAAGGAAAGTGTCCTTACAGCAAGAAATTCCACAAATCGCTCAGGACGCACTAAGTGGTCAAATATTAAAAATTACCACTACAATATTAACACTACACCACTGTAATTAAAAGTCTATTGAAACAAAAAAAAATTTTTATTTTTCGTGCTTCTCTTTCGATTGGAACAAAAAATTTAAAAAAAATTACTCCCATAGTACACTAAATAACATTTAACGTTTTTCGTACGTATGGGAGGTGCCACGCCCACTTACGCAATCCCGTTGAAATCCTTATAATTTCAAAGCTTATAGATATCGACACCTCTACACCAAATTTAAAGAAAATACCTCCCATTGTGCACTAAATATAACATTCAACGTTTTTCGTATGTATGGGAGGTGCCACGCCCATTAACGAAATCTCGTCGACATCAATAACTTAAAAATTTATGGTAACCGACATCTCTGTACCAAATTTTATTAAGATTACTCCCATAGTGCACTTAATATAACATTTAACGGTTTTTGTTTGAATGGGAGGTGCCACGCCCACTGATTCAATCCCGTCGAAATACATTTAATTTTAAAGCTTTTAGTAACCGACACCTGCTCACCAAATTTTAAAAAGTGTAGTGACAGGAAAGGTACTTTTCTGGATCTCTTTGCTTCTAAATTATTATTAATAAGCTTTTCCCGAATGGTCGAAGTGCTGAAATTTATGGAAAACACTTTTTTTACTTCATTAGTAGATGCAAAGGGGCTCTATCTCACAAATCTCATCATAGTCCTCTCAAGAATTGGCGATATTTTTGACTTTCGTCCACGAGTTTCCTTCTGTGGCGTATATTTTATTGCATTTTCTACCATTCTCTTGGGGTAATTTAACGTTCTGGCTATTTTTCATAATAAAAATCCGTTATCGTGACGGTATTTTATGCCTCTACGAAGCTGGACGGTGTTCGACCTCTCCTCATTCTGAATCATTGAATTACATTATTTGGTTATTTTTTCGAATTATAATTTTAGATCATCTCATATACATACAATACCGTTACAGCTTATAAATGTTTAAAAACCACAAAGTTTCAAAAATATAACATACTTTATATTCGTGTCCCTATTATTTCGCACAGGATAAATTGAGCCCACTTCACAATACGATCAACAACTTCGAAACGACGAAAAATATTGTTACGAAATTTCCTGTCCCTTTGATAGTAATTTCAATCTCTTACACTTTTCTGAGTTCGATCACTGGATTGTGTAACAATCAAGAAAAACGCAATCTTTATTTAATTATAATATGGTTTATTTAAATCACAAACGTTAGTTTTTACACAGTACAATTGTTTATTTAATCTTTACATTCAAATTGTATACACAAACGTTATACTTTATTACTTAAAATCCACTATATCACTTTAGTACTTAAATTCAAATGTTCTCACTTAAGATCCACTGTGTTCCACTGTTCAATATCAACTGTGTCTGTGCTGCTCATATGACAGCCTTTTATACTAAAGTCATCATTTGCTAGAACCGTCTGCCGTTGTCTAGAATGTCGTTTCCAGTGCCTTCTAGATGGCGTTATTTTTCTACGGTCAGTGATGCACGTATTTTCTTACGGTCAGTGATGCACGTATTTTCTTACGGTCAGTGATGCACGTATTTTTCTACGGTCAGTGATGCAAGTATTTTTCTACGGTGATGCTAGCTAATATCGTTTGAGATTGGGTAACAAAAAGCTGAGATATAAGCGTGGAAGGATTTTCTATTTTTTTAATTTTGTCAAGCAATGCACTAAGCAACTACCAAAGCCTTGCTATAGCGAAGAAAATTACGTTGATTTCTTTTTATTACTATGTTGATGCGAAAGCTTCGTTCGTTTTACCGAGTACCGATTGGATATCGTGCAAGAGTCGACATTTTTCGTGCGTTCAAAGAGCTTTGAATCAAATGATGTCGCATAAGCTTATTATTATTATTATTATGGACTTACATAAATGCAATGAAAAAAAAATAGGCGAAATTAAATAGAACAAAAAAAAAACCTTAAGACCAAATCCATCTCAAACCATGCAGTCGGAGTGACTTCAAATTGCGGAATTGGTTGCCTATTAAATATGTTGTTTTTCAAAGTAATTAAGGAATTATACCGTTCCCCGATTTGATTGAAAATTATTTTTTACGAAGTTATACCCATTTAAAGTTTTAGTGTCAGAGCTTGAAAAATCGTCGAAAATTGTTTCAAAATAGTCGCATTTTCATCCAAATCAAAATAATTTACTTTTGTCTATTGATTCTAATAGAACTTCTGATTCTCCGTCAGAATCTTTAAGAAATTTTGAAAATTGGCGGAGTTATAGCGTTTTTTAAGAAAAAAAAAACAAGACTGATTTTTTCAAAAACCCCTGATGAAATCAGTACATGTACTGATGAAATCAGTACGTATGACAACCCTACCTATGACAAAATGTTATTACAAAAATAGGGGTGAAAAAAAGTATGCAGAATGCAAGCAGGACTTGCAGAAAGTAATTTGGAATGTTGCTGTTGTTATTTGCTTTGAAAATAGTACCGTAGAGTGGCTTGGCAATGATGAAAAAAAATTGACATTTTCATTTTGGGGAAAAAAAATCGCCTGACCTCAAATGTGGGTTAACAGGCATTAAACTCATGTCATTTCTTTATCATATTAATACAAATCCACATTAAAATTTAAGAAAAAAGAAAATTGGGGTTTCTGAGAAAATCAGCCTTGTTTTCTTTCATAAAAAACGCTATAACTCCGCCAATTTTTAACAATTATCAAAATTTCTTAAAGATTCTGACAGAGAATCAGAAGTTCTATTCGAATCAGAAGACAAGACGAAAAAATTATTTTGATTTGGATAAAAATGCGACTATTTTGAAACAATTTTCAACGATTTTTCAAGCTCTGACACTAAAACTTTAAATGGGCATAACTTCGTAAAAAATAATTTTAAATCAAATCGGGGAACGGTATATTTCCTTAATTACTTTGAAAAACAACATATTTAATCGGCAACCAATTCAGCAATTTGAAGTCACTCCGATTGCATGGTTTGAGATGGATTTGGTCTTAAGAAAACTAAACTGTGGTAGAATGCGACGAAATGCTGTCTACAGCAGTAAATGATATATCAAATTAAAGCACTCATTGAGCTAAGTGCACTAAAACTATCAGCTTCGAGTTTGGTTTATCAAAAGCTGAGGCATATGTAAGCGTGGAAAGATTTGCTATTTATTAAATTTTTTCAAGTAATCCACTGATTAACTACCAAAGCCTTGTACCTAGATCCCGTCAACTTTTATAATTTTAATAAAACATCTTCATGTCATTCCCTTGCAGTTTCACTTCTACCGCGTGTGAACTGCACACGTGTTTTTTTTGTTTTGTATACGATTTGTATGTGAAGAAATGGTTTACTTGACATTTGTCTCTATATCTCGTGAAAAAAAATCTTGCAGAAGACTAAGTAAATTTTTGCGCGTGGCAAATGACAAATGTCAAATAAATAAATATATATATATATCTATATATATATATATATATATTTATTTATATATATATATATATATATATCTATATATATCTATATATATATATATATATATAGATATATATATATATATATTTATTTATATATATATATATATATATATATATATATATATCTATATATATATATCTATATATATATATATGTAGTGTATTCACATTTTACTTTGCTATTGTTATCCAACTATTATTAGTTTACATTGTTCTTTAAAGTAATTACATAATTTTCAGAACGCATCTTTTCATGTGTACCAATTTAATATTTCAATACTTTCAAAACATTGTTTATGGTTTAAGAAGGACTTGTAAAATCTTTCATTCGAATTACATCTTTTGAACAATAAAGTTCCCTTTTAAATTTTACCAACGAATTACCATATTGGTGACCCCGCACGCTTCGATCACGCCATCGGTAAGTACGTCATCAACGACAACGTGTGCGCAACGTGGCCAGCAGATTTTTATTGTAAAATTTTCTGCAAAAAATGCCGCATAACGACAGTGCTTCTGTCTCAGCTGGAAATAATGATGAGGATGCTGCTGTCCATAGCATTACCCCACGTATTGCACTGCCAGTGATGTCCGAGGAAAATATAGAGGCGTATTTTTATTCGCTGGATTTTTGGTTTGAGGCGTCAAACATTATAGCTGACGCAGCCAAGTACAACATCGTCCTTGCAAGTGTACCGCCAAGGAAATTACTTGAGTTGCGGCCTATTGTTGAAGCGGCACCCGTTACGGCACGCTATAATTATATTAAGCAAAAATTGGTGGACAAATTTACGGAATGCCAGCAACGCCGCCTGCAACGTGTACTTCAGGAACTGCCATTAGGTGACAATAAGCCGAGCGCTCTTTATAATGAGATGAAGCGCGCTGCCGGTACTGCCTTAAATGACAGCATACTTCACGATCTTTGGGTAGGCCGCCTTCCACAGTATGCACGTGCTGCTATTATCGCCACCAGCGCTCCGATCGCCGAAAAGCTTAAAATAGCTGACTCCATCGCTGATTCTCTTTATTTACAAGATGGAGGTATTTGTGAGGTTACGTCAGCGCCCAAAGCACATGATCAAATTTCTAACCTCCAAGCCGAGATAGCCGCATTGACTCAGCGTATTAATAAGTTGTCTTCGAATAGAAATTCACGATCTCGTTCTGCATCGCGGAGCACCCGCGCCAGCAAAGCAACACGTAGCAACGTTTGCTGGTACCATGCCAAATTTGGCGAAAAGCAGAAAAGTGCAACAAGCCATGTGCTTATTCACAGCCCTCTGTTGGCAGCTCACACTAGGATCGCTCAGCTAATATTACTTCAGAGATTGGCGAACGCGCTGAAATATCAAAAACGCACCGTCTTCGAATATTTGATACGTCAAGTAAAAAATATTTTTTAGTCGATACTGGCTCCGACGTATCGGTTATCCCTAGGTGCACAACATTAGCTAGAGCAACACCTAACGACATGAAACTGTTCGCCGCCAACAACACGCCTGTCGCAGCCTTCGGAGAGGTAAATTTAAATCTCAATCTCAACTTACGGAGAGAATTTGTTTGGTTTTTTATTAAAGCCGACGTTACGCAAGCTATACTAGGAGCCGATTTTCTTTCTCATCATGGACTTTTGGTGGACCTTAAAGGGAAGTGTTTACTAGATCGCTCAACTGCACTAAAATCGTCATGTGAAGTTTTCAAGCTAAACCACACGAGCATTTCCAATATCGACACCAAGCACGAGTTCGCACAACTTTTAAAAGAATTTGCTGAAATAACGCGACCGCCGCAGTTAGGTGCAAAAACTGAATCTGTCGTTTATCATCGAATAGTCACAACTGGCCAACCGGTTTTTGCACGCCCACGCCGTCTGCATTCCGGTAAACTCAAAGCAGCACGCGCTGAATTTGAACTAATGATAAAGCTTGGAATTTGTCGCTCATCCAGCAGCAACTGGGCAAGCCCACTTCATCTACAACCCAAAGGGGATGGTTCCTGGAGGCCCTGCGGTGACTACCGCGCACTTAATGCATACACCGTGCCAGATCGGTACCCACTACCGTTCCTGCAAGATTTTTCAACGATTTTAGCAGGTAACATAATTTTTTCTAAAATTGATTTGCAGAAAGCCTTTCACCAAGTAGCCATACATCCTGATGATGTCTGTAAAACGGCAATAATAACACCCTTCGGTCTTTTCGAGTTCACCCAGATGACATTTGGGCTGCGCAACGCCGCGCAAACCTTTAAGAGGCTAATAAACGAGGTATTTCGTGGATTGCATTTCATTTTCGTTTATTTGGACGATGTGTGTATTGCTTCTAAAACTATTGAGGAGCATAAGCAACACCTCCGTTTAGTTTTTGAGCGCCTTCGCAAGCATAAGCTTACCATCAACGTAGCTAAATCCGAGTTTGGCGTCAGTGAGCTCAAATTTTTAGGACATTCCATTACCAAGGACGGAATTCGACCACTCGCAAGCCGCATTGAAGCGCTCCTGCAATTTAAGCTGCCATCGATTGCCAAAGAATTGAAGCGATTTTTAGCTATGATGAACTTCTACAGACGCTTCCTACCAAACGCGCTAGAAAATCAAGCACCGCTTTTTGCTATGGTACCAGGAAATATTCGCAACGATAATACGCAGCTTGTATGGTCAGAAGAAAATTTACAGCATTTCGAAGCCTGCAAACGACAACTCGCGCAGTGTACTATGCTAGCACATCCAGTACCAGGAGCAGAGCTTTCTCTTTGGGTTGACGCTTCTGATTTTGCTGCGGGCGCTGCGCTCAATCAAATTGTAAATGGAAATCTACAGCCGTTGGGATTTTTTTCTCTCAAATTTTCCAGTGCTGAAGCGCGTTACAGTACGTATGACAGGGAGCTTACTGCTGTATATCTCGCTACGCGTCATTTTCGATACATGGTTGAAGGCAGAAATTTTCACATCTATATAGATCACAAGCCGCTTGTTTACGCTTTTGCCCAGCGTCTCGACAAAGCATCGGACAGGCAAGTGCGTCAGTTGGATTACATATCTCAACTCACGACCGACATTCGTCATGTCAAAGGCGAAGAAAATGTCGCCGCTGATTTGATGTCACGAATTACAGCTATTTCCGCTATATCCATCAATTATGACGAACTGGCTAATAACCAAATGGGAGATGGCGAGCTTTTATCGTATCTAAATGCAGATATTAATCATTCACTTAAACTAAAACGTTCTTCTTTTAATTACAGCACGAAGAAACTAGTTTGTGATTTTTCCACAGGGCGTGCGCGGCCGTTTGTTACAAGAAAGTTCAGAGACACTCTTCTGCAAGCAACGCATAATCTTTCACATCTCGGTATGCGTGGCACAACAAAGCTGATGACTGAGCGATTTGTGTTGCCAGGCATCCAACGCGACAGCAAACAATTCGCCAAAAATTGCATACGATGTCAGCGCAACAAAACTATTCGACACAACAGCACTTTGTGGCAGCGACGTCATTGCCCTACGCAGCGCTTTGCTCATTTGCACATCGATTTAGTGGGACCCTTTTCCGTTGTCTGAAGGCAACCGCTACTGTCTCACGATAATTGATCGTTTCACCCGCTGGCCTGATGCTCTGCCAATTCCTGACATCACCGCGCAAACGGTTGCAAAAGCTTTAATCAATGGCTGGGTTTCGCGTTTTGGCGTGCCCATTGATATCACTTCAGACCTTGGCCGTCAATTCGAAAGTGCGATCTTCAAACAATTGTTGCAGTGCCTTGGCGTATCACATCTGCGCACCACACCGTACCATCCGCAGTCGAATGGCTTAATAGAAAGATGGCACCGCGCTCTCAAAGCCGCTATTTTGAGCCATAACGTCAACGAGTGGACATCGTGTTTGCCAATAATTTTATTGGGTCTTCGATCTTCGTTTAAAGACGATATCGCCAGTACGCCAGCAGAATTGGTTTATGGTTCTACGCTACGGTTGCCATCAGAATTTTTTGCAGATTGCAGTTCACCTGTTTCAGAGGTAGAAACGGTAGCTCAACTTCGCCGAATCATGAGGAGTATCCGACCTGTCGACACAGCATGGCATACATCGCAGAAAGTTTTCGTCCACCCTCATCTTAACTCCTGCGAGCAAGTTTTTGTACGAGACGATTCTGTACGCCCTTCGCACTCTCCGCCGTACAAGGGCCCCTACAAAGTTTTGCAGCGACTTGCTAAATATTTTGTCATCGAAGTCAACAATTCGAAAGTCAACACTTCTATTGACAGTCTAAAGCCTGCATTTACCGCGCATCCTTTCTAGGAGGAGGGTAATGTAGTGTATTCACATTTTACTTTGATATTGTTATCCAACTATTATTAGTTTATATTGTTCTTTAAAGTAATTACATAATTTTTAGAACGCATCTTTTCATGTGTACCAATTTAATATTTCAATACTTTCAAAACATTGTTTATGGTTTAAGAAATGACTTGTAAAATCTTTCATTCGAATTACATCTTTTGAACAATAAAGTTCCCTTTTAAATTTTACCAACGAATTACCATATATATATATATCTTATATATATATATATATCTATATCTATATATATATATAGATATATATATATATATATAGATATATATATATATATATAGATACATACAATTATTGCTCGTTTAATAAAATAGGAGATAGGAGATAAGGTAGTTGAAATTTCCGATTTCGGATTCACTACCCGAATGTATATGCTGGCCGCATAAGCTTTTTCTGAAGCATCAGAAAAGCAGTGAAATCGATAATAGACTCAGTTGTGAATTGATTCCATCGAGGTATTTCGAGGTTGTTAAGAAACGAATAGTTTTCAACAAAGTTTTGCCATTTATGATGGGTTAAAGGTTTGGATGGATTGGCTTTTGGTTGATCAGAGTAAAGTTTCTGACTGCTTTTCACCTGGGGATTGCCAGAGCGATCTCTGATCCAACCATTAGCAAGTTGACACACAGCCTCCCCGCTGGCTCCATCTGGGTAGCAATCTCTGCATCCGCTGAGATAGTCAGCGAATGTGTGCAGCGCGTCCTCCCTGGAAGTAAAATGGGTTGTGCGCAGGGTTTGGTACCCGCCACGTAAAAAAAAAGAATCCAATGAAAACTAAAAAAGCCTCGGATAAAGAACCCCTCAACGTTGACGACCACTGCAAACGAAAAAAGGACTATGATTTAAGGATATGCACCTGGAATAGCCGGAGGAAAGGTGCCTCTATCGAATTGGCGGATGCCCTCAAAAAAATTAAGGCTGATATCACCGCCATCCAGGAAATAAGATGCATAGACAAGGTTGCTCTAACCAAACAAGTTGCGATATCTACTACAGCTGCCATGCGGAGAGGCGCGAATTGGGATGCGGATTCGTTGTAAGCAAGAGACTTCGCCACCATATCTCCAGGTTTACTCCTGTGAACGAAATGTTGGCTACGATCCGCATCAAGGCTCGATTCTTTAACATCAGCTTGATTTGCGCGCGCGCCCCGACGGAGGAAAAGGACGATGTTGTCAAAGATGCCTTCTACGCGAGACTCGAGGAAGTATAGGACCGCTGCCCGGCCCACGATGTTAAGATTGTACTCGGGGATTTCAACGGAAAGGTCGGAAGAGAAGGTATATTTGGCCCCACTGTCGGTCAGTTCAGCCTCCATGAGACCACCTCAAACAACGCTCTACGGCTGATCGACTTCGCCGCGGCGCGAAACATGGTAGTAAGTAGCACCAGATTTCAACACCTCGACATACACAAGGCCACCTGGTTGTCCCCTGATCAGAAAACATGAAACCAAATCGATCATGTTGTGATCGACGGAAGGCATGCTTCCAGCGTGCTAGACGTTCGTACGTTCCGGGGAGTCAATATTGACTCCGATCACTATCTTGTTGCACCCAAGATACGCATGCGGCTGTGCAATGCAAAGGATGTACGCTCTGGTACGCAACGAAAGCTGGACGTCGCTAAGCTGCAATCACACCGGACGGCCGAAGCCTATTCCGCTCACCTCTCAAAGCTGCTCCTTTAACCTGACTCTCTACCCGATGATGCCGGTGGACTTTGGGCGCATATTTCCCGCTCCATGCGCTCTGCCGCTGAGGAAGTCATTGGTTTCCGACGCCCACCTCCACGAAATCAACGGTATGACCAGGAGTGTCGCGAAGCTACTGCAGTGAAAAACGCCGCATACAAAAGAACCCTGCAGTCAGCCGCAACGCGAGCCGTGAACGAAAACTACCGGGAAAAGAGAAAGGAAGAGAGGCGCCTTTTCGGACGCAAGAAACGAGAGCAGGAAAGGCGTGAGCGTGAGAAACTTGAAGTGTTACGAGGCAGGAATGATGTTCGAAAATTTTACCAACAAGTCAAGCGTCTGAACCAAGGTTTCAAGCCCGGAGCATCTACCTGTAAAGATGAACACGGAAATCTGGTTACGGATACGCAAGATACACTGAGATTATGGAGGGAACACTTTTCCAAGCTGCTTGCTGGCGATGTCTCTACCAATCCCGCCTTTGGAGAAATTAACCCGATGCCACCAATCAACGACGATGGTGTGGACGTACCACCACCTAGCCATGACGCGGTACGAGTTGTGATACAGCGACTTAAGAACAACAAAGCGGCCGGTGCTGACGGCCTGCCTTCTGAATTGTTCAAGACCGGTGGTGTCTATGTTAAAACATTGAAAAGAGTGAGCCAACAGCACTTGAACTGTGACTCTTCGTAGTATAAAATTAAAACACGAAATTCGATTGACTTCAACTTTATTATTGATTGATTAATTTGTAACGGCTAACTTATATACTAATATAACGTTTACTAAAGCAAAACATTACAACAAAAACCCAAATTACACGGTACAGTGAACCCCAAGTACAAATGCAAAGACAAGCAAAAAATAAAACCTTTTGGTTTACTGAACTTTAAGTGCAAACATAAAAAATGCATTCAAAATTGCATTGCAGGTGTCATGTTTATTGCTGTGATTGTCTGTGCGTTTGTACATTTTGTCAATTAAGCAAGTTAATTGTTCAATTTTCACTTAAATATTATATTTCAGCTTCCGTTTGTCAACTCCAAAAGTAAATGAACTTAACAACCAAATGCAACAAAATAAATAATTAAAAATTATGTTACTGTGTTAACAGGTGGCGATGAGCTGATAGGGTATATGCATCAACTCATCTGCAAAATATGGTTAGCAGAAAGCATACCCGACGATTGGAATCTCAGTGTCCTTTGTCCTATACTGAAGAAAGGTGACCCTACAATTTGCGCGAACTACCGGGGAATCAGTCTTCTTGCCATCTCATACAAGATCCTGTCGACCGTACTGTGTGAAAGACTTAAGCCGTTCGCCAACATACTGATTGGGCCTTATCAGTGTGGCTTTAGACCTGGTAAGTCCACCATAGACCAGATCTTCACACTACGTCAAATCCTGGAAAAAACCCACGAAAAACAGATCGATACCCATCATCTCTTTATCGATTTTAAGGCTGCTTTCGACAGCCCGATACGGGATTGCCTGTATGCCTCCATGTCTGAGTTCGGTACCTGCGAAGCTCGTGCGGGTTTGCAGAATGACGTTGAGCAACACATCCAGCTCCGTCAGGGTAGGAAAGGACCTCTCCGAACCATTTGATACCGAACGAGGTTTCAGACAAGGCGATCCACTATCCTGCAACCTCTTCAACTTTTTGATAGAAGGGGCGTTGCGAAAAGCCAGTGTACATCGTAATGGCACTATTTTCTACAAAAGTGTCCAGCTCCTTGCATATTCCGATGATATTGATATCATTGGACGTTGTAAGCGAGATGTTACTGCTGCGTTTTCTGCTATCAAAAAAGAATAAGCGAAGGTGGGTTTGACGGTGAACGAGGGCAAAACAAAGTATATGCTGTCCACAAGCAGGGAGACGCGGCGCATTGGATCCAACATTACTGCGAACAGCTATACTTTCGAAGTTGTCAAGGAATTCACCTATCTTGGCACCGCCGTGAACACCCAAAACGATATCAGCTTGGAGATAAAGCGAAGACTCACTCTTGCTAATAGGTGTTACTATGGTCTCAGTAAGCAATTGAGTAGTAGAGACCTCTCTCGCCCGACAAAACTAACACTCTACAAGACGCCCATCTTACCCGTACTACTCTACGGTGCAGAAGCATGGGTTGTGTCGCAGACCGATGCAGCCATACTTGGGGTGTTTGAGAGAAAAATTCTTCGCAAAATCTTCGGTCCGGTTCGCGTCGGCGACGACCACCGTATTCGAATGAACCATGAACTGTACGAGCTCTACGATGACATCGACATAGTCAAGCGCATCACTATCCAACGTCTGCGCTGGCTGGGACATGTTGTGCGTATGGACGAAGAAGCTTCGGCGAAAAAGGTGTTTAATGCGGAAGCCGCTGGGCGACGACGGAGAGGAAGACCATGCCTCCGATGGAAAGACCAAGCCGAGGAAACCCTATCCACGCTTGGTGTGACTGATTGGAGAAGGCGCGCGCGAAGCAGAGGCGCCTGGAGAGAGCTTTTGAGGTCGGCGTAACCCGGTAACGGGTTGCTATGGCCACCCAAGTAAGTAAGTAAGTAAAGGTTTCAAAATTTCATCCCATTCAGTTTTGTCCAACCAAACTTGTTGCATGATGATTTTGGCTGACACCACAATTGGTGCTAACCACCCAGCTGGGTCAAAAAGTTTTGCAATGGCTGACAAAATTTCACGTTCAAAAAAGAATGAGTCTTTCTTTGCATTCCACCAAATGCCAAGGGTTTTAGCATTATTCTTTTCAGAAAAATTCAATAAATCAATGTGCAATAAATTTTCTTTTGGTAAGTTTTCTAAAATTTCGGGTGAGTTAGAAATCCATTTTCTTAAGGAAAATCCTGCGGATTCTAAACCGACTACGAGTTCATCTCTTGATTTTATAGCCTCTGCTCTATTATGGGTTCCAGCCAGGACATCATCGACATGCATACAGTTCTTCAAGATTTGCGAAGCGCAAGGGTGGGTCGTATGTATGTCCTCTGCTAACTGCTGAAGAGTTCTGATGGCTAGGTAGGGTGCACAGTTGACACCAAAAGTCACTGTTTGCAACTCGTAGTCTTCTATAGGACCTTGTTCAGATTTCCGGAATAAAATCTTCTGGCATGGGGTGTGTTTTGGATCTATGATGATCTGCCGATACATTTTCTCTATATCAGCATTAAACACAAAACGAAAAAGTCGCCATTTTATAATAAGCAACACCAAGTCTTGTTGTATAATGGGACCAGTATGGAGAAGGTGAGCGCATCTGTTTTTGAAGGTAGGTATTCGACCTTCTTCATATGACCAAGTTGTAGATACTCTGACAAAACTTGGTCATACTCAGCTTTAATTTCAGGTCTTTTAAGCAATGATTTTTCGTTGCGCAAAAATTGAGCCATTGCTATATGCCTTGATTTACCAATAAAATGTGGCTCAGGTTCCTTGAAAGGTAACGTTACAATAAAACGTCCTGAATTAATTCGGCGGGTTGTGATTTGAAAATTATTTTCACAAAATTGGTCAGACTCGGAAAGTATTGCATTTTTCGGAATATCTTCTATTTCCCAAAGCGAGTCAACAAATTGTCAAGAGCCACTGAGTTAAATAATGAAACTACGCTATGTGGTCTTGAACTTTCAGGGATAGGACCTGACAAAATCCATCCGAACTCTGTCTCTTGTGCCAGTAGGGAGCCAAGCACATTATGTTGTACTCCACTACAAATTATTTTCGGATATATATCACTGCCGATTATCATATCCACAGGACGAGTTAAGAAAAAGTGAGGGTCTGCTAGCTGCAGCCCATGAAGATTTCTCGAAAGGTTCGGGTCCAACGAATATGTTGGTAACTCACTGGTTAAGGTTTTTAAAATCAAGGCTTGAGTCACTATTTTAAAGGTAGGGCTAAGTGGAGAGCAGATTGTCAGATCACAAGCTTTTGACGGTGTCGCTGAAATTGTTTGATTTACACCCGTCACTTGTGCAGCGATATTTCGACAAGGTAGGTCGATCCTATTCAGAAGTTTTTCTGAAATAAATGTGGCCTCGGAACCGGAGTCAATTAATGCTCTTGCTCTAAACAAGAGACCATTAATTTCCACATTTACCATCGCTGTCCCTAGTAGGATACTTTTCATCTGTGTAGCACAAGGTACTGCTACAATATTTGACTGCTCCTCTTGCGTTGAATGATGCTGAGTGGACTGCATTCCGGTGGTGAAGCTCTGTGTTGAAGAATTCAGTTTCGAAGCCGCCTGTGAACTCGTGCTGGCAACCGCATCCGGATCCGCCGTTCTATGGAGTAAATAATGGTGCTTATTTTGCACTGTCGGCAAACATATGTACTTTTGCACTCTTTAACTCCATGTGATACTGCTAAACAGTTGAAACAAAATCCGAACTTTTTTACGGTTTCAATCCTGTCCACAACTTTCATGCCAATGAATTTGGGGCACTCGCAAAGAGCATGCTGCTCTTTGCATACTTTGCAACTAAGTCCATGAGCTTCGAATTTAGACTGCTTTGGACTAGCTGGTCGTGGAGCTCTGACTTGAGGTTGAAGGGTCTTTGCGGCTTGAGGTCTTGAGCTGATATTTGCGTGAAAAGAGCTCACACGCTTTTCTTTAAAAGAATAATCTTTAAAGTAATGGCTGTGAGGTTTTGGTTGACTAGGCTTTGAAGACGAAGCCTGTATATCGCCAACTGACTCTAAAGTTTTATATTTATGAGTCAAAAAGGTATCAAACTCTTTCCAAGTGGGATTCTTCGAAATATCTTTGAGAGATTTTTCAAAGTCTTCTAGACAATTTTTGGGTAATTTTGTGGAGCAAAGGTATACTAGGATAGGGTCCCAGCTATCTGTGTTGATTTCCAAACACTGAAGTGTAGCTATACAATTATTTATATAGAGTGCAGTAAACATGTCTCGGAATGTAGTCCAGCTTTCATAGTCGCCATGAAAAATGTCCGTGTCACAAGGTGGAAGGTGGACAGCTGGAAACTGCACATCTGGTATCTTCTGGGCAACAACAGGTGTTTGCTGATCTTCTTTGATTGGCATCGTCATGGCTTCCAAGTGCTCGTTCAGCGATGTGAAGCAGTTTAAGTACGACTTATATGCCTTCTGTTACTCTTTCCTCACCTTTTCGATATCAATGTCCATATCTGCCTTTTATCGAAGCTCCTCATATGCAGTTTGAAATTTCTGCCACAGGTATTCCAGTTGTTTTTGCTGGGCTTTGAGGCTGTGAACATTTAGTTCCTCAACGGGAGTGTATTCTTGGATGTGGTCATCTGTCGTGGAATCCCATAATGCTGCATTGTTTTGAGCCAAATCCATCATATGTTTATCCAGAATGGCCAATTTTATCAGGTAATATGAAGATGGATGGTTCATCTCCCTCTGTGTTATTATTTCGTCAATGTTTCGATTAAGGGCCTTGAGCAGTGACCTTTGGTTCCGTAGAATTTTTTGCACATCTACACTTAGTTCCAAAGTTTTATGCTGTGGAATCTGCTTCGGAATCGCGCCTCTGCCCGGTGGATTGACTGAAGCTGCATTTTGTGTATTAGCTGCAGCGCCTCCTTCGCGTCCACTTATTGGCATATGGTCAACATTAGCACTTTCAAAAATCCTTGCATAATAGGTCACCTTTTTTTCAATGTCATCAAATATGTCATCTGTAAAGTACTCATGACTGTCCGGAAGGTCTTTGGAATCCAAAATAACTTTATGGTTGAGGTGGAACTCTTCTGCAAGATCCTGTAGCTTCCTTAACAGCTCCATAAAATACTCTGACGTCTTTCGTTGTTCAGAATCCTTTTTGAAATTCCTTATGAGCTGGTTAATTTTTGTGCTCAGCTCCAGCTGTCTTTTTATTAAATTTTCAATCTCCTCCATAGCGTGTTTTTTTTTAAGTTTTCAGCTAGGCTGCTTGTCGTCCTTCTGAAATGGCGTAGTTTTTGAAGTGTTCAGCAAGGCTGCTTGTCGTCCTTCTGATACTTTTTGAATTTCCACTAAGGCTGCTTGTCGTCCTTCGGAAACCTTTTAGAATTTCCAGTAAGGCTGCTTGTCGTCCTTCTGAAATGGCGTAGTTTTTGAAGTGATCAGCAAGGCTGCTTGTCGTCCTTCTGAAACCTTTTAGAATTTCCAGTAAGGCTGCTTGTCGTCCTTCTGAAATGGCGTAGTTTTTGAAGTGTTCAGCAAGGCTGCTTGTCGTCCTTCTGATACTTTTTGAATTTCCACTAAGGCTGCTTGTCGTCCTTCGGAAACCTTTTAGAATTTCCAGTAAGGCTGCTTGTCGTCCTTCTGAAATGGCGTAGTTTTTGAAGTGTTCAGCAAGGCTCCTTGTCATCCTTCTGATACTTTTTGAATTTCTACTAAGGCTGCTTGTCGTCCTTCGGAAACCTTTAGATTATGTTATTTTTTTAACGAGTTTTATTCGCGACGAACCCTTTATTTTTTCACTCGCGATTTTTATCGGTTGAAAATTTCCGCGTTTTAACTTAAGCGTGATCTTGTCAGGTAGAACACCAGCAAGGATCACGTCGGGGTCACCAAAAATGTCTATGTTAAAACATTGAAAAGAGTGAGCCAACAGCACTTGAACTGTGACTCTTCGTAGTATAAAATTAAAACACGAAATTCGATTGACTTCAACTTTATTATTGATTGATTAATTTGTAACGGCTAACTTATATACTAATATAACGTTTACTAAAGCAAAACATTACAACAAAAACCCAAATTACACGGTACAGTGAACCCCAAGTACAAATGCAAAGACAAGCAAAAAATAAAACCTTTTGGTTTACTGAACTTTAAGTGCAAACATAAAAAATGCATTCAAAATTGCATTGCAGGTGTCATGTTTATTGCTGTGATTGTCTGTGCGTTTGTACATTTTGTCAATTAAGCAAGTTAATTGTTCAATTTTCACTTAAATATTATATTTCAGCTTCCGTTTGTCAACTCCAAAAGTAAATGAACTTAACAACCAAATGCAACAAAATAAATAATTAAAAATTATGTTACTGTGTTAACAGGTGGCGATGAGCTGATAGGGTATATGCATCAACTCATCTGCAAAATATGGTTAGCAGAAAGCATACCCGACGATTGGAATCTCAGTGTCCTTTGTCCTATACTGAAGAAAGGTGACCCTACAATTTGCGCGAACTACCGGGGAATCAGTCTTCTTGCCATCTCATACAAGATCCTGTCGACCGTACTGTGTGAAAGACTTAAGCCGTTCGCCAACACACTGATTGGGCCTTATCAGTGTGGCTTTAGACCTGGTAAGTCCACTATAGACCAGATCTTCACACTACGTCAAATCCTGGAAAAAACCCACGAAAAACAGATCGATGCCCATCATCTCTTTATCGATTTTAAGGCTGCTTTCAACAGCCCGATACGGGATTGCCTGTATGCCTCCATGTCTGAGTTCGGTACCTGCGAAGCTCGTGCGGGTTTGCAGAATGACGTTGAGCAACACATCCAGCTCCGTCAGGGTAGGAAAGGACCTCTCCGAACCATTTGATACCGAACGAGGTTTCAGACAAGGCGATCCACTATCCTGCAACCTCTTCAATTTTTTGATAGAAGGGGCGTTGCGAAAAGCCAGTGTACATCGTAATGGCACTATTTTCTACAAAAGTGTCCAGCTCCTTGCATATTCCGATGATATTGATATCATTGGACGTTGTAAGCGAGATGTTACTGCTGCGTTTTCTGCTATCAAAAAAGAATAAGCGAAGGTGGGTTTGACGGTGAACGAGGGCAAAACAAAGTATATGCTGTCCACAAGCAGGGAGACGCGGCGCATTGGATCCAACATTACTGCGAACAGCTATACTTTCGAAGTTGTCAAGGAATTCACCTATCTTGGCACCGCCGTGAACACCCAAAACGATATCAGCTTGGAGATAAAGCGAAGACTCACTCTTGCTAATAGGTGTTACTATGGTCTCAGTAAGCAATTGAGTAGTAGAGACCTCTCTCGCCCGACAAAACTAACACTCTACAAGACGCCCATCTTACCCGTACTACTCTACGGTGCAGAAGCATGGGTTGTGTCGCAGACCGATGCAGCCATACTTGGGGTGTTTGAGAGAAAAATTCTTCGCAAAATCTTCGGTCCGGTTCGCGTCGGCGACGACCACCGTATTCGAATGAACCATGAACTGTACGAGCTCTACGATGACATCGACATAGTCAAGCGCATCACTATCCAACGTCTGCGCTGGCTGGGACATGTTGTGCGTATGGACGAAGAAGCTTCGGCGAAAAAGGTGTTTAATGCGGAAGCCGCTGGGCGACGACGGAGAGGAAGACCATGCCTCCGATGGAAAGACCAAGCCGAGGAAACCCTATCCACGCTTGGTGTGACTGATTGGAGAAGGCGCGCGCGAAGCAGAGGCGCCTGGAGAGAGCTTTTGAGGTCGGCGTAACCCGGTAACGGGTTGCTATGGCCACCCAAGTAAGTAAGTAAGTAAAGGTTTCAAAATTTCATCCCATTCAGTTTTGTCCAACCAAACTTGTTGCATGATGATTTTGGCTGACACCACAATTGGTGCTAACCACCCAGCTGGGTCAAAAAGTTTTGCAATGGCTGACAAAATTTCACGTTCAAAAAAGAATGAGTCTTTCTTTGCATTCCACCAAATGCCAAGGGTTTTAGCATTATTCTTTTCAGAAAAATTCAATAAATCAATGTGCAATAAATTTTCTTTTGGTAAGTTTTCTAAAATTTCGGGTGAGTTAGAAATCCATTTTCTTAAGGAAAATCCTGCGGATTCTAAACCGACTACGAGTTCATCTCTTGATTTTATAGCCTCTGCTCTATTATGGGTTCCAGCCAGGACATCATCGACATGCATACAGTTCTTCAAGATTTGCGAAGCGCAAGGGTGGGTCGTATGTATGTCCTCTGCTAACTGCTGAAGAGTTCTGATGGCTAGGTAGGGTGCACAGTTGACACCAAAAGTCACTGTTTGCAACTCGTAGTCTTCTATAGGACCTTGTTCAGATTTCCGGAATAAAATCTTCTGGCATGGGGTGTGTTTTGGATCTATGATGATCTGCCGATACATTTTCTCTATATCAGCATTAAACACAAAACGAAAAAGTCGCCATTTTATAATAAGCAACACCAAGTCTTGTTGTATAATGGGACCAGTATGGAGAAGGTGAGCGCATCTGTTTTTGAAGGTAGGTATTCGACCTTCTTCATATGACCAAGTTGCAGATACTCTGACAAAACTTGGTCATACTCAGCTTTAATTTCAGGTCTTTTAAGCAATGATTTTTCGTTGCGCAAAAATTGAGCCATTGCTATATGCCTTGATTTACCAATAAAATGTGGCTCAGGTTCCTTGAAAGGTAACGTTACAATAAAACGTCCTGAATTAATTCGGCGGGTTGTGATTTGAAAATTATTTTCACAAAATTGGTCAGACTCGGAAAGTATTGCATTTTTCGGAATATCTTCTATTTCCCAAAGCGAGTCAACAAATTGTCAAGAGCCACTGAGTTAAATAATGAAACTACGCTATGTGGTCTTGAACTTTCAGGGATAGGACCTGACAAAATCCATCCGAACTCTGTCTCTTGTGCCAGTAGGGAGCCAAGCACATTATGTTGTACTCCACTACAAATTATTTTCGGATATATATCACTGCCGATTATCATATCCACAGGACGAGTTAAGAAAAAGTGAGGGTCTGCTAGCTGCAGCCCATGAAGATTTCTCGAAAGGTTCGGGTCCAACGAATATGTTGGTAACTCACTGGTTAAGGTTTTTAAAATCAAGGCTTGAGTCACTATTTTAAAGGTAGGGCTAAGTGGAGAGCAGATTGTCAGATCACAAGCTTTTGACGGTGTCGCTGAAATTGTTTGATTTACACCCGTCACTTGTGCAGCGATATTTCGACAAGGTAGGTCGATCCTATTCAGAAGTTTTTCTGAAATAAATGTGGCCTCGGAACCGGAGTCAATTAATGCTCTTGCTCTAAACAAGAGACCATTAATTTCCACATTTACCATCGCTGTCCCTAGTAGGATACTTTTCATCTGTGTAGCACAAGGTACTGCTACAATATTTGACTGCTCCTCTTGCGTTGAATGATGCTGAGTGGACTGCATTCCGGTGGTGAAGCTCTGTGTTGAAGAATTCAGTTTCGAAGCCGCCTGTGAACTCGTGCTGGCAACCGCATCCGGATCCGCCGTTCTATGGAGTAAATAATGGTGCTTATTTTGCACTGTCGGCAAACATATGTACTTTTGCACTCTTTAACTCCATGTGATACTGCTAAACAGTTGAAACAAAATCCGAACTTTTTTACGGTTTCAATCCTGTCCACAACTTTCATGCCAATGAATTTGGGGCACTCGCAAAGAGCATGCTGCTCTTTGCATACTTTGCAACTAAGTCCATGAGCTTCGAATTTAGACTGCTTTGGACTAGCTGGTCGTGGAGCTCTGACTTGAGGTTGAAGGGTCTTTGCGGCTTGAGGTCTTGAGCTGATATTTGCGTGAAAAGAGCTCACACGCTTTTCTTTAAAAGAATAATCTTTAAAGTAATGGCTGTGAGGTTTTGGTTGACTAGGCTTTGAAGACGAAGCCTGTATATCGCCAACTGACTCTAAAGTTTTATATTTATGAGTCAAAAAGGTATCAAACTCTTTCCAAGTGGGATTCTTCGAAATATCTTTGAGAGATTTTTCAAAGTCTTCTAGACAATTTTTGGGTAATTTTGTGGAGCAAAGGTATACTAGGATAGGGTCCCAGCTATCTGTGTTGATTTCCAAACACTGAAGTGTAGCTATACAATTATTTATATAGAGTGCAGTAAACATGTCTCGGAATGTAGTCCAGCTTTCATAGTCGCCATGAAAAATGTCCGTGTCACAAGGTGGAAGGTGGACAGCTGGAAACTGCACATCTGGTATCTTCTGGGCAACAACAGGTGTTTGCTGATCTTCTTTGATTGGCATCGTCATGGCTTCCAAGTGCTCGTTCAGCGATGTGAAGCAGTTTAAGTACGACTTATATGCCTTCTGTTACTCTTTCCTCACCTTTTCGATATCAATGTCCATATCTGCCTTTTATCGAAGCTCCTCATATGCAGTTTGAAATTTCTGCCACAGGTATTCCAGTTGTTTTTGCTGGGCTTTGAGGCTGTGAACATTTAGTTCCTCAACGGGAGTGTATTCTTGGATGTGGTCATCTGTCGTGGAATCCCATAATGCTGCATTGTTTTGAGCCAAATCCATCATATGTTTATCCAGAATGGCCAATTTTATCAGGTAATATGAAGATGGATGGTTCATCTCCCTCTGTGTTATTATTTCGTCAATGTTTCGATTAAGGGCCTTGAGCAGTGACCTTTGGTTCCGTAGAATTTTTTGCACATCTACACTTAGTTCCAAAGTTTTATGCTGTGGAATCTGCTTCGGAATCGCGCCTCTGCCCGGTGGATTGACTGAAGCTGCATTTTGTGTATTAGCTGCAGCGCCTCCTTCGCGTCCACTTATTGGCATATGGTCAACATTAGCACTTTCAAAAATCCTTGCATAATAGGTCACCTTTTTTTCAATGTCATCAAATATGTCATCTGTAAAGTACTCATGACTGTCCGGAAGGTCTTTGGAATCCAAAATAACTTTATGGTTGAGGTGGAACTCTTCTGCAAGATCCTGTAGCTTCCTTAACAGCTCCATAAAATACTCTGACGTCTTTCGTTGTTCAGAATCCTTTTTGAAATTCCTTATGAGCTGGTTAATTTTTGTGCTCAGCTCCAGCTGTCTTTTTATTAAATTTTCAATCTCCTCCATAGCGTGTTTTTTTTTAAGTTTTCAGCTAGGCTGCTTGTCGTCCTTCTGAAATGGCGTAGTTTTTGAAGTGTTCAGCAAGGCTGCTTGTCGTCCTTCTGATACTTTTTGAATTTCCACTAAGGCTGCTTGTCGTCCTTCGGAAACCTTTTAGAATTTCCAGTAAGGCTGCTTGTCGTCCTTCTGAAATGGCGTAGTTTTTGAAGTGATCAGCAAGGCTGCTTGTCGTCCTTCTGAAACCTTTTAGAATTTCCAGTAAGGCTGCTTGTCGTCCTTCTGAAATGGCGTAGTTTTTGAAGTGTTCAGCAAGGCTGCTTGTCGTCCTTCTGATACTTTTTGAATTTCCACTAAGGCTGCTTGTCGTCCTTCGGAAACCTTTTAGAATTTCCAGTAAGGCTGCTTGTCGTCCTTCTGAAATGGCGTAGTTTTTGAAGTGTTCAGCAAGGCTCCTTGTCATCCTTCTGATACTTTTTGAATTTCTACTAAGGCTGCTTGTCGTCCTTCGGAAACCTTTAGATTATGTTATTTTTTTAACGAGTTTTATTCGCGACGAACCCTTTATTTTTTCACTCGCGATTTTTATCGGTTGAAAATTTCCGCGTTTTAACTTAAGCGTGATCTTGTCAGGTAGAACACCAGCAAGGATCACGTCGGGGTCACCAAAAATGTCTATGTTAAAACATTGAAAAGAGTGAGCCAACAGCACTTGAACTGTGACTCTTCGTAGTATAAAATTAAAACACGAAATTCGATTGACTTCAACTTTATTATTGATTGATTAATTTGTAACGGCTAACTTATATACTAATATAACGTTTACTAAAGCAAAACATTACAACAAAAACCCAAATTACACGGTACAGTGAACCCCAAGTACAAATGCAAAGACAAGCAAAAAATAAAACCTTTTGGTTTACTGAACTTTAAGTGCAAACATAAAAAATGCATTCAAAATTGCATTGCAGGTGTCATGTTTATTGCTGTGATTGTCTGTGCGTTTGTACATTTTGTCAATTAAGCAAGTTAATTGTTCAATTTTCACTTAAATATTATATTTCAGCTTCCGTTTGTCAACTCCAAAAGTAAATGAACTTAACAACCAAATGCAACAAAATAAATAATTAAAAATTATGTTACTGTGTTAACAGGTGGCGATGAGCTGATAGGGTATATGCATCAACTCATCTGCAAAATATGGTTAGCAGAAAGCATACCCGACGATTGGAATCTCAGTGTCCTTTGTCCTATACTGAAGAAAGGTGACCCTACAATTTGCGCGAACTACCGGGGAATCAGTCTTCTTGCCATCTCATACAAGATCCTGTCGACCGTACTGTGTGAAAGACTTAAGCCGTTCGCCAACACACTGATTGGGCCTTATCAGTGTGGCTTTAGACCTGGTAAGTCCACTATAGACCAGATCTTCACACTACGTCAAATCCTGGAAAAAACCCACGAAAAACAGATCGATGCCCATCATCTCTTTATCGATTTTAAGGCTGCTTTCAACAGCCCGATACGGGATTGCCTGTATGCCTCCATGTCTGAGTTCGGTACCTGCGAAGCTCGTGCGGGTTTGCAGAATGACGTTGAGCAACACATCCAGCTCCGTCAGGGTAGGAAAGGACCTCTCCGAACCATTTGATACCGAACGAGGTTTCAGACAAGGCGATCCACTATCCTGCAACCTCTTCAACTTTTTGATAGAAGGGGCGTTGCGAAAAGCCAGTGTACATCGTAATGGCACTATTTTCTACAAAAGTGTCCAGCTCCTTGCATATTCCGATGATATTGATATCATTGGACGTTGTAAGCGAGATGTTACTGCTGCGTTTTCTGCTATCAAAAAAGAATAAGCGAAGGTGGGTTTGACGGTGAACGAGGGCAAAACAAAGTATATGCTGTCCACAAGCAGGGAGACGCGGCGCTTTGGATCCAACATTACTGCGAACAGCTATACTTTCGAAGTTGTCAAGGAATTCACCTATCTTGGCACCGCCGTGAACACCCAAAACGATATCAGCTTGGAGATAAAGCGAAGACTCACTCTTGCTAATAGGTGTTACTATGGTCTCAGTAAGCAATTGAGTAGTAGAGACCTCTCTCGCCCGACAAAACTAACACTCTACAAGACGCTCATCTTACCCGTACTACTCTACGGTGCAGAAGCATGGGTTGTGTCGCAGACCGATGCAGCCATACTTGGGGTGTTTGAGAGAAAAATTCTTCGCAAAATCTTCGGTCCGGTTCGCGTCGGCGACGACCACCGTATTCGAATGAACCATGAACTGTACGAGCTCTACGATGACATCGACATAGTCAAGCGCATCACTATCCAACGTCTGCGCTGGCTGGGACATGTTGTGCGTATGGACGAAGAAGCTTCGGCGAAAAAGGTGTTTAATGCGGAAGCCGCTGGGCGACGACGGAGAGGAAGACCATGCCTCCGATGGAAAGACCAAGCCGAGGAAACCCTATCCACGCTTGGTGTGACTGATTGGAGAAGGCGCGCGCGAAGCAGAGGCGCCTGGAGAGAGCTTTTGAGGTCGGCGTAACCCGGTAACGGGTTGCTATGGCCACCCAAGTAAGTAAGTAAGTAAAGGTTTCAAAATTTCATCCCATTCAGTTTTGTCCAACCAAACTTGTTGCATGATGATTTTGCTAACCACCCAGCTGGGTCAAATAGTTTTGCAATGGCTGACAAAATTTCACGTTCAAAAAAGAATGAGTCTTTCTTTGCATTCCACCAAATGCCAAGGGTTTTAGCATTATTCTTTTCAGAAAAATTCAATAAATCAATGTGCAATAAATTTTCTTTTGGTAAGTTTTCTAAAATTTCGGGTGAGTTAGAAATCCATTTTCTTAAGGAAAATCCTGCGGATTCTAAACCGACTACGAGTTCATCTCTTGATTTTATAGCCTCTGCTCTATTATGGGTTCCAGCCAGGACATCATCGACATGCATACAATTCTTCAAGATTTGCGAAGCGCAAGGGTGGGTCGTATGTATGTCCTCTGCTAACTGCTGAAGAGTTCTGATGGCTAGGTAGGGTGCACAGTTGACACCAAAAGTCACTGTTTGCAACTCGTAGTCTTCTATAGGACCTTGTTCAGATTTCCGGAATAAAATCTTCTGGCATGGGGTGTGTTTTGGATCTATGATGATCTGCCGATACATTTTCTCTATATCAGCATTAAACACAAAACGAAAAAGTCGCCATTTTATAATAAGCAACACCAAGTCTTGTTGTATAATGGGACCAGTATGGAGAAGGTGAGCGCATCTGTTTTTGAAGGTAGGTATTCGACCTTCTTCATATGACCAAGTTGCAGATACTCTGACAAAACTTGGTCATACTCAGCTTTAATTTCAGGTCTTTTAAGCAATGATTTTTCGTTGCGCAAAAATTGAGCCATTGCTATATGCCTTGATTTACCAATAAAATGTGGCTCAGGTTCCTTGAAAGGTAACGTTACAATAAAACGTCCTGAATTAATTCGGCGGGTTGTGATTTGAAAATTATTTTCACAAAATTGGTCAGACTCGGAAAGTATTGCATTTTTCGGAATATCTTCTATTTCCCAAAGCGAGTCAACAAATTGTCAAGAGCCACTGAGTTAAATAATGAAACTACGCTATGTGGTCTTGAACTTTCAGGGATAGGACCTGACAAAATCCATCCGAACTCTGTCTCTTGTGCCAGTAGGGAGTTAAGCACATTATGTTGTACTCCACTACAAATTATTTTCGGATATATATCACTGCCGATTATCATATCCACAGGACGAGTTAAGAAAAAGTCAGGGTCTGCTAGCTGCAGCCCATGAAGATTTCTCGAAAGGTTCGGGTCCAACGAATATGTTGGTAACTCACTGGTTAAGGTTTTTAAAATCAAGGCTTGAGTCACTATTTTAAAGGTAGGGCTAAGTGGAGAGCAGATTGTCAGATCACAAGCTTTTGACGGTGTCGCTGAAATTGTTTGATTTACACCCGTCACTTGTGCAGCGATATTTCGACAAGGTAGGTCGATCCTATTCAGAAGTTTTTCTGAAACAAATGTGGCCTCGGAACCGGAGTCAATTAATGCTCTTGCTCTAAACAAGAGACCATTAATTTCCACATTTACCATCGCTGTCCCTAGTAGGATACTTTTCATCTGTGTAGCACAAGGTACTGCTACAATATTTGACTGCTCCTCTTGCGTTGAATGATGCTGAGTGGACTGCATTCCGGTGGTGAAGCTCTGTGTTGAAGAATTCAGTTTCGAAGCCGCCTGTGAACTCGTGCTGGCAACCGCATCCGGATCTGCCGTTCTATGGAGTAAAGAATGGTGCTTATTTTGCACTGTCGGCAAACATATGTACTTTTGCACTCTTTAACTCCATGTGATACTGCTAAACAGTTGAAACAAAATCCGAACTTTTTTACGGTTTCAATCCTGTCCACAACTTTCATGCCAATGAATTTGGGGCACTCGCAAAGAGCATGCTGCTCTTTGCATACTTTGCAACTAAGTCCATGAGCTTCGAATTTAGACTGCTTTGGACTAGCTGGTCGTGGAGCTCTGACTTGAGGTTGAAGGGTCTTTGCGGCTTGAGGTCTTGAGCTGATATTTGCGTGAAAAGAGCTCACACGCTTTTCTTTAAAAGAATAATCTTTAAAGTAATGGCTGTGAGGTTTTGGTTGACTAGGCTTTGAAGACGAAGCCTGTATATCGCCAACTGACTCTAAAGTTTTATATTTATGAGTCAAAAAGGTATCAAACTCTTACCAAGTGGGATTCTTCGAAATATCTTTGAGAGATTTTTCAAAGTCTTCTAGACAATTTTTGGGTAATTTTGTGGAGCAAAGGTATACTAGGATAGGGTCCCAGCTATCTGTGTTGATTTCCAAACACTGAAGTGTAGCTATACAATTATTTATATAGAGTGCAGTAAACATGTCTCGGAATGTAGTCCAGCTTTCATAGTCGCCATGAAAAATGTCCGTGTCACAAGGTGGAAGGTGGACAGCTGGAAACTGCACATCTGGTATCTTCTGGGCAACAACAGGTGTTTGCTGATCTTCTTTGATTGGCATCGTCATGGCTTCCAAGTGCTCGTTCAGCGATGTGAAGCAGTTTAAGTACGACTTATATGCCTTCTGTTACTCTTTCCTCACCTTTTCGATATCAATGTCCATATCTGCCTTTTATCGAAGCTCCTCATATGCAGTTTGAAATTTCTGCCACAGGTATTCCAGTTGTTTTTGCTGGGCTTTGAGGCTGTGAACATTTAGTTCCTCAACGGGAGTTTCGCTGTGAGACAACTCTAACTCAACTAAGTCTTTGGCGAAGTTGATGAAGGTCTTAGTAGATGCAGCCATGTTTGAAATTCAGTTGAATGAGTTGGGTGGGTTCAAGTATCATAAACTTATTTCTGAAATTTGAAGTCAAAACTTCAAAAATCTAAAGTAAAAAATGAGTTTGTTCCAAAATGAACAAAAATTTTCAAAAAATTCAACATATTATAAAAATTTGTTGAAAATGGGTTAAGGATTTGCTATATAAACAAAACTCTCAAATCTACTAAAAATGTTTTGAAAATATTCAATATGAATGAGTGGGTGCAAAAAATTTGCAAACAAATTTTCTTTTATAAAATATAATTTGGTGACAACGGGTTAAGGTTTGAGATGGAGCCAACAAGTTTCTTCAATTTTATAAAAAATTGATTGATTTCTAAAAGGTCAATTGAGTTTTAAGTCGAAAAATAAACTTTTTGAAAAAATTTTGCACTTGAACCTAACAGGTTAAGGAACAAAAGTTTTCTTTGAGTGAAAATTTAGTTAAATTCTACTAAAAATTCAAAAAAATTGAAAGTTTTCAATAATATTTAAAAATTTTGTAAAAACCGGGTAAATTTCGCTTAAAACTCAACACAAGGTCAAAAACGCGTCAAAACGGCAACAAAAGGTTAAAAAATTGGAAAAAAGTAGTATCGAAACAACTTGGGAAATTTTAAGAAAAATTCCCAAAATTCGGTAAACTTTAATTTTCAAATATTTTATAAGTCCCGAAAATTGGCACGATGGTAACTCTTTCTCAACCAGTACAAATTCAATTGAGTGTGTATCAAGAGAAATGAACTCAATGCAACGGCTTGCTATTGAGACAAAGAAATATTGAAAACGAACAAAAACAATTGCAGCTTAAATTTTTGCAAGTGCGTGTGTGTGTTATGTACATATATTTTTGAACTTCGGCAATGAAGAAAAAATATATGTAATCACTGACCCTTGCATGTACTTGCAAAAATTTTCGCGCCAAAGAAATGTAGATAGGTCTGTATGTAAGTTTATGTACATATGTTTTTCAATATAGGTAGGTTAAAAGGACAAATTTTGTGCAAGTTCTTTTTTTTAATTTTCCAAATATTTGTGACTACAACAACGAAATGGAAATTCGTGTGTAATCCACAATATATTTTTATTTGATGGACAAAAAGATTGAAGCTTATTATCCAACTTTTTACACTAAGCACTTTATTTGAAAATGAATTGACTTACTCAGATTTTATTAAGGTGGTTGTTTTGTTTTGTTTCTGTTGTTTTCGTTGATGTTGCCGCTGCTGTTGATGCTGCTTCTGTTGCCAAAGGTAGGTAGTTACTCTTCACTGGTGTCGATCTCCGTTGAAGGCTCGATTGGACCAAATGTCCATAGGTCGCTGGTTCATCTCCGGCTCAAAGGACCAAATGTTTGAGTGAAAGGTTCGAGTAAGATAGTATAAAAATTGGAATATCCACCGCTGCCGTCTGTCCGTCCAACGTTGAAATCTATTGGTTTGTGTGTGGGTCCAACGTTGTACTTCTTGTGGGTGATGTTGTGTTAATGTTGTTGTTTGTTGAATCCGTGTCCGTATTGTTTTATGTTGTTTGATAATTTGTTTTTCGTATTTGGTTGAATTACTGATGTTCGGGTGACTTTGTAAAAATCAATGATGATGGCGGTCTCGTCCAAGTCGAAGGAGACCCGAAGCGATCGCAGCGCCATTTACACCATTGGGAAGTAGAACAAGCAGCGTAATTTAGGCTGTGTTCACACTGTTTACAATGTATGTAAACATATTCCATGTGTATATCTTCCACTTTTCCAACCTCTTTCAACTTGATTCGACATTATCTTTATTTTTTCGACTTTTTCATGAATTTAGAATTGTTTCAATATTTTTCCAACTTCTTGTAACTATTTTTGAGTTTTTTAACCACTTTCAACATTTTCCGACTTATTCAATTTCTTTTAACTTTCTGCAATGCAACCTCTTTGAACCTTGTTACATTATTTTCGACTCCTTATACCTTTTCAACATCTTTTTAACATTTATTTAGAAAGTACTTTTAGTGCAGTGTAGGGTATGTAAGTTTCGGCCTGGCCGAAGATAACACCTTTACTAGTTAATATTAAATATCAAAAAATGGTTGAATTTCAACTAATGGGCGAACTCTTGTTTAAATAGCTGCACATTTTTTTTTTTTTTTTGACTTTTTGAACGAATTTTGAAACGAAATATCTCAAAAATTATGGGGAGTAAAATAAAAAAACCTGGGACCTTTTTTGATTAAAAATGCTCCTGGAGACCGACCACTGTTCGGTTTTTCGCTTTGAGGTTGAAAAAATCGAAAAAATATGGAAATTTGTTGAAAAAAGTTGACTAATATTGAATAAGTTGAAATATTTAAAAAACATAACAAAGAGTTGAAAAGCCAAAAATAAAAATTAGGCGATGTTGAAAAAGTCAAGAAAAGTTAAATGAAGTTGACAAAGTCTGAAAAATATGGAAAATGTTGACAAAAATTAAAAGAGGTTGTAAAATGTTGAAGCATTGAAAGAAGCTGAATAACTCAAAAAACGTTGAAATAGGTTGAAAAAGTCGAAAGAAGCTGAATGACATTCAAAAAGTCGGAAAATGTTGAAAGAGGTTGAAAAATGTTGAAACAGTAAAAAGAAGTTGAATAATTCGAAAAAAGTTGAATGAGGTTAAAAAAGTCAAAAAAAGGTGAATAAGGTTGACAAAGGCGGAAAATGTTCAAAAAAGTTGAAAGAGGTTGAAAAATGTTGAAACGGTTGAAAAAAGTTGAATGAGGTTCAAAAAGTCAAAAAAGTTGAATAAGTTTCAAACTCGGAAAATGTTGAAAAAAGTTGAAAGAGGTTGAAAAATGTTGAAACAGTAAAAAGAAGTTGAATAATTCGAAAAAAAAGTTGAATGAGGTTCAAAAAGTCGCAGAAAGTTGAATAAGGTTGAAAAATGTTGAAACAGTCGAAAAAATTAAATGAGATTGAAAAAAGTTGAAAGAGTTTGAAAAACTCGAAAAAAGTTGAAATATCTCAAAAAAAATTTGATGAGGTTGAAAAAGTTGATATGGTTGAAGAAGTCGAAAAAATTGAATGAGGTTGAATAAAGTTGAAAGTGGTTGAAAGTCTCGAAAAAAGTTGAATATCTCTAAAAAAATTTAATGAGGTCGAAAAAAGTTGGATGAGTCTGACAAAGTCGGAAAAATATGGAAAATGTTGAAAACAGTTGAAAGAGGTTGAAAAATGTTGAAACGGTTGAAAAAAGTTGAATAACTCTAAAAAAGTTGAATAACTCTAAAAAACTTGAATGAGGTTCAAAAAGTCAAAATGGTTGAATAAGGTTGACAAAGTCGGAAAAAAAGTTGATTATCTCTAAAAAAATTTAATGAGGTCGAAAAAAGTTGATTGAGTTTGACAAAGTCGGAAAAATATGGAAAATGTTGAAAGAGGTTAAAAAAAGTTGATGCAATCCAGTCGAAGTCCATTTAAATTCAGAGTTTTTACTAACCGACATATGTATCTATACCAAATTTTAAAAAGATAACTCTCATAGCACACTTAATATAACACAAAACGTGTATTGCTTGTATGGGAGGTGCCACGCTCACCGAATCAATCCCGTCGAAATCCAATTAATTTTAAAGCTTATAGTAACCGACATCTCTATCCCAAATTTCATTAGGATTACTCGTACAGTTCACCAAATATAGCACAAAACGTTTTTTGCATCTATGTGAGGTGCCACGCCCACTGATGAAATCCCGTCGAAATCAAATTAATTTCAAAGTTTATAGTAACCGACACCTCCATACCAAATTTCATTAGGATTACTCTTATAGTTCACCAAATATTGCACAAAACGTTTTTTGATTGAATGGGAGGTACCACGCCCACTAAAAAAATCGTGTCGAACTCCATATAATTTCAAAGCTTATAGTAACCGACATCTCTATACCAAATTTCATTAGGATTACTCGTACAGTTCACCAAATATAGCACAAAACGTTTTTTGCATCTATGTGAGGTACCACGCCCACTGATGAAATCCCGTCGAAATCCAATTAATTTCAAAGCTTATAGTAACCAACATCTCTATACAAAATTTTATTAGGATTACTCTTGTAGTTCACCAAATATTACACAAAACGTTTTTTGCTTATATGGGAGGTGCCACGCCCACTGAAGCAATCCCGTCGAAGTACATTTAATTTCAAAACTTATAGTAACCGACACCTCCTCACCAAATTTTAAGAAGATTATTCTCATAGCACCCTAAATATAACATTTAACGCCATTTTCTTGTATGGGAGGTGCTACGCCCACATGTACTATTGTGCCCATTTTTGGTTAAAAAATACCTTATAGCAAGTATACCTACCATGCTAAATTTCATATCGACTGCATTGTTAGTTTTCCTATTATAACGTTTATAAATATTGTGGGCTGTGCCACGCCCTTCAACGAGTTTTGCCAGTATAGTGACATAGCATGTTATGATGAATGCTTTTAGTGGTATTATCTATAAAATTTTAATGCAAATCGTCAGTGCCGTTTTTGAGTAATATTGAATCAAAAATTTCAATTATTGAAAAGTGCCACGCCCACTTTTCCGATTCCACCCACTTTTGGCAAAATTTAAGACATTTATGATATGCATCTGTGTACCAAATTTTATTATAATATCTTGAATGGTTTTCGAGATATGACGTTATGAAAATAAAAGTTTAGGGCTGTAACACCCCCCTCCAGGAGTCTTTGATAAGTTAAAATTCAGCCCTATCCTAATTTTGTTTACATATGTACCTAACCCCCAAGTTTCATCAAAATCGCTGCACGCGTTTTGGAAATAAAGTCTGAAAATATGAATATATATATATATATATATACAGTGGTCGGCATATATATTTTGACAAATATGTGCGTTTTAGTGTTCTTTCTGCAATGGCTAACTGTCAATGCTAACGGTACTATATACTTATGTAAAAGAAATAACACATGCTAGGTGTCAAAAAGAACAAAAAAGCTGCGTATTTTTTTTTGGAGATTTAAGTGCTGCAGTATATTTAAGAGATAAAAACCATTTTGTGAGGGGCATATGTATTTTGACAATTTTTATGGCATAAGTTTACTTTGGGAGTGCCGCTCATATTTTAATAAAATCCTACTTTCTTGCGAGGCTTTCAATATTGAACACAAATATGGAATCAAAAGTTGGGTGACGCATCTATTTTCGAAGATATAGCCATCAGAAATCGGGGATATAGCTTTTAATGAAATCATTCTCACAATTTGGGAACCCCTGGATGGACTTTCAAAGTATGGATGTCGTATGAAAGATAATTTTATCAACTATAATATAAGCTTATAAAAGTTTGAAATTTCAGCTATAGTTTTTGAAAATTTTCGAGATATTGCAATTTATTTAAGTTTCTGGTCAATTTATTTTATTAAAAAGCATTATTTTTTTGGAAAACTTTTTATTTAGTAAACATTTGAATTCATACATAAGAAAGCGCATTTTATGTCCTTTCAAATGGTGTGCTATTCTAAGCTGGTTTTCTTGGATTTCCAGATTTTTTAAGGAAGGAAAGTGAACGTGCTCTTGAAATTTACTTGAAATGTTGGATCGCTTAATTTTTTAATAAAATTTTTAGTTTTTTTGTGAAAAATACCACCGCAAATAAATGTGTTATTGTTTTGATTGCTGTTATTGTTGATACTGTTGCTGAAGTTGGTCTTTTGTTGTTGTTGGTGTTCTTGCTTTTGTTTTTTCAACAAATCACAAAATTGTAAATGTTTGTAATTTTTTCTTCAACGCATTGACTCGCTTAACTCTTGCTGTTACTCAAGTCACAAGAACAAAATAGATGTGCAAATACTTTTTCGCGCTGTATTTTTCATAGCAAACTGCTGAAGCACTCTTTGGAAAATAACTTTTTCAATGTAAAAAACCTCAGCTTTCGATTAAAAGCATTAAAAAAAATATTAAAAATACCGTTTTTGAGATATAACACGTTTTGTGATTTTTCACCAGGAAAATAGAAAATTTCGGGAAATCTGAGAAAACCATTGGAAAGCTGAGGGAAAAATACATCGAAATGATGTGTCGGAAAATTTTTTTAGGTACATTTATGTACCACCAGCACGAGTTGAAAACAACAGAACTTAGCGCTCGCGCGCCGCGCTAGGACATTTGACGTATTTCTCCCCATATAAAGGGTTGCCTTGCCAAAGCCTGGTCCATTTTTTTTAATAAAAACTGTATAAGATTACAGCTTGAAATGTATGTCAAATGATATAGCTCGACGAGCCTAAGCACAATATATAGGGTTACTTTGCCAAAGCCTGTCCTAAATATGGGTTGCCACCCGTTTTTTGGGCCAACATTTTTTAGAAAAAAGTTTATGGTTTAAGATTCCAGCTTGAAATGTATGTCAAATGATGGAGCTTATAGAGCCTAAATATAATATACAGGGTTGCTTTGCCAAATCCAGTCCCAAACATGGGTTGCCACCTGTTTTTTGGTCAAAGATTTTTCAGAAAAATGTTTATGGTTTAAGGTTTCAGCTCGATATACATGTCAAATGATAGATCTTGATGGGCCTTAAAAAAAATATTTCGAGTAATCTTGTCGAATCCCGTCCCAAATGTGGGTTGCCACCTGTTTTTTCGGCAAACTTTTTTTGGAAAAAAGTTTATCGTTTAAGATAGTAGCTTGAAATGTATGCCAAATGATAAACCTTGATGATCTATAATAAAATATGTAGGGTTGCCTTGCCGAATCCCGTCCCAAATGGGGGTTGCCACCTTTTTTGGCCCAAGTTTTTTCAGAAAAATGTTTATGGTTTGAAATTTTAGCTTGAAATGTGTGTCAAATGATAGAACTTGATCATTTATAAAAAAATATATAGGGTTGCTTTGCCGTATCCTGTTCCAAATGTGGGTTGCCACCTTTTTTTTGGCCCAAGTTTTTTCAGAAAAATGTCTATGGTTTGAGATTTCAGCTTGTCCCACATTTTGGACAGGATTCGGCAATGCAACCCTATATATTTTATTATAGGTCATCACGGTCTATCATTTGACACACATTTCAAGCTGCAATCTCAAACCATACACTTTTTCTGAAAAAGCTTAGGCCGAAAAATAGGTGGCAACGCAAATTTGGGACGAAATTCGGCAAGGCAACCCTATATATTTTATTAGAGATCATCAAGGTCTATCATTTGACACTTATTTCAAGCTGAAATCTCAAACCATAAACATTTTTCTGAAAAATCTTGGCCCAAAAAACAGGTGGAAACCCATGTTTGGGACTGGATTCGGCAAAGCAACTCTATATATTATATTTAGGCTCTTTTTTTTTTTATGTTGGATTCTTTATTTTATACAAAAAACTTAAATTTCAGATATATAAACATAAGTGTAGATATTTATATTTTTTTTTTAGCATAAAACAGTTTACGCACAATCTATTGTCCAAATGACAAGAGGCGATTGTGCAAAGCAATTCAAATTCATATTTTATAATACATGTTGATGGGGAAATGCAATTAAATGAAAATAAATAAATTTGGAATATAAACTAAAATCTTCAAAAAGGACAAAAATTAAAATACATTTTAAATGAAATTATTTAAAAATGAAATGCAATACAATATTCAAAAATTAAATGAAATAGTTAACAATATTCAAGTTAGACCGCAGGACCAAAAATATTATTAATTTCCGAATGGTCAAAAGAAAAAAGCCATTTTTTCGCATAATTGAGGAATGTAGTTTTCATTCTTTCACATCTTATATTTTCCGGTAATAAATTAAACAGACGAGGTGCTGCGACAAAGTAGAAACGTTCAAAGTGAGTTGTATAAATTGTAGGGATTGATACAAAATGAGCAGTGTTAACTCGTAGGTTGTAATTATCATGTAGTCTTACCGAATAAAATCCACATTTATCAAAAAATATTTTCAGAGCCTTGTAACAGTACAGATGTCTCAGCGGGAGAATATTTAGATATTTGAACAAAACAAAACTAGGCGTTCTACGATTTAATTTACAGATGATTCTTATTGCATGTTTTTGTTTAATTAAAAGGGATTGAATTTTACTAAAATAAACACCACCCCAGCAAGATAATCCATACTGAAGTTTCGACTTAAGTAGACCATCATAAACTACTTTCAAAACAGATTGGTTACAATAAAGACTAAGGTGGTAGATTTGTCTTACTACTTTGTTAGCATATTGTTTTAAGTACAGTGTGTGATGTTTCCAGTTTAGCTTTTGATCCAATGTAATTCCCAAATATTTAAAATTGTCTACTGTCTCAATCTTAAAGCATTTATCGCAACAGCTTGCATCACTATTAAAGTATTTACCATCGCCAGAGATACTCAAACAAAATCTTGGGCAATTTGGGGAGTGATAAAACAACGGTAAGTCTTTCGATAGTGTATTTTTAATATTAAAAACCATAAATTTTGTTTTATTGCTTATCAAAAGTTTATGAGCACTAAACCATCTCCTTAGAATATCTAAGTCACTATTGACATCTAGAAATACATTAACAAGGCTATTACTAGAATAAGTAAGGGCAGTATCATCTGCAAACGCTGTAATTTTGCCTTTAAAAGGTTGCAAAAACAATGAATTTACATATATTAAAAACAGGACCGGACCTAAGACCGATCCTTGTGGAACGCCAAAGTTGGTATATTTATGAGAGCTAACACAATTCGATATTCTTGCTATTTGCTTTCTATTTTCTAAATAAGAAGCAAACCAGTTATAGACAGAACCTCTAAAGCCAGCTTTAAACAGTTTGTTTTGTAATATTGTGTGATCTATCATATCAAAAGCTTTAGTGATGTCGATGAAAAGTGTTGCTGCAACTTCTGATGCATTTAAGCTGTTGTAAATTTCACCAGTCACTTTTAATAGTGCACCCTCGGTAGATTTGCCGCTTCGAAATCCAAACTGACAGTCACTGAAGAATTTAGTTCTGTCTGAGAAGGATAATATTCTTGATTTAATACCTTTCTCTAATACTTTTGAGAAAACAAATAAAAGGGAGATAGGTCGATAGTTAGTTACAAGTGATGCATCGCCCTTTTTGTATAGTGGAATTATTACTGCAGTTTTAAGGAGATCTGGAAAAATTCCTAGCTGAACACTTAGGTTAAAAATAAAACATAAGACATCGGAAATATGAAAAGATACATTTTTCAACACAAGGCTAGACACTTTGTCAAAGGAAGTAGAACTGGATATTTTAATTGACGATATAATTATATGTATTTCAAAAGGAGTAAATGGGGCAAAGAAAAAACTTTGTGGTTCAATACTTATTGGTATCAGCGTGCTATCATATTGAAATGCAAAGTTATTCGTTGTCGAATCTTGAAACGAGCATATACTTGAAAAATATTCGTTAAATAAATTGGCAACTTCTAAAGGGTCGGATACACTCACATTGTTGCTATTCAATATATTGGACGCAGTGCTAGTTCTATTAAGAATTTCATTGACGATGCGCCATTCTTTTTTTGAGCAGCCAGCGTGAACAGATAATTTATTATCATAATAGTTATCTCTACATCTAGGAATCTCCGTTTTAAGATCACGACATAACTTTTCATAATAGCTTTTAAGTCTGAAATTGTTAGGGTGTTTTTTAACACTTAAGCACAACTGATTTTTCTTTTTGATTTTTTTTAATAAGGGAAAAGACATCCATTGTTTAAGTTTTTTGTTATTTTTTCTTGTAATTAGACTACAATTAGATATATGAAACTGTAATTTGTTTAAAAATATATTAAAAGCTACAGATGGATCATGTGCAGCGTAAACATCCTCCCACATTTCAAAATTTAGTTTGGTTTTAAGAGTATTTAAATCAATTTTATTACTTTCTTTGAATTCATTTCGCTTCAAGCACATTTGGGACAGGATTCGGCAAAGCAACCCTATATATTTTATTATAGATCATCAAGGTCATTTGACATAGATTTTAAGCTGGAATCTTAAAACATAAACTTTTTCCTAAAAAATGTTGGCCCAAAAAAAAGGTGGCAGCCAATATTTAGGACAGGCTTTGGCAAGGCAGCCCTATATTTTGTGTTTAGGGTCGCCAAGCTCTATCATTTGACATATATTTCAAGCTATAATCTTATACACTTTTTATTAAAAAAAAAATTGGCCCAAAAAACGGGTGGCAACCCATATTTAGGACAGGCTTTGGCAAGGCAACCCTATATATTGTGTTTAGGCTCGTCGAGCTCTATCATTTGACAAAAAAATTTCATGCTGTAATCTTATACTTTTTATTAAAAAAAAATGGCCCAAAAAACGGGTGGCAACCCATATATAGGACAGGCTTTGCCAAGGCAACCCTATATATTGTGTTTAAGCTCATCGAGCTCTATCATTTGACATACATTTCATGCTGTAATCTTATACACTCGACTTTTCTACAGCCGGCTCTTGGGCTATAGCATATACTGATATCAACTGACATCAAGGCCAAGAGACCTTTAAGTACATTCGGTCATCGAACCGCAATAACTCATATAAACAATTCATTTGTTTATATGAGATATTGAGTTACGCCAAGTGTGCTTTAAGAACTCTGTGTTTCAGTTGTTGCTTCACCCTTCAATTCGCTAGCGTAAGCATAATTATACAACATAACATAAATCATTTATTATATTCAATATACTTCTATTAATTTCATGATACAATAAAAAATCAATCTGAAGAAGACCATCAAGAAGCAAAGTTTATTTATTTCAGATAACTACATATTTTATAACGTTTTCTACTACAAAATAAAAAAACTTATCTTAATTCTTACGCAGTTCAGTTTCAGTTTAAAAAACTAACTTTAACTTTTTTAGGAGCTAAGCGGTTTCTTTTATTATTACATGAAATCCCGGCTTTGGAAAATAATCGTTCTGATGGTACTGAAGTTGCTGGTATACAAAAAAATTTGAGTGCCATTTTAAATAACATTGGAAATAGGGTTTTTTTCATACTAAAATAGATGTGGATCACCTTTTCTTTCAAGATATTGTAACTCAAGATATTGTTTTAACATCGCGGCAGCTGAAGAATATGGCGTTTGGTTAGCGGCTGTTTCTATTATTATTTTCTCTACAGGGCTCCAAATTTCATCTTCCGGAATTATCAATTCTGCAGCATTGGAAGCACTTGAAATAGGCTCATGAGTTACAGACATGCATTGCTCTTCAATAAAATCTCTTACCCACATCTGCGCATTATTGGCGTCACTCTCAAAAGTAAATGCTTTTCTCTTAAAGCGTAGAGGTTAAGAAAAATAGCCAACATCGTCACCGCCTTTATTTAAACCCTCGAAAAACTTGGTGTTCTTATCATAAATTGTTGGATCTTTGCTTTTTAGTGACGCCAAAGCTTTGAAGGATTCTTGATCAAACTCTGAATCCACCAATTCATCTTCCGAAGATTCGCTAGATGATTCAGAATCAGAACCGACAACTGTAAATATTATTCATTATATTTAAGTACCTGGAAACCGATCATTGATCGGTCAATAATTTGAATTAAAACTTAGGCTAAAGTTCTTTATTTACTATAAAAAAATATTTATTTTTTCCTACATTTCGTTACATTCTATTGGAAATCATTATATGCAAGGTAATTTAAAAGTAATAGTGATAATGGGACGTGCCATGATTACTATTTGTATTCCGTCAATTTTTTGTCTGAAAGGTGTTTTGATGTTTTGCATAATAATTTGAAGCTTAAACTTTAATTATAGATGTGTGAATAACCTTATCCATTTTTTTATTTTTTTTTAAAAATGTTCACATAATTTTGCATTTAAGTATAAAATTTCATTATATTACATGGAAAATACTATAGAGATATTTTAAAGTCTAGGTTTCTTTCTCAATTTCCTCTTGACTGGTGCTTTTGTGATTTTATACTTTTTTTGAAGTTACTATGCATTACGTTAGAGATCCTTACAGCAATAAAATCCAAAAAATCGCACGCACCGCAAAACGTTATTAGGTGCGATAAGTTTTTGCACCAACGTGGCCTATAGGTGTTACAGGGCAATTCTACAAAAATCGCACGCAAACCACAGATCGCGATTTACACTCACCTCGGTGACTCCAAGTGACTCGGGGTGAACCACCTCGATGAGTAGTCACTTATGGAGTGATTACCTCCGGGATAATCCGAAGAACAAGAAAAATATCCTTACAGCGATAATTTTTTGCACCAACGTGGCCTATAGGTGGTACAGAGCAATTCTACAAAAATCTCACGCAAACCACAAATCGCGATTTACACTCACCTCGGTGACTCCAAGTGACTCGGGGTGAACCACCTCGATGAGTAGTCACTTATGAAGTGATTACATCCGGGATAAACCGAAGAACAAGGAAAATATCCTTACAGTAATAAAATCAAAAAATCGCACGCACCGCAAAACGTTATTAGGTGCGATAATGTTTTGCACCAACGTGGCCTATAGGTGTTATAGTGCAATTCTACAAAAATCGCACGCAAACTACAAAATCGTGATTTTCTCTCGTGATTTTTCGGAGTGAACCGCCTCGATGAGTAGTCACTTATGGAGTGACTACCTCCGGGATACTCAAAAGAACAACGGAAATATCCTTACAGCAACAAATTCCGTAAATCGCTCAGGACGCACTAAGTGATGCAATATTAAAAATTACCACTACAATATTAACACTACACCACTGTAGTTAAAAGTCTATTGGAACAAAACAATTTTTTTATTTTTCGATTGGAACAACAAATTACTTCCATGGTACACTAAATAACAATTAACGTTTTTCGTACGTATGGGAGGTGCCACGCCCACTTACGCAATCCCGTTGAAATCCATATAATTTCAAAGCTTATAGTAATCGACACCTCTACACCAAATTCAAAGAAAATACCTCCCATAATACACTAAATATAACATTCAACGTTTTTCGTATATATGGGAGGTGCCACGCCCACTGATTCAATCCCGTCGAAATCCAATTAATTTTAAAGCTTATAGTTACCGACATCTCTATACCAAATTTCATTAATCGTAATTAATCCTAACCGTACAGTTCACCAAAAGTAGCACAAAACATGTTTTGCATCCATGGGAGGTGCCACGCCCACTGATGAAATCCCTTCGATATCAAATTTATTTCAAAGCTTATAGTAACCGACACCTCCATACCAAATTTCATTAGGATTACTCTTATAGTTCACCAAATATTGCACAAAACGTTTTTTTGCTTGAATGGGAGGTGCCACGCGCACTAACAAAATCATGTCGAACTCCATATAATTTCAAAGCTTATAGTAACCGAAATCTCTATACAAAATTTTATTAGGATTACTCTTATAGTTCACCAAATATTACACAAAACGTTTTTTGCTTATATGGGAGGTGCCACGCCCACTGATGCAATCCCATCGAAGTCCAATTAATTTTAAAGCTTATGGCAACCGACTTCTTAGCACCAAATTTTAGAAAGATTACATTTATAGCACACTAAATACAACATTTAACGTTTTTTGCTTGTATGGGAGGTGCCACGCCCACATGTACTATTGAACCCATTTTTGGTTAAAAAATACCTTATAGCAAGTATACCTACCATACTAAATTTCATATCGACCGCATTGTTAGTACTCCTATTATAACGTTTATAAATATTGTGGGCCACGCCTTTCAACGAGTTTTGCCCTTAAAGTGACATAGCATGTTATGATGACTGCTTTTAGTGGTATTGTCTATAAAATTTTTATGAAAATCGTCAGTGCCGTTTTTGAGTAATATTGAATCAATATTTTCAATTATTAAAAAGTGCCACGCCAACTTTTCCGATTCCGCCCACTTTTGGCAAAATTTAAGACATTTATGATCTGCATTTGTGTACCAAATTTTAATACAATATCTTGAATGGTTTTCGAGATATGACGTTATGAAAATAAAAGTTTAGGGCTGTGCCACGCCCCTCCAGGAGTCGTTGATAAGTTAAAACCCAGTTCAATCCTAATTTTGTTCACATATGTACCTACTCCCCAAGTTTCATCAAAATCGCTGCACCCGTTTTGGAAATAAAGTCTGAAAATATATATATATATATAAATAAATAAATAAATATATATATATAAATACATACAATTATTGCTCGTTTAATAATAGTAGATAAATATTTGCAATTAACTTGGAAACTTACATTTCTTGAACAATTCGCTGCTCATTGGTTGATTTCTTCAAAACAGTCCTTTCAATTTGTTATAAAAAAAAAACACTAAGAAAACTTTGCAGCCACACGTGTTTCTATCTATGGTGTGAAGCACGGTATAATAATAGGTCTGTACGAGCCGGAAAAAATAGGTAAATATTTATAAATTTTTACCACAAAAAGTGTACCATCCGGAAAAAATGTGGTGTTTGAGAGAGAAAAAATGAGAGTAAGGAAACAGCTGATCACTTCCCCTCCAAGAAAGAGTTTCATTTTTTACAACAAATTTCTTGTGGCTAAAAATTGAAGACTGTCAAAATCGTAGGCAACGAGACTAGAAACTCACTTTTGACAAGCGAGGGAAAGAAAATCTCATGTCTCAATTGTATCTGTCCAATACTTGCCTTATAAAATATTTTTCAGTACTTCATTTTTTTTTTCACTTGTTGAAAGGTTGTGTTAAGAAGGAGCAACATAACAAAAAGCTTGAAATCACAACATTTTTTGGTAAATGCTCATTTATTCAATTAAATAGATGAGTGATTTTTGATTGAAAAGGATTCGTAAAGTTGAATGGTTGTATGACCAGATAATTATTTCTAAAATGTTGTTTTTCGATGCGAACAGTTTTAAAATAAGAAATTGAAAATGTAGTTAGATCAAAATTACCGCATTTTTCATTATTTTGTACAATTCCACCGAAAATAAATTTTTGTTTGAACAACAAAATTTTTCTTCGCTAATTAACTGTTAAATTTAACATAAATTCCTTAAAAAACCCATGCGAAATGAAAAATTTTTGCGGTGCAGAAGATTTTAAATAGTCTCGAAAGTATTTTATTTAGCTTGTATTCAGAAGGTTATGAGTCATAACTTATGACTAAACAGATAAGGAACTATCAGGCTACATTCAGTCTTCAGCTGTGTTTACATATTGGTTTAAGGAAAAAATTCAAATTAAAAAGAATATCAACAATTTTTCATCAAGTGAAAAGACACCAAAAGAGGTAATCATTTCAGATAAATTACGATACTTATGAATGATATAAAATCAATGATTGAATTTCAGATGGGCAAGGAAGAGTTTAATGAATTAAAGGAAAGAGCAGCAGCATCCAGTCTCTTAATTTATACTAAGCAATAGTTTTAAATTGCACTTTATAAAATTTAAAAAAATCTTCAAGCAAAAATTGTGGCTCTAATCTACTTTCGGATATATAGTCATCGGAAATTACTCATATCATCAATTAGATCACTTCAATTAATAGTTCCTGGATTCAACTATCATAACAGCAGTAGATTCTTCTTTATTAGCGCTATTAGAATTTGGAATTCCTTGCCCATTGATTTAAAACAAGAAACTTTAAGAAGGAGCTTCAAACGTGCTATTTATAATTATTTCTCAGTTCATAACTAACTACTTAATGGTCTTTTATTCCTTTTTATTCATTTTTGTCTCTCTTCTCTATCACTTATTCAATCTTTTTCTTTTTCCTTTTTTTTTTTATTTAATATTATTAGTATATTATTCATTTTTATTAAGTTAAGATTTGAGAATTGTGTTTATATGAGAATCTTATATTTATGATGAACTATTAAAGACTAAGTCTTATTGTTCAATGGAAATAGGAACAAATAAATTGAAATTGAAATATAACTTTTTAAAATTCACTTCTTGTTGAAGGTCCTGCACACATTTTAGTTTTTTAAGGAAAACATATGAACAAGAACTAGAAATTTTAATAAAATATTGGTAATTATTCGAAAAATGCTATGCGTTAAATAATTTTGAAAGTCGGTCATTCGCTTTTTGAGTTATATTTATTATTTATATTCTCAAAAAGATTTCACTTGGCCTGCATTCAGAAAGTATTAACCAAACGGTTATGCAACTACGACGCAGGTTTTATTTCCTGAACCCTGCCATTGTTTGTTTACAAAAATACGCGCAAATTTTTGACAGTCTTCATTTTTTACCTATTTTTGCGTACGATCTGAAAATTGTGGTGGTGAGACTAGTCAGAGAAATTTCAGCTTTTACTCTCTCGAAATCGCAATTTGACACTTTTCATTATTTACCACAAAATCATGCTCGTAGAAACCTAATATATGGTAAAAGTAAATTGTCACAATTCGAAAATACAACGCTGAGAAAGTGGTTCGGCAAAAGTCAAAATCATATAAAAATAAAATAATTTTCTTGTTGACAAAATTATTACGTGTTGTTTGACATTTGCCTAACTCGAAAATAAAAGAGAAAGAGGCAAAAATTTTCAGTGCAGTAACCATGTTAATTAAATCATGGTGTGAAGTATTCCGTATGGTAAAATGTCAAAAATTTTGATGTGTCAACTTGAAAACATTCCAAACCGAGTTGAGCGAGTTGAAAATCCACCCAAACCGAGTTGACAGACACCCAAACCGAGTTGCCAGAATGAGTAAATATCTCAACTCGAGTTGACACGAGTTGATTGAACCGAGTTAACAAACCGAGTTGGCCATCACTATCTCGGTGTGTAAAAAAGATATCCACATAATTTAAAATAGGTTTTGAAGGGTAAAAACAGTTCTTTCAGATGCTGTAACCAGTTTTGGGAAAAAAAATTTATTCGCCATTTAAATTAACCTCAAATATTGCTAAAAATCGTGTTTTTTGCACTTTTAGGTTAGGATATCTCAAAGACTTGATGTATAGGAGCAATTCTGAGCTTGGATTCGGTTTCAGTGTATCAAAGACCATCGGGTATGCTTGGTCTCTGGTTCTGGACTTTCCTTTAATTTTGTCGGTCTGTGTTATTTATTGAATATGTTAGATATATGCAAAATGTTATTAAATATAATGTTTTAGCTAATAAATAATACAAATTATTTGTTAATGACTTCGATGATTTAATAGCTTTATACAAGGTATTATTCACTGAGATTCACGGTTGACATTGCATTACAGTGAGTATGCCAGAGCGCTTCGGGCTATCTGTCCTCTATTTCAAAAACGGTTGGGTGTATGAAAAATTGTTCAAGACAAAATTTGTTGCAAATTTCATGCTCTACAATTGTTGTTATATATGTTAACATAATTGGAGCTATAGAAACCGAGATAATCGCGACACCTTTGACCTTGAATAACTTACGACGAAGACACGAGATTTTATGAGACTTTTGGGACAACTTTTAGAACATGAAAATTAAGGTATATACGAGTTTACAGCTTATTATCTCTCATTCCAAGGTTAAACCCTAATTTAACTGTACTATACATATTTGCACCAAAAATCTGCGGTTCATTAAAATAGTAGTTGTTGGGTGAAAAAACAATAAGTGTATATTTTAATGAATTTGAATTTATATTTTTGAAAGCACTTATCAATTACACTTGAATAAAAAGTAACATTAGCTAAGCAATTTGCCTTGTTATACTTCGCAATTGTACACAACAGTTACTTCATATGTAATGTACATATTTTTTGTAAGCTTAAGCATACGGTTAATTCTTATTACTCTATATACTTATTTTGTATATTCAAAGTTGAATTTTTGGAATTTGATTTTGTACAGTCAGTCGCACTTAAACTTTGGAACATTAAACATATTAAAATATTGAAACAAATTTGTTTAACACGTTGAGGACGAAGCCGATTTTTCTTATGTTTCCCCAGGGACCACGGTATTTGTGTTCCCTAGGTAAAACAAAGTTGTTTTACCCGGTACTGGATCTCTGAAGTAATTCTAAATCCCTTTTTTTAAGAATATTCATGTCGCACGTTTTCAGATGACATGGGCCTACAAGAAAAATTTTACTCTGGGAGCCCATGTCACACGAAAACGTACGACGCGGCATGGCATACTTTATTCTGTCGAATTTTGTTTTTTTTCATTCGCCGTTATATTTTTACAGATATTATTTGAATTTCATTGTTTACTTGCTCCGTTTGAGCTATAAAAATAAATCATTCAGTTCGTAATTTTGAGGTGTACGGGTAAAATATTAATAATGGTAGTGTTTTTTTTTGAGTGTTAAAAATGAGTAAAAAAACATTTTTACAAAAATTAAACAGAAACGTCGGATATTTTTCGATATTTGCTATATTTTACTATTTCTTTCAATTCTGATGTAAACAAACATATAAACGTTTTACTTAATTTCATCTCATTATTTTTAACTTTGTATAGTCAAATTTTAGGCTTACATTTTTCTTCAAAAAAAATAAGGCTACTACGACATGTTATATACTAAAATGTAGACAAAGTTTTTTACTTCATTCTCCAATATAAAAAAAATATATAACGTAGCACATAAAGTTGTGATGAAAAAAAAAAACAAAAAGTACTGGCGTCGCACGTGAGTTACATATAGTAGCAAAGTTGATCAACGTGACGTTGAATATAACGTTGATCAACTTAAGGAAGACGATATTGCTACCAAGCCAAAACCTATGGCTTGGTAATTTTATCGTTTTAAAGTATTCATACAACAGCTTCCCCATCCAAACATAGTATAACTCCATGTGAACATGCAAACGCTGCATATTCACATGGTGACTGTAACTCAACACTGCTAAGTACTACAAAGAAATAATAATGTAAGCAAATGACAAAGAATAATCTAAATAAACGAAAGAATTGTTTTTGCATGCAGGGCATGATTGCTCTAAGAATTTGTATTTTAAGTTTAGTTTTTAGTTTGGTTTTGACAGCAGAAAATAAAAGATCATTTAAAATAAATCTCGTTGAAATTTAATTGGCGCAGTCGGTAGGATTCTTTTTTTAAATAAGAAGAATCAAGTGAAACGATACGGTTGAAAGTTATAAGGTGGGAGACAAAGGTGCCAAGAAAAAATTTAGTGGTCACCGCAGAAACGAACATCAAATAAAAACAACAACAACAACAACGATACGATTGAAAGTTATAAGGTGGGAGACAAAGGTGCCAAGTAAAAACTTAGTGGTCACCGCAGAAACGAACATCAAACACCAAGCTGAACTTCAGAAAAAGACAACTGAAGTGACCAAACTCAATAAACATCAGCATTAATCTGGAGAGAAGAGATTGCAGGAATTTAGTGAGGGATTTAAACAGAAATATGGATGTACAAATTTTGCAGCAATGCTTAACGGCGTTAACGCAAATAGTAACGCAGCAAAATATACCACAGTCAGCGAGGAGCCGCATAGAAAAAGAGATAAAACATCTACCAACATTCGAGGGAAAACCAGGAACGTTACCAGCGTTTATTACTTCAGTGGAACGAGCTCTAAGTGACAGGGGAAATGAGACGCAACAAGTGTATACATTGATCTATGAGCAAAAAATTCTGGGACCGGCAAGAAACTATCTAGATGCAGCAATACCAGCAACCTGGCCTGAATGTAAAGAGAAACTGAAGCTGCAGTATCGTCCAACAAAAAATCAAGGAAGAATTATGGAAGAGATAACATCTCTAAAAGTAAGTTCAATTTTAGAATTATTGGATAAGATAAGAGATATAGTTAGTGACATAGCAGAATGTTCAGTGTTTAGTGAGCACCAAGTACAGATAGCTAATAATTTAAGCAGTGTTTTAGTAATGAAAATTAAAGAAATAACAGCTGGTGCATTGGCAGCTGAGCTATTTGACAAATATACAATGGAAGATATTAGAAAGGTTATAAACAAATATGTAGGGCAAGACTACTACAACTTAAAATTTTTTAAAAATAAATCTTTTCAAAGTATACAAAATTCGTCTTCTACAGATTATCAAGGGAAAAGTTTTCGTAATTCGAATAATTATAGGAATAGTAACAATTTTCGAAATAATAACGGGAGCAGCTATAATCTTAATAAAAATAATAGTAACCACTTTAATTCAAATAATAATTACGGTCAAGTACGCAATAATAATTGGAATAATCGCAATTACAACGGCGGAAACAACTCTCAACAAAATCGAAGAAACTCCTATATTCATAATAACAGTGATCGGCAGAAAAATTCGACACAAACTCAGAGTCAACCAATGGAAGTAGATGCTTTAAATAACAATAAAAAGCAGGAGGTAAATCAATTAGTTGATAACGAGTTTTTTATCAACTAGCCTCGGAGTCGAAAAAGATTTTTATTGCGCTAACCCTTGACAACAAAAAATATAGTGCAATGATTGATACCGGTTCGACGATAAGTCTACTTAACTCTAAGACCGTTCCTGAAAGTGTATGTGAAAAGATCCAAGGTGACAAAATACAAATTAATACCATTGAAGGCGAAGTTAAGAAAACCACTGAAAATGTAAAAACAAAGTGTCCAGTCGAGTTTAAGCAACCCTATAACGCCAGAATGAGATGGATAAAAATCTATTTAGAAAAAAACTATGACTTGTTATTGGGAATGGACTGGATTGAAAATAACGTTAAATCTATTGATATGGAAAATCAGGAAATTAAATTAAATAATTCTGTGAAACTACCGTTTTTAAGTAAATTTATTCAAGAACAGGTTAATGTATTAGAAGAAAGCGCTTTAGAACACATTAAAAGAGACCACTTAAACAGTGAAGAGAGTTCAGGTATTTCAAAACTACTAGCAAAATATAAAGGATTATTTTATAATGAAGGTGATAGATTGACGAACACCACTAGTATTGTTCATGAAATAAAGACTACTACAAATGAACAAATCAATTGTAAAATGTATCGGTATCCCCCTCGACAGGAAGAAGAGGCTAGGAAACAGATAAAAGAACTAGAAGCTCAGGGAATAATTCGAAAAAGCAAAAGCCGATATAGTTCTCGTCTTATAGTCATTCCAAAAAAGAAAGACAAGTCCGGAGAACAAAAATATCGTATAGTCATAGACTATAGAAAGCTAAATCAAATTACCGTAGATGATAAGTACCCACTTCCCAATATCGATAGCATATTAGACAAGTTGGGGAAAGCTCAATATTTTAGTTCTATAGACCTAGCAAAAGGGTACCACCAAATCCTAGTAGCCGAAAAAGACATTGAAAAAACAGCGTTCATATCACCAGTAGGTCTTTATGAATATGTCAGGATGCCGTTTGGGTTAAAAAACGCTCCTGCCACTTTTCAAAGATTAATTAACGAAATCCTAAGGGACTACATAAACAAGATTTGTATAGTATATTTAGATGATATACTCATATACTCAACTACGTTAGAAGAACATCTAAGTTCTCTCGAAAAGATATTTAGACAACTAACTAAACACAATCTAAAGATTCAGGCTAATAAATGTAGTTTCATGGAAAGGAATACATAATTTTTGGGACATGTTATAAGTAAAGAGGGCATAAAACCTAATCCTAATAAAATAAACGACATAGTAAGAATTGATCTACCGAAAACTGAAAAACAATTGAAAAGTTTTCTGGGAGCAACGGGCTTCTACAGGAAATTTATTAAAGATTATGCCAAAGTTGCATACCCCCTCATAAAATATTTAAAAAAGGATATGAAAATAAACATTAGGGATCCCCAATACATTGAAGCTTTCGAAAAATTAAAACTGTTAATAATAGCTCATCCTATTTTAAAATCTCCTGACTTTGAAAAAAAATTCACTGTGACTACAGATGCCAGTGATTATGCAATTGGAGCAGTTCTTTCCCAAGACAGTCATCCAATATGCTTTGTGTCAAGGACATTAAACAATCATGAAAGAAACTATAGTGTAACAGACAAAGAGTTTTTAGCTATAGTGTATTCAGTCAATTATTTCCGCCCATATTTGTATGGCAGAAGATTTCAAATTGTTACTGATCACATTCCAATAAAATACCTAAATTCTAAATATAAAGGGAGAGATTTCTCTCAGAGAAATCAAAGATGGCTGATGAAATTACAAGAATACAGCTATGATATCGAATATCTTCAAGGAAAAGAAAATAAAGTAGCTGATTTTCTTAGTAGGATACAAAATAGTCCGAAAATTAACAAAAATAACAGCAGTGAATCCAATATGGACCTGTCTGATACAAATACAATTCCTTCTGGTGAGCAACATTTTGAGCAAAGGAATTTAGATTCTCCATATCCCCATGATTTTAAAGAAATAGATGTTCCAGGTGATGGAAATTGTTTTTTTAGTTCAATAAGTAGAGGGTTGGAACACATTGGATTGCAGATGACCTCAAAAGAATTAAGAAGCATGTGTTATAACTACAAAAAAAATAAAAAACCTAAAAACCAATTAAATAAAGCAGAAAGACAGTACCTGGATACTATTATGGATAATAACCATTGGGGCAATACCGAAGTTGAAGGAAAAATATTGAGCAAAGAAATTAGAATAAAAATCCATGTGATAGAAAAACACTTAGTCGAAGGAAAGGTACTATATGTGCATACACTGGTCGATGGTGATAAAGTTGTTCAATCAACACCGGATTATGAAGACGAGAATACCGTACATATAATTAATCATGGTAGGGATCATTTCAATGCGGTTATAAGAAAAATTGACAGCGTAACAATGGCAACTATACATTCGGTCGAGGAAAACTTAATTGACCATATACCAATAAGGGATGAAATTGTGAACAAGTACAAAACCCAGTTGATACTAACTTGTTGCCCAAATGAGGAAATGCAATTATTAAAAAGAAAAAAAATAATACAGATTAATCCTCAATGCGACGAGAGTGATATCGAGGATATACTAAAAAAACATATTCAGCCGGGACACATAGGTATATATTCCGAAGTGGAAGATACAATGTATAATAAAGTTCAGCAAATCATTATCAAACTTTTTTCTGAAGACAGACGAATAAAATTCGTTAAAGTTACAAAAAGAGCACAAGAAATGCCAAGTGAAGAAGAGTGTCACAAGCAAATATCTCTATATCATACTAAAGAATCGCTACATAGTGGAATTAATGAAACTTATCGATCACTTAAAGACAAAATATTCTATCCAAAATTACAGGAACACATTCAGTTGATTATCAATAACTGCGAGAAATGTCAAGAAATCAAGTACGATAGGAATCCAATAAAGCCTGAACTACATATAACCGAAACGCCAAATAAAAAAAATGATATTATACACACAGATACATTTCATTATAATAAGCAAACTTTCATTACAGTTATAGATAAATTAACAAAATTTGCTGTAGCATATTTAATCAATGATAGAAACTGGAGTAAAAAGATAGCTGTCTTAGAAGGATATATGGCTACATTCAGCAAACCTCGCAAAATAATTATGGATAACGAATTTAAATCGGAGCAATTGAAAAGATTTTTACAAGAAAAAGATATTGAAGTGCATTGGACAAAGCCAAATAGCCATACGGGCAATGCCGATGTAGAAAGGCTACATTCAACACTGATAGAAAAAATACAAGCAGTAAGTGAAGACGTAACCTTAGAACAAAAAATGCAAATAGCTGTAGGAAATTACAACGATAGATTTCATTCTAGTATTGGAATGACACCTAGACAAGCAAACAGTTTATCAGACACAAGCTTAATAACAGATAGATTAAAAATGAAAAAGCAGAAATATATACAAAAACTTAACAATAAAAGGGAAAAATATGTTGAAAAAAGAAAGGAAGGTTACATCAAAAATTATAGGAGAGTAAGGCACAAGGATCAACCTTACTTTAGAAAATATCATTTAGAAAATGTTCATCCAGTAAATATTAAAAGACCGTATAAATTTACAGGTAATAATAATCCTACTGATGCTAACGATCAACTTAGTACAGGGACGACTACAAGTTATACCCATAATGGAGGAAGCAGGGTACACGATGATCCAAATGGGAGTAGTAGAAATACCAAATGAAACCGATACAATCCTTCATATTATAAGACCAAATGAAATAGCTGAAATGCTAAATAAAATTAAAGACAATGTTTTGAAGGCTGAAATTGATAACAAGGAATTGATTTTAAATGAAATTGACATTATAGCAGCAAAAATTGCATCAATTACACCTAGTGCGGTAAAAAGGAAGAGAAGAGGATTAGTAAATTTTGGAGGTAAAATTTATAAGTGGATGTTTGGACTGATGGATAACGAAGATCGACAAGACATTGAGAACCACCTCAAGGTAATTGAAGAGAACGATCACAATGCGATTACTACCATAAATAAACAAGTCGTAATTAATAATCATTTTAATGTCACCATAAATTTACTTAAAAATTCTATTGAAGAAGACAGGGTTAAAATTGAAAAACAAATGAATAAGGTTCAAGAGGAAAATAAAGAATTAGGAAAACAGCTTCTTTTTATTGACCAAATGGGCAAATTAAGATATTTAGAAAGAAAAATTACGGAGATACAGGATAATATTGCCGCAGCCAAATATGACATAGTTCATCCGGGAATATTAACAAAAGAAGAAATAAAATATTTTAACATTAATTTTTTCAAACTAAAACTTGCCAAGATTGGTGTGTTATTATACAAAAATGAATCCTTAGTTATTGCCATTAAAATACCAAAAAATTATTATACCGCAGATCTTAAGTTGATAACACCATTGCCGAATAAGAATAATTTAGAAATAAGTGAAAACGATGAAAAAATTGTTACCATAAATAATAAAAATTATCATTTTATAGAAAACACTAAGCTACATAATTTAAAAATCAGTAAAAATTGTATTTTTTCAAACGATTGTGTATTCAGATTTAATAATAAAACAAAAATACAGGAAATAAATGATGACACTATATTAATAAAAACGCTCACAACCTTAATGTATTTCAAAATTGTGACAAACGAAATATTACTTTAGATAAAAATTTATTAATTAATTTTTCAAATTGTAAGCTGGAAATAGCAAAACAAAAATATTATAACAATAAAATGCAGTTCATAGACAGATATGTTTATCCAGTTAAAATGCTAGACCAAAATTATGAAAATCCTATTTCGTTTGAAAAAATTGTTACAGACAACCTTGAAAATATTAAAGAAATAAGAGAACTAAAATATCATAAAAATATTATATACGGTAGTGGTATAAGTATGCTTTCTCTTTTAATAATAAGTATTATCGTAGTGATGGTATTTAAGTTCTGGCAAGCAAAAAGTAACTCCATCAAAATAATAAATAATATGAAGCCGGAGGCTTCTGTTTCAAAGCGTAGAGGAGTTACATATAGTAGCAAAGTTGATCAACGTGACGTTGAATATAACGTTGATCAACTTAAGGAAGACGATATTGCTACCAAGCCAAAACCTATGGCTTGGTAATTTTATCGTTTTAAAGTATTCATACAACAGCTTCCCCATCCAAACATAGTATAACTCCATGTGAACATGCAAACGCTGCATATTCACATGGTGACTGTAACTCAACACTGCTAAGTACTACAAAGAAATAATAATGTAAGCAAATGACAAAGAATAATCTAAATAAACGAAAGAATTGTTTTTGCATGCAGGGCATGATTGCTCTAAGAATTTGTATTTTAAGTTTAGTTTTTAGTTTGGTTTTGACAGCAGAAAATAAAAGATCATTTAAAATAAAGCTCGTTGAAATTTAATTCGTGCGACATGGTCCCCCAGGCAAAGTAGGTGTCGCACGTTTTCGATGTGTCAGTCTTGGAACTTTTAAAAATTGAAAGGCATTAGAAAGTGTCTTACTCTAATGAAATCTACGCTGTGACCAGCTAAAGATTAGACTAGTGAAGTATTTTGCACAATAATATCGTGCTATAATATTCTTCTTTTCCAGAGTGGATTTTTAGACTTGTGCAGTGTTTCTTATAAATTCGCATTTTCGTTGTAACTGCACTATTCATCTACTCAAACTTGAATTTTCGATTAGAGCAGCGCCTTCAACGTTTCATTGTCGTCGTGCTGTATCATCAGGTTGCTGCGGACGACCGCTGCAAAGACAAACATAAACTTCAAAATAAAATCCTACTTAATCGGTAGCGTTGTCCATCCTACTGACTCGACCCACAGCGTAAGTTGTTTTTTTTTTTTTAGTTGGCTGCAATTTTATATTTCTTTGATAAGCTGAATTAGTGGAGTATCATCGAACGATTTACGTGCGGCACTATTGATCTCAGTGGAAGTTTTCGACGCTTGCAGTATTGTCAATTTTATATATTGCATCAGGCTTCACCATATATTTTTTGGCAATCAGTGGCGTTAGCAGAGCTACAGTAATTTTGGTAAATCTCTCTACACACATATCAAGGTTGTTGGTGTCAAGGTTTTGTCGACAGTTGTTGTTGTCGAATAGCAGTAGAAGCGGAATATTGTAGTTTTTGTTGCTGTTGCTGAGCAGTCGTTCTATTTATAGTTCAATTAATTTCTTCAATTGCATTCAGAATTAATTCGCATGAAAACGGTTAAGAGTAATTAAATCCTTTCCAAAATTTCACTTTAAAATGACCAACAAAGATGGGATGTGATTTAGCATCACTGAAAAAGCAGAGAGCTGCAATGAAAAGAAACATCACGAATATGAAAACTAAAACAGAAAAGGATGGGCATGATGTCGACGCCACTATTCTTGAATGCCGCTTAGAAATTTTGGAAAGTTATTTCAAACAATTATGCCATATTCAGAGCAATATTGAAAAACGCAGCTCAGATGATTCTGAAAGGAGCGAGTTTGAAGAGATTTTTTTTCTGGCTAAATCAAATATCCGATCATTATTGAAAGCACCTCGTGGTAATGCATCAAACAATACAATGTTAGACGCGACTCCGTTACAGGAGCATCAACAAAGAGGAAGGTTACCAAAATTTAAATTACCGACATTCGATGGGAAGTATTCTGAATATCAACGATTCATGGACAGCTTCAAGTTTTTTGTACATAACGATGCGTCAATTCCTTCAATTGACAAATTTAATTATCTCTTAAATTGTTTGTCCGGTGCAGCTCGAAATGTTGTTGAATCTTTTCAAGTCACATCTGAAAATTATGAAAAGGCCATGAAAAGGCTAAAATATCGATATGATAACAAGGTGTTAATTTTTATTGATCACATAAATTCGCTCTTTAACTTGGCAGCAATGAAAAAATCTGGTGCAACATCGCTACGTAAAGTTATCGACTCAGTGTCTGCTTTGCGTAGCTCACTTCTTTCGCTTGGAAAAGAGGAAGACATCATGAATGCGATCATCTCGTTAAATCAAAACTTGATTCAAATACGAAGGATTACTACGATGAAAGACAAGAATTTAAAGATTTACCATCCTGGGATGAATGCTATAAGATTCTAGATCGTCGTTGCCTTTATCTGGAAAGCCTCACGAAGGGAAAAGAGTCCGAAAAACAACATGAAAGGAAGTTAAACCAACTTTCAAAACGTCAATCACACACATTTGTAAATTCGAAGGCCACTTGCACGTATTGTCGTAGAGATGAACACAATATTGGAAATTGTTCAAAATTCGTTTTACTTAGTTTCTGAGCGTTTTGACTTTGTAAAACGAAATGCACATTGCTTTAATTGGCTTCGCAAAGGGCAACCGTGACGAAGTGCTTATCCAAATCACGCTGCCGCGTGTGCCACCAATCACATCGCAGCGTTTTACATATATACACTAGTAATTCATTAAATTCACCATCCGATGCAGTGCCTACAACTTCAGCTTATTCGCAAGGGGCGGCAAAAACGCCAGTTAGACTAATTACACGTTCTACAAAACGAGCTTTTATACCAACAGCGGTAATTTTTATTAAAGATATTTTGAAATGGCTACCAGTTCGAACTATTTTGGACTCCTGTTCGGAAATAAATTTTGTTACAGAAGAGGTGGCCAAATGACTTCAATTGAATTTTTACCGGACTAATGAACAAGTAGCAGGTATCGCAGGAACCAACACACCATTAAGGAATTTTGTGACAGCAACAATAAAATCACGCATCGGTTATTTTCAACGCACCTCGAACTTTTTCGTCACCAAATCAATTACAGCCAGGAGAGCCGATAGATATCACTACCTTGAACATTCCGCAATCAATCACCCTTGCAGACCCTCAATTCTTTAAGCCGCAGCAAATTGACCTGTTAATAAGTAGCGAAATGTTTTTAGATTTATTACTTGAAGGTAAAATATCTTAAGGATTTATTTCTATTGAGCACCGCTTGGATCATAATCAAAATTTGAAATCCATGTACAGTGAATTTATGCGTGAGTATGAGCGCCGTGGACATATGAGCCGCTGAAAGCTAAAGTGGTATAACTCAAAGTTTTCGAAAAATGAGTTGTACTCGTTTTCTAACTTGTTACGTCAGTAATTATCATTAGACAAAATTTTAAAAGTTTAGTTACCGATATGGCCGCTAGAGAGCATCGTTAAGTTTTGGCTTTTTGACTTAGTATTTTTTGGATGAAAAAAATTTTGTTTTTTTAATTAAAAGTGATTTATGAAATAGATATTTTAATTTAATTAACATATTCAAAGGAATAAAGGAATATAGGAATATAGGAATGAATAGTTAAGTGGTTATTAGGTTGCGCTGTGTTTAAAGACCAAAATTTTTAAGGAAAAGTGGTATAACTCACTGACTTATACCACTTTGTCGCTAATTTCTTTGAAATAAAAATTGGAAGAATGGTATTTTAATTTGAAGCTTAATTTAAGCTACTTAGCTTTTCAAAAATTATAGTCATTTTTACAAATAATTAAACTTTGAACAATTAACTTTCACTGATTTTTTGCTATACCAAAACGCAAACCTTCAATTTTCTCAAAACTACTTAAATGTGACTTATACCACTGTTGCTTTCAGCGGCTCATATGTCGCCCATAACTACAGTAGATTTTTATAAGTCGCACCACATCACTGTGTACTGCGCCCACAAAGCAAAACAACAAAAATACGCGTCTTAGATGCTTCGGCAAATACAACATCGAATTGTTCTCTTAACAATATTCTTTTAGTAGGACCTACTATACAACAACTAATAATTACCTTAATGGCACTCCCTTAAAATAAGTTTGCACTTATTGCAGATATTTCTAAAATGTATCGACAATTTGCTGTTGATAGACTTGATAGAAAATACCAAATGATTTTGTGGAGATATGAGTCTAGTGAAGCTCTTCAGATTTTTGAACTTAACACCATAACCTATGGAATGTCAGCATCACCATTCCTTGCTATTCGCGGCTTACAACATATTGCAGAGCTTCACCGCACCAACTGTCCTGTTGGCTGCAAATTATTACGAGAGGACCTTTACGTAGACTATGTATTGACTGGAGCGGAAAGCCTGTCAACGTTGCAACAAAAACGACGGAAATTGTAGACATATTAAATTTACACAAGCTAAGTTTGTCCAAATGGAACTCTAACCATCCAAGCTAATTTCAATAAATAGGAAATGAAGTTCCAATACAACTTCTAGATGAAAATATTACCAAAGCGCTTGGAATATCATGGAAGCCTAAGTCCGACGTATTTTGTTTTACATACAATTTTCCGAAAATAGACTTTGCAAATAAGCGCTCAGTTCTTTCTATTGTTGCACGCATTTTTGATATTTAAGGTTTGTTGAGTCTGATTGTTATTCGCTGCAAGATCCTGCTTCAGGAAATTTGGTTGCAGCAACTAGATTGGGACGATCCGCTCCCTGCAAACTTGCATACTTTGTGGTGCCAAATTCAAAAAGATCTATATTACATAAATCGCATTGAAGTTCCACGTTACGTTAGCACTTCGAAACATTTAGCTTGCGAAATACATGGTTTTGCGGACGCGTCACAGCGTGCTTATGGGTGCTGCTTATACGTTAGGGTGAATGCGCAGAACCAAATTAAAGTCAACATTCTCATCGCAAAGTCAAAGGTGGCACCCATAAAAACGCAATAGCTTCCCCGTCTTAAGCTTTGCTGCTCAGCCAAACCTGGCAAAAGATAAGCAAAAAATTTGATGCACCCCAAATATATTTTTGGACAGACTAGAAAATCGTCCTCCAATGGCTTAAAATGCATGCGTCAACACTTAATTGTTTCGTTGCCAACAGAGTAGCTGAATTACAAGAAAATACACGAAAAATAAATTGGAAACATGTACCCTCAAAACAAAATCCCGCTGACATGGTGTCGCGGGGTTGCAGTGCAAAGGAGTTAGCGCAAACGATTTGGTTTGAAGGACCGAAGTACCTGCAAAACGATCAAGAACAGTGGCCTCAAGTCCAAGAAGACACAGCATCAAGCTCCAGCGGAAACCTCTTTCACTGGTTTGCAATAAGAACAACACAGATAGAATCATCGAAAATATTATCAACGACAACTCGTCTTACTGGCGAATCATGCGAACTATTACTTACGTATTTCGTGTTTTTAATAAAACACCGATAGACAAATCGACAACTATATTATCTGTTATTCATCTTCCAGCAAAGGAATCAAATATCACATTTTTACGCATTGTCGCCGACATACAGCAATCGCATTTTCAAGAAGAACTCACCAATCTGAGCGAAGGTAAAATTTTAAAGCAAAGTCTTCAAAAATTTTCACCTTTTATTGACATCGGTACGTCTGTGGTTAGCATCATAAGAGTTGGTGGCCGCCTAACGAACGCAAAAATTCCCTACGATGCTAAATTCCCGTGTTAACTTCCAAAACAAAATCGATTTGTGCAGCTTTACATAGAATTTTTGCATCGCACAAATATGCACGCTGGGCCAAAGATTTTAATTTCTCTGCTGCGTCAGAAGCTATCGCACGGTTCGCTTGAAGCAAGATCGATAAAATTGTCAACCAAATCTGACAATGCACAATTATTATATAGTGTCTTCAGATTCCAAATAAATAATCCGCGAAATCGGATCTGCTCATTTACTCGTTTTATGGACATTTTAAGGTTTTACTTTGGTCGAAACGGTTAGTTTCATCACGATCAAAATCGGTAGAAACTGTCAGCTAAATCTGACAATGCACAATTATTACTTAGTGTTCGGAGATTCCAAAAACATGATCCGCAAAATCGTACCTAATCACTTACTCGTTTCGTGGCCATTTTAAGGTAAGCGCTTTTACCGATAATATTGATAAAAATTCGTTCTAGGAAAAATTGTGATTAAGTCAATAAAAGTTAAAATTTTTTTATTTTTCTTTTCTTTGTGGAATTTGTAATCAAAAATACTTTTAAAACCCATAAAATAAAAACATGAAAATTATTTTTCATTAGTTTTTAGGCTCAAAACGGTTTATTAAATTTTTTTTAAATTTTTTTTTGGTTCATGAAAAACGGAAAGTTTTTTTATTTTTTGGTTTGCTTTGTAGTTAAAAATACATCAAAAATCCATAAAACAAAATTATAATTTAATAAATATTTCACTAGTTTTAAGGCCTAAAAGAATTTTTTTTTAAAATTTTCAATTATTTTCCATGGAAAATGATGAATTACATAACATAGTATATAAAAGTTTTTTTTATTTTTTTTTTTTTCCTTCGTGGGCTTTGTATTCAAAAATACTTTTTAAACCCACAAAAGATAGTAAGAAACACTTTATTTTTCACTAGTTTTTCGGTCGACGAAAAAAAATTTTTTTTTGTATCGGTTTTTTTCCATGACAAATGGTGAATAACGCATAAACACTTGCATATTTGCAAAAATAAGTGACTTCATCATGTTCAGCGACTCAAACTGCATAAACAACAGTTATCATAGCATATTTTAAAATTTCAATTGACCTTAAAAGCATCAAAAACTACACGGTTCGCTTCATGATTTTATTAAAATTATAGGTAAAAGCGTTTACCTTAAAATGGCCATAAAATCAGTAAATGACCAGATACGATTTTACGGAACATGTTTTTTGAATCCCCGAACACTAGATAATAATTGTGCATTGCCAGATTCGGTTAAGAATTTTTACCGATCTTGACTTTGCTTGAAGCGAACCTTGTCGGCCAAAGTGCTAACCTTAAAATGGCCATAAAATGAGTAAATGAGCAGATCTGATTTCGCGGATTATGTATTTTGAATCTAAAGACACTATATAACAATTGTGCATTGTCAGATTTGGTTGACAATTTAATCGATCTTGATCTTGCTTCAAGCGAACCGTGATGGGTCATCAACGCACGTAATATCGTAAGGAAAGTTGTAAGAAACTGTGTACACTGTTTCCACTATAGGCCGAAATTGATGAGACAACTTATGGGAAATCTTCCAGCCAATCCACTCAAGGCTCAGCGACCGTTTCTTGTAACGGGTGTTGACTTTTGCGGCCCGTTTTATTCTACTTACCGTATTAGAGGAAAGCCGCCTTACAAAACGTATGCTGCAATTTTTATTTGCTTTGCGTCAAAAGCCGTTCATCTTGAATTAGTATCTGATCTTTCTACAAATAACTTTTTACTCTCTTTAAAAAAGGTTCATTGCTCGACATGGAATCCCTCATAACATATTTTACGTCAACGCTACAAATTTCGTTGGTGCCAACAACGAATTGAAAGCTGTCAGAGAAGTCTGACGCCAAACAGACTGTTGATGAAGTGCTAAGTTTTAACAGCAAAACTGAGTTTCAATTCAATTTCATACCGCCAAGAGCCCCACACTTCGGTGGATTGTGGGAGGCTGCTGTGAAGTCCGCCAAAACCCTGCTAGTCAAGAATGTTGCGTACGCAAATCTCACGTTTGAGGAGCTTAAAACTGTGCTAATTGAAATTGAGGCCATTTTAAATTCGCGCCCGATAGCTATTACAAATGACCCCAACGATGGAGAAGCATTAACTCCGGCACACTTATTAATTGGTGATAAGCTTATTACAGCTCCTGACGAAGTCGTCATCGAAGATCGTGACATTTCTCACTTAACTCGTTGGCAACGTGTTACATTCCTTAAAAATCAATTTTGGAAAATGTGGTCCCGTGACTACGTCTTAGGACTTCAGGAACGATCAAAGTGGTTCAAATCGGAGATTAACATTCAAGTTGGACAAATAGTACTTATTCATGAAGACAATGTTCCTCCGCAAGAGTGGCTACTGGGGCGAGTAAAACAAGTCATTCCCGGAGCCGATACAAAAGTTCGAGTAGTTGACTTGATTACATCAAAGGGTACTATACGACGCCCAATCCACAAAATTGCGCCACTGCCTTCCAATAATAGCGATTGAATGTTGGTCCTTTCAACAGGGCCAGTATGTTGGGTGAAAACACAATTAGTGTATATTTTAATAAATTTAAATTTATATTTTTGAAAGCACTCATCAATTACACTTGAATAAAAAGTAACTTTAGCTAAGCAATTTGCCTTGTTATACTTCGCAATTGTACACAACAGTTACTTCATATGTAATGTACATATTTTTTGTAAGCTTAAGTATACGGTTAATTCATATTACTCTATGTACTTCTTTTGTATATTCAAAGTTGAATTTTTGTACAGTCAGTCGCGCTTAAACTTTGAAACATTAAACATATTAAAATATTGAAACAAATTTGTTTAAATCAATTATCATACAGTAGTGCTTTACGTTATTAGTTGAAAAAAATCAAAATTTCTAGAAAACCTCCATAAGTGTAATTAAATAATTCAATAATTTGCTGATTGAATTTATTGCAATCGAGGTACTCTTTCTTTTTTTTAGTGGGTAGAGGAAGGAATTGCTGCAACGAAAAGATAGAATCAATAGTTAGACTAAGACAGACTTCAGGCCAAGACCTTCAGGAAAATTGAAAATATGGCTGGATGCACTGCCCCTGATATTTAATGCTATTAACTAATGGGTCAGAATTTACCAACTCAGCCACTTTTAAAAAAAAATTTTATTTTTTAATGAAATTTTGTTATGTGCTAGAAATTAAAATGTGAAATGATTTTTTTTTCTTTTTTTGTTTGTTGAAATTCGGGGACAAAATTTTTTAAAAGCTCATAACTTTTGAACGAATGCGACGATTTTTATAAATTTAACTGTGTTCGATTCGTATTGAAATAGAGTATAAGTGAGATTTTTTTCAATTTTAAATAATGTATTTTTCAATGTTTAAAACATGTTTGTTTATTAAATGTTAATGAAAAACAGCCTTCCCTGTCCGATCGAAAAAATTTATAAAAATGTCAAAAATAAATAAGTACAATATTCCGTTGAGAAAAAAATGGATGGTAATTTTTATTTATATATTTATAACTCTGCACAGTGGATTCTGTGAGTCGGAAAAAAAACTTGAAAAATACAAATATCTAAAGCAGCAACCACCTCCACCACCCGTTTTCGAGGATGCTGAACACGATGGTATTGTTTAAAATTCTTTTGAAGTTGACCCCACCCCTAAAATGGCCAAGAACCACCCCAAAATTGGGGAATCGCATATTCCGCGTCTTCCATCGGTGAAATATTTGTCACCCCCCGTTTTCGAGGATTCTGAACACGATGGCGGGGCTTAAAATTTTTTGGGAACTGGTCCCACCCCATAAAGTGGCCAAAAATCGCCCCAACGGACCCAAATTACCATTTAGAGGCATGGGGCCAGTTCAAAAAAAATTCTAAGCACCGCCATCATGTTCAGCATCCTCGAACATGGGGGGTGACAAATATTTTACCGATTAAAGCTGCGGCAAGCATGGATACAAAGGAAAACAAAACAAAAATCTCAAGCTCTAGGAGCAAATGAATTGAAAACAAAATCACACAAACAATAAAGTGCGTTGAAGACAAAACTACAAAAAACCATGCAACGATAGCGAACCGAAATTATTTCACTTGAGTAACGGCTGAACTAGTCGATGCGTTGAATAAAAAATTACAGGAACAAAATACATGCGATTATTGCGGTCCAAAATGATTTAGCTCAAATAACGGAACGAGCTCTAAGAGAGCTTAATATTTTTTTTGTTGTTGTTGTAAGAGCTGGAAGAGCCAAACGAGCTATGGGTTGCGCATCCTAGGCCTATAACAAAAAAAAAAAATCATTTCACATTTTAATTTCTAGCACATACCACTATCTAAATAACGAAATTTCATTAAAAAATAGAATTTTTTTTTAAAAGTGGCCCAGGTGGTATATTCTGACCCTATTGTAAGAAACCTAAAAATCGTGGTGGTAAGCGCCAAATTTCGTTATTAGACGACAGACGAAGTGCACGATATTGCAAGACTAAGTCCTCGGCGTTCTCAAACATGATTAAAAATCAGCCAAATCTGTCGATCAGTGCTGTGACAATTGGTCGTCAACTAATGGAAAATAATTTGAGTGCAAAAAGTTCCAGAAAGATATACCTTTAGACGAAGAAGCACGTCGTTGCAAGAATAAAATTTGTAAAAGATTATATGAAGTGGAATGCCGAAGAGTGGCGCAACGTATTATAGTCAGATGAGAGCAAAGTATTTTTTTTTTATGGAACAGGCTCCAGACAGTATGTTCGTCGTCAACCAAACACAGAATACCACCCCAAATACACTACCAAGACGGTTAAACATGGTGGACCGACCATTATAGTATGGGCTTACTTTCGCTAGACTGACGTTGGCCCTATCCATTTGATCAAAGGTATTATGGACAAAGCAGTGTACGTTAATTTATTGAAAGATGTTATGCTACCGTATACCAGTCGAGAAATGCCTTTAAAATGGACGATTCAACAGGATAACGATCTCAAACCAAGTTTTTGTAAGAAACTTTTTTTTTTGTAAAAGCATTTTTTTCAAGCTACATAATAAATGGTACACCTAGAATATCAGTCTTCTCTCTGAAATTGGCTGCACTTAAAGTAAATTTTGTTTTTTGCTTAAATTGTAGATTAAGATAGTTTGTTGGTGCCAAAATTGGTTAAGCTTAACTTAAAAAAAATTTTCAAAAAGGGTGGGTTGAAATTTTTTTATCAATCACCTGGGTCTTAAAATTGAAGATATCGTCAAATATTATAAAAGCCTGCACTACTTGTAGGCGGAGAGCCCGCTGTATAAGATTACATGATAAGACATACGGGAAAGATAGTAAAGAATTTTGGGGAAGATTACGATATGCGGGGCGCCGCGATTTGATTTTCAATTAAATACGCCAAAATAAATCGAAAATATTAAATAAAAAAAATCGATATCTCATCTAGTTTTCGAGTTATTGTTATGTAAAATTACTGTGGCTAGTAAAGAAACTGTTCTACATACTATAGGATGTAAATATTTTAGTAAATATCGATATTTCGAAAACCAAACGAGTTATTGATTTTTTTTAACATTTTCGATTTATTTCGAGCCTTAAATTTTAGCGCTATTGAAATCGTTATTCCCATGGTATTATCAAAATCAAATGTTTAAGTATCGATATGTCGAAAGCCAAACGGGGTATCGATTTTTTTTATTTAATATTTTCGATTTATTTCAAGCCGTTCTACTGAAAACCATCCTTAAATTTCGGCGCAATTGAAATATTAATTCTACTGATACTATCAAAAACAGATTTTTAAATATCGATAACTGGAAAACTAAACGAGAAATCGATTTTGTTTTTTAGCATTTTCAATTTATTTTGACGTGTTTTATCGAAATACATCGTCAAAGCGTGACGCCACGGATATCGTAATCGTGCCGAATTTTGTAGAAATTAACGAACCAGGGTTGCCCGTCCCGATGTCTGAAAATGCCCTCATTTTAGCCAATTTTATTGTCTCAATTAAAACTATAATATTACTACTCAAAATCTATGCCAAATCATGGAACTCAAAGAGCTTAAATAGAATATATAAGGTTGACTTGTCAAATCCTGTCCCAAACATGGGTTGCCACTCACTTAAGAAAAATTGGCCATAAAAACGGACGGCAACCCATGTTTAAGACAGGATACGACAAAGCAACTCTATATATTCTTTTAAGGCTCTTCGAGCTCTATCATTTGGCACACATTTCAAACATAAATATATATATTAATAAAAAAATTACCCCAAAAACCGGTTTTAACCCATTTTTGGGACAGGTTTCGACAATGCAACGCTATATATTATTTTTGGGCCGCTTCGAGATCTAATATTTGGCATATATTTCTAGCTGTAATATTTTGGCTTTAATTAAAATAAATTTGGGCGAAATTCCGTAATTTTCGGGCATCGAGGCGGGTTTTGGCAAGGCTACCCTGGTTCGTTAATTTCCCGTATATCTTATCCTGCAATCTTATACATTCGACTTTTCTACAGCGGGCTCTTGGGCTATTGTTTTTTTTAATGTATAATGCACTTTTTAAATTTTTTTTCTCTTAACAGCAAAGGAATACGCAGTATTTTTCTAAACTGTTTTTTATGAGACCAAATCCATTTCAAACCATGCAGTCGGACTAACTTCAAATCTCAAAATAGGTTGCCGATTATATATGTTGTTTTCAGAGGATATAAGGGGACACATTCCACCGATTTGATTAAAAAACAATTCTCAGCGGTTTTTCAAGTTTTGAAACTAAAACTTTAAATGGGAATAAGTTCGAAAAAAATGTTTTTTAATCAAATCGAGTAAATATGTGTCCCCTTATATCCTTTGAAAAACAACATATATAATCGGCTACCTATTTTGAGATTTGAAGTTAGTCAGACCGCAGGGTTTGAAATGGATTTGGTCTCATAAAATCAAGCTTAAACGCTCTTGATTTCAAATAAAACCGTAATTGGCATTTGGAAACTTTGGTCTCAAACTCCCATTATGCCAAAAAAAATGTTTATTTCAATGCCCAATTTTGGAGTGAGCACTTAACGTGCGCTACATTCCTTCCATATATTTAATTCTGTTAATATTTTTTGCTCTCTCCTAAAAATTAAATAAAAAATTATACAATTAACGCTTTTATATTTAATATTTACTTCTAATATACATATTTGCTGAATAATTATATATTTTCATTATTCTTATTTCGTTTTATTTATTTATTTTAATTCTGCTTAGATTCTAAGATTCTTAGTATTTTCGTTTGATCAAGTAAGTCTCAGCTTTATCAGTTTGGGTTTTTGTTTTTCATATGATTATATTTTATAATATATATGTATATATATTTAAATTTATTATCTTTAATATATAATTTTTGTGTTTATTTCTTTCTTTTTTTTTTGCTTTTGTAAATGAATAAAAACCTCGCAAAAGAATACAAATACGAAACATTTACCATTTTTTGTTGCGGCATCAGTTAAGTTCAAGTAAATTTTCTGGTAGGTAAGATTTCAAATTGGATGGTGTACCGCGCTCTGGTGCAATAACACCGCTGCTGCTACCGCCACTGCTGCCGCTTACATCAATTGCGGCCCACAGACTGTTATTAGGATTTGCAGTTTGCCATACCGAGCCAGTATTCCATGCGTCTATGTTTGTTGTTGTTAATATCGAAAATTTCCATTGGGATGGCGTAAGTTATTGTTCATTAGATGTTTTTTTTGGTATGATACGTCACATTATATGAACAATTTTTATTATAATTATTTATATTATTTGTTAGTTTTTTTTTTTTTTTTGTAACGAAAGCACATGTGTGGCACGTAAAATAGAAAGAAAGAGAAAGAGAGGGTGCCATTAAAAAAAAGAATGAGTTACCAAATATTTTATATCTAATTACACAGTACGACAAAATTTTGCATTATTAAAACCAATACGATAAAACCTCAATTCAGAGGTTGACTTAAGACTAACGAAAAAAGATTTTCAAAAAAAAAATTGTCCTGATAATAATTTTCTATGAAAACTTATGCGCTGATTCAGAAAATCACATATTAAAAAAAATCTATAGCTTACCGATTTGAGATACAGTAAAATTAAGTTTTTAAGCCAGGACGGTCCTCTTAATTTCATACATACATATTTAAATAAATTATTTTTTTCGAGAATATACTAAGAAAATTGAGAACTTTTTCGCAAATTATTTGAATAGATGGAAGTGAAAACGTAATCATAAATGAATTAAATGTGCCATTATGCACATGCATTTCTATGCAGATTGGGAAAACTATAGCATACGAGACGTTCTTTAACAAATCGAACGAATTTTGACAAAAACTGACCGACACATTTTTGATTTGGCATTAACTTTATTTTTATGAGTTATATATCGAAAAAGAAGAGATATGTACGTGTTCGAGGATTTTTTTTGAAAAAAATTTTGTTTCCAATATAGAACAAATTTAAAATTTGAGAATTTCGTGAATTTTGGCTTGAAGACTCACTTTAAAAAATTCATAACTCCGGTTCTGTTAAAGCTAGAAAATTGAAATTATTTTCATTGTAAAGCTAAGAAAATGAACTTTAATAAATTTTAGCTTAAAAAGTTATTACCAAATTAATATTGTTGTAAACAATTTCAATGTTTAAATCGATTTTTAACAATTGCCCCTTCCCTGTATCAAATTTTTAATATCACCATTGTACTCTACATCAAATTTCCTATCGAAAACGTTTTTGACGTGAAACTTCTTTAGTGGGGGTAAGCTGAAAAATTTGTAACGCAACGCTAAATTTGAAACGCAAAATATGAAATCATGAAACGCTTTTTTTAAAGTAGGATATAGAATAGCTACAGCAATAATATCAAATTAAAGTACTCTTCAAGCACAGTGCGCTGAAACTATCAGCTTTGAGTTCGGGTAACCAACAACTGAGATATAAGCGTGGAAAGATTTTCTATTTTTTCAATTTTGTCAAGCAATGCACTGTTCAATTACCAAAGCCTTGCTGTAGCGAGAGGAATTATGTTGATTGCTTTCTATTTCTATGTTTATGCGACAGCTTAGTTCGTTTTACCGAGTACCGATAGGTAATCGTACAAGAGTAGACACACTTCGACTGCGTTCAAAGAGCTTTGAATTTTGGTTTTAAGCAGGTGTTCTGAATAATGGCATGGCCAACTCAATCAAATGCTGTCGCATAAGCTTATTTTATGTTTATTGCGTGAACAGAAATGCAATGAAAATAACAAAAACAAATAAACGCTGAGTACTTTAATTTGATACCTAGTTTATTATTGTAGCTGTTCTAGATCATAATTAAAAAAAGCGTTTCATGTAAAATCTTACATATTTTGCGTTTAAAATTTTTCAAATGACCGCCACTAAAGAAGTTTCACTTCAAAAACCTTTAGAAAACTAAACTGCGATGGAATGTAACGAAAATGTTTATTAAAATGATAAAAATTGACGGCATCTAGAATATCTACAGCTGTAAATGATATGTATATCAAATTAAAGTACTCATCGAGCTGAGTGCACTTAAACTTCGAGATTGGGTAATCAAAAACTGAGACATAAGCGTCGAAAGATTTGCTATTTCTTAAATTTTTTTAAAGTAATTCACTGATTAACTACCAAAAGCCTTGCTATACCTATTCTCTCCACACATGTTTTTTTTTTATGGGGAAACTGTGAAGCAAGAAGATGACGGGTGCAATGGAATCCGCGCGCCGATAAGATGTGCCGCACTACATAAATTAATTTATTTCTAATAGTAGTTTCCCTATTAAAAAAATAAAACGTTTTCGATAGGAAATTTGACGTAGAATACGTTATTGACATTAAAATTTTGATACAGGGTGGGCGCAATTGTTAAAAATCGATTTAAGCATTTAAATTGTTTATAACAATATTAATTTGTTAATAACTTTTTAAGCTAAAATTTATTAAAGTTCATTTTCTTAGCTTTACAATGAAAATAATTTGAATTTTCTAACTTTAACAGAACCGGAGCTATGATTTTTTGAATGTGAGTCTTCAAGCCAAACATCACGAAAGTTTCAAAATTGAAATTCGCTCTATTTTGAAAAAAAAAAAAATTTTTCAAAAAAATCCTCGAACCAGCCAAATCAAAAATGCGTCATCAGAAAAGTGTTCGGTTTGTAAAAGAACGTCCCATATACGAAAATGTTATTTATAAAAAAAAAGTTTCGGCGCTGTCTGGGTTAAGTTAGTATAGAAAATCATCGGCCAGAATTGAAAGTACATATGTACATCCCCATATAAAAAAATTGAAAAGGTCGATAAATTTTGGAAAAATAACGAAAAACGTTTATCTTCATTGAAAAATTAAAACCTATTTACCACATAATAGCTTATAAAATGTCTTACTCAAAACACGTTAGATCAGACTTTTCGAGTTTCATCTTTTGAGACTTGGCGGTTTATGATCTATTGAACATAGACTCATAGCTTATGCTCTTTCCGATGGGCTAGTATATAGAGACAAATGCCTCGTAAATCATTTTTTCCCATGCAAATCGTATGGAAAGCTTAAAAGCTCGAGTAGCCACCAGTAAATTTTAATATTATGAGCTCTACAGCTATGGATATATAAATGGCACATTTTTTATATTTTCTTTCTAATGCTACAGTATCGAAAATATTAATAACAAACAACAAGTGTTTGGTTTTTTGCAAAGATATATCCTTCACATTTAATAATAATACGAACTTCAGCTATAATCCATTAACAAAAAAAAAAAAATTATCAAAATGTAAAAAAACTGGTGAAACGAGCAGGACACATACAGTGTCGGACAAAACTAAAGCACGTAACTTACCTTATCAGCTATAAACGGAATAAAAAGGTAAATTCACTTTCGAGTTAACTTTTTTCTATTAATTTAGCAAGAATAATCATTTATTGTTAAGAATTATAAAAAACTAAACATATGGATTCATTTAAAAAAAAATAATGGCTTAATTATAGCACAACACTTAAAACTGACACGACAAAACTATAGCACATTATATAATAATAATAGAGTTTAGCTACTACAGCTATTAGCTTTCTTAGCAATTTAGCATGAAGCTTTAAAACCAAGTAAAAAGCTTATATATTAAAGGAAATGAAAAAATTGTACATGCAATTAATTTGTTATATATTTATAATTTTTTCTTAGCTTTATCGCACTTTCTCAACATACCCACCCAGATCATATGTGTATAAACATACAAATGCATTAATGTAATTGTATGGATTTATTTATATGATCTAAGGCATAAATGTTAGAAAAAATTTACCCATCATGCGGTGGGGCTCGGACAACACAAACATAAAGACCAACAACCATTAAGCTACAAAATTAACTATAGTTATTTTTCAATCTAAGCTTGAGTTGACCTTTTGACAAGCTAATATTATATATATCGCAATTATTAATGAGAGTAGTCATGCGATTAAAAGGAGCTGTAGGATTTTTTTCATATTGAAGCTATGTTTTAACAGGGAATATAAATTTTTATGTGGAAATCTGTTTCAAAAATATGAAATCTAGTTTACTTGAACCAAACCAAGTGTATAGAATTAGATAAATATATTTCATAATTTTCGAAACAGATTTCCACATTAAAATTTATATTTCCTGTTAAAACATAGCTTCAATATGAAAAAAATCCTTTGTTCAATTATATTTATGTTTATATTTTTAAGTACAAAAATAATAAAAATTTGCAATTAACACCATCAGATAGAGGAAGAAAAAGTGAATTATTCAAAATAATAAAAGCAAAAAAAATTCAAAAATTTAGACCTGATTTTTCATTTTAAATAAAAAAATTTCAATTTTTGACAAAATTTCATGATTATTTTCAGTTTTTACCACTGAAGACAACAACATAATTAAAAAATAATGAGAAATTCAAATTCCCCATTTAAAACTACTCCGAATGTGAGACTGAATTAAAAAAAAAAAGTTCACCTCAGCGATAACCACCATCGTTTTTAGGTTGTTGTTGAACTTTTTTTTTTATGCGAAAGTTTGAAGAGCAATATGGAAATCGCTAATCAGGAGCTCAATATCTAGAAAAAATTGGTTACACATCCCACTCGCGACACTTATGGGAATAGGAAACTGACGGTCCCTCTATCTTTCAGAGACTTTTTTTTTTTAACCGGTCTAATTTGCATATATGAGGCAGATGAGAGTTTTTGATTACATGAGTAACATCATTGACAGCCAAAATAAACAGGAGCGGTCCCAGGTGACTTCCTTGCGGAACACCTGAAAACGCTGTAAAAGGGGATGATAACACCCCTCGAAATCTTATTCGGTTAGAACGATCAAATAAATAAGATTCAATCAGTCTGAAATTTAAAGAAAATCATAGTTTCTTTAATTTAAACAAAATCAAACTATGTGGTAATTTGTCAAATGCTTTACTAAAGTCTGTGTAGATACAGTCTACTTGCAACCCAGAATCAATTGAACTTAAAGCAAAAGAAGTAAAACCAAGAAGTTTAGAAACTGTAGATCTGCCATTAAAACCATGTTGACGAGTTGTTATGATTTCATTACAGCACACCTTAACTTGGTCATAAATAATTCGTTCAAAAAGCTTCGGTATTGATGATAACTTGGCTATAGGCCTGTAATTAGAAATATCATTTCTTAATCCTTTTTTAAAAATAGGACTTATAAAAGATTCCTTCCAAAATTTAGGAAAATATCCGTCATTAATAGATTTATTAAAAAGGAAACTGAGTGGCTGACTCAGGATAAGACTACAATTAATTAAAACTGTAGCTGGAATGCCATCAGGTCCAGAACCAAAGTCATCATCAAGGGATGCAATATATTTTACTATAAGTTCAGGGGTAAATAATATTGCACCAAATGGAACCTGAGGATCAGTATTCATATACTCAAAGTAGTTGACATCAGGGCTAAACACTTCAGTTGAAAAAGATTTTTCGAACAAATTAGCAAATATTCCAGCTATAATTTGGGGATCGCTGGTGAGCCCATCAACAGTCTTGAATTCAGATGGGAAACCATCTGACCTTTTTTTTGAGTTAATGAATCCCCAAAATCTTTTGGGGTCCTGAAGAATATTGAGCTTCGTTTTAGTTAAATATACAGAATAAGCTGAATCTGACTTAAGCCTAAATTCCTGAAAAAGGCGCAGATAAGCCTCCAGGTCAATACGGTCCTGAACTACAAACGTATTTATTCCATGCCCTATTGCGGCCGTTACGTATTTTCTTCAAATCTTTAGTGTACCATGGGTACGAGGAATCATTAACATACCTTAGAGTATATGGCACAGACAGAGATATAGCCGAAAAAATTTCTTCATAAAAAAACTTTACGCAGTCATCTAAAACATTGTGATTAAAAAAGTCCAACAAAATGTTAGATCTATCATTTAGGATATTATTCAATTTTAAGAAGTCAGTTTTCTTGAAATTGAATTCATAAAATTGGCTAGAAGAATTGGCAGTAACTACGTTATCTCTATCTGATTGGTGCAACACACTCAGAGGTGGATGGTACGCATCAACCGCAGATAAAGCATGAGGAGCATTTTGCACAACAACATTGCTACTGTCTGTAGTCAAGACTAAGTTTAGTTGTCGACTGTGGGAATTTGTAATACAACTAACTTGTTGTAAATTAGACAGGATTTCATCAACAAAAATTTGTTGTTGTCGAGTTATTGGACTAGATACATAATAATACGTTCCATTGTCCGAAATAGTCCATTTTAAGTCAGGCAAATTAAAGTCACCTAACAATAAAATATCGTCATTGTTATGAAGTTTGTCTATGACAAATTCTACGGCCCTCGAAAGGTGTTCGTAGACTTCTGTGCTACTATTGGGAGGAATGTAGGCGTTAAGGATATACAGATTGGACTTAGAAAAAGTTACCTTAACACATAAGAGTTCAATACTAGCAGCACAGGGAATTTCAATTCTAAAACTAGTGTGACTATTTTTTATAGCGATTAATATACCCCCTCCAACTGGAGACGAGTCGTCCATATATCTGTCTCTTCTAAAGACATTAAAGCTATTATCAAATAGCTTCTGATTAAGAAACGAGCCTCGGTAAAAATGATGATATCTTCAGAAAAGTTCTGAGTAGATAAGAAAATTTCATGCGTTTTTGAACGCAAACCCCTTACATTTTGGTAGTAAAGCGATAGACGATTTAGTTTTTTGGATTAGAATGAGCGTTTTGAACAATCTTTTTTTTTTTTTGATTGAAACTCAGACTTAAAGATATTATCAACCCACATATTCGAATTATAGACAGCAGCAAAATGACAAGAAGCCACTGTAATTTTAAAAGATGAATATGTAGGTTTATTACCAATTTTCCTACAAGAAAGAAAAGCGTCGACAGTAATGACATTTTGTTGTCTTATAAAGTCCCTAACAGTGTCAACTGTTGTGTCAGGGTGCAGTCGAGAGACAAAAATGGACCTAGGTTTGGGCATCGCTTGTAGAAAAATAGGGAGAGTAGGACTTACAGCAGGGGGACTATTTTCGACTGGAAGAGAAACAGCATTTAGTACTTCTGGCAAAGTCTCTGGTAGCGAAATTAAAGAAATCCTATCAGGGATATTGGGTGTGCTAACCGGTTTTTTAGTTGGTTTGGTTTTCTTTTTTGGTTTTTTTTTTTGCTTTTTTGGTTTATTTCTCTTCAAAAGGGGATTAGCCTGCTTGGTAGCATTAGAAATCGAGGGAGTGGATGCAAAAGCGGTAGGGACATTAGTAATAGTATTGTTAGTATTTGCTAACAAACTATCGTCAAGGGACATAGTCTCATTAAGACTGTTATCAATTTGGGGACTTAAGACTAGATAGTTACTTAAAGTCTCATTAAGACTGTTATCAATTTGGGGACTTAAGACTAGATAGTTACTTAAAATATCTCTGAAATTTGTATTTAGATTATTTAAACTATCCCCAAATTGTTTAATTTTTTCGAAAAAAAACCGACGGGGAGAGGGCTCTGCACGATGGACAGTACCATTGCAGACCCGAACTGTCAGAACATAATAATTCTGTTACAGAAGTGGTCAAGTTTGCACAAGACGCATGAAACATTTGCTTACACGGCCCTGAGCAAGAAAACATTGAATTTAAAATGTTCTGGCTTTTGCATTGATCCCCTACAGAACAAGCAAGCAAGTTATCGGAAGAAAAATAATTCATATTCAATAAAAAGTTTAATTTAAAGAATAAAAAATTAATATCAAAAAGTTGGAATAAATTAGCATGTATGTATACGTAAGAAAGAGTTATTTTATGTTAGTATTTTGTGGCGTATCCATTGTTTTTGATCACTGCCTCACATCTGCGTGGCATCGAATCAATTCAATTGCTTAAAACTTCCGCAGAAATACTCTTCCATGTCAGCTCTGCTGTGCCATGTCATAACCCCAATGGTCATAATCCCCAGAAAGTTTTGGGCGTTATGTCCTCCTAAAAAACGGTCGTAGTCCCCAAAAAAATTTTGGGGATTATGACCACTCATAACAATGGACATAACACCCATGGGTGTTATGACCACTTTCGTTTTGCCTGAAAATACAAGAGGAATTTTATACATAAAAGTCAGGGTAAGTGGGCGGCCTACGGCCGCAGCTCAGGATTTAAAACTCCCAAAAATCCGATACCAGCTTCGCGGCGGCCTTTGGCCGCGGATCAGTTTATAATATATCCAACACCTGGTTTCCTAGCCACAGTAATTTTACATAAAAGTTAGGGAAAGTGGGCGGCCTATGGCCGCAACTCAAGATTTAAAACTCCCAAAAATCCGACACCGGCTTCGCGGCGGCCTTCGACCGCGGATCAGTCTATAATATATCCAACACCTGGTGCGATACCCATAGTAATTCTAAATAGAAGTTAGAATATTATGCGAAATTTTTTTTGGACAAGTGGTCACAGCCCCCCAAAAAAAATGGGGATTATGACCGAAAAAAAATCGGACATAATGCCCAAAATCATTTTGGGGATTATGACCATTGGGGCTATGACCGGGTACCCAGCTCTGCTTGGGTGAAGAAAGAATCCTTGCTTTTGCAATTTTCGCGCTGAATTTTCCGATCTACAATTACCCTAAGGTTCCCAATGGGATTGAGATCCGAAGATTGGGCGGGCCATTTCTAAACTTCGATCCTATTAGATGCAAGCCATTCCTAAACACATTTAGCAGTGTGCTTCGGGTCATTGTCCTGTTAGTAGATCTACTTTATTGGCATCTCTTCCTCGGAATGAGGTAGCATAACATTATGAAGAATGCCATTGTATATGAAACGGTCCATCATGCCTTGAATCCGATCCCCAGACCATAACGATACCTCTGCCTATTTTCCCTGAACTTTTAGAATAGCGTTATAAAGCTATTTATTTCTAAACAAAATTTGCAAGAACTCCTGTAAACTGGACTGCTACCAAATGGCGAACCGTACATTTTTCTGATGAATCAAAGTTGCCCAAAAGAGCAACGCCTAAACAAACGCTATTCTAAAAGTTCAGGGAAAATAGGCAGAGGTATCGTTATGGTCTGGGGATGTTTTTCAGGTCATGGAATCGGTTCTATCCATCGGATTCAAGGCATGATGGACCGTTTCATATACAATGCCATTCTTCATAATGTTATGCTACCTCATGCCGAGGAAGAGATGCCATTAAAGTAGATCTACTAACAGGACAATGACCCGAAGCACACTGCCAAATGTGTTTAGGAATGGCTTGCATCTAATAGGATCGAAGTTTAGAAATGGCCCGCCAAATCTTCGGATCTCAATCCCATTGGGAACCTTAGGGTAATTGTAGATCGGAAAATTCAGCGCGAAAATTGCAAAAGCAAGGTTTCTTTCTTCACCCAAGCAGAGCTGGCATGGAAGAGTATTTCTTCGGAAGTTTTAAGCAATTGAATTGATTCGATGCCACACAGATGTCAGGCAGTGATCAAAAACAATGGATACGCCACAAAGTACTAACATAAAATAACTCTTTCTTAAGTATGCATATAATGTGCTATAGTTTTGTCGCGTCAGTTTTAAGTATTGTGCTATAATTGAGCCATTATTTCTTTTTTAAATGAATCAATATGTTAAGTTTTTTGTAATTCTTAACAATAAATGAATATTCTTGCTAAATTAATAGAAAAAAGTTAACTCCAAAGTGAATTTACCTTTTTATTCCGTTTATAGCTGATAAGGTAAGTTACGTGCTTTAGTTTTGTCCGACACTGTAAATGGCACAATTTGGAGAAAAAGAGAAAATATCGTGTTAAATTTGCATTTGTTGACTTTTTAGTATGCAAAAACATTTAGATCATTGAGATCTTGTGCTGTAGCCTTTGTTTTTGATGACAGCTTCACACGTGCGACCCACACTCTCCACACTTTTTCGCATTTGGTTTTGGATATGACATACTAATCTTTCTGTGCGGCAGACCAAATATCGTCCATATTTGTATAATTTTTTTTTTACGATTTCAACCTAGACTTCGTTCTACAGGTTCTCTATTGAATTTAAGTCAGGGCTCCGGGCTGGCCAATCCAACACGTCGATCTTTCCGCACAAAGCCAATTATTTACTACTTTGGAGGAGTGTTTAGTGTCATTATATGGCAAAAGTGTCCACTTAATTGGCATGGAATGAAGTGCATATGGTTCCATATGGTTTGTCAATGTGTCCAAATATTGAAACTTGTTTGTCCATTCTTTCATTTTATTTTATAAGCGGGCCTACACCTTGCCAAGAAAATACAATGCAGACCATAATGTTTTCACACCCGTGTTTTATTGTCTAGAAAAGTAAAAATTTTTGGAAAAACGTGTTGTGGAGTGACAAAACGAATATCAATAGCATGAGATCAGATAGTAAAACCTTTGTTCATTGTCCTAAATGGCAAGAGTACAATGCTAGTTCCACCCAGAAGATGGCAAGACACTGGTGTGAAAACATTATGGTCTGTAATGCATTTTCTTGGCTTGGTGTAGGCTCGCTTATAAAAATCAATGACCAAATGGACAAGTTTGAATGTTGGAGCACATTGACTAACCATATGGAACCATATGCACACCATTTCATGCTAATTAAGTGGACATTTTCGCCATATAATGATACTAAACACTCTTCCAAAGTAGTAAATAATTGGTTTTGTGCGGAAAAGATCGACGTTTTGGATTGGGCAGCCCGGAGCCCAAACTTAAATTCAATAGAGAACCTGTAGAACGAAGTCAAGGTTGAAATCGTAAAAAAAAATTATACAAATATGGACGATCTTGGAGATTGGTATGCCATATCCAAAACAAAATGCGGAAAAGTGTGGGTCGCACGTGGGAAGCTCTCATCAAAAACAAAGGCTACAGCAGAAGATCTCAATGATCTAAATGTTTTTGCATACCAAAAAGCCAACAAATGCAATTTTAACACGATATTTTCTTTTTTCCAGATTGTGCCATTCATGTGTCCCGCTCATTTCATCGGTTTTTTTTACATTTTAATAATTTTTTTTTGTTAATGGATTATAAGTGAAGTTCGTATTATTATTAAATATGAAGAATATATCTTTGTTTGTTTGTTAATAATATTTACGATACTGAAGCATAACAAAGAAAATATAAAAAAATGTGCCATTTATATATCCATAGCTGTAAATGCAACAAAATTTTTTTTTCGTGTATTTGCTGCTATTAAACCTGTTTGGAGCAAAACAAAAAAAAAAAGTAAGAAAATTGAATCACCCTAGTGTTCACGTTAGCCAGAGTCTACTGTATTAAAATTTTCAGATTATAAACTCAGCACAACTAAAAAAAACATAAGTACTTATAACATAGAGGTATAATAATAGGGATGTGCAGCGCTACTAATAACTTTTATGAGCTTTCATTCTGATTGATAGCTGAAAGCAAATGAAATCTGCAGATGGCGCTTTCTAAATATAAAAAAATTTATACACATAAAATTATTTTTATTGGCTCTTTTAGCTTGTATTTGAAAAAAAAAATAAAATGATTTTTTGCAGCCAGGTACGCTGAAAATCAAACAACATTTTACAATTTAAAACAAGGTATAATTGCAAAAATGCGTCAAAAGTCGCACATGTACAACAAACACATAATTTTCCAAATTATTTGCTTCAGCAAAATAAATTTGAAAAAACCATATAAAATATTTTTATTTGTTTGTATGTACTTCTCACTATTCACCAGTGCTGCCCGCCAGGATTTTTTTTTTTTTTTGATGGAGTTGCTGTAAACCATTTTAAGAATTTTTTTATTTTATTATTAAAAAACTTTTTTAATTTGAAACTAGTTTTTAGTTAAATAAATAAAATTAGAAAAAAACAAATTCACGCTTTGATTGCGCAATTACTATAATCTGAATAAGCTGAAAAAAATAAAAATGATATTCAATGTTGTTTGATTTGCTGGTAGCCTGCTTCTTTCTAAACAAAACTTCTTATCAATATTATAATTTTAATATTTATTTTTTCAAATATTTTTATTTTCAAAATTTTTTTGAAACTAAATAATTTTATTATTTATTCTTTCAAATATTTTTTATTTGCATTATTTTTCAGTGGCAATGATAATAATTAAGTATGTATTAATTTGTCAAAATAAAATTTGTTACTATACCTCTATGTTTAAAACATAAAATTTTAAATAAATAGGGGACAAATAAACACGAAAGAGTCTTATCCAATGGGTATGTTGAAATACTCCTATAATATTGTATATTTTGATATAAGATATAAGTATATAACCTTACAACTTTTGATTTAGAGCAATGGCGACGCTGTTGGGCAGTTTATGTTACCAAGTCTATGAATTTTCACATATATACTTTACAATTTTTTTTAACTAAACTTCTAATTCAAAAAATGACTATCAACAAATTTTTAACTAAAATAATGTAAGATATATATATTTTTTTATTTTATATCGATATGTAACTTTTTATAATCACAACCTTAGATAATAATGGAATTGAAATTCTTTAGCAATTTCCCTCCATTCATTAAAATTTTCTTTTCTTTTAACTGAAAATATTTTGTATAAATTTACACATTGTTCAAAAGCTATTGTACCCGCAATTTTCTCTATGGATATAATTACCTTAAGTAATTTTTTAAAAAATTAGCAGATGAATGCAAGCGCTCGCGGTGTGATGTTTCTCTACGTATAGAAAATAGTGAGAAACTCAAAAAAAAAAAATAATGAAAAGGTCGAGAAATGTTGGATAAGTCGAAAAAAATTTAACAAGTATATAAAACTCTAAAACGTAATACTGGCGTTATGTTACTTATCAAACAATTCCCCTTCATTAGAGGTTTTCTTTTATACTCAACAGTATACATATGAATATTCAAATATCAACAACAAACTTTAAAATAAACGACCTTTCCCCATCGATGGATGTAATAAATTTTTTTACATATAAGGAGTCAAACACCCCATTAGGGAGGCCGGCATTTCCAGTAATATCCACATGTGTATATTGAAAAAAGCATAGCGTTACATTTCCGCTCATTCCCATGAGTACATATCTGTGGACATTTGACATTTGTATTGAATTATTACCGTAGATCGAAAGAGGTTGTTTTGTCAAATGTCCACAGATATATATTTATATTCATATCACGAAGAAAAGTTTTAAAGTGTCACACCCACACAAGTAGATATAAAGAGCGATATTCGTGGTTTAGAACGTATTGGATCCTAAGGCTTCCTGTGTCAAAAAGTAAAACCTGTGTCATATGAAAAATAACTAAAATTAGAGAGTACTTACGCTCTTGTTTTTGAAAATCTATTCATTTCTGTCTTTGGGTCAAAGAAGTGGTAAAAAAAACGCATTTTCATCATAATGCCTCATACTTTGAAAGCAATAACTAACAAAAACAAATTTTATCAAAGTCTTCTCTCACAGAATAACACCCAGAGGTAGGAATATGCAAACATTAATCAATTTTTTTTTTTCATCAATCTTGGTATTTGGCAATGAAATTTATTTTTTCAATGTTTCGTTTGAAATGTTTATCTGTACTCTAATATTAGCAAGATATTAAAAGTCGATAGTCAGCTATTTAACACCCCTAGGATCAAAATATGTCACAATACGCGGTTCTTAGCGTTCAAATGTAGGCCATCGATATCTTTTTATAGTTTAAGTTCAGTATTTTAAATATCACAAATAATGTTAGATGGTGGGAAGTATGAAGTCATATTTTAAACTGTATGGTCTCCCACACAAAACTTACAATATAAGGTTGTAAAAAAGTTATAGCCATAAAAGAAGAGCTTCCAAGTAACACACATACATCAAAGGTACAAAAAAAAAATAATAATTTGTGGTTGAATATGATAAAGTATAAAATTTTCTATGTATATCGGTCATTTTTTAAATAATGCACTGTTTTTTTTAAACTGTTTGGCAACGAAGCATCTCAAAAACTATGGGGAATAGGGTAAAAAAAACTTAACAGATACATTCTTAGCATTGAGTTAAGAATAACAATTCAATGTCGAGGATAGTCTGAGAAACATGATGCGCTTGAGCCTTCCATAAAAAATTCACATTTTCTCAAGTTATATCGCGGACTTAAATTTGAAAGCAGATAAAAAAAGGTTGTTATGTTAAAGATGTTTTGAAAATCATTTTTGTAAATAAAAAATTAATGTTTAAACAAATTTATTTTAAGTTTTTTATATAATTCTTATAAAAAATTAATGAGAGTTTGTTTTATTCTATTCCTCACAGTTTGTGAGATATTTCAATTCAAAAAATGCATCAATTTACGGCAAAAAAATCAAAATAAATGTTATGGGTTTATCCCGAAAAATGCAAAACCGTCAATAAAGTTCATATGTACTGTGCTCTTATAATTAAGTCATCTAAAAGAAAGTAATTGAAATTGTTGAATTTTTGGTGTGAGTCCTATTTTTTTTTATTATTAGTTTAGCTTAATAAAGGAGTAGGAGAATATTTTTGTTTCATAAATGTTGAGAATCGGTTTGGCATGCTGCCTACCAGGCGTGCACATTGGTCTGGAGTAATTTTATGCCAATTCTCTTGATTAACTTGCCACAAGCTGCCTTACTCGTGGGTTTTCGTGCTGCTACGACTCGTTTGATTATGCCTCACAAGTTCTCTATAGAATTTAAGTCGGAAATTTGAGGTTGCCACTTCAGAATCTTGGTGGATTGTGTGTCCAGCCAAGATTTGACAAGTGGACCTTAATGTTTTGGGCCATTATCAAGCTGGATGATCCATCTCAGCGGAAAACTTTTGGTGTAATGGGTGGCAAATGTTCCCTTAGTATATTCCTATATAAAAAATTTGAATGTATGGGTTGCCAGGGCAACTGTTAGTGTCGTCAAAAAAACATCAAAAAAAGTCGTCGGTTCACAAACGGAACACTTGATTTTTTGGAGTATGATTATTCAAAGCAATGAATCCAAGTTCAACGTACTTGGGAGCGATGTTAGTCTCTCTAAAAGTCAGTCCTTTGTAAAAGTGTTCCGTTTGCGAACCGAAATATAATAACCTACAATATTGATCCAAAATTTTTTGAAATCCGGCTCGTAGTTTTCGATATATTACGACTTTTCTGAAATTTGGACCGATGTTTTTTAAAAAAACCATTATTTTTCAAAAAAAATTCGTTATTACTTTACAATTTCATTAACATATTTAGAAAGCTCAAATTATCCTCTTTAAAATGATATAACATTTAAACAAAAATTTTTGACATTAACCCTTTCAAACCGAAAAAATTTTACTTTTATTGGGAATTTTGTGCTCTAACTTGCCGAAAATGCATCCAAAAGTTCTGATTTATTGGTGAAAGTTGTAGATATTGAAGAGACGAACAAAACCTCAGTACCAGATGCAATAAAACAGGGTTTGCTTACGTACGAGATGTATCGGAAAAACCACATGAATCGAAGTGCAAAATTCAAATGCCCATTTCTCGAAAATTTGAGCCAACTTGAACAAACTGAACCAAAGGGTTTTTTGTTTTGGCATATATTTTCACACCGCAGCGTCAGATCCGAATAGACTATTGCAAAAAAATTTTGTTCCACAGTGTAAAAGAGACACATTGAAATAGTTCAAACACACCTCTGCTTCTGTTTGAATAAATTGAGGTAAAATGTTACATTACATTACTTGCTGGGATATCAATGCAGTAAAGAACCGTTATCAGAGTAAAAATATTTTTCGTCGTTTCGAAGTTGTTGATCGTATTGTGAACTGGGCTCAATTTAGCCTGTGCGAAATAATAAGGAAACGAATATAAAGTAAGTTATATTTTTGAAACTTTGTGGTTTTTAAACATTTATAAGCTATAACGGTATTGTACATGAGATGATCTAAAATTATAATTTGAAAAAATAACCAAATAATTTAATTTAGTGATTCAGAATGTGGAGGTCGGAATTGCACCGTCCAGCTTCGTAGACATAAAAGACCTTCACGATAACGGATTTTCATAACGAAAAATAGCCCCAAGAGAATGAGAGAAAATGCAATAAAATATACGCCACAGAAGGAAACGCGTGGACGAAAGTCAAAAATATCGCCCCTTTGCATCTACTAATGAAGTAAAAATAAGTGTTTTAAATGAATGTCAGCACTTCAACTATTCGGAAAAGACTAATTAATAATAATTTAGCAGCAAAGAGATCCAGAAAAGTACATTTCCTGTCCAAACAGGACGTCAGTAAAAGGTTACTTTTCGCTGAGGAGCATTCCATTTGGCCAGTGAAGAAATGGCGCAATATCCTGTCGTCGTATGAGACCAAATCTAATATTTACCCGTACACGTAAAGTACCGCAGTCAGGGTAAAATTTGGTCTCATCCGACAACAGGATATTGGCCATTTAAATTGGAAAGATATTTGCAAAAGGTACATTGCAATTTCTTAAGTTCTTAAAAAATTTCGCGAACCACAAGTGAACAATTTTTCCAGGAGGAAAATATTTGTCTTGAAATTCTGAAAAACGAATGCAAAATTTTTTTACCTTAATGGCTTAACTCCTTTAATTTGCATTTAAATTGGAATAATTTACACTAGAAGTATAGAAAAGAGTAGGAACCCAAAAGATTATGGAAAATACTGTGAACCAGTGTAATCGCGCAAGCGATGGGTGCTTAGACACGGACATCATGGACAGCGGCTGCACGAGCTGGTTTGCCGATGCTAGCAGTTTCGGGATGTTGGGGTGGGATCGCTGCTACCCAGGGTGTTCCTGAACCTTACAAAAATAAAAACTCGTGCAAATGTGGAGATGCTGAGCTCTGGTGCAAACAAAAATTTTCTAATTCCAAAAATTTACGAGTTACAAAAAAAAAAAACTATAGATTTTCTAAACCAAAAATGAGCCTCCCTAATTCCTCTTTCTTGACTGACCTACGAGCAAAGATGGTAAGCTCGTATCCCTACCTTACCCACCCTACCTATGTGGACCTTTGGGACGATTTTCGTGGTCCACCCTAAAACGATTAAAGCTCTACATAGGACTTGTGCCGTTACAAAACAGTTTTTCGAAATCTGCTGTTGTAAATTGCAAAAACTGAAGGCACTACTTTCTAATATCCTTCGCGTGAAAAATGCCAAGTCGTTTATTGTTCATGTCTGCTAGTTCATAATAAGCCGTACCCATTCTCTTAATCAACTGAGCCTTCTCGAAAACATTTGCCAATTTTGCATTAAAGTGATCGGAAGCTTTGCTTTGAGCAAAACTCCTACAATACACAATTTGACCGATTTCGAAACGAACTGGACATGAACGAATATTATAATTTTTAGCAATTGTATCATATGCCTTTTTTAAATTCTCTCTCACTTTTTCGCGAATCAATTCAGTTTTTTCTTCATGTTGTATGTTAGCGGTCGGATCTTCTATAAGTTTGAGCTTTCGCAATACTTCAAAAGAATTTGCGTGGCAGATCATATTTTAACCGAAAACAACAAAGTATGGAGAAAAACCAGAGGACGAGTGCACTGAGCTTCTGAGAGCAATGCTAATAGCAAATAATTTTTCAACCCAATCTTTCTGATTTGGGTTAATGTAAGCTCTAACAGCAGCGATGACTGAGCGGTTGAATCGTTCAACGGCGTTAGAATGCGGAGAATAGTTGGCAGTATAATTACGAGTCACACCATACTTCTTTAAAAGGTCTTTGAAAAGTTTAGATCTGAATTGCACACCATTGTCAGAGGTGATGACTTCAGGAACACCAAAAATGGCAAAAATTCGCTTTTCAAAAAAACAATTTTGTTGGCAGTGAAACTTCTGATTGGCTCTAAGAAATGAAGCTTGGAAAGATGGTCAAGAACAATCACCATACCCACGTTTCCTGATCGTGATCTTGGATAAGGTCCAAGAAGGTCTACGTATAGTTTTTGAAAGATTCTCACAGAAGTAGCCTGCTTACCCATAGGAGGACGAAGTATGTGATTCGGGGCTTTTGTTTGTTTGCAAACTTCACACCATAAAACGTGATCTCGCACTTGTTAGGACATGCGTGGCCAGAAATAAAAAGTTTTAAGTTTAGTTAAGGTTTTACAGACTCCACCATCAGAACTCATCGGATGATCATGTGCTCTTAGAATGAGATCTTGTCTCATTTCCAAAGGAACCCATATCTTCCATGATTGCTCTTCCTGAATCGGATCACCGCTAGCAAATTCGCAACGCTTATAAATTATACCATCTATAACTTGTATATCTGGTTGCTTATTTGGCTCTTTCTGAAATTCCTCAATCATCTTTAAATAATATTCGGTTTTAAAAAATTCCGAATTAAAATCAATTTCGAAAAATTGGTCTGTTTCTGACGCAGTCAGAGACGAAATGTGGAGGCTTTCCTGAGAATAAGTTCTCGATAAAGTATCAGGAGCCACGTTTTGGCTGCCTTTCCGATGAAGAATGGTAAATTTGAAGCCCTGCAACTTCAGTGCCCAGCGCGCAAGTCTGCCATGCAAATCGGTTTGGCTCATAAGCCATTTTAACGAAGCATGATCGGTTATTACTTCGAATTCATGTCTTTCGACATAAGCTCGAAATTTTTTTATGGCCATAACCGCCGCAAGACATTCTTGTTCGGAAACAGTATAGTTTCTTTGCGCTTGGTTGAACTTATGGGACATGTATGCAATGGGAACTTCATCACCTTCATCGGTACGTTGTGCCAAAACCGCTCCAACGCCAAATTGACTAGCGTCACATTGAATAGAAAATGGACGAGAAAAATCAGGACTGTGTAGCACTGGTGCACTACTTAAACTATTTTTGAGGGAGTCGAAAGCAGCAATTGCGTCTTCGGTCCAAACAAATTTACGAGCCTTTTGTAACATATTTGTCAAAGGGGTAGAAATTGAAGCATAATTTTGCACAAACTTTCGGTACCATCCACAGACACCTAGAAAACGACGAAGTTGTCTGACTCGTTTTGGACGAGGAAATTCTTTTATCACTTTTACTTTGTCCGGATCGGTACTTATTGTTCCATGTCCAATGACATGACCAAGGTAGTGAATTTGTTTGAACAAAAATTTGCTTTTCTCTATATTAATTGTAAGACCAGCACGTTTAATGCAAAATGCTACTTCTTGCAGAAGCGAAATATGGTCATCGAAAGTTTCGGTTATTAGCAACAAATCGTCTAAGTATACGAATACTTTAGTTCGCAAATGAGCAGGGATTACCTTGTCCATGAGACGGGTCATGGTCTGCGGCACATTACATAAGCTAAATGGCATTGTAACAAATTGATATAAAGGTCGGTTGGGGACAGTGAAGGCTGTCTTATCCCTTGACGCTTCATCCAACGGAATTTGCCAGAAGGCATCCTTTAGGTCTAAGCTTGAAATAAACTGTGCCTTCGGGAGCCTGCTGAGAATTCCGTCGATGAGCGGCAAAGGATAAGCATCCTTCACTGTGACCTCATTGACTTTACGTGCGTCGAGACACATACGAACTTTATTCGGTTTGACGATTAGTGCAACAGGAGATGACCATGCGCTTTGAGATTCTTCCATAACGCCAAGAGAAAGCATTCTATCAATCTCCGCAAAAAGAAGTTTTTCAAAGCCTGGTGAAACAGAAAAATGCCTTTGTTTTATAGGCTTCGCTTGACCTACATCAATGACATGGCTTATAAAATTTGTTCGGCCTAAGCCTTTTTCAGAAAAAGAAGGAATTAATAAAATTGTTGCATTTAAATTTGCTTGTTGTCAAGCATTTAACACATGATGATTGGAGTCCAACTCCGCAATGTTCAAATTAGCAGAAATCGGAATATCCTCATGAAAAAGATCACTTGCCAAACCGAAAGTCTTCACAAAATCAACGCCCAAATATAAGTCTTGAGAAAGAGTTGGAATTATAAAATAAAACTTTCATCGAAACCCAATGCAAAATGATTTGTTCCGTCCGCAGTTTTAAGGTTAGTCTTAACTTTGTGCTAAGGGAGTTGGTTATTTTCTAAAAACTTTTTAGCTAAATTGTTGGCTAAACAACTGAAAGAGGCACCAGTCTCGACTAGTCCTTCAATTTTTTCATTAAAAATTTGAGCAAAGGGACGTAAATCATCTTTAGGTTTATCCGAAACCACTGAAGAACAAATATATTTTTTCTTCGCCTTTAAATTTTTCCAAAATTTTCTCAATCTTAAAGTAGAACGTTTCTTATGCGTTGATACCGGTGAAGCAATGACTTCATCAGAAAAAATTCGCTTACGGGCTGCTTTATATTCTTGCCAACGAATGTGCAGAGGTTTAAATTGCCGAATAGGTAAAACTGTAGGAGGCAGTTTAATTGTAGGTTTATTTTCAAATTTCAAAATAGGATTGACTGGTTTCAAAATAAATGTTGTGGTTTGGCATGCCGCATCACTTTTTAATGTGGTGGTGGTGCGGTTGGCAACTCTAAAAAATGGTTATTCGGGAGATCTTCTGTATGAATGCTTACTTCCGATACGTTGCGTGCAGCTTGGAAGTTTCTGGTCGACCTGCCGTACTCTTCATCCAACAATTCGCGTTTTTGAACAAATGTTCGAAGCTGTCTAATGTTTTCTATGGAGACATAGAGAAGACTGCGTCTAACGTCGAGACGTAAGTTTCGTTGAATGATTTCCAACAAAGTTGCTGGTTCAAGAGGACATAAAATTCATAGAATTTTTCATCATATTTTTGTTTCCTTTGACGAATCAAATCCATTATGTCTAAATCTGTTCTCCGATCTCGAAACTGACCACGGAGTTCTGTGCACAGAGTTTCCCAATCTATTTGAGTCACACTACGGTGATAGCGCCAAAACCATTCCAACGTTTTCCCAGCAAACAAAATGTGTGCATGATTGCACAAGGCTTCAAAATCACCTCGCAAACTTTGAACGGTCAGAGAATGTACTCGGTAAATAAATTTATCGACGGACAAAGCGTCTTCTTTGCCACTAAAAGTGACTTTCCAATTGGAAATAAGATTTGAGACTTTCTCTGAAGCCATAAAAGGTGGAACTGACCTATGGTGAGTTGAAGTGCCTTGCGCCATAATGTTTTGGGTTAATTGTTGGTGATTGTTTTGATGAAAAACAGGTGGAGGAGGAAGCTGTGGGTTATATTGAGGAAGTCCAAGTGAAAATGGAGAATTGTTGATCACATTTCTAGGAGCCTGGTGTATGTCAGAAGAACGCCCAAAAGTTACAGGTGGATTTGGATCTCGATTCAGATCAGGAGATGCATCACTGACTGAGTTTAAGTTCATTTTAGCCAGTTGAGCTTTCACAGCTTCGTCAATCAACTTTTGCAACTGTGCGTCTGAAAACTGAGATACATTAGTTTGCGCACTTGTGTGATTGGACAAGTCTGTGGATAATGAATGCACCCCTGACATGTTGAGATTTTGTGCAGGTGTCACTGAAAGATTTTGATCCATTAAGTTTTTGTAACTTCGGGTTACTGGACGACTATTTTTAGAGGTCGTACCTGTGTGTGTAGTAGCTGGTGTTATTGTAAAAGACTCCATTCCCAAATTAGGAATGGGCTTGTATGGCTTAACTTTTTTCGTACTGCACAACGCCTGACAGAAAGGGCAGTTGCGAGTCTACTGCAACCAATTGGAAATGCATTCCGAATGGAAAATATGGAAGCAGGGAGTTATACTAAAATTTTCACCATCTAGCATTTGTTGCTTGCACACCACACAGAGATTGTCAGGGACTTCACCCAGAATGGACAAATTCTCATTGCAGAGGCAGAGGCAGTTTTCACGTAAATCACAAAAACCGAATCCGCGACCGAGATGAAAAGGTATCGAAAAACCGAAAGTTAAAATTTTGTAATAAAAAAAAGTGGCCGAAAGTTAAATTTAGGAATACCCCATGGAATTACCACTAAATTACCAAATATCAAATTCTAATTAATTATTTCTTTAAATTTTTAACAAAAATCTACATTTGTGCAAAAAAAAATGTTTCAAATGTCAAATTCTTATCGTTTTAAATTTTTCAGTTTTTAGCATAGCTACATTATGTCAAAAAAAATTTTAAAATGTTTCATCAAAAACAAATTTTCAAAAAAAAAACTTATATTTTCGTTATAAATTGTGTTGAATTTCTTTAAATAAAAAAAAGGAAATTTTCAAATTCAAAAGAAAATTATACTTGATAAATTTTCTTTCTTTCTTAAAAAAAAATTCAAATTTCTGAGTAAATTATTATAAAAAACTGTACTGAACAAATTTCTCAAATTTATTGAAAGTTTAATTGGTTAAATTTTTGTTTTTCTCAAAAGGAAAATGTTCTTTACAAAAAGTTTAATTATTAATGCAAGCTGTCCTATGTAGAACTTTTTCAAATTTTCATTATTAATTGTTTGGTCAGCCACGAAGAAAAATCAGAAACTACAAAAATTTAAATTTCATTTAAAACATGAAATTGAATTACAACAGATTCAAGCCAGAGTAAAGCGGTCGAAAAGCGCAATGAAATGCAACTTAATCGCAAAATCCAGCAGTTTACCTTGACTTGCAGCCGCAATTCGCATTCAAGCCAAAATAGTGTACCAAAATAGCAAAATCTATAAAATCAAAATTGAAAGTTACTTTATTTAAACAAGTTCAAAACATTATTGCACCATTACAGGGTTTTTTCTCTACAGAAAGGAATAAAGCGGATCAGATAGGATTTGAGTTACACCCACTCTGATTAATCCTGCTTCAGGTCATTAGTATTAAATTCTTGAACTGTTCAATTGACAAAAACAAAAAAAAATTTCCCTGTAACAGGTTTAAGTATAAAAAATTTTTTTCAAAAATCCAGAGCTCAGCGAGGGTAAATCGGATGGAACCGAATGAAATCGAAGGCAAAATACTAAAAAAGATTTTTAAGGGACCTAAACATCCACTGACCAACAGTTTTCTTTTAGCCTCCAACCTCAAACGGCCCCACGTTGGGCGCCAAAATTTGTAATCACTTAAGCGATGGGTGCTTAGACACGGACATCAATGGCAGCGGCTGCACGAGCTGGTTTGCCGATGCTAGCAGTTTCGGGATGTTGGGGTGGGATCGCTGCTACCCTGGGTGTACCTGCACCTTACAAAAATAAAAACTCGTGCAAATGTGGGGATGCTGAGCTCTGGTGCATAAAAAAAATTTTCTAATTCCAAAAATTTATGAGTTACCAAAAAAAACTATAATTTTCTAAACAAAATGGGCCTCCCTAATTTTTCTTTCCTGACTAACCTACGAGCAAGGATGTTAAGCTCGTGTCCCTATTCTACCCACCCTACCTATGTGGACCTTTGGGACGATTTTCGTGGTCCACCCTAAAACGATTAAAGCTCTACATAGGACTTGTGCCGTTACACCAGTACTGAAAGATAAAAAAAATTTAAAAAAAAAACAGAGATACAAAAGCAAAATGATGTCCGATTTAGCGTAAGATACCTTATATAGAGCATTGATTTTGTTTACTACCAGTTATATTTGTTAAATTTGAGCGAACTCGTACTGGTTTTTTTAAGTGTTTCACGTATAGGGTTAGTGCTTCATTTACTGCCGTATCTACCAAATTGTAGCATATTAGATTTCCTAAATTGGTACAAGTAGATTTAACCAAATTTTGAAACATATTGCGCTTGAAAAAGCCTTAATGATGGCAAACCAATTCAAACCCGAAAACTTCAACTAGCTGAAAATGAGTCCTTGAGAGCTTGTTAAAAAAATATTATGAGAAGCCAAAATATAGTAAAAGATCAACAACGCTTTTCAAATTTCTCTGCGCGAATAGTCTGCTGTCGATGTAGAACAGATAATTTTTTTTTTTTATATTTTTTTTTAAGCTGACTTTATTTAAAAAAAAAAAAAACAAAACAGCATACTACATTTTCGCTAAAAACGATTACTCGAGCACTCAGCTTCAGTAAGCTGAAGACATCAATTTTGGATTGGTCTGCTACCGTTGTTTTTTTTCTGTGCAATGTGTGTCTATTAGCTAAAAAGTATTTATTTTAAGATAAAAAAAAAATTAATAAATAAAATACAAATACATTTAACTAAATATTTCAGCACTGAAGCGATCCTGACGACGTAAATTAATTTTCATATCTTTTCCAAATATAACTGGCAGTAACTGAGGGTATAATTATTCATAGCATACAACATATAATGCTGTCGATTTTTAGGTGAAAATAAGTAATGACAACGCTTAACTGAGAAACTTGTACAGCTTTTATACATATATATTTAAATATATATTTTTAAATATTCAATTTATATATCTATGTTTGCCTTGAACAAGTTTTTAATTCAACATATTTTTTCTAACCTCTAATTGCATAGGAGTATTTCTTAATAATGATGATGATTTTAAAAAATAAACACGTGTTATAAACTATAAAAAATTATAACATACTTTGTTTAATATTGCTAGCTTAAACAATTTCACTTTATATATTTATTAATAATAATACATTATTAAATATTAATAATTCATGGTTAAATAAAATGGAGAAGCTTTATCTTATATCAAGTTTCTTAGATATCTTGAAATCCCAATGAAACTCGATATGATTCAATTGTACAAAAAAAAATCAAAAAAAGTGTGACATTTAATAAGAGAATCAACGAACGACACACACTCAGCTTACTGTATTATTTTTTTTTTTATTATTCTAAAATAAGGTGTCTTCTTTTACTAGCATAAATTATTAATTTTAAAAACTTATATGTATAAGCTTTGTGTGTACCATGAAAGTTCTTTTTGCCTTAATATGTTTTCTTTTTTTTTAATTGACTCTATCCCACAGGCGCTACCACAGTAGCGCTATATATGAAAAAATAAACCTATAATCAAAACTCATCTCCACCACCTAAGTTTGAGTCCGAATGCGTCAAAGGATATGACAAACATGCCCACTTAAAAAATTTTTTTATACTATTTAAGCCAAAGTTGGGTATTGAGTAATTTGTTGCGAGCATAGTATTAAATACTATTTACCGAACATTGGCAAAGGTAATATGTTTTTGGTAGATTGTTGTTTTAACATGATTATTGATCAACATCACCCCATCACAGGCCACACACAAATTTATCAACACGCAGATAGCATACAGCTCCGTGCAACTAATTAGGGACAGTAGTTTTTGATTTATATAAAGTCATATGGAAATTGGAATACGCAACAAAATCCGTAGTGTCAATACTTTTTTAAAAGTGCATCTTTGGTACTTGAAAAATACAACATTGCCACTAATTTTTTTTACCGTTATTCTTATGAAGTGGAGACATTCGTTATTTCGTTAAGGAGTAGATCGTGCAACTAATTAGGGACAGTGACAAAATTTAACTTTTGTTCAATAATTCAATAATTTATATATTGTTTATGGTTACTTGTGATTATAGAAGTTGTTTTTGGTAGTTTAAAATGAGTAGAAAAAAACCTTGTGACGTCAGCACACGAAAAATCATAACACAGATGCATCAAGACGAAAGCGCGTTTCGACAAATCGCTGCTGCCTTAAAAGTTTCCAAAACCATTGTAGGCAATGCGCTACAATATTTAAAAAATAATTCAAATATAGGAAAGGTACTACGCAAACACAGAAGCCGCATAACAACTGCTCGAGAAGAAGCTCTTATTGTCCGGGAGTCTAAAAAAAAATCCGCATAAATCCGCAACCGAAGTTTGGATGGCTATTTATGGCGAAAATAAAGCAGCACTATCCGTAGACACAATTAAAAGACGTTTGCATGAAATTGGACTTTCTGGACGGATTTCTCAGAAGCCCCTATTATTTGAACGCAACCGCAAGAAGAGACTTGAGTTTGCCAAAAAGTATCGCCATTGGAATGCAAAGGAATAGAAATGCGTTGTTTTTAGACGAAACTTAAATAAATAGAGTGTTACCCGATTGGGAAAAATATGTCCACCACCCTAAGTCAAAGGAGTTTGACCCAAAGTGCACCCGATCTACACTAAAGAACGGGCGAGGAAGCATTATGCTTTCGGGTGCTATGTCATGGTGTGGTGTTGGCTTACTTCGAAAAATTTAGGCTATTATGGGAAAATTCCAATAAATTGGAATCCTAAAGAATGTAGTGCTACCATAATCGGATGAAAATATGCCCGTAATTTTGATATTTCAGCAAGACAATGATCCGAAGCACACTGCTCGGCAAGTTAATTAATGGTTTACTGGTAAACAACTTACTGTATTGGACTGCCCATCTTGCAGTACTGATCACAATCCAATTGAGAACTTATGGCAAGTGGTAAAAAGCAAAGTATGCTTGCTCAAGATAAGCAACTTTGATAAGCTGTACGTCGAAACTAAGAAATTCTGGGAAGCAGTTTCAAGTAGCGTTTGTGAGAATTTATTGGAGTCCATGTCTCGCAGATGTCAAGCAGTTACTGATAACAATGGCTTTGCTACAAAATATTGATAAAACTTAAAAAAAAATAACAGAAAACATTAAATAGGCATAAAAACATTGTGTGTCCCTAATTATATGCACGACTCCTTTAGTTATGTATTTAAGTTTTATACATAATTTTAAAAATTTGGGTAAATAATAGAAATATAATGGTTTTTTAAGAAAGGTAATGAGTTATTCAAGCTAATTCTAAATAAATTTCAGTGTTTTTTTATAAATAAAATACCAATATTTCCAAAAGTTTCAATGCTTATTTAGTGTCCCTAATTAGTTGCACGGAGCTGTATATGATTTAACTATTGGATATAAGTTTAACAATAACTTTTAATCATAGTTTTTAATATTTAGATAATGTAAGCAATTTAGAATTAAACTAAAGAGTTAAGCCTGACCGGTAAACGGGAATATGTAAACAATGATTGAGTTCGTCTTTAGTTTGATTATTCCAAATTTTTAAGCAAATGCAAATTTTAACTTTTTAAATTTTAATAAAACTTCAAACAGTAATAAATTTTTGTAGTATTAAGTTTTGATCCCAATGTACTAACAGTCTAACAGTAAAGCATGGAAAAATACAATAAGCCAATAAGTTGATTTCAGTTTGGATTACAAAAATTAATATGTTCAAAATAAAAAATAAAACAATTAGAGAACGAATATGAGTATCATTTTTACCAACAATCTATCTCTAAGTCGATTCGTTCTTTATCAGTCAAACAACAACAATCTTATCGCATTTCTAGCTGTTTTGTTTTTCTACTTTTATTTAAAAAAAATTTAGTTTAATCATCCACAATGGAACAAACGTATTTGGATATATAATCAAAGTCTGTTTCCCTACCCGTTTGCCTAGATTGGTTTTGGTGTTGATGTTGGTTCTGTGTTTGACGCCAAACGGCGTTATTAACACCAACACCAACAGGGTTTGCATTAACACTCCCACCAGTGCCGCCATTGCCAACAGTATTGCTGCTATTACCACCATTCGAATTGTTGATGTTACTGCCAACTGCTGTACCTGATTGACTTTGCGCTCCAGAATTATTACTTCCTCCAGCTCCATTTACGCCAGTATTATTACAATTGCTGCCACCAACATCACTCACGCCATTACTGGAATTATTTACATTGCCGGGAATAACATTATTTCCAGCTCCAGTGTTACTATTATTGCTGTTGCCTCCATTACTTCCACCGCTGCCATTTCCACTAACGTTACTAGCATTGTTCATGTTGGATCCACCGTTGCCACTATTTCCACCATTTCCATTGTTGCCACCACCACCCCCGTTATTACCAGCACCTGGAATACCAGGTTGATTAGATCCTTGAGACGGTAAGTGTTGTAAAATATTTTGCATTTCATTTTCACTTGGCGATTCAGCGCATATTGTTGTATTTCCAAGAACACAGTTATTTAATGTCATTTGTGCTTTGTTAGCTTCTTCTCTGGTTGCATATTTACATAAGGCAATTCCTAATTTGAGATATAAATGGAAAGTACTAATTGGACCATGTTGCATACACAAGGTACGTAGAGTAGAACCATCAATCTAAAAAATTAGCTATAAATAAATTAATTTGAAACAAAAAATAGTTTGCATACCTGTGAAGATAGATTTTTTAAAAGTAACCAATTTGAGTTCCAACTAGAATTTGTACCTGTCCAAGTTGGATTAGCGTTATGACCACGTCCACCAACTATCCAACCATTGGAATTGCCACTTACAGCGGATGGATTTGATACAGAAACAACATTTGGAACAGAACCAACGCCACTTTTATTAGAACCAAGTCCAGGTGGTGGGCCTCTTGAAGCTTTATTCATAGGAGATGCCCATAATTCAGATGTGGTACATTGTTGTGGGTTATCAGACCAACTAAAAATATTTGACATTAAATTGTTGTGATTCAATACGAAAAAACAACTTGTACGCAATTTACGGCATATTGCTGATCAACAGAATAAATTGATCCATCTGTTTTTGTTTGTTAAAAGAAAGCATTGATCGAATTGACAACTTACAAGAATACAGTTGTTTGCTAATTATTGTAAGTTCAATTAAAAATAAGTTTCAAATGCAAAAATATTTGGCAGTGCATTATTTTCGTTAGTTGATAACATGATACAATCGATAGAAATATTTTTTTCCACAAATTTGCTGGATGCTTAACCATTGTTAAACGAGGTATTGCTCAATTTTAGGGCTTAATAACATTGAGTAATATTTACCTTGGAAAATTCTGGTTACTCGATGAAGGATTAAAACTCCATGTTGATGATGATAAGCTTAAGGGTGGTAAATCAGTCGGAGAACTTTTGCTCGTATTGGCAAAAATGTCAGCTTCTTTTGGCGTCGGATTGATAGACAAAGGAGATCTGGCAACACTACCGGGAGTTATACTTGGATCGTCTTCTATACTCTTAATTTGTGAACCCTTAGTTTTGAAGAAAAACATATAAAGTTTAATTTCAGTGTAAGGAGTGTTTTTTTTTTTTTGAAATTAGAACTTTAAGTTAGTATAAAACACATATATTATGTTTGAATGTTTCGATATTTAAGAAATTATTTTTTGTCATTAAATGTTTTAAAATAATTTTTGGTTCATGTCCATCAGGATTAGCTGTAACAAAACTCATTCGATTAGTTGCATTTTGGAGCACTTGAGGCGTTTTTTCTAAATGATATGAGTTATGATGATTTTCAAAGCGATAATTCTATTTTATAAGCGAAAATAAGTGATTTCAGTTATCTCAATATGAAATAATGCAATAATGTACACTTTCGCCTGAACCACCGGTATATTCGATTGTATATTAAATAAGAATAAAATATGTTCGAAAAATATAAATAACTTATTACAGCTAGTCGTGGACATAAATGTATGGCGGATATTATTGTTCAACAATAAATGTCATAAAATAATATTTTAAAAAAATAAAAAATTGGATTCAATCTTAATCTATGTTTTATACTCCAATATAAAGTTCTTTCATCAGAAGAGATTTCGCCGTAAACACAAGTTACTGTTTTTTTTAAATATATCACCCACCTTCCACGGTTTCCCAGGTTCAAACTCCTGCACTAAATCAGTATATGCCGTTGCAGATGAAGGCTGTGCAACTGACCAGTCTTTATTCTCATTATCATTTGATGGATCCGGCCACCCATCGCCAATATTTCGACCAGTGGACCAGGTTCTATATATTATATCTGAGCGTTAATTTCCAACAAAAAAAAATAATAAAGCCATATACCAAACTCATCTTACCCATCTCCTTGCATGCCAAGCGGTCCCATACTATTAGCATTGGCTGATGATAAGCTTTGCTTTGTTGCTCCAGGTGCTCGAGAAAAATCTGTGCTATCTGAAGTAACCTCTTTTTCTAATACTGGAAGCTTCCATTGATTTAATCTAGATTGTTGGTTTGGAGTACCTTGATATCCCCCTGGCTGAAAAATTAAGCAATTCGTATGCAATTTAAAAATATTAAATGATAATTTATACCTTATTCAAATTTATCTCAGAAAAGTTTCCCTGAAGGGCATTTATAGCATCATGTTGTCCCCTCAAATACTCAGCATTTGAATTACCGACATGGGATGAACCTGGATGTTGTTGTGGATTTTGTTGGAGATTTTGTTGTTGCTGTTTGATATAAATGGTTTGTTGTGCATTAATTTGATTTTGGAGATTTTGAATTTGTTGCTTATATTTCGCAATAGTAACATTAAATTGCATATTAGTGGCATTGTTGCCTCGTGCTAATGACTGTTGTGCTCCTTGAAGATGCTAAAAATATTTATATTTTAAGGATAGACATGATTTGAAATATTTCCATTATTAATTAATAAACGCACTTTTATATTGCTGAGTAATTGATTTAATAACAGAAGTGTCGCTGGCGCTAGTGGTTGATTTAGAATTTGACTGGACAGGTAGCCGCTGTGGACGGCCAATTGAATTTGTTGTACAAGCATACGCAACTGTTGTGCAGACGGTTGACCAGAACTGTTGGAGGCAGCATTAACAGCAGCAGCAGCAACATTAGCTCCTTGACCAAATGCAACAACAGCTGTGTTAACAGATTGCGGTCCACCAGCGACATTGTGTGGTCCTTGGTTTAAGAACTTCTGTACATGCAAAGGTTGCATTGAATTAAGTGCATTTAAGCCTGGATTGTTTCCTCCACCACTAACAGCGTTACCCATATTGTTTAGGAGGTTATTGTTCTATAATTGTATAAGAAACAAAACATTTAAGTTTATTCAATAAAAGTTTATAAGAAATTTATATATGTACCGATGGGAATGGTATAGTAGGTTGCGAACCTGCCGACGGATATCTCGATGGAAAACCACCACCAGCATTGGAATGATCACCATAGGAAACAAGTGATTCATCATGACGTCTCCAAGAATCTATTGTCATAGTAGCGTTTGTCCGAAGAATGTCAGCAGCCTCTTCAATGTTCATGTTAGCGTTGATTAAAGCTCGCTCGACGTCATCTTTTTTGTATCCTGTATCAACAAGCATGCGATATTGTTTACTATTTTTAATAATTTCGCTGTTTATTCCGCCAACACCAATACCAACGCCGCCAATTTTTTGTTGAGATTTTCCAACAATGCTACTATGTGCCCAATCATTAGCCAAATCATTTGTATCGGAGCTTGCGGCACCCCAGCCACCACTACCAGTTCCACCTGTTAACTTTGTTGGATTTTTGTTCCATGCAGCTACAGCTGAAGAATCAGTCCATGCATTTCCTCCGCTCACTCCAACACTAGCACCAAGTTGACTTATGTTTCCGGCAGGTTTTTCATCACCCCAGTTAGCACCGGAGTTTGCAGCGACATTATGGCTTCCATCATCACCCCAAGAGCCGGCATTTCTTCCGCTACCACTAGCCGCACTTGCATGCATCCACATAGCTGTGTCGGGTTTAAGCTGGCCACCGACAGGAGGCCCAACAGCAGATCCCACACCCAAACGACCTTGTGGACCGACGCCACCTACTCCACCCATAGGATTATTAGGGTTGCCAGTGACTCCAACACCAACAGCACCAGGTACTCCAAGGCCACCACCTCCTCCAGCATTAAGTCCACCGACACCTGCATTAGCAGTGTTTTGGCTAGCTATGGCACTACGTATTAAATGGCTTCGATTCATTGGATCGGACATTTCCTTCCAGTGCGAGCCACCGCCAGGTACACGTGATTGTTGTCCCCAGAGAGACGTCCCATCATCATAGTTTGGTATATTGCGACGTTGAGGAGGAGGTGAAGGTTCCTCCCAACCAGATGTTTGTTTTCCAGTCATTGAGGCAATATCTTTTGGTCCCACGACAGATTGCGCAGCACCCCACTGAGCATTTACGTTGCCTCCAACACCGCTGGGTCCGCTAATACCTCCAACGCCAGCACCTATGCCACCAGCTACCGCAGCGACTGCTACATTTGCTGCCGCATTTCCGCCTGGTCCAACCATTTTATTTAGTGGAATTTGTCCATGTGTCACTGGATGATGGTTACCCCACATTTCAGAAGTACCATTCAGTCGACCAGAGATGCCACGAGGATCACCACGAATAGGATCACGAGGATCAATCATACGCAAGTCACGTGGATCTCCACTAGAAGCAGCACGCATTGCATCTCGAGGATCGACATTTCGAATATCAATTGGAACCATAGGTCCACTTCGAATATCACGAGGATCACCCCATCCATTGCCACCAGTGTTACCTGTAGAACCAGCAACACCCGAAACATTTACACCACCTGCATTGCCAACGCCACTATTACCAGTAGACGCTGCAATTGATGAATGTGAAAATATCAGACTAATATATAATAATAGGACTCAAAACATATACTTACATCCTCCTGCTCCAACAATATTTCCCATATTATTAGCAGCTGCATTTGACGAGTTGCCTCCACCAGACGCAGCAACATTTCCGACATTTCCTTGACCCCATTGTGGACCGCCACCTACAGATGTAGCGCCAACACCAACTCCAACACCGGGGACACCACCTACCCCAACTCCGCCACTGGCGCTTGGGTTTGCTGATGTTCCAGTCCAAACATTACTACTGTCTGTTCCATCATCGTCTTCACCCCATGTACCACCCAAATTTGAGGAGGGTGTGTGTCCCCAAGGAGTTTTCTGGGCAGGTTGTGGGGGTGGCTGACCACCGTTTCGCAAATTTGATTCCCATAAGTCGGTACCATTATTTACATTAGGTTTCCACATAGGCGGACCACCCGAAGGATCTTTATTGGAGGGTTCGGGTGAACTGGGAACTTCCCAATTTGTATCCTGATTAACATGCTGGCAACCCCAGCCTTCCTGAGAAAATAATGCCTCACGCATTGTGTTTAATTGCTCCAGTTGATTTTTTGCAGCTGCAGCAGAGGTACCACCGCCCACTAGGCCACCACCAACGACCACAACGTTGTTGGCATTATTGCAGCCATTGTTATTACTGTTATTGCTTAATACACCAAAACCAACGCCAATACCAGAGTTTCCAGCGTTACTTTGTCCAGACTACAATGAAAATATAAAAAAAAATACAATAAAATTGCAGTGCGAGTTATATTAGAAACATGGAGGGAAATGCAATTTCAATTGGAACATTATTAGTAATTTTCATATAAGTATAAGTAGTCACGGTGGTTTTTATAAAATTTAAATTTTTCGAAATACCACCCGCGATTTTTTTCAGGGATAATGTTGGGGGACCCTTCCAGTGTCAAAATCCGCGAACCGCGAAATCTAACGTCCAGCCGTTTTTTTTTTCGATCTTTTTATTTTTTTAACGATTTTTTGAGTATGTCTCGGTGTTTATATACATTAAGAGCGATTAAAAAAAAAACTTTTTGAATTTTTTACGATGTGTCAGTGGATAACTATAGCACTATATGTCTTGACAAAACAACCCATAAGGATTTTCATCAATTTTGAAAACTGGATTGCAGTCGCCTGTTTTAAGTTGCCTACCCATTTTCGAAAATATTGATTTAAAAAATGGTGCAAGCTAAAAAGGTTATCAAATTTTGCAACAAAGTGGGTATTATTTTCAAACTATTATCGATCGAGGAATTCGAATCCGTGATCAGTTTTTCTTCTTCTTTTTTTCTTATAAAAAAATTGGAAATTGTCCGGACAAAAATTAAAAAATGCCGATTTTCACCTTTCAAGTTGCAAAATCTTGATATAATACTTTACCGCCGATCTAGTGGTACATTATTTTTAATGTATCTTTATTTGCTTAAGAGAAAATCGTAAACCGCATATCAATATCATCTTAAGCTGATTGAAATTTTTTTTTTGTTCTAAACAGGTATTATCAATAGAGGAACTTGAATCCATAATTAAATTTTCTTGTTCTTCTTTTTTTCTTATAAAAAAATTTAAAATTGACCGAAAAAAAACAAAAAATAAAGAATTGAATATTAGTATTGCATTAAAGCCTATAATATGTGAAAATAGATTGAAAACGCAAGAAAAAATAGAGAAAAAGCAGAAAATTTTCTATTAAAATTCATTTATTTTTTACAAGCTTTCTAACCCTATTTCGATTTTATTTGCTACAATTTCTGTTACGATTATTCATAAAAAATTAAAATGCAGTTTTCTCGAAATTAGGACGTAGTTTGATAAGCTAACCTTCACACTACCAACAACGGAAACCATTATTTATGGGTATTTTATAATTACCGATACAGACGAATTTGTATTATTAAAAATAAATACCGTACCGAAGGCATTAGAAGCTAGAAAGTTTCAAGATATATAAATGACTATATCCACGTTTGAAGTGAGCTATGACCCAAGTCAATACTTTGAGTGAACAATGGAAAATATCATTAAAGCATTCAAGTTGAATAAACCCACTCTATTTCTCCAACCCAAGGTTGCCAGGCCAGGCCGTTAATTGAATGGTAAAACCGGGGACCGCGGAGGAGGCCGTTAATCCGTTAATTGGAGGCGAAAGCCGTTAATTGGAGGCGAAAGTCTCTAATTGGAGACGAAAGTCGTTAATGGCTGTTAATTTAAGAGGTAAAATAATATTTTTTATCGAGCTAAAAAAAAGGGTCCCAGATATTTTGGCATGTAGATGGTCGGGTCGTAAATGTGTAAACGTAAAATGTTTTTGTTAGTGCTAAGGAAGATGAGGAAAAAATGGTATAAATTCGACCTCACTGAAATATTGATGAGCAAAAACAAAGTCTTACTTTTCAGGAAAATATTTTTTTTTTGTGGACAGGCCGTTAATTTTTCGATTTCAACCTGGCAACTCTGCTCCAACCATTAATATTCTTTAACATTGATGAAACCGATGATTGCGTTCATAATCAGCTTTACAGAAAAATTATATTCAGTGTGCCGCGAGAATATTCAAATCAATGAGCACTATTTAGAAAGAACAATGGAGGCCAATTGCATGGATGCTTATAACTCCAGTGCAAGTTACTGCATTAATATCGTGTGGAAGCAATAGAGAAGTCTTTTTCAATGAATCTGGGATAATACAAAGATAATAAGACTGGAAGCAAAATTAACCGAAGAAATACCGATCGTGGCTTACTATACAAAACCAATGGCCATCATAGATACAACAATCAGCAACAATGTTCCGTTTATTTACAATCTTATGACCCTACTGGTGGGGAGAATAAAACACAGCAAATAATCATTTATTCACATATGAATGACAAATGAATCTATTGTATATTTAGTATGCGTGTATACGATTCTTCAGCAATTTCATAAAATAAATATTTTTGCTGAAGTATCTCAATAAGAACTTTTTGCAATGTGTGATACAATGATACAATACAATAAAACGTTTTATTATCAGATATATAATTTGTAAGTTTAGCAAGTTTAAATAACTAAAATACCTTTATCTTTTGTTGATATCATCAATATTTTTGATTTTATAATCATATATAGTAGAGTTGTATAGTTTTTAAACATTTTCGAATTTTTTTGGACTATGAGTGATGCCCAAAATATTCATTATTATCAATATTTTCTAGTTGATTTTTTGGTTTTAAAAACCGTGTAAGATCGAAAACGTATAAAAGAAGTAGCGTGTAAAACGGACTTAGTAAATGTTTTTCAGCTTTAAATTTTTTTCAACTTTTTTAACATTTTGAACTTTATTGAAAATTTTTGAATACATAATTCAACTAAAGCAACGGCACCGGTCGCCGGCCGGGTTCATGTATCCGACCGCTTTAAAAAACTCTATAAAAGTCCATCAATTTCGAGCGCAAGGTTTGCGAAAGTAAACGCATTTCATTCCTTCAATATTGATACGTTAACTGTAAAAAAATCGTTTTAAAATTTTTACGGATTTTTTGTCAGTTGAGTCAAAACTACGCAACGGTGCGTTTCGATGGTTTCGCAATTGTCAAAAGAGATAAAAGAGGAGTTCCAAGTTTATCGAATTTTCATCGAAAGCTATAAGTATTTTAATATTTTATTGTATGCAATTCTTGTATGGAATTCTTTAAATTTTCTGGTTTTACGCGATCACAAATATCGAAAATTTAAAATTGAGGGCAGACATCTGAAACCATTTTTAATCTATAGTTTGGACGTTTCTAAACAAACTGACCTAAATGACACCCGAAATTTGGGGGGGGGGGAAACACCCCATTTGTCCCTTCACCATTTGCCGCTTCACCGACTAGTATAATTGATAACTTAATACCTCTTAAAGTTGTTAACATATAATTATAAAATTTCGTACACATGGTAACAATTAATTACACTTTCTATTCATGATAAAAAATTTAATAATTTTATTTTCCCATTTGTTTATAACTTTTAAATAAACAATTGATCATAATTTTGTCTTCCCAATACGCAAAAATAAATTTTTATTTTTTGGTATGAGCCTTGAATATTAAAGATTGAATATTAGTAAAAAAATTAAGTGTGCCGTCACTCATTTCAATAAAAAAAAATTTTGTATCGAACGATCTGCGACAAAATCCCATGCGCGCCATACAAATAGTTTTCAAAAATAAAATACAAAGAAGTGCGAATATTTTGTGTGTTTGCAATTTTGCAAACGCAATTGCGTATTTTATGTTCAAATGCATGGCGCGCATGGGATTTTGTGGCAGATCGTTCGATACAAAATTTTTTTTTATTGAAATGAGTGATGGCATACTTAATTTTTTACATATATTCAATCTTCAATATTCAAGGCTCATACCAAAAAAAAAATTTATTTTTGCGTATTGGGAAGACAAAATTATCATCAATTGTTTATTTAAAAATTATAAACAAATGGGAAAATAAAATTATTAAATTTTTTTTTATCATGAATAGAAAGTGCAATCAATTGTTAACATGTGTACCAAATTTTATAATTTTATGTTAACAACTTTAAGAGGAATTAAGTTTTCAATTATACTAGTCGGTGAAGGGGCAAATGGGGTGTTCCCCCCAAATTTTGGGTGTCATTTAGGTCAGTTTGTTTAAAAACGTCCAAACTTGAGATTAATAATGATTTCAGATGTGTGCCCTCAATTTTAAATTTTCGATGTTTGTGATCGCGTAAAATCAGAAAATTTAAAGAATTTCTCATATATATGTTTATCATAATAACAAAGTAATTACCACTTTTTTAACTAATTTAAAAGATTTATAAAGTGATTAAAAGCGGTCGGAATTTGATTACGTTAAAACTTCATACGTTCCTCATTCCGCCCAATTGTCCGGTAACACGATTTTCAAGCTTCGTAAAAAAATATAGTTTTTGTGTTTAGTTACACTAAAAACGTATTATTTTTGTTAGATTATTCAATCTACACATAATTCTACGATTGCAAATCTGCACACGACCTAGTTTATGTCAATTAGATTTACCCTAATTTGACTCGAAACTTTTAAGTTTTTACCTTATTTTCCTGTTTGCACACGGTTGGCAGGAAGCTTTGACAGGTAGCCTAGAAATGTCGACAAAATCTGGAAGCAGGGCTGTATTTGTTGATGATTATAGGTGAAAAATCCGTTTGAATTGAAATCGTAGCTGCTCCTATATAAAAGATATTCATATTTTTATATTTTAGATGGGGGAAAATTTGAATAAATATGAAAGTGCTTTTCTCACGGCTGTCAGGAAGGCGAAAAAAGTTTCGTCACGATAGCGACGAAAATCAAGTATGCAGGGTTGTAGAGGATGGTTTTTGAGAAAAGTATTCCGCTGAGCACGAAATCGTAGCTGTTCATCTGATCAATTTTTGGCCATTTGTTGTTGAAAATTCACTCGATTTCACCCATGTGTGCAAAAGTGTTATCACTCCACAAGCATTTTCTAATAGAATGAGGGTAAAAAATAAGATCTATAAAAAAATGTTGTGTTTCTATTGGAAATTGGCCAGTCGCATTTGATCCAAAGCCTGAAGTTTTTTTATTTGTCAAACTACAACTGTAAAATAAGCGATTTTCAGTGATAATGACCTTGGACATTTTGATGTAAAATTAAATGGTTAATACATCTTTCATACACTAGTTTGATCTATATGTGTGTGTTTGTGGTCTTAAATGATGTTAAACTAAAATTTTAAGAAAAATTTCGTAATTTTTTCCTTTAAAAGGGTTCTCCTTAACTATTCAAGGAAGGTAAAATTGTTTCCGTTGTACTGTTTAATAGAAAATTTAATGTAGTTAACGCAAAATTATTTTGTTTTTTAATTATTAACTTTTGGTGCCAAAAAAAGAGCACTTAAGAAAAAAAAAATTTATTTTTGTTTTAAATTTCAGCTAACATCTTCTTATACGATGAAGGGTTACATATGGCTGAACAATTTGTATAAGAAATATATTTATCATTTTGTATTGCATAAGGTTTGACTGAACTCATACCACCTAAAACCGTTGCTTTAAGAGTTATAGGTCGATAAGTCAAAAATCCCGTTTCAATTTAATCTTAAGGTCTTTTTTTATGACACCAAAAATTAATATTAAAAACAAAAAAAAAAATTTGCGTAAACTGCATTAAATTTACTTTTCAACAGTAGAACGAAAACAATTTTGCATTCCTTGAATAGGTAATGAGAACCCTTTAAGAGAAAAAAATTGCGAAATTTTTCTTAATATTTTAGTTTAACATCATTTAAGACCACAAACGCACACATATAGATCAAACTAGTGTATGAAAGATGTATTTCCCATTTAATTTTACATCAAAATGTCCAAAGTCATTATCACTAAAAATCGCTTATGTTACCGTTGTAGTTTGATAAATAAAAAAAATCATTTTAAGTTAGTTTTTTAGGCTTTGGATCAAATGCGACTGGCCAATTTCCAATAGAAACACAACATTTTTTACAGATCTTATTTTTTACCCTCATTCTATAAGAAAATGATTGTGGAGCGAAACAAATAACACTTTTGCACACATGGGTGAAATCGAGTGAATTTTACACGACAAGTGGCCAAAAATTGGTAAGATGAACAGCTACGATTTCGTGCTCAGCGGAATACTTTTCTCAAAAACCATCTTCTACAACCCTGCATACTTGATTTTTATCGCTATAGTGACGAAACTTTTTTCGCCTTCCTGACAGCCGTGAGAAAAGCACTTTCATATTTATTAAAATTTTCCCCCATCTAAAATATAAAAATATGAATATCTTTTATATAGGAGCAGCTACGATTTCAATTCAAACGGATTTTTCACCTATAATCATCAACAAATACAGCCCTGCTTCCAGATTTTGTCGACATTTTTAGGCTACCTTTCGAAGCTCCCTGCCAAGCGTGTGCACACATAATTGCTCTATTGCAGAGATTCTTAAACTGTGGTCCGCGGATCCCTGGGGGTCCGCGAAGCCATTCTTCCAGGGGTCCGCGACACAATTTTGACATCAAATAATTTTACCTTATCGAACTTTTCGCTTTATTCAAATAACTCATTTATTAAAAATTATTTTTAAAAAAACAAAGTGTGCATTTACTTTTGTTCAAACCCGAAATGCCCAGCACCTAACTCTTGCCACTCTTTTACAACATCATCAATTTTTGTAAATTTCAGTTGGAATCTACAAGGTGCAGCTTCATATAAATTTAAAGTTTTTATCTTCAACTTTAAATTTATGTGAAGCTGAAGCGACTACAAAAAAAAAATGGAATTTATAGAATTTTATAGAATTTCCTTATAGAGAACTCAATAATGAAACTCGGATGCTTTTTGATGGCTCTAAAAATTAACTTCCAAAAGTATTTTCCTTGTCCTGCTTCTGTTAACGATGGGATCAGGGATCCATTTAACACAGATGTTAGTAATGCTCAGCAATTATCGACATTAGAGCAAGATGTGCGCGTGGATATCTCTTGCGATACGTCTTTGAAACTAAAGTTCAATAAAATTGAGCCAACTAACTTTTGGTTACTCTTAAAATCCGATTACCCTGCAGTTGCAAATAAGGCCCTCCAAAACTTGTTTCCGTTTTGTACAACGTATTTGTGTGAAAAGGCTCTTTTGGTACTATTATACATAAAATCATAGTATAGAAACAAGTTTAATGTAGAAGCAAACCTGAGGATAAAACTTAAGAATATAGAGCCCGACATTGTGGATTTGGTTTCAAGAAAACAACATCATCCATCTGATTAAGTAAAAACTTCCACAGAAGAAAATATAACAAATTTCGCTTATAAAATAACATAAAGTTACCAAAAAAATAATTTTTATTATTATCTTCTTTATTAAAAAAGATTTGAAAAAAAAAACAATTTATTTTCTTAGCTTTATTTTGACCAAGAAATATTTGTCTGAGTTTAATTTACATACATACTTTGACTTGTGACTTTTTGAATTCCTTTACATTTCCACAATTTTTATTCATTTTGTGTTTTAATTACATGAAAATCCTAATAAAAAATGTTTGCCCTTATAAACGAGTAAGTAGTGTCTGTAGGCTTGTCAACTTTAAGACCTTAGGAAACCGGACATAGTGTTGAAAATACCTTTAAAAACCGGAAAAATTAAAGCCAAAAAAAGTTAATTCGTTCCCTAACCTCGTCAGATAACCGGACATTTTATGCTTGGTTGAGTTTGACAACCGGACCAAGCTCACAAAAACCAGACTGTCCGGGTGAAAACCAAACGGTTGGCAAGCCTGAGTGTCTTTGTCATTATTGAGCCCAAAATTATGCTTAAGAACGACGTCAAATGTCTAGGGTTGGGGAGAGGTCCGCAAAAAAAATTTTGCTCGATAAGGGGTCCTCGGACTACATCAGTTTAAGAACCCCTGCTCTATTGATTTAGGATTTAAATTTACATTAACATGCCTAATAGTACGGGAGACAGCGTTGCATATTTGAAGGTCATTTCCTCTGGCTCAATTTTTTTGCAATTGCTAATTTAAGTAAGGCTGATAATGGAAATAAGCGTCAGTCGCCAGAATCGTGAGAGGCCGACGAAAAAAGTTTAGCTCAATAACTCGGAAAGTAAGCCACAAGTAAAAAATTATGTTCACACCATTATTGTAAAGCAGATGAAAATACATAGATTTTATGTCCGAAAAATCTCCATACGATAAGATTTCACCCACCTTTCACCGTTTTAATGTTTCTAATAAATACTATAAATTTGAGCAAAAATAGCTATTTTGGGCGAAAAATATGATTTTCAGATCTGAACGAGAAATGTTAATTTCAAACTTTCAATAAAAACCTTATTTTTTCGAAAATGAAGATGGTCGTTAAAAATTTCAATACTATGAAAAATGGGTCAAATCAGGTCAAATCGAAATTTTTCTGATATGAAGTCGATATGTTTTCATCTCCTCTACAACATTGGTCTTAATATGATTTTTTACTTGTGGCTTACTTTCCGAGTTATTAGGCTAAACTTTTTTCGTCGGCCTCTCACAGCCAGACCCACCACGATTCTGACGACTGACGCTTAGTTCCATTATCAACCTTACTTAAACTAACAATTGCAAAAAAATTTAAGCGGGAGGAAATGACCTTCAAAAACGCAGCGCTGCCTCCCGTACTATAACGACCACAACCAAACAATTTTGGACATCAGTACTGATGAGCAGTTTTGACTAATAATGGTAATTCAATTGAAACTACTGTTTTTGTTTACGAAAAACTGAAAGATCTTATTCAAAATCGTAAGATTCATTTTCTTTTAAACAAATATAAATATAGTGATTTCTATTTTTCTTATTGCGACATTAGCGGTCGGAATCAGTACTTCAGTGGACGGAAACAGGCAAAATTATCACAGGCCGGTCGGTAAATGGTGCACCTTGTGTTTTTTTGTATCAATTGTTTAAAAACAAAATTTAGGAATAAAAACTATCACTTAAACTATTGCCAACTTATTTTTCCCGAAGTAAACATCTATAACAATAAATAAGTTAATTTTAGTGAAATTACATATCATATTTATGTATCTTCTAGGTATCTTCAAACCGACGTGCCGATAACTGGTCGGTAAGTGGTGCCTTTAGAAAAATGTAGATATCTTGGTTCTGAAATAAGAAAATATGCTGCTAACGGCATTCTTTGAAGCAAATATACAGTGGCGAACAGTGAAATCTGGACAAACAAAAAAAATTGAATAAAATCCTTTAGGATCTAAATTTTTTATCGATTCAAAAAACTGATGCAAGGATCACAGAAGCAAATAATTTTATTGAAAATATTTTGCTGTATGTCAAAAAACCACACCATAAACATCTATTTTTAGCAAAAAAGTGAAATATGTCCTTTATTGATAAAAAAGTTTTTGGTAAAATGTTGTAAAATTTTATTTTTAAGGGGGTAGGCGCAGTCATGATTTTTGAGAAATCGATTTTTTTTTTGCATTTTCTTAAAGTATATTATCTTAAAAATATATCCTGAAAATTTGAAGTCGTTCCGGCAATTACTTTTGGAGTTATTCGGCATTAACCAAAGGGCTCTCGGTGGTAAGAGTACCGAGCGTAAAACTTTAAATGCATTTTTCTCAAAACTATGTTTTCGGAACCGGTGACCACTGTAACTCGAAAACCGCTCGATAGATTTCAAAGAAATTTATAGTTTTTGAAAAACATACAGCTATGGATATATAAATGGCACATTTTTTTATATTTTCTTTGTTATGCTACAGTATCGTAAATAATACAAAATACAAAAAAAATTACACCCGTGCTTTACCGTCTTGAAAAAGTATAAATTTTTGGAAAAACGTGTTGTGGAATGACAAAGCGAATATCAATAGCATGAGATCAGATCGTAGAACCTTTGTTCATTGTCCTAAATGACAAGAGTATATTCCTAGGTCCACCCAGAAGATGGTAAGACACTGGTGTGAAGACATTATGGTCTGCAGTGTATTTTCTTGGCATGGTGTAGGCCCACTTATAAAAATCAATGACCAATTGGACAAGTTCCAATGTTGGGGCACATTGACAAACCATATGGAACCATATGCACTCCATTTCATGCCAATTACGTGGAAATTTTTGCAGTATAATGGCACTAAACACTTCTCCAAAGTAGTAAATAATGGGTTTTGTGCGGAAAAGATCGCGGTTTTGGATTTTCCAGCTCGGAGCCCTAACTTAAATCCAATAGAGAACCTGTAGAACGTGGTCAAGGTTGAAATTGTAAAAAAAAAAAAAAAAATATGGACGGTCTTTGGTCTGCGGCACAGAAAGATTGGTTTGCCATATCCAAAACAAAATGCGGAAAAGTGTTGTGAGTGTGGGTCGCACGTGTGAAGCTGTCATCAAAAAAAAAAAAGCCAAAACACAAGATCTTAATGATCTAAATGTTTTTGCATACCAAAAAGTCAAAAAATGCAATTTGAACACGATATTTTCTCTTTTTTTCCAAATTGTGCCATTTATGTGTCCCGCTCATTTCATCGGTATTTTTACATGTTGATAAATTTTTTGGTTTGGTAATGGATTACAACTGAAGTTGGTATTATTATTAAATATGAAGGATATATCTTTGCAAAAAACCAAACACTTGTTGTTTGTTAATATTATTTACGATACTGTAGCATAACAAAGAAAATATAAAAAAATGTGCCATTTATATATCCACAGCTGTAAAAATCTAGTGCCTGATCGAAGGTTTTTTTTTTTTTTTTAAATCAATTTTTTATGAACAATTAAATGTTGGGTTTTTACCGAAAATCTGGAGGAAAATGTTCCTGAAGCCGCCATTTTGTTGATTTAAAAAAAAACCTTCGATCAGACAACAGATTATTTATTTGACTAATTTTTCTTATCCGATCGATTTTAGATGATTTTCCAAGGGTTTGTGATGGTCACCGCAAGACACTATGTATGGGACAGGGTCCAACAAAACCAGCTATAACTTTTTTTATTTTTGATATTTTTTTTTTAAACTTTCGTCAAGTCAAGTTGAAACATAATGTAATAATTTCACTTTATCAATTTTATTAAATAAATTAAATTAATACCAAAAAAAAATTATTAAAAATGCTCTAAAATCCACGGCCATGACTGGACCTGCCCCCTTAAGGAACTAATTCTAAAATATATACAGCAGGTATTTTAAGAACTAATATTTAGAAATAAAAAAAAAAAACAGGTTTCAATATTTTGTTGTTCCTTCCTTCGCTTTTATGACCGCTATAACTCAGGAGACTGATTCTAGCGGCCAAACTAGCGGCCGTAAAAAAAAAAAACGTTGCCACGGCTTAACTAATAGACCGATTCTGATGAAATTTGATATGGAGATAGATTGAATCATAACAAAGGGTTTAAAAAGCTTTTTGTTTTATTATTGGGCGTGGCACCGCCTCAAATAAGAAAAAACGCTGTCACGGCTGAACCGCTTCACCGATTCTGATGAAATTTGGTATGGAGATAGATTGAATCGTAACAAAGGGGTTAAAAAACATTTTGCTTTTTTATTGGGCGTGGCACCGCCTCAAATCAGAAAAACGCTGCCACGGCTGAGCCGCTTCACCGATTCTTATGAAATATAGTATGGAGATAAATTGAATTGTAGCAAAGGGGTTAAAAAACTTTTTTCTTTTTTATTGGGCGTGGCACCGCCTCAAATGAGAAAAAACGCTGTCGCGGCTGAGCCACTTCACCGATTCTGATGAAATTCGGTATGTAGACAGATTAATTGTCGGCGAAAAATATTTTTTATAAGTGGGTGGTGCCACTCCCCTGACAAGAAAAAGCGTTGTCATTGCTAAACTAATACACTGATTTGGATGGAATTGGGTACAGAGTTAGATTGAACCCTAAGGAAAGATATTTGTTTAAATGGGCGGTGCCACGCCCATAACCAAAAATTATGTTTTCACAGCTAAACTAATGGACCGATTTTGCTGAAATTTGTAATGGAGATAGCATGATGCCATAGTTTTTTATATATCATATTTGAAAGCGATGACAAAAAGTAGCTCTTGTTTTATGTCAGGTTTTAGTACTGTGAGGATCGAAGTCGACAGCCTCGTTTCCTTCCTCAAAAACCTGTACAAACGATACAAACAAGCGACATAACCGCCGCGTCACCGCTTTATTCATATACTTTATTTCTTGTTTAATATAACTTAAGTCTTCTGAAGATGTACAACTAGACAGAATGTATTATTTTTTTATTTATATTATCTAACTTTAAAATGAAAATTAGTGCTTAAAGAATCATAAGACGCACATGTGAACAACTTATTATTAAAGTTGGCATAAGGGCATAAAGCAGTAGTTAAGACACTAGGTTAAGATATTCAGTCATCTGGCACCACCAATTAAAACAGCTGACGTAGCAGAAAAAAGAATTAGCTGATGCAATCGACACTAGCAAGAGGTTGGGTGTTAAATGGAAACCAAAAATTTGGACATTCAATCCGGGTCCGCCGCACCGAGCAGTCATCAGTCCAGCACCAGTGGTAATATTCACTAATCAAAAATTCTTTTCTAACTTTCAGCTTTGACTTAACATGCAAGTACATTTTCGGTTTTCACTGAGGTGCTTGAGTGTTAGGAAGTTAGCATAGGAGTTGCGTGTGAAGGTTTCGGCTAACTTCAAACGTGTGAGTGTGCTTTCGGTTTTCACTGAGGCACTCATGCGCTAGAACGCAGTCAGTCCAGAATCGACATACGTGCATTGTAGCTCAGCGGTCATACGGGCAGGGACTAAAGTTTAGTTTGGCGGCCATTACAGCGTTCGAACATACAAGTACGCTTTCGGTTCTCACTGAGGTACTTGGCTGTAAGAATTTCGTATAGTCGCTCTGCCGAGGTTTACTTTCATAGCATAGGAGTTGCGTGTGAAGGTTCCGGCTAACTTCAAACGCGTGAGTGTGTTTTCGGTTTTCACTGAGACACTCATGCGCGAGAACGCAGTCCGTTCAAAAGCGACATACGTATATTTTAGCTCAGCGGTCACACGGTCAGAGATTTATTTTCCTAGCATAGGAGGTGCAAGTGGAGGTTTAAGCTAATTTCAAACGCGTGAGTGCGCTTTCGGTTTTCACTGAGGCACTCATGCGCTAGAACGCAGCCAGTTCTAAACCCGACGCACGTACAGTTTAGCTTAGCAGTCATACGAGCGAACAATAGGAAAAGTTGAGATAACGTCACAAAAGGAGTGAAAAGACACCCCGGTCGAACCCATACAACAGACAGAGAGCGGTATAAGAAGCAGTGCCGGCAGTACCAGCGCCAGGGCGTAATTTTCCATAAGTATCGAGAAACTTATTTTTATGTAAATTAAGAATCTAAATTTTATCCTCCTATTAACTAAACAAAAGATATGTAAATATTTAATGAAATTTGCGTGAATTAAAAAGAAATGAAATTAAGAATCTAAACCACCCGCGTTTTTTAATAAAATTTGACGAAATAGCCAACCTGCGAATATAAATATTCTGTAGCGGAACCTTGGACACCGGTGAGCCAAGACCTCGGCCGGAAGGTTCGTCACAGTACCATAAGGGAACGTCCATTAATTACGTGAGTCAAAATAGGGGGGAGTGGGTCAGAGAACTTAAATTATTATAGCAGATAACAAATTGTATCATATCAATTATTTAAAAATTTAAATTTAAATCTCACGGGAGGGGGAACGGGTCCCGCCAAATCTCAACAAAGGGAAAGGGGGGTCCAAATTTACGAAAAAACACCTCTTGTAATTAACCGACGAGACGAGCCAGCCATTAGCTCGGAAATATTCTATTTACTTATATGTATGTATGTATTATTTTACATACTTTCGCAATTTAAGCTCAGTAATGTTGAATAAATAAATAAATAAATAAGTCCCTGCTAACTTTTCTGGAGACGAGTTCATTATTAAATTATTTATTAATTATACATAATATTAATCTATAATAATGTTACTTAGTATAAGATTTTAAAACTTATTGTTAGTCTCTAAAGAGAAGATTCAATAAAAAGAAATGAAGTTAAAAAAAAAACTTAACCGTTGATTTAAAAAACTATATTGATTGCTGTAGCCTGCAGTAAAGGAAATTTGATCGAGAAACCTACCCTAACTCATGTCCGCTTGTCAGAAAAATAAAGTTTAAAAAAAATTGTTCGTACCTTACAATATCATGTACAGTGCAGTCGCGGTAACGTGACCACCGTCTAGCGTGAACAACGCGGTAACGTGAACGAAATAAATTTTGCATTGACTACCTTGTAGCAAGACATAACTCAACCATGCAATAAAAGACTGTTTATGTATTTTTATTATCATTTCTTTTCAGTTTATGAAGAAGTTTTTTGTTTCTTTTAAAGTTTTTGTTGTTACAAATGATATGAAGAATAAAAATTTGATGCAAAATGCGTTACAGCGACTGCGCTGCATAAATTTTGGTTTATATTTTCATATTCGCTAACTTGAACAACCTTTGTTTTAATTAGTTCACGTTACCGCGACTGCACAGTACTTCTATTTGAATGAAAGGTGCATTTTTCCAACAGATCTATCGTTTGAGAACAGTATTTACCGAAACTATTTTGTGATCTCATTTCTTCAACCATCGTATAAAAGCTCTAGTGAGTGGAATAGCGTATTTGTATCCAATCGCTCGGCCGTGAGTCGCTTTCGTTACTGGTTCAATCGATTGCTATAAATCCTTCATAAACAATAATACGAAGACAAATTCCAACGATGCCATCACGTGTGACAAACCCACTGCTATTGCTACGTCATCACCATCGCCAAATACAAATATTTTTGATAATCATAATTCTTTTGTTGCGACAAATTAATAACAAAGCGATAACTCGATGTAAAATGTAATTTAAAGAAACAAAATGCAGAATGAAACTATTATTTTTATGATTTTTGTAACCGAAATGAATTCTTTGTTATTTGATTTTTTGATGAGGAATATTAAACTGTTTTTTTTTAAACTTTATTGAATTTTTCTAACGGCCATAAGTTAGATTTGGTTTTTCGATTGAAATTCTTAACGTGCAAGCTTAATTATTTTACACATATTTTTAAATGAGAGATTAGGCCCGTTCTTACATTCAGATATGATCTAAAATTGTAAGTTGTGATATGTTTATTTTTTTGTTTCAAATTTTATTGATTTTTTTAAATAGCGACCATGAGTTAGGCTCGGTTTTTTTGTTCGAAATTCTATATTTAGGATGTGAAAGATAAGGTACGCACCTTTCATTTAAATAGAAGTACATGATATTGTAAGGTATGAACATTTTTTGTTTTTTTTAACTTTATTGAATTTTTCTGACTAGCGGCCATGAGTAAGGGTAGATTTTTCGATCAAATTTCCATTATTACAGACTACAACCATCAATCTAGTTTTTAAAATCAACGGTTAGGTGAATAACTTTATTTTATTTTTGTCTTTTTTAATTAAATTAGAGTTCATCTAGTGGTTGAAAAAATACTTTATTGTATTAAAACCTGACATAAAACAAGAGCTACTTTTTGTCATCGCTTTCAAATATGATATATAAAAAACTATGGCATCATGCTATCTCCATTACAAATTTCAGCAAAATCGGTCCATTAGTTTAGCTGTGAAAACATAATTTTTGGTTATGGGCGTGGCACCGCCCATTTAAACAAATATCTTTCCTTAGGGTTCAATCTAACTCTGTACCCAATTCCATCCAAATCAGTGTATTAGTTTAGCAATGACAACGCTTTTTCTTGTCAGGGGAGTGGCACCACCCACTTATAAAAAATATTTTTCGCCGACAATTAATCTGTCTACATACCGAATTTCATCAGAATCGGCGAAGTGGCTCAGCCGCGACAGCGTTTTTTCTCATTTGAGGCGGTGCCACGCCCAATAAAAAAGAAAAAAGTTTTTTAACCCCTTTGCTACAATTCAATTTATCTCCATACTATATTTCATAAGAATCGGTGAAGCGGCTCAGCCGTGGCAGCGTTTTTCTAATTTGAGGCGGTGCCACGCCCAATAAAAAAGCAAAATGTTTTTTAACCCCTTTGTTACGATTCAATCTATCTCCATACCAAATTTCATCAGAATCGGTGAAGCGGTTCAGCCGTGACAGCGTTTTTTCTTATTTGAGGCGGTGCCACGCCCAATAATAAAACAAAAAGTTTTTTAAACTCTTTGTTATGATTCAATCTATCTCCATATCAAATTTCATCAGAATCGGTCTATTAGTTAAGCCGTGGCAACGTTTTTTTTTTTACGGCCGCTAGTTTGGCCGCTAGAATCAGTCTCCTCTATAACTCGCTGCGGCATGGAAGAGATGAAATTTTTCAAAAGATCTTGCGAAATACCTTCGTACCAAACATTTTGAATTATTCTGTCTTACTCGCGTAAATTAGTGGGCTTGTGGCTTACTACCTACATCTTAATTATTTGCCAAAGATTATCAATGGGGTTCAGATCGGCACTATTGCCTGGCCACGATGAAGTTGAAATGCCAAGTTCATTCAAGTAATTCTTTACCTGTAAAAGAAGAAAAAAAGGATGAAAGTTGTGTTTTATTATTAAGTACAAAATAAGGAATTACAAAACACTAATACTTACCAATTGCGCTCGATAACAAGGCGCAGAATCATCTCGAAAAATCACGTTGACCGCACGCGAAAAATGCTCTTCAATAGAAGGTTCCAAGTTTTCTATCAGGATGTTTTTATAGTCGGCTGCTTTGACAGTTCCTTCAATCAAGGCCAGTTGTCTAACTTGGTAATAAGAAAAGCATCCCCAGACCATTCTACTAATCGCCTAAATGTTCTTTGGGTGTACTCGTCGCTATAACGCTCTCCAGTTCTTCGGCGCACGTCCAGCATTCCATAGGAGCTGGACATGTTGAACTTTGATTCATCTGAGAAGATTACATTCTGCCAATCGGATACAGTCCGAATTTTGTGCTGGTTGGCCCAATCCAAGCGTTTTCGAAGCATTTGATTGGTCAAAAAAAGCTTTTTAGCTAGACGATGTGCAGATAAACCAGCATCATGGAGCCTTAGTCACCCAGTCATTGGAGAAATTTGTATTACTCCACATTCAACAAACTATTTTCTAATTTCTACAGGCGTTTTGAGGCGATTTTTAAGACAAATCTCTTTTGAAAGTCGGTTATTAGCTTCAATAGTCTTTTTTCGCGTTTCTGACTCTTCCTTTCGACTTGTCGACCCAATTTTACAATACTTTTTCAAAAAGTCGGCTACTGAGGACTTACTGTGAAGCCTACTCTAGCAGAAATTTTCCATATTGTTAATCTATCGCTTCGAAACTCCAAAATCTCGCACTTATCCGCTGCGTTCCTTTTTTTATGATTTGGCATTTCTTCCAACACAACAACACAAAATGATTAAAAACTAAAAGTTTAACTTCTATTTATACTATAACATTGTCCTTCCTCTAAAACAAAGCCCTACCTACACAATACCTGTAAAAAAAACCATACCTACAATACAAAGAGGTTGACGGGATCCTAAAAACCTTTTTTAATTTTTTTTTTGTCCGGATTTCACTGTTCGACACAGTATATACAGCTCCGTGCAACTAATTAGGGACAGTAGTTTTTGATTTATATAAAGACATATGCAATTTGGAATACGCAACAAAATCCGTAGTATCAAGTGCATCTCTGGTAGTTTAAAAATACATTGCCACTAATTTTTTTTTACCATTATTCTTATGAAGTGAAGACATTCGTTATTTCGTTAAGGAGTAGATCGTGCAACTAATTAGGGACAGTGACAAAATTTAACTTTTGTTAATTCAATAAATTAAAAAAGAGGTTTGTTATATATTGTTTATGGTTACTTGTGATTATAGAAGCTGTTTTTGGTAGTTTAAAATGAGTAGACAAAAACCTTGTGACGTCAGCACACGAAAAATCATAACACAGATGTATCAAGACGGAAGCGCGTTTCGACAAATCGCAGCTGCCTTAAAAGTTTCCAAAACCATTGTAGGCAATGCGCTACAATATTTAAAAAATAATTCAACTATAGGAAAGGTATAACGCAAACAAAGAAGCTGCATAACAACTGCTCGAGAAGAAGCTCTTATTGTCCGGGAGTCTATAAAAAAATCCGCATAAATCCGCAACCGAAGTTTAGATGGCTATTTATGGCGAAAATAAAGCAGCACTATCCGTAGATACAATTAATTAAAAGACGTTTGCATGAAGTTGGACTTTTTGGACGGATTTCTCAGAAAAAGCCCCTATTATTTGAACGCAACCGCAAGAAGAGACTTGAGTTTGCCAAAAAGTATCGCCATTGGAATGCAAAGGAATAGAAATGCGTTGTTTTTAGACGAAACTAAAATAAATAGAGTGTCACTCGATTAGAAAAAATATGTCCGCCGCCCTAAGTCAAAGGAGTTTGACCCAAAGTGCACCCGATCTACACTAAAGAATGGGCGAGGAAGCATTATGCTTTGGGGTGCTATGTCATGGTGTGGTGCTGGCTTACTTCGAAAAATTGAGGGTATTATGGACAAATTTCAATAAATTGGAATCCTAAGGACTCTAATGCTGCCATAATCGAATGAAAATATGCCCCTTGGGTATTTCAGCAAGACAATGATCCGAAGCACACTGCTAGGCACGTTAATCAATGGTTTACTGGTAAACAACTTACTGTATTGGACTGCCCATCTTGCAGTACTGATCACAATCCAATTGAGAACTTATGGCAAGTGGTAAAAAGCAAAGTATGCTTGCTCAAGATAAGCAACTTTGATAAGCTGTACGTCGAAACTAAGAAATTCTGGGAAGCAGTTCCAAGTTGCGTTTGTGAGAATTTATTGGAGTCAATGTCTCGCAGATGTCAAGCAGTAACTGATAACAATGGCTTTGCTACAAAATATTGATAAAACTTAAAAAAAAATAAAAGACAACATTAAATAGGTATGAAATCATTGTGTGTCCCTAATTATATGCACGACTCCTTTGGTTATGCATTTAAGTTTTTTACATAATTCTAAAAATTTGGGTAAATAATAGAAACATAATGGTTTTTTAAGAAAGGTAATGAGTTATTCAAGCTAATTCTAAACATGGGCTATAACATGGGCTTTTCCCTCTATAACTGGGAAATAACCTCTATAAGTGGGAAATGTGTGTATAATTTGTTGATTTGAATTTGAATATACACGTTTTATCGGTCTGAGTGTGGTTATTTGGGAAACTGCGTAAATGGGAAACCTCTTTAATTGAGACAAAAATTTTGGTCACTTGGAGATCCCAGTTATCCAGGTTTCACTGTATAAGGCGTATCATGTGTATTGGTGTGGTTAATTTTGACTGTATTTTAAAATATTCAGTGTGCGAAAAATTGAATAAAATCTCATAGAAATGGGATGAAAACGACATTGTTCTTCGGAATAAAGAAAATTAATAAAAAATTGCTCAGCGATGGCAAAACCTTTGCATTCATAAGGGAACTTCTTGGTGTTTCAAAAGGCATGAAAACTAATGCTAAAAATTGGTCACCATACGCCGAAAGTAGAGGTAGATGTAAAAATCCAACGTGAGACAGTATAAATTGATTACAAAGATTGTTAAACAGTATCCATTTATAAGCTCTGCGCAATTCAGAAAGGAGTAGAATCTTCCAATAGCACTTCTAACATAAGAAAAGGATTAATCGCCTTTAATCTGAATCCACGAAGCCCTAGGAAAGAGACACATTAACTCAGCAAAGCAAAGTTAGCAAAATCAAATTTAACTTATGCCATAATTTAGTGCTTATTAAGTGCTAATTTAGTGCTGTAAAAAAAAATATTGTGATGCACGAATTCTTGCAAAAATTAAGGTTTTTGCTAGCTGAATGAGAAGCTAGCAAAGCATATTCGAAATTTTTAAGCAAAATTAAATTTAACCTATGCCATAATTTAGGGCTTATTAAGTGCTAATTTAGTGCTGTAAAAAAAAATTTAGTGCTGCACTAATTTTTGAGAAAATCACGGTTATTTTGATTTTGCTAGCTGTATGAGAAAGGTTAAGGTGAGGTACGTTAGAAATAGTAAGCAAAATCAAATTTTACCTATGCCATAATTTAGTGCTTAGTAAGTCCTAATTAAGCGCTGCACGGAAAAATTTAGTGCATAACTAAATTAGCACTTAATAAGCACTAAATTATAGCATTAAAAAAAAGTGGGTATAAATTTGGCTATCACTTTTTCCATTTTTTAAAACCTTAATATGTGTTTAGTTATTACAATAAAAATCGATATTATAATATATTATTATTAAAATTTTGTACGACGATTTCAATTTTTGTCTAAGTTGTTCTTATTATTTCAAACACGACTGTACATATTATTTGATTTATGTTGTCATAATCTTAGGAAAAAGTGGATTAAGAGAACTATGTTTGAAGAAATTTGAGTAGAAAGAACGGCAGCACTATTTATAGCAGAGACATTACTCCACCTCCCACCAAAATATCATTTCAATATACGCAACACTGACGTTTTAGTAGAACAAAAAGTCTCACTTATGTCGTAGCAGAGAAAAGTATAAAAATGATGAAAAGTCGAAAGGCTTTAGTTACAGTCAATATGACAGTAAGAATAAAAAGGCTCCCATTTTCGGAAATTTAAGTTATGGTCAACGATTTGGACTATCGGTTTTCGGCTGAACATTTTGGATGAGACATAGTTTGTTTAAAAATAGAAGCCATTAAGGTCAACAAGATAGTTAATTTACCAAGAATTAACATATCAAAAATTAAAAGAAATCAAAAAGAATAAGCATTGATATAAGGATAATACATTTCTTGACATCCTTGCAAATTTTTTGAATGTTTTGCCATTTTTGAAAAATAGTCCATTTGGCGAAAGTTCAGTTTTTGATCCTTGATATCTCGTGAATTAAGGCTTATAAGACATCATTTCTAAGTTTTGATCTAAGGTATACTCATGCAAAATGTGAGCCAAATCGGAGAAGGTTGTATACCGGTTGGTAAAAAATTTGTAGTGTCTCGTACTAATATCTTATTATGTAAGTTACAAAAGAGTACAATTAATCAATTTCATAATTAAATTATAATTTTATATTCACCCCTATCATGAATAAACATTCCTTCGGAATTTATTTCCAATTCCCTGTTTTGCAATCGTGGAAATTATTGGGGAATGAGAAAAGATTCCCTGGAAAATTAGCTATCGGCAATAATATTTGAGGGAAAATTTTTGACGTTTTTCGCAAGTTTTTTTCTCCAACTTTGTAGTAAGGACCTGAATGAGGAAAAAAGAGCAATGATAGATATATTGATCCAGTAAATGGAGTCCATTTCGATTATCGCCAAAGGCTTCACAAAAAGGAGTAGATGGCAAACGATGAAGCTATGCTAAGCTATTTTTTGTAATTATTTGAATTTATTTCTTTGCACTTCATTTTTGTTAATAAGCTTGTTCAGCTAACAGATAAGCTAATGTCATATATGCAAAATCACAAGTGGCATTACTGGCTGATTGGAAGTACAGTGCAGTCGCGGTAACGTGAACTAATTAAAACCAAGGTTGTTCACGGTAGTGAAATTGTTAACGTTAGCGAATATGAAAATTTAAACCAAAATTTATGCAGCGCAGTCGCTACAACGTATTTTGCATCAAATTTTTATTCTTCATATCATTTGTAACAAAAACTTTAAAAGAAACAAAAAACTTCTTCACAAACTATAAAAAAATTAAAATAAAAATACATAAACAGTCTTTTGCGTATGGCATGCAAAATTTATTTCACGTTAGACGCTGGTCACGCTACCGCGACTGCACTGTAATTGGAAATATTTTGGCAGCACTGACTGCATATGAAGTTTTCCTTTCCTCAATTATTAATGATTGCAAAATTTTGCTTTCAGGAAAAAAAAAAATCCGAAAGAACCGTTTTCCTTCGGATATTCATGATAGGGGTAATTAATTCCTGTTCACAAATTTCTCAGTCTTTCTTCCTAATTTTGGCAATTTTTGGTTCTTCAAAAAAGTTTGTCTTCGTTATCACAATCAAGGTACTCAGTAAGATGTCCAAATGGCAAATTTCTAGTGAACGGTGGTTCATACAGTATGTTATCATCATTCAAATCAATCATATTGATGCTATCAATACAATTGAAATTAATATTTTTTGGGTTCACATATTTCCGTCATACATTCGGATCATGTATTTTGTCTCTAATGTACATTATCTTTCTAATTGCTCTATCACGAATTGGTTTTATATCATCAAAAAGCGTTGAATGTAGCATACTTTTAGAATGTAGAACGTTACCACTGAAAGAGAATAGATACTTTCTAGAATGGAAACAAAAAAAAATTTTGAAAAATTTGTAAACAGGAATTAAAATTAAATTATGAAATTGATTGACTGAACTCTTTTTTAACTTACATAATAAGATATTGATACATAAAAGTACCGAATTGAAAATTTTTTTTTTTAAACTTTCTTAATTTTTATAATTATGTAATTTAATTAAGGAAATTATGATTTTATTTAAAAATAAAAGAAAAAATAATAATAACACAGTTTTACTAACAAAATGAGAAAAATCGCATTATAGCACCCTATGGTGAGTGTTTTTGGTAAATATTAATATGAAATATGGATCTTAAAATGGTTTTAAAATAACACATACAATGTAAAATCAAAAATAGGGCGCATCGAAATTTATTACACTAACGATGTGGTGGCCTTTTTTTACTTGGAATTGAACGTAGAACCAGAAATATTTGTCTTTAAGCGATAACATTTCTTTCCATACAAATAATTCCGCTCTAATGTTTGTAGGATGTTAGAAGGTTAACACCCCATACATAAATTAGGGCGACAAAAAAAAAGGTCGAGTATTTGAAATGTATGCGAGCCCTTAGTTAAAACAGTTCTATAACATCTTACGTAAACCTCAATAAGATTTCAGAATTAGAGGTCCCGTGTTTCATTTGAATTGTATCTAAAACTGTTTATTGTCTTTTGATGCTTGTAATATAAGCAAATGTATGTTTACTTTTCAAATGAAGTTTGAGTCGCTGAACACAATGAAACCACTAATTTGCAAAAAAAAAAATAGTTTTTTAATGTTATTAGCCATTTTTCATTGAAATGAGTCGAAAAAATTGTGAAGAATTTTTGTATTCTATTTTTTATTTTTAAATTTTTATACCCTGAGGATGTCACCAAAAAAGTGACGAAACGTCGGTGAAAAATTTAAAATTTTAATGTTTAAATTAATTTTTCAATTTAAAAGTTCTGGTCAGAAAACCTCAGTATCAACCACAATTAGTCATCTAAACTGACCCATAGGATCACATATAAATTTTTTTATATTTTCGATCATATTTTGCAGTTTGGCCAGGGTTGCCAAGTCGCCGCTTTTTAAGCGGCCAGGCCGTTAATTGCATGCCAAATCCGTACGCCACGTAGGAGGCCGTTAATTGGAAGTAAAATTATTTTTATCAACCAAAAAAAAGTCATACATTCTGTCCACAAAAAAATGGTACTAAGGACTGTCCCAGAAAAAACTTACGTTTTTGTTTTTTAAGATTATACTCTACCTGATTTTTTTATACGTCTTAAAAGACACTATATTTGCTCGACATAAAGTGAAGTGAAGATATGATGTATTGTATAACACTTGAAGATAGCACTTCTAACGACAAAGATATCAAGATAGCAAGCAAGAAATAGTCCGCGAATTGATTTTGTCCACATACCTGCAAAATCCAGAATTAAAATATTCAGCTATGGCAAAAATAATTGGTGCATCAGATAAAACTCTCTTTACGGTTATTTCTAAATATAAGAAGGGTCTACCTGGTCCCGAAAAAAAGGTTTAGGCAAAAAACCAGTATTTTCTATCCCAAAGGTAGCGGCGAAGGTCTTTTTAGGCAGAATCCCAACACATCAGTGCGAGACATGGCGGCTAGAGCAAGTACATCAAAATCTACTGTACAAAGTATAACGGAGAAAAGTAAGCTGAAGACATATAGAATTCAAAGAAGAAGAAGGGGCATGTGCCTAGTAAATTCAAAAAAAAAAAATTCGAAATTTCCGAAGTAATATATGGTTTGGCAGGCCATATGCATCTGTGGCCTCAGAAGCAGCTTCTTCGTTACGCAAGGCACAATCAATTCCAAAGTTTGTATAGACGAGTGCCTCGAAAAACGTTGTCCACCATTTATTTGTACAGATGAGGGTACAGTGATGCTCTGGCTTGATTTAGCAACCTCTCATTACTCTAAAGCTACGATGGCACGGTAATAAAGTAAAAAGATCAATTTTGTACCAAAAATAGCAAATTCTTCAACTGCTCAGAGCTTCGCCCAATTGAGAGATATTGGGCTCAAATGAAAAGAGATCTTCGGAAGAGTGGTAAGACTGTAAAAAAATTACAAGACTTCAGATTTAAGTGGAAAAGATCGTACCGTACTCTCGATGAAACAACTGTGCAAAATTAAATGAAGGGCCTTAAGAAAAATGTAAAATTTATTCATAGAAACGAAAAAAATGTTAATTACTTTTTAGTTATTTATATTCTGAACACTAGTCATTATTAATAAAAAAAGAAAAAAGATTAAAAAATTCATTGCGTATTTTTTTATAACTGAAAAACAAAACGTAAGTTTTTTCTGGGACAGTCCATACATTGTACAAATTATTTAATATTGCTGACCAAAAAAGTGCCGACAACAAAGCGGCCGGAGCTGACGACCTGCCTGCTAAATTGTTCAAGACCGGTGGCGATGAGCTGATAGGGTGTATGCATCAACTCATCTATAAAATATGGCTAGCAGAAAGCATACCCGACGATTGCAATCTCAGTGTCCTTTGTCCTATACTGTAGAAAGGTGACCCTACAATTTGCGCGAACTACCGGGGAATCAGTCTTCTTGCCATCTCATACAAGATCCTGTCGACCGTACTGTGTGAAAGACTTGAGCCGTTCGCCAACACACTGATTGGGCCTTATCAGTGCGGCTTTAGACCTGGTAAGTCCACCATAGACCAGATCTTCACACTACGTCAAATCCTGGAAAAGACCCACGAAAAACAGATCGATACCCATCATCTCTTTATCGATTTTAAGGCTGCTTTCGATAGCCCGATACGGGATTGCCTGTATGCCACCATGTCTGAGTTCGGTATACCTGCGAAACTAGTTCGGCTTTGCAGAATGACGTTGAGCAACACATCCAGCTCCGTCAGGGTAGGAAAGGACCTCTCCGAACCATTTGATACCGAACGAGGTTTCAGACAAGGCGATCCACTATCCTGCAACCTCTTCAACTTTGTGATAGAAGGGGTGTTGCGAAAAGCCAGTGTACATCGTAATAGCACTATTTTCTACAAAAGTGTCCAGCTCCTTGCATATGCCGATGATATTGATATCATTGGACGTTGTAAGCGAGATGTTACTGCTGCGTTTTCTGCTATCGAAAAAGAGTCAGCGAAAGTGGGTTTGACGGTGAACGAGGGCAAAACAAAGTATATGCTGTCCACAAGCAGGGAGACGCGGCGCATTGGATCGTACATTAACATTACTGCGAACAGCTATACTTTCGAAGTTGTCAAGGAATACACTTATCTTGGCACCGCCGTGAACACCCAAAACGATATCAGCTTGGAGATAAAGCGAAGACGCACTCTTGCTAATAGGTGTTACTACGGTCTCAGTAAGCAATTGAGTAGTAGAGACCTCTCTCGCCCGACAAAACTGACGCTCTACAAGACGCTCATCTTACCCGTGCTACTCTACGGTGCAGAAGCATGGGTTGTGGCGAAGACCGATGCAGCCACACTTGGGGTGTTTGAGAGAAAAATTATTCCCAAAATCTTCGGTCCTGTTCGCGTCGGCGACGACTACCGTATTTGAATGACCCATGAACTTTACGAGCTCTACGATGACATTGACATAGTCAAGCGCATCACTATCCAACGTCTGCACTGGCTGGGACATGTTGTGCGTATGGACGAAGAAGCTCCGGCGAAAAAGGTGTTTGATGCGGAAGCCGCTGGGCGACGACGGAGAGGAAGACCATGCCACCGATGGAAAGACCAAGCCGAGGAAACCCTATCCACGCTTGGTGTGACTGATTGGAGATGGCGCGCGCGAAGCAGAGGCGCCTAGAGAGAGGTTTTGAGGTCGGCCGTAACCCGGTAACGGGTTGTTATGGCCACCCAAGTAAGTAAGTAAGTAAATATCAACCATAAAATTTTTAGCCCTTGGAAGAAATCAGTAGGATATATATACTTACATTATTTCCGTTTAAACCAGGAATAGTTGCAGACAACACACTGACTGGCTGTTGTTGCTGCTGCTGCTGAAGTTGGTGCTGCTGAGCAATCGCTACTGCTGAATTCGATGAGTTTCTGCGGTGGTGTTGTTGTGTAGTTGTTACTGTTGCTGCTATTCTATGAGTAGCTATTTGCTGTTGCGCTTGCTGCTGTTGATTTAGTTGTTCACCAATAACCATACCGACACGAAAACAAAATACTTTAAGCTTGTTTTTTTATTTAACTATAATTGTTGTTTTATTTCAATAGCAATTGATATTCTAACTGTAAATATTAAAATTAATTTAGTTTTTTATTTGATTTTAAATGCAGATTTTTTTATAGAATTATTTTTATAAATGACTTTTTATATATATTTTTTAATTGTATTTGTTCAGTTTTTTTATTTGTTGTTTTATGTTTTTTTTTTTTTTGTTTTTTAGCTTTGCTTTTATCACAAAAAAGAGAAATTAACAAAATAGTTTTACATTTTTAATTGTTGTAGTCGTTGCAGCTCATTCCTGCTTCATAACTTTACTCCTGGCGTTCGATTCTCGCAACTATAGCGCGTTCGAAAATATTTATAGTTAAAGTTTTTGTTTTGAAAATAAATTGTTTTTTTTTTACAATAAAAAAATAAATTACATTGCAAACCTTATATTAACAGAGCTTGTGTGATGACGTTCTTTGTTATTAATTTATTTTTTGTTAAGTTTAAGTTATTTTTTATTTTAATTAGTATTATTTTTTGCGATTCTTGATCTAAGGCTACATAAAATGTTTTAGGTTTTTGTTTATCCTTAGAACTCCTTTGAATATATTTATATATATATACATACATATATATATATTATTGTGACATTACAGATGGCTAAAACTTGGTTCTCTGCACAGTCTGAAAGAAAAAGTAACAATAATTCAACAATTGGCAAATATATAAAATCAAAAATTTAATTATGATAATGTAATTAAAATTAATTATTTTATACCCTACACTCTGGAGACATTCATTTTGTTCAGTAAATATATTAAAGTATATATGGTACAAAACGCGTCATGCGGATCAGTTCCCTCTCTAAAATTGTGTGCATTTAAATAAAGCAATTTTTTTGCTCAAAGGCTAGTTTAAGACCGAAGCTTTTAAGACCCATGTAACGGGTTTTAAAGATTATCTATTTTTTGGGTTACGCCTGTCTTTAAAAAAAATCTAATAAAAAATTTTAAAAATATTCTACCCAGTTCTTCTAAGCACTTCTTTTATAGAATAATTGTTTATAAAAGTTACTAACACGTTGGTCACTAAGTCCCGGGACTAACATACAGATAACGCCACCTCCTAATTTTCTCCACCTTTTTTTGTAGCATTTGGATTAAAAGTTGCAATGGTTTTACTGAAGCTCCTTTTGTCTGTTTATAAACAATGGATTAAAAATAATTCGAGTGTTGATTTAACATTGCTTTTTGATGAAAAATAAAAAATGTTCAAGCAAAACAATGGCTCGATAAATGTTATTCGGACTCTGCTTTATCGACATCAATGGTTAAAAGGTGGTATGGACTTTAGACACGGTCTCGCAGACACAAATGACGCTGAACGCTCAGGTCGCCCGAATTCAACAGTTGTCCCAGACAATATCAAAAAAGTTCATAAAGTTGTTTAGGACGATCGGGAATCGAAATTGCGTGAGATAACAGAGGAGTTGAAGATATCAGAAGGAAGTATATTCATTAATTTGTATGAACATTGTTAATGAGAAAGCTGTAAAAAAAAAACAACGCACTTACAATTCAACGCCCTGTTTGGAGTTGTTTAAGCGAAATACAATGCGTTTTTTGCATCCATATGTGACAATGGATGAAACAGGGATAAATTATTACAAGCCAAAATCAAAAAAATCATCGCTGAGCGGACAGCAGCCGGTGAAAGCTGTTTAAAGCGTCAAAAAAGGATGCTTCACTAAAACCACTGTAACTTTGAATCTAAACACCAAATTTTCATCAAATTTTGTTTCTTGTCAGTTGGAGGCCAGAGATACACTGTAAGGTGCAGAAAAATTAGGAGGTGGCGCTATCTTTATGTCAGTCCCGGGACTTAGTGACCCATGTGTTACTATAGAATAAAAAAATTTCTGAGAAAATTTTTTAGCAATAAATTCAAATAAAAGTTAAAAAATTAAAAACAAGCACGGTAGGCTTTAACCAAGTTTAAATGACAAGTTGAGTTACTATAAAAATTTGAATGGGGAATTATTTGAGATGTTATTTATAGTCAATATATGTACATCAAAAGGAAAAAAGTCCTTAGAGCTTGTTTTTTTAATTCCATATTTACTGTTTTTTAGTAATATATACGTATGAAATACGTGCAACTCACGCATGAAATTTAAAAAACATCCGATTTTGCTCAAATTTTGACACATCAAAGAACCTTGAAAGCTTACCCAACAGCACAAATTTCAGCTCCTTAAATAGTCGGAGTCCAGAGTACTGTAAAGGCAAAGTTTGAAAAAACTCAATTTTTGCGAAAACAGCCGAATTCAATGTCTAATATCTCTGAACCTGGTCAACCATTTTTACTGTATATCTCATTTTGAAGTGTATGAAAATGTTAACAATGTAAAGTATAATTTAAGTATTATGAGAAAGATCTCGATATGGGGCACCATTTGCAAATATATCACATTTTACTAAGGCCTTTTTCACTTAATCTGGTCGCAAATAAAGGTCTTAAGGTCTAGAATAACGTGACCAGATATTTGTGACCAAAACGCGGAGCAGGAACAAGACGATGAAACTTTTTTTAAAATTCTTTTGTTTGTATTAAAAAAAAAAAGGTCCTCACTTTCACATTCCGAAAACCGTAGCAAATCAGATATTTCCATTTACTAGGCTGATTGAAAAGTCCCGGCCCTAACAAAGAAAAAAACATTTTTTTCGGAAAATTTGATTTTATTCATCAATATAATCTCCTTTTAGCTCAATACAACGAGTATAGCGGGCATTTTGATGCTTTTCTTGTAGTAGTCGCCATCAAGTTCCTCAGGCGTCCGTCTCGCCAATGACCTCTTCATTCGAGTGAAAGCGCTTACCAGCGAGCCATCTTTTCAAGTTTGGAAAAAGATAATAGTCGTTGGACGCCAAGTCTGGAGAATACGGTGGGTGGGGCAGCAATTCGTATTGCAATTCGTTCAATTTTGCCATTGCTTTGAGTCCCCAACACGATGTTGCTTTTGACCTATTGTCAGCAAACGCGGCACCCATCGCGCGCACATCTTTTTCATTTCGAAATGCTCATGCAAAATATTGAAAATACTACCGATCGACAACTTCGTTGTCTGCTAGCTCTCTCCCTTTAACTTTGAGGTCTTTCAAAAGGATCAGATGGATTTTCTTGATCTTTTCTAAAGTGGTGGCCTCATTTAGCTGGCCCGAACGTGGTGCATCAGTGGTGCTCGTACGACCCATTTTAAATTCAGCAAACCATCTGTAAACAGTTGTTTTCGACGGAGCAGATGTGCTGTGATGTTTTTAAAGCCATTTAAATGGTCGCTTCTCGTTTTTTCCGATCACAAAGCAATGTTTTATCAAAATGCGACAGATGTTAATGAAATTTCACGTGTAGCCTTTTGCTATCAAAAATAATAAGGATTCGATATTTGTGGCACCCTCTCTTTGTCAGGCCCGATACTTTTCAATCAGCCTAGTATTTTTCAGGAAAATCATATATAGACTATTTTCAATTGTTTGTGTTATTTTTTGTATTTACTAAAAAAAAAGTCTTCACTCACCGGAAACCCTAGCGGGCCGCGCGGAGCAGGAAATCAAAAACGCGAACTTGCTCCGCGAAAAGCGGATCATATGGTCACGTTAGTCTAGAACAGGGGTGGCCAACCCGCGGCCCGCTTTGATAATTTTTCCGGCCCGCGAGATTCATCACACTTTTACCTTGGACCGATTGTACCTTGGACCAACAGCGATATTTCATGTTTACCAGCGTGTAGCTATGTAAACGATTTCAGCAACGCTGCACAAGAGCTATTTTAATTTACGTTCTTTCGTCATCTGAGAAAGACGAAATTTTCACGTTTGTAAATTTTGTGCAAATTTTCAAGATCGACTTACGAGCTGTGTAATTTTGTTGTGTTGGGGATCAATGACGAAATAACGGTACCCAACATTTCTCTTCAAGTTAATTATCTTAAAATCTTATTATCTCCTACGGTAAAATTGTTTTTGAATATTTTCCGAATTTTGTGCTTGGCGTGTACCTTGGACCAATGCATGGAATGTACCTTGAACCTGTCCTAATTACATAGTTTTTCTGTGTCGTGAAATGTATTACGAATGTAATTCAGAAATATTCCTCGGAGTAAAAATTACGGTAAAGGTAAAGCAGGCAATTTAAAATAGTTTAAGGGGTAGATCTGCTGCAAAAAAGGACAAGATCGGAAAAGCTAATTTAATTCGCCATTTAGCTAAACTCTGATTATCTGGAAGCACTATATTGATAGATCAGTCCAAAATTGATCATAAAAAACTATCTAGTACATAGGAAAGAAAAATTTTGATAAATTTAGTCTCGTGGCCCAAGGTACAATGCCTTATTGTACCTTGAACCACGAGAAGAAAAACGTTTTCAGTAATGTTAAGATCGGATAGAAGGGCGGCAAATTTAAGGTTTGGCTAGAAATCCATGATTTAACTACACGTGCCGTGTGTATAGGTGCATTATCGTGTTGATAAATCCACTCTAGTGGTCCAAAAATATCATTAATCTTTGGAAAAACTAGTTCCAGAAGATTTTTGTAATGATCACCCGGTCATTCGCGTACTTTGAACGATAAGATCAATAGTTGCGTAGTATGAAACTGCAGTCCATACCATAACATCGCCCTCTCTACTGTGATGGAGTGTCAAAAATTATTTCTGAAAACGCAAATCGTGAAAATTAAAGTTAGAGCTTATTTGCATAAGCAGGAAAAATGTTTGACCCGTCATCACAGTAGAGAGGGCGGCGCACAGTGTAACACTTTCATATAAGCTGCGGCCAAAACTATAAGGAGTTGTCGTAGAGTAATGAAATTTGGCATGGACTGTTTTTTTGTAAAGATTAAGAAATTTTGTGAAAATGAATAAAATCGGTTTATAATCAAGCATAGCTCCCATACAAAATTAGGAAACTTCACAAGTAGGTTTCTTTTTTCTTTAAAAATAAGGCTGAAAAAAATGTGATCAAGTTTTTACCTTCTTTAAAAGGAAATAAAGAACCATTTAAAACCAGTTAACAGCTTTAACGTATTTTTGTTATTTTTTTGAAAAATATACATACAGTGTCGGACAAAACTAAAGCACGTAACTTACCTTTTCAGCTATAAACGGAATAAAAAGGTAAATTCACTTTCGAGTTAATTTTTTCTATTAATTTAGCAAAAATATTCATTTATTGTTATAAATTACAAAAAACTAAGCATATGGATTCATTTAAAAAAAAATAATGGCCCAATTATAGCAAAATACTTAAAACTGACGCGACAAAACTATAGCACATTATATGTATACGTAAGAAAGAGTTATTTCATGTTAGTATTTTGTGGCGTATCCAAACTTAAAACTTAAAACTTCCGTGGAAATACTCTTCCATGCCAGCTCTGCTTGGGTGAAGAAAGAATCATTGCTTTTGCAATTTTCGCGCTGAATTTTCCGATCTACGATTTCCCAAAGGTTCCCAATGGGATTGATACCGAAGATTGGGCGGGCCATTTCAAAACTTCGATCTTATTAGATGCAAGCCATTCCTTAACACATTTAGCAGTGTGCTTCGGGTCATTGTCCTGTTAGTAGATCTACTTTAATGGCATCTCTTCCTCGGCATGAGGTAGCATAACATTATGAAGAATGGCATTGTATATGAAACGGTCCATTATGCCTTGAATCCGATGGATAGGACCGATTCCATGACCTGAAAAACATCCCCAGACCATAACGATACCTCTGCCTATTTGCCCTGAACTTTTAGAATAGCGTTTGTTTAGGCGTTGCTCTTTTGGGCTACGTACGAGCTTATATCCGTCAGAACCTTTGATGTTGAACTTTGATTCATCAGAAAAATGTACGGTTCGCCATTTGGTAGCAGTCCAGTTTACAGGAGTTCTTGCAAATTTTGTTTAGAAATAAATAGCTTTATAACGCTATTCTAAAAGTTCAGGGAAAATAGGCAGAGGTATCGTTATGGTCTGGGATGTTTTTCAGGTCATGGAATCGCTCCTATCCATCGGATTCAAGGCATGATGGACCGTTTCATGTACAATGGCATTCTTCATAATGTTATGCTACCTCATTCCGAAGAAGAGATGCCATTAAAGTAGATCTACCAACAGGACAATGACCCAAAGCACCCTAAATGTGTTGGATCGAAGTTTTGAAATGGCCCGCCCAATCTTCGGATCTCAATCCCATTGGGAATCTTTGGGAAATTGTTGATTGGAAAATTCAGCTCGAAAATTGCAAAAAGCAAGGATTCTTTCTTCACCCAAGCAGAGCTGGCATGGAAGAGTATTTCCGCGGAAGTTTTAAGCAATTGAATTGATTCGATGCCTCGCAGATGTGAGGCAGTGATCAAAAAAAATGGATACGCCACAAAATACTAACATAAAATATCTCTTTCTTACGTATACATACATATAATGTGCTATAGTTCTGTCGCGTCAGTTTTAAGTATTTTGCTATAATTGAGTCGTTATTTTTTTTAAATGAATCCATATGTTTAGTTTTTTGTAATTCATAACAATAAATAAATATTCTTGCTAAGTTAATAGAAAAAATTAACTCGAAAGTGAATTTACCTTTTTATTCCGTTTATAGCTGATAAGATAAGTTACGTGCTTTAGTTTTGTCCGACACTGTATATACGGGGGTTTCTGGGGTCGTTGAATACGAATCCAAGGTCAGAAACTTAAAGTTCAAGATGCCGGACCGAATATGGCGGAAACTCAATACCGTAATCCACCATATTGGATCCGCCATCTTGAATTTTAAATTTCTGACCTTGGATTCGTAATCACCTTCCCTAGAAACACCCGTATACCAAATTTGGTACTAATCGGTTTATTTTTTAAACAATACGTCCGCCATATTGAATCCGCCATTTTGAATTTGAAAATTTTTTAAATATAGCCTGAGGTTCGTAATCAGTGACCCTAAAAACCCCTATATAACAAATTTGGTACAAATCGGTTGATGTTTAAAAAATACGTCCGCCATCTTGAATCCGCCATCTTGATTTTGTAAATTCTGACTTCGGATTCGTGATCAGTGACCCCCAAGACTTTTGTATACCGAATTTGGTGCAAATCGGTTGACTTTCAAATATTCGGCCACCATATTGGATTTTTGACCGCCATATTGGATCCGCCATGATGAATTCTGTCAACTAATCACAATCACGATTCCAATTTTCCCTGGCTGATGTACAACATTTGAAGGTCTTGATATATAATTTGTATAGATTTTAAATAGAATTTACAATATTTATGTCGTCTCTTTAAAAGGGCGGTAGGCGTGGTTTTCGTTCGAAAATGATACAACTAAAAGTGAGAGTGCGCAACTAAAATCATCATATAAGTAGGGCTGTGCAACGAACTGATCGAACCTGTTCGAACTTTTGCCATACGCAACGAGTCCAACTCGAACAACTCAATTCGTTCGACTCAACTCATGTTCGGTTCGTTCGATATTCGTATCATACGATTGCAACTCATGAGTTTCGAACAACTCGTAAGTACCGAACTTTTTAAGTTGTGAGTTGTTCGTTGCGTGTGGTTTGCAGACGATTTCAGTTCAATTAGCTTTCGCTATTCGTGTACTTTACGAAAATATTGTGTGTACTATAGTTGCGATATGGAAACTACTGTTGGTAAAGTTAAACGAAGTGCAGCTTGGAATTTTTTTGAAGATACCGGTGAGCCCAAAACAAACAACAACTTCAATGCAGTTTTTTGAAAGTACAGTGGCTCACAGCTTATTTCATGCAGTACATACTTTTAACTGTAATGCTCCATAATTTCGAAACTAAGTGGAATATGAAAAAAATGTTGATATCATTTGAAAGAACAAAAATTGTAGTTTAAAAAAATGTTAATTTATTGTTCACGGTGGTCTTTGAACCGAACCGAATATCATTCTTATTTCAAAACCAAGATATCTACATTTTTCTAAATTAACATATATTAACATAAATTTTTTATAAGAAAAAAAGAAGAAGAAGAAAAACTAATCACGGATTCAAGTTAATCGATCGATAATAGCAGTTTAGAACAAAAAAAAGTTTTGAATCAGCTTAATATGTATATATGTCAACGCCGAATCGAAAAATTTCAGGTCTATTAATTTAGAAAAATGCAGATATCTTGGTTTTGAAAGAAGATATTGATATGGGGTTTACGGTTTTCTCTTAAGCAAATAAAGGTACATTAAAAATAATGTACCACTAGACCGGCCGTAAAATATTATATCAAGATTTTGCAACTTGAAAGTAGAAAATCGTCATTTTTTAATTTTTTTCCGAGCAATTTTCAATTTTTTTATAAGAAAAATAGAAGAAGAAAAACTGATCACGGATTCGAATTCCTCGATTGATAATAGTTCAAAAAGCATACACACTTTGTTGCAAAATTTGATAACCTCTTTAACCTCAAAAAGTTTTTGGTCAACTACAACTTAAAGACGGTTTGGCATCGAAGTTACAAATTTTTTATTGGTATCTGGCGAATTATAGTGCCACTCAATTTTAAGTGCCTCTTTTAGGTCGTTTTTGTATTGTATTCGGATATTTTTTCCAAAATCGTCTATAAATTGTATTCAATTGGAAAACAATAATTAAATCTAAATTCATGGATATTATGCAGCTTAAAACGTACACTCCCGCTCAACTGAATAGGTTCAACATGTTTCTCGTATTTTAGCCTGTCTTCCTTAATTTCTGTGGTAAGTACACTTAGTTTTTTTATTACTTTTAAAAGATCATTTCTTTATATGTAATTCAAGAGAAAAAATTAACGGGAAAAAACTACAGTTATTTTGTTGTTTTGCTTTGCTGCCAATATTGCATGGTAATTTTTTGGCTCATCTGAATAGGTTCAGTAACAAAAGTTTTGATTTGTGTAAAAGTGCGTAGTCAAATCGATGCAGTTATTTTGAATTTCACATTTGCAATTAATTTTCTGCATTAGCTTAAAAAATTGATCGCGGCAAACTTCTGACGGAAGTAGAAAAAGGAAAAGTTTAAGTGTTTCGCGAAATGGCCTAAATCATCGTCATATCGCAATAAAAATTGACCGAAGCCAAATTGTTGTTAGCAATTAGCTGCACAATAAACTTGGCTACGGGAAAAATAAGAAAAAAAAGGATATATAAAACCGCTACCGAAAAGGATAGGTAGACCAGCATCAGAACTGCGTGTAATTCCCGCGACTCAACCTCGAACATTAAAGAAAAGACGGTCATAGAGACTAGTTTATTAACCCCAAATCGTGTTTTTCGTAAAGTTAAATATTTAAAGAGACTAAAACTGAAGAAAAAAACATTACTTAATGCAGATAAAAGCACGATTTTTACGATAAGTTGAAACATGAAGGGTCAATAGATCTTGATTTTGATATTGTCAGCGCCGTCAGTGAAGGTGAATTAGTTCAAATGAGATTATAAAAAAAAAAACTAAAACTGTAAAAATTGCTTGTAATTCCAGAAAATTTCCCATTTTTTCCAGTAATTGTCCGCTTCGTGCATGAAACTCGGTAAATTGTACTGAACCCTCTGTAATTTTTTGCTGAATTTACAGTCATTTTTACACAGCTCTCAGTAATTTATATTGTGAGACACATCAAAATTTACTGAAAGTAAAATTTCATGTGGATTACAGTATATTTTCATGCAAATCCGATGAAAAATTACTGAGAATTCAGTAGAAATTACTGAGATTTTCTTTTTGATTTTGTTTTTAATGCAATGAATTCTAATTAGCACTATAAAATATTTTTGGTTGGTATTGTTTTTATAAATAAATATACATATGTATAATTAAAACTCATTTATAAAAGTAATGAAAAAATTCGTATTATTTCCTAGTAATTGATAGCCCACCATCATTGCTCATAGTTCGTGCATGACAAAGCATCATCACAATCAAACAACTTTCAAGCATTCATGCTGTACATGCAACCCCTTTCAATGACTTCATCTACTCCTTTAACGTTCGCTAGCAACCATCGGTCGCTTACAACTCTATTCAACGCGCCGCACCGCAACTATCACTTTTCAACGAACGACTTGTACGCAGGCACAAACATAAGCAAAACAACAAAATATGAGCGAACACACCGAACAAAACGAACTTGAGTTGAGTCGAACCAAACGAACTTGGTTCGGTGTTGAAGTTTTGTGAAAAGTTCGTGAGCTGTGAGTTTGGTCGAACAAGTTCGGCTCGTTTCACATCCTTAAATATAAGTGCAAAATTTTAAGTCATTCAATTCATTTTTGTAGAATTTAAAGCAATTTAACCGTTTTTATGTGGTCATGTAAGGAAATTTTCTTCAAAAAAATGCTATAAGTAATTATTGAATTTTTTACATATAACGCAAAAGTGCAAGTCTACACGGTTCGCTTGAAGCAAGATCAAGATCCATAAAATTGTCTACCAAATCTGACAATGCACAATTATTATATAGTGTTATGCGATTCCAAATATATAATCCGCGAAATCGGATCTGCCCATTTACTTGTTTTATGACCATTTTAAGGTTAGGACTTTGGCCGACAAAGTTTGTTTCAAGCATAGTCAAGATCGGTAAAAATTGTTAACCAAATCTGACAATGCACAATTATTATTTAGTGTGCGGAGATTCCAAAAACATGATCCGTAAAATCGTATGTATCTGGCCATTTACTGTTTTTATGGCCATTTTAAGGTAAACGCTTTTACAGATAATTATAATAAAATTATGAAGCGAACCGTGTAGTTTTTGATGCTTTTAAGATCAAACGAAATTTTAAAATATGCTATGATAACTGTTGTTTATGTAATTTGATTCGCTGAACACGATGAAGTCACTTATTTTTGCAAATATGTAAACGCTTTTGTGTTATTCACCAATTTTCATGGAAAAAAACCGATACAAAAAAAAAAATTTTTTTTGTTGGCCGAAAAACTAGTGAAAAATAAAATTTTTTTCTTATCTTTTGTGGACTTAAAAAGTATTTTTGACTACAAAGCTCACGAAGAAAATAAAAAATAAAAAAAATATGTATGTTATGTTATTCATCATTTTCCATGGAAAAGAATTGAAAATTAAAAAAAAAATTCTTTTGAGCCTTAAAACGAGTGAAAAATATTTTAAATAATATTCTTGTTTTATGGATTTTCGAGGTATTTTTGAATACAAAGCTCACCAAAAAACAATAAATAAAAAAACTTTTATATTTATTGTTATTCACCGTTTTTCATGAAAAAAAAAGTTAAAAAAAATTTTAAAAACTCTTTTGGCCTAAAAACTAGTGAAAAATAATTTATATATAAATTTTTGTTTTATGGGTTTTAAATGTATTTTTAATAACAATGTCCACAAAGAAAAGCAAAATAAAAAAATTTTAATTTTTAATGACTTATTCACAATTTTTCCTAGAACGCATTTTTATCAATATTATCGGTAAAAGCGTTTACCTTAAAATGGTCATAAAACGAGTAAGTGATTAAGTACGATTTTGCGGATCATGTTTTTGGAATCTCCGAACACTATATAATTATTGTGCATTTTCAAATTTGGTTGACAATTTTTACCGATTTTGATCTTGCTTGAAACGAACTATGTCGGTCAAAGTAAAACCTTAAAATGGCCATAAGACGAGTAAATGAGCAGATCCGATTTCGCGGATTATGTATTTGGAATCTCAAGACACTATATAATAATTGTGCATTGTCAGATTTGGTTGACAATTTTATGGATCTTGATCTTGCTTTAAGCGAACCGTGTCTATTCTTTTGTCACCTATTTGTATTGAATCACTATACGGAAGTTTAAGCAAAACCGAAGACTATGTTTTTTTGCTATTCACACTGAAAGTTAGGAAACATTTCCAGTTTTACTCACTTTACTATATATCAAGAACATCGAAACATGTTTTTAAATGCACAACTGCTTTTAAACTATTGAACGGAATTAAGCAAACTTTACAGATTTGGAAAACTTTTTTTTTCATATTTTTGAAAAATATATAACATGACCTGCATCAGTGAATAAAGATATCCGAAAATACTCACCAAACATTCGCATTATTCACTCCATTTGCATAATTCGGTTTTAGACATTTTTCTGCGAAAAAGTGGTGTAAGATATTATTGAATTTCATACATATAACGCAATAGTGCAAATCTATATTTTTGTTATCTACTTGTAATGAATGTATTGTTATTATACAGAAAATTAAGCAAAATTAAAGACTATGTTTTCTTGCTTCCCTCTGCTAAACTTTGTCAATTTTCGCAAATATCTTTTTCTTAAGGAAGTTTTTTTGTAACTGACCTTGAAGACAAACTAATTATTCAATATACTCAAAAACACTATTTTTGGAAAACAGAAACTCCAAATTTTTCAAAAATGTGTATATGCTTGTAAATTGACTAAATAGTTTTGGAGACAATAACAGCTAAACTTGAGATATTGAATTGCATAAAACTAAAATTGTAAATTTTTAGAATAAAAATTCAAGTTTTCGTGCAGGCTGTTCATTCAAATTTCCACAAATTTCCAAAATGCTTATAGAATGCTCTTAGTTGAAGATTTTTTGTCGATCTATGTATTAGATTTTAAGAAATTTTGAACTTTTTTTTTTCCTTATGGCCGCTAATGTTACACTGTGCGGCGTTATAGTATGGGCTGCAGTTTCATACTACGGAACTATTCTTATCTTATCGTTCAAAGTACGCGAATGAACGGGAGGTTATTACAAAAATCTTCTGGAACTAGTTTTTCCAAAGATTAATTATATTTTTGGACCACTAGAGTGGATTTATCAACATGATAATGCACCTATACACACGGCACGTGTAGTGAAATCATGGATTTCTAGCCAAAATTTTGAAAACTTAAATTTGCTGCCTTTCTCATCCGACCTTAACATTATTGAAAATGTTTGAGATTGGCCAACCCGTAAGGTCTACGAAAGAGGAATACAGTACGAAACTAAGGATGAGCTTATTGATGGAATAAAAGCAGCATGGACCGATGTTTGTCTTGATTACTTAAAATCTCTATACGAGTCAATGAAATACAGAATCTACGAAGTTATTGCGAATAACGGTAAAAGTACACATTTTTAAATAAATATTCAGATAAAACAATTACAATAAAAAAAATTTTTAATACAAACAATTCATTTTTGTTTAATTTATAGAGCAATTAAAAACTGGTTCTATTCTGCTGAACCAAGAAAAAAAGAAGAATTTCACACATCATTATAAACAATTAGAGAAAAGTTATAATGCATTGGGACTTGATTTTTTATCTTTAAGTAGTACATTACAAGTGATATTATATTTCTGAAAAGTTGGAATATTTATTGCTTCGGCATTTATAGAGATTTTTTGCTTAAAATTTAGTTGGTTCTATCCTGATGAACCACAGTGTATACTTATATAAACCTTATTCTTTACGCGATAGATACGTTCCTGAAAAATCCGCGTAAAAAAAATCGCGTAAAAAAATACAGTGTCCATATAAAAGTAGGGGATTGGTTTCACATTTGAAAAATCAACAAAAATATTAACATAAAAGCATAAGAAATAACCGATATTACAGGCGCTGTGACCTATTTTATTTAAGTAGCTTATAAAATACATATGTTTATTAATAAATTACATAGAAAAAATGCAATAAAAATATTAATTAATCAAAAAAAAAATTCATACAACATACAGTTGCTCACAAAATTGAGCATACAGGCTTCATTAAAACACATTATTGTTTGTTTTGGCAAAAAAATTAAATTTTATTAAAAAAAAATGCAGTTCAAAACGTAGATATTTCATTCACAATAATAAGTAACAAAACAAAAACTTAATTCACAAATAAACTTTCTTCTTATAGCAAAATAAAAAATATACTTAATTTTAAGACACAAAATTGAGCATACACATGAAAGAAAATAAATAAATAACATTCTAAGTCCTGCCAAAATACTACAAAATCAATGTAAACTCAAGCTCTAGTATTTTGTGCTGCCTCCTTGAGCATTTACGAAAGCTTGCAACCGCCGGGGCATAGATTTTACCAGTTTTTCTGTCAAATATGACGGAATACTGATCCAAACTTCTTTGTTTTTTGGTTTAAACACTATTTTGTTCGAACAATGCCTTTCTCTTGGTCTCATTTTGGCTTCATGCCATAAATGCTCGATTAGGATAAGATCGGGCGATTGCGAAGGAGTTTTAAGCTACTTCGGGGCATTATATATCAACCATTTGCGCACTAAATGAGATGTGTGCTTCGGATCGTTATCCTGTTGAAAGTAATAATTCCCAGGTAATTTTAATTTTATCGCGGAGCTCCTCATATTTTTCTGCATAATATTAAAGTACATCACTTTGTCCATTCAAAGAACTTAAAATTTTCACAACCACTTGAAGCTATCAGCCCCACAACATCACACAACCTCATCCGTGCTTTATTTCTGTGCGCAAACACGACCGTACATTTCGTCAGTAAATGAGAAAAAACTATTAGAGTTTGCTCGGCAACATATAAATCAACCAGAAAGTTTTTGGGAAGGTGTTTTGTGGTCCGACGAAACAAAAATGAATTTATTTGGGTCAGATGGAAAACAAATGATTTGGAGAAAGCCTAATCAGGAATTAGAAACAAAGCACATAAATTCAACATGTCTACTTTTTTTTCATTACATTTATGTGAGTCCACGCAATAAACATAAAATAAGCTTATGCGACAGCATTTGATTCAAAGCTCTTTAAACGCACGAAGTGTGTCGACTCTTGCACGATTTCCAATCGGTGCTCGGTAAAACGAACTAAGCTGTCGCATAAAGAAAGTTATAGATAGCAATCAACGTAATTTTCCTCGCTATAGCAAGGCTTTGGTAGTTGATCAGTGCATTGCTTGACAAAATTGAAAAAATAGAAAGTCTTTCCATGCTTATATCGCAGCCTTTGGTTACCCGATCTAAAAGCTGATAGCTTCAGCTTCACACTTGATGAGTACTTTAATTTGATATATAATTCATTGTCATTCCAAAAGTTGCTTTTATAGAGTATGTAACACGTGGTAGCTTTGAATAGGTTGCGTTTATAGGAAAGTTGCTTGTATCAGAGTTGCTTTTATCGAGATTCTACTGTAATTCACTGATTATTTACCAAAGCTTTGTTGTACCGATTCTAGATCCCGTCAACTTTTATCATTTTAATAAAACATTTTCATCTCATTCTTCCGCAGTTTCACTTCTACCGCGTTTCAACTAAACACATGTTTTTTTTTATTAGGGAAATATTTGAAATTTGTCCGCAGTGTTTTTTTGATTTATGCGGGAGTTTTTTTTGTAATTAAAAAAACTATTGTTACATTTCGGCTATTTGCAGCATTTCTCAACATGTTTGGCCATGTAAAATTTTATTTTCGAAATATTGTTAAAAGTCATACCCCTAATGTACATTACATATTTGTGCATCCCTATATTCAAAAATTAACTGTCGAAATTATGAGGAAAAATTTACTTTGATTTTTGTATTGAAGTCATTTTGATAGCGTGAGAGTAAATCGATTTTCAATTTGTTTTTTTTTTTTTGGGCATTCATAACATTTCAATAGACCGTTCACCAAAGTTAAGCGCTTTGATGAGTTGCAGCGCTTAAGGGCAAGCACTGACGCTAACCTGCAACACCAATTACGATGTGCAAATACCCAAATTGAGATCGTTTTGCAAAAGTTAAGTAAAAGAGTGGAGAAACAAGTATCACACTAGCAAAATAAGAATTTATCAATTTAATTTATTTTATTTCATATAAGAAGGATAATAAACACAATAATAACTCATGTTTCAGTTTTTCACTCCAAAAAAATTTCTATAGTACATATATATTCAAATCTAATATGGGATATATAATTTTATATGTGGCCCGCGGAGTTATGATACATTTCCAAAGTGGCCCGCAAGATCATTTGGGTTGGCCACCCCTGGTCTAGAAGCTTAAAATTATTTTTTGTGTATAGTAGATGACGTAACAAAAAAAAAAGTGATATCCATAAGTTTCAACTTAGATTTGTGGGCTTTTAGGACTAAAATTTTTAAAACGGTCTAAATACGGCTATTTTCTGGCGAAAAAATGCTCTTTTTTAGGACTCCGACCACCTAGAGAGTTGAAATTTGGACAGTGGTGCTATCTAATAAAGTACTTTGACCTGTCAAATTGAACAAAATCGGAGACTTTTTATTTTTCATACGTATGTTTTACATATGGGGCATTTCAGGTGAAGCGGGCAATGAAAATAAAGTGATGTCGTAAAATTTGTTTATATTCCGGTTAGTTATACATCTAGTAGACATAAGTGTGAACACCACGACCTACAGTCGTAAACGAAGAATTCCTGAAGTTTAAGTACTGTCATTTTTGAACGCTGTTATAGGAATCAAGGAATTTATAATAAAATATAAACAATATTGCTCTAACTAGTAAAAAGGATGCTCTTTTTAATGTTTTGTTCAAATTCGAACTTGAATTTTTTTTATGTACAGAAAACCGCAAGTAAAAATTTCAAATAAAATTTTAAGTAACTTCGACTTAATATTTTTAAAATATTTTATTTTTAAAAAAGAGCTTTAAGTATATAAATATTAGTTTCCAAAAAAAAATGTTAATGTGATCGTTATAATTTAAGAAGATATATAAATTAAAGTACTTAAGAACGTGCCAGGTCCCATACAAAGTGCGGCACGTATTCACTTCAATTCATATATCTCGTAAACTAATGCAGATCACATTAAAAAATTTTTAGCATATTATCGGTATATTTTATGCTTTATTTTAAAGTTAAAATAAAGAAAAAATATGTCGAAACTGTTCAAATTCTGAAATGATATGTTCACTTCCGGTTTTCCACATGAAAAAAAATCAAATTTCAAATCTGATTTCATAATTGAAATGAACAGTAAATTTTCCATAGAAGCCACAATGTTTAATATTTTATTGAAAATTTGTTAAGTTCGAAAAACTGCTTCCGAAAAATCCATTCTTCATATTACGTCATTTTTTGGAAGTCCACAACTTGACAACTAAGCCTTATAAAAAAAAAAGTATTTACAACTTCTAGAAGTACAACTAAACCGAATATGAACAAAATTCAAAATATCAGTAATATCATTGAAAAAAAGTAAATATGGATTTAAAAAAAAAGCTCTAAGGATTTCTTGTTTTTTTTTAAATATCGACTCCAAATTACATCCCAAATAATCTCCAATTTAAGTTTTTGTAGTAACTCACACTTTTATTAAAAGTTGGTTAAAGCCCACCGTGCAAGAATATAAGGACTGTCCCAGAAAAAACTTACGTTTTTGTTTTTTAAGATTATACTCTACTTGATATTCTTATACGTCTTAAAAGACACAATATTTGTTTGACCTAAAGTGACGTTTGATATGATGTATAACAATTGAAGATAGCACTCCTAACGACAAAGATATCTAGCAAGCAAGAAAAAGTCCGCGAATTGATTTTGTCCACATACCTGCAAAATCCAGAATTAAAATATTCAGCTATGGCAAAAATAGTTGATGCATCAAATAAAACTCTCTTTATGGTTATTTCTAAATATAAGAAGCGTTCCCGAAAAAAAATGTTAAGGCAAAAAACCAGAATATTCTATCCCAAAGGTAGCGGCGAAGGTGGGTCACCTTTTTAGGCAGAATCCCAACACCTCAGTGCGAGATATGGCGGCTAGAGCAGATACATCAAAATCTACTAACGCAACGACACCGGTCGCCGACCGAGTTCATATATCCGACCGCTTTAAAAAACTCTATAAAAGTCAATCAATTTCCCGCGCAAAGCTTACGAAAGTGAACGCATTTCATTCTTTCAATATCGATACATCAACTGTCAAAAAATCATTTTAAAGCTTCAATTGATTTTTTGTCAGTTGAGTCTAAACTACGCAGCGATGCGGTTCGATGGTTTCGCGAGTATAAAAAAAGATAAAAAAGGAGTTTCAAGTTTATCGAATTTTTAGCAGAAATAAACTGAGCTGTAAATATTTTATTGTGTGCATATATATATGTTTATCATAATTACAAAGTAATTACCACTTTTTAATTTAATTTAAAAGATTTGTGAAGTGATTAAAAACGGGTGGAATATGGTTATGTAAAAATTTCCTACGTTCCTCATTCTGACTATTTGTCCGGTAACAGGATTTTTAAGCTTCGTAAAAAAAGATAGTTTTTGTGTCTAGTTAGACTTAAAACGTATAATTTTTGTTAGATTATTCAATCTATACATTATTCTACGATGTCGAACGTGTATGCGACCTAGTTTGAATTAATAAGATTTGCCATAATTTGACATGAAACTTTTACGATTTTACCTTATTTTGCTGTTTGCACACATAATTGATTTAGGTTTTAAATTTATTTAATATGCCTAATAGTACGGGAGGCAGCGTTGCATATTTGAAGGTCATTTCCTCCTGCTTAATTTTTTTGCAATTGTTAATTTAAGTAAGGCTGATAATGGAAATAAGCGTCAGTCGCCAGAATCGTGGTGACTCTGGTTGTGAGAGGCCGATGAAAAAACTTTAGCTCAATAACTCGGAAAGTAAGCCACAAGTAAAAAATTATGTTCAGACCAGTATTGTAAAGCAGATGAAAATACATCGATTTCATTTCCGTAAAATCTCCATACGATAAGAATTGACCCACCTTTCAACGTTTTAATGTTTCTAATAAATACTGTAATTTTGAGCAGAAATAGCTATTTTGGGCGAAAAATATGAATTTCACATCTGAACGAGAAATGTTAATTTCAAACTTTATATAAAAACCTTATTTTTTCGAAAATGGAGATGGTCGTTAAAAATTTCAAAACTATGATAAATGGATCAGATCTGGTCAAATTGAAATTTTTCTGATATATATAGGTAATTATACTTAGAAGTTAACTTTGTTTGTTTAAAATTAAATGATTTTGATCAAAATCGTAAATTACATTTAAGTTTTACGTTTATAATAAATGTGAAAAAACTATAGCTTTTTCTTATTGCGACATTAACGGTCGGAATTAGGTGCTTCAGTGGACGGAAACAGACAAAATAATCACAGGACGGTCGGTAAATGGTGAACGTTGTGTTTTTTTGTATCAATTTTTTAAAAACAAAATTTAGTAATAAAAACTTTCATTTAAATTATTTTTAACATATTTTTCCGACGGTAAACATCTATAACGATAAATAGGTTAATTTTAGTGGAATTACATGACATATTTATGTATCTTTTAGAAGATTCAAACAGACGCGCCGATAAGTGGTCGTTAAGTGGTGTCTTTGCGTTATACAAAGTATAACGGAGAAAAGTAAGCTGAAGACATATAGAGTTCAAAAAGTACCAGACCTTTCTGATGAAAAGCAGTTGATGGATCAGATGCGAGCCTTAAAATTGTATGAAAGGTACCTGTCTGTCAGCTACTTGGGCACGAATATTATATGTCACCGAAGAAGGGGCATGTGCCTAGTAAATTAAAAAAAAAAAATTCGAAATTTCCGAAGCAATATATGGTTTGGCAGGCCATATGCATCTGTGGCCTCAGAAGCAGCTTCTTCGTTACGCAAGGCACAATCAATTCCAAAGTTTGTATAGACGAGTGCCTCGAAAAACGTTGTCCACCATTTATTTGTAGAGATGAGGGTACAGTGATGCTCTGGCTTGATTTAGCAACTTCTCATTACTCTAAAGCTACGATGGCACGGTAATAAAGTGAAAAGATCAATTTTGTACCAAAAATAGCAAATTCTTCACGAAGACCGGTCAATTGATTCACATGGTATTCACACCACGCGCCTTTTATATTAAGCTATTATATGTGGGGTGCATATTCCCGTGGAATTTACACAACGCGGCAATTATATTTAGAGGCACATACTTAGGATGGCCCACATACAAAATATTTTTAAATAGAATTTTCACGAAAAATTCATAATTGTTTTTTAAATGTTTCTAATGGTTTATGGAAGGTTTTTGCAAAGTTTGGTGTAGAAAAATGGGCAGTGACACGCCCTCCAAAATCGAATTAATCACATCTCATCAAGTACTGGACGCAGATGAATATGACTTGATTTAAAAAGTACGGGCAAAAGTAAGTTTCACTGGAAAAAAGGGCTGTATCGCTTATCAGGCTTGAGTTCATACAACATCCGGAATACCTACAGCAGAGGGCAGGACAACGTCTGCCGGAACAGCTAGTTCTAATATAAATGAGAATAAATATGAATGAATAGAATTACTAATAGAAGTATGTACGTGCTCACAAAAAAAAAGTTAAATCAGAACTATATCATTATAAAAATTGTTTTCTTGTAACATAAAATGACAGCTAAATTTTTCGTTTTTGTGTTTACTCGAACAGTATTTACTACGGATTTTTTCGCTGGCGGTTTTTCCGTCGTCTGTCGCAGACAAAGGTTGCTACATAAAAGCCAATTCGTTTAAAATGACAAGACAGCCCCCGTTTCTGTTTCAACGCTTGGGTATCGAAAAAGGATGCAAAAGAAAATCTTTATGAATTTCATCAATTTGACGCTTCAAAAAGACACAGTTCATACAGTATTTGTTTTTTTTATCCAAAATACTATTTGATTAAACATCCAGAGAAGAAAATTCTAACGTTCATGCTTTAAACTTGAATAACATAAATAAAGTATAAATTTATGCATCTGGCAATGCTGTTTGTTCAAGGCAACAACTAAAAACGTTCTTATTAAAATAACCGGTTTCTACACGCCTTTGAACCACTAAATTAGAAATGGTTTATCATACCCTTAACTCTCTCAACCCTTAATTATTTATATTATTTTAACAACGCTTGTTACTTAACTTCGTCGATTTGGAGACGCTTGAGGAAATTATTTTTTTTAAAACAATAATGGTTTAAAAATTCGATTAGTTATTTTTCTAAATATTTTTATACCATACACAGAGGGTATATTTACTTTGACATTCCGTTTGTAACGCATAGAACGGGACGTGGCAGGTATAGAAAAGTATATACAATATATTATTGATCAGCGTCACCACCTGAGTCGATATACACTAGTTGGCATAATTATTTTGACAAAATCTATTTGTGACTATCGAACGTTGCTTTGTTTAGTACCGTTAATTACGGTGCGAAAATGATGCACAACAAAGAATTTATTTTTAGCTCTATGCATGCCAAATTTTATATTGTTTAGCTCTTGCATTCTCTTTCTCGGTCATTCTTTTACAAACCGCACAGCTGTTTGGACTTGGTATTTTAGATTCGCCCGAAATTTTTTTTGCAGCTTATGTACATAAAATTACTAGACCCATGTTTTTTGTTTTTGCTGAAAAAAATTTTTTTTCGAAAATATCCACACATGAATTTTTGATAATTGGCTGGATTTTTTCAAATGTACTCATACTTGAAGTCTATTATCTCCAGTTCCAGTGTGCAGCGTGCGACAAGTCAAAACAAAGGAACGAGTATCTGACACTCGTTATTAAATTATGATTCGTCGCACGCTGACCACTTAAATTTGTTCTGGAATTCATGACTTGCGGTGGAAAATATTTAATAACTTCCGATCTAACAGAGACTCCATTTTTTTGTAAAATGGGTTTTGTATATAAAAGAAAAAGGAACAAAATGTTATTTTTTCAATGAATTCTAGTTGGGGAAACATCATATTAAAACTATTTAAACAATTAAATTGTTATTATTTTTCATTTGTTGACAGATTAATTTTTTTTTTATTTATTGCAGAAGCTAACGTTATAGACTATTTCAAATGGTGTGCTAAAGTTGGATAACGCATTTAATTTCGGAGATATAGCCATCGGAGGTCGGGGATATAGCTTTTAATGAAATCGTTGTCATAATTTGGGAACCCCTGAAACGACTTTCAAAAAATGGATGTCATGTGAAAGTTTATCCCCGACCTCCGATGGCTATATCTCTGAAATTAAATGCGTTATCCAACTTTTGATTCCATATTCGTGTTCAGTATTGAAAGCCTAGTAAGAAAAATAGGATTTTATAAAAAAGTGAGACCCACTCCCAAAGTAAACTTATGCCAAAGGAATTGTAAAAATACTTATGTCACGCAAAAATTCGTTGTCTGCATGCATTCTTATCAGTAGAAAGAGAATGCAAGAGCTAAACAATATAAAATTTGGCATGCATAGAGCTAAAAATAGATTCTTTGTTTTGCGCATCATTTTCGCACCGTTATTTAACGGTACTAAACAAAGCAACGTTCGATAGTCACAAATAGATTTTGTCAAAATAATTATGCCAACTAGTGTACATAGCTATGTCCGTCTGTCTGTCAACGTGTCTGTCTATTGAAATTACAGGAAAACTGAGCAAGCTAATTCAATGAAATTTGGGACACAGGTCACACCTTCTTGCAAGCTGCTAGCATATAAAAATGGGCGAAATGGGGTCACGACCACACCTACCGCCCATACTCTATGTAAATTTCCCTCAGCCCATTTTGAAAAAAGTTGCTGTGATTTTGATGAAACTTGGTGATTTGGTGAACATGTGAACAAAATTAAGCTAGGTTTTAAATTGCAGACTCTTAAAGGGGCGTGGCACAGCCCTTAATTTTAGCTTTTATAACGCCATAGCTCGTAAACCGTGCAAGATATTGTAATGAAATTTGGTACACGGATACAAACCATATATATCTTGAATTGTGTTTAAAGTGGGCGGAATTGGAAAAGTGGGCGTGCGCTTTTTGACAATTGAAAATTTTGATTTCGTATAACTCAAAATTGGCACATACGATTTTCATGAAAATTTTAGGGATGATACCACTGAAAGCAGTCATCAATACATGCTAGGTCAGTATACTGGAAAAACTCGTTGAAGGGCGTCGCACAGCCCATAATATTTATAAACGTTATAATAAGAGAACTAACAACGTAATCGTTAAGAAATTTAATAGATATACTTGCTAAAAGGTATCTTATTGCAAAACTTTAGCACAACAGTGCCGGTGGGCGTGGCACTTTCCATGTAAGCAAAAAACGTTTAATGTTATAGAGATTGTACCATGGGAGTAATCTTCATACCATTTGTGTATAGATGTCAGTTACTGTAAGCTTTAAAGTTAAATGGATTTCGACGGGATTGCATCACAAGGCATGACATCCACCTCCCATATTAACATAAAATTGTAAGCGCCATTTTTAGTGAACTATTCCAGTAAGTAAGTAGTTAACATCCTATAAGGCACATCTGGGCGTGGCACCTCCCATACAATTTTAATTCACTTAGTGGCATATCTATCGAAACATGTAAGCAATCGTACTGAAATTTGGTGTAAGAGGTTTGTTTATGGAAAGCTATTTCTGGATAAAAATCGGACTGGATTGCGCCAGTGGGTGTGCCACCGCTCTAAATTTTAAGCGTAATTACGGCATATAATGCAAACTATACAAGCTATAATGGTAAAATTTTGTATGCGTATGTCAACCACGAATATAATTTTTTGATCCCAAAGTAGGCAGAATTGGAGAAGTGGACGTGGCATATATCGCCTTTTGCATTTTTATTCTATTTTTTCAACATTCTTCATATTCATAATAGTAGGAATTAGTTTAAGACCAATACAATTTTAAATTAGGATGGTACCGATACCTATACGATTACCGATATATCGATATCGGCGATATTTATTTGTCGATACACCGATATATACAAAAAAAAATGTTCCTGGAAGCATTACGCGACTACTAGAGCAACGAGTTGCAGTACAAGATTGTTTGCTACGCATAAAATGAAAGAAGAACTTTGAACTGACGAATGGATCAGTGTGGAGAAGGTGGTAAGCAGAGAGCTGCAGCGGTCCACCGCGACAATAAGTACACCGCATAAATGTTGCTTATTTTTCACACCCGAGTATGCAAAACACACACTTACACAATGCGATCGCAAAAATACTGATCACTTTTCTCTTTATTCATTTTTGTACTCATGTGAAGAGCGACCGCAAAAAATTGGGCCTGTAAACACTACCATCTACTTGTTGCAATACCTTAAGGTAAGGGCGGTCTCGCATTCGGGTAATTTTTTTGCATATGATTTGTGCAGTGTTTTTCGAAAAATTGTTTCGTGCGTGCTCGGATGTTCAAACGAAAGAGATGATCGGTGTTGCTATTGCCAACAAAAAAAAAAAACCCCAAAAATTTGTTCGAAAATTACCACTTTTGATACAATTGTATCATTTCGGCAACACTGAAGAGGATCGACGACTGAGTAAATGCGTACATAAGTAAATACACAATTACTCTAAGTGTGTGTTTTATTGGCACCGCGTATTTATCGTATTTCTCTTTGTTTTTCATTTGTGTCATTTTTACGCGTACGATATTTGAGATATACGACCGCCACACGACAACGATGTGCGAAAAAGCAATTCAAGTGCACCAGCTAAGCAGCAGTTTTTATACTCATATTGCTATGAGTATATATTTGCATAAACTGTATGTCTTGCGATGTGTGTAGCACCGCAACCCATTTTTGAGCGAGTATACTTAAGGTTGTGAAATTAGGCACTCTTGCAGTTCTCTGGTGGTAAGCATCTTAAAATATTTTGAAGAGGTTACAAAATCAATTAGCAAAACCACTGCTCCTGTACTCCAGCAAGTAGCCGCCTATCTGTTATTGGCTCTTGAAAAAACTATTTAATTTGGAAAGTGAAGAATCTTATTATACTAAATAAAAACCTAGTTAGTGTTAATTTTAATTACGAACTTTTATACTTAAGAAATAACTAAAATTAAAAAATAAATAAAAAATGAAAATGTTATTTTAAAAATATTTTTGTATAAGGGCCACCCTAAATATGCACTTTAGATAAAATTTTTATAGCCTATGTCATTCTCGGGGCGGAGACAAATCCAAAAAATTAGAGATCATTAAAATCGGTCCAGCGGTTCTTGAGTTATACAGAGTGTAACTAACCCGATTTTGCTTCATTTATATATGGGACGGTCTTTTACAAACCGAACACTTTTCGGACGACGTATTTTTGATTTGGCTGAAAATTTTTTTATGGGTTCTGTATCGAAAAAGAAGAGATACGTATTCGAGGATTTTAAAAAAAAAAAAAATTTTCAAAATAGAGCGAATTCAAATTTTGAGAATTTTGTGATTTTTGGCTTGGAAGCTCACTTTCAAAAATTCTTAACTCCGGTTCTGTTAAAGCTAGAAAATTGATTTTATTGTCATTTTAAAGCTAAGAAAATTATCTTTATTAAAAAAATAATTTACAAATTAATATTGTTATAAACAAATAGTTTAAATTGATTTTTAAGAATTTCCCCAACCCTGTATCAAATTTTTAATATGACCATCGCATTCTGCGTCAAATTTCCTATCGTAAACGTATTTTTTTCAATGGGCAAACTATTATTTCTCTTAAATTTTGAGAATTTCGCGATTTTTGGCTTGGAGACTCACTTTCAAAAATTCATAACTCCGGTTGTGTTAAAGCTATAAAATTGAAAATAATTTCATTGTAAAGCTAAAAATATGAACTTAAATAAAAAAATAGTTTTTTAAAAAATTATTAACAAATTAATATGATTATAAGCAATTTAAATGTTTAAATCAATTTATAACAACTGCTCCTACCCTGTATCAAATTTTTAATGTCAGAATCGTGTTCTACGTCAAATTTCCTATCGAAAACGTTTCTTTTTTAATGGGGAAACTATTGTTACTATTAGAAAAAAATTAATTCATGTAGTGCGGCACATCTTATCGACGCGCGGATTCTATTGCACAACTCATTTTCTTGTTCCACAGTTTCCCCATAAAAAAAACCGTTTTCGATAGGAAATTTGACGTTAAACACGATTCTGACATTAAAAATTTGATACAGGGTGGGAGCAATTGTTTAAAATTGATTTAAACTTTGAAATTGTTTATAATTTTTTTTATATTTTTTATATTTTATAATTTTCTTAGCTTTAAAATGAAAATAAAATCAATTTTCTAGCTTTAACAGAACCGGAGTTATGAATTTTTGAATGTGAGCTTCCAAGCCAAAAATCACGAAATTCTTAAAATTTGTATTCGCTATTTTGAAAAAAAAAATTTTTTTTTAAATCCTCGAATACGTATCTCTTCTTTTTCGATACAGAACCCATAATAAAAATTTCAGCCAAATCAAAAATGTGTCGGTCAATTTTTGTCAAAATTCGTTCGGTTTGTAAAAGACTGTCCCATATGAGACGTTCTTTTACATTCCGAAAACTTTCTGATCGACACATCATGGAATCGCTCCAAACTTTTTTTACATATTCTAGGCATTATATTAGTGGACACGAAAATCAGGAATAGATTTGTTATCGAATATATCGAGTTGCGAAGGTCAAAGGTTTTACGTTTTTTGGTGTTTTACGTTCATATTCAAATAGTTATATCTCCGGTAAATTTTAACGGAAAAATAATTTTTTATATCGTTTTAAAGCTTAAGAGATCAGCTTTCTTGTAAAATTTTTTCCTTGGGCATTAAATGAAAAATTATTAAAGTTGATTTTAGCGACTGATTATTTTTTTTATGATTAAACATCATTTAATCGAACTTACAGTCATTAAGCAAAGACCAATATTGTAAATTTTTACTTATTGATCAATGCTATTTTTCAACAAACATGACAAAGATAACAAATGGAACAATTTTAACCTGGTAATTGGTGACATGTTTCGGCTATTACCAATAGCCTCATCAGACCAGTTTGGTTAATTCTGTACATGGACTCGAACCCCTGACCGTTCATGCATTGCAATTGCATATTATGCGACGGCCGCTCTAACACTTGAGCTACTGAGGGACTTGTCATGAGGTGTACAGAGTGCGCATATTCCATTTGTCATCTTTTCTCACTTTCTCGCTTGCTGCCATAGCCTGTTAGGTCGTTTCCTAAAGTCATGCTATGATTTTTATTTTTTCGAAATTGTGGTGTTGCCAGCCACATATTTTGAAATACGGCGGGTTTTCCATATGGTTTAAGAAAGTTGATTTTAGCGACTGATTATTTTTTTTATAATTAAACATTATTTAATCGAACTTACAGTCATTAAGCAAAGACCAATATTGTAAATTTTTACTTATTGATCAATGCTATTTTTCAACAAACATGACAAAGATAACAAATGGAACAATCTTAACCTGGTAATTGGTGAAAGTGACAAAAGATGACAAATGGAATATGCGCACTCTGTACACCTCATGACAAGTCCCTCAGTAGCTCAAGTGTTAGAGCGGCCGTCGCAGAATATGCAATTGCAATGCATGAACGGTCAGGGGTTCGAGTCCATGTACAGAATTAACTAAACTGGTCTGATGAGGCTATTGGTAATAGCCGAAACATGTCACATATTACCAGGTTAAAATTGCTCCATTTGTTATCTTTGTCATGTTTGTTGAAAAATAGCATTGATCAATAAGTAAAAATTTACAATATTGGTCTTTGCTTAATGACTGTAAGTTCGATTAAATAATGTTTAATTATAAAAAAAATAATCAGTCGCTAAAATCAACTTTCTTAAATCATATGGAGAACCCGCCGTATTTCAAAATATGTGGCTGGCAACACCACAATTTCGAAAAAATAAAAATCATAGCATGACTTTAGGAAACGACTTAACAGGCTATGGCAGCAAGCGAGAAAGTGCCAAAAGATGACAAATGGAATATGCGCACTCTGTACACCTCATGACAAGTCCCTCAGTAGCTCAAGTGTTAGAGCGGCCGTCGCATAATATGCAATTGCAATGCATGAACGGTCAGGGGTTCGAGTCCATGTACAGAATTAACCAAACTGGTCTGATGAGGCTATTGGTAATAGCCGAAACATGTCAACAATTACCAGGTTAAAATTGTTCCATTTGTTATCTTTGTCATGTTTGTTGAAAAATAGCAGTGATCAATAAGTAAAAATTTACAATATTGGTCTTTGCTTAATGACTGTAAGTTCGATTAAATAATGTTTAATTATGAAAAATTAATATTTTTTATAACAAATCAATTATTTAAACTTATTTTTTAGAATGATTACCATTCTAAAAAAAACTAAAATAAATACCACTGAATTCCTCGTCAAATTTCCTTTAAAAACTAATTTTTTCAGAGTGGTCCTCAAATACGGACTTTCCCAAATAAATTAATTCTTCCGCGCACCTCTGAAAATAGTGCGCGCCGCGGCACTGTTGTCCCGAATCGAGTTTTGGTTCAAATATTGCTGGAGACCGCAATCTTGTCGGAAATGAACAATTGTTTTTTGAAATTAAAGCTTACCAAAATGCCAGTAAATCGTAGGAGCCCGAATTTCGAAAAAAAAATAAATTTTTTTATTATTTTAAGTTAAATGCCGAAAAAATATTTTTTTTAATATTTTTTTTGTTCAAAAATGGCTAGACAGCGCAAATTAACAATTTTTTCTCTTAATTAAAGCTTATCAAAATTCCAAAAAATTTCCAGAGTCCAATTTTTGAAATAAAAATATGGCTTTTTGGAAAAAGCCAAACAAACATTATTTTTAAATATTTTTTGTTTCAAAAATTGCTTGTGACCTAAAATTTTATCGGAAACGAACAATTTTTGTTTTTAACTGAAGGCTAATTTGGGGTGGTAAACAACAGTGCTGTGACAATTCTTCGTCGACTAATAGAAAATAATTTGAATACAAGAAGTTCCAGGAAGGTATACCTTTAGACGAAGAAGCACGTCGTTGCAAGAATACAATTTGCAAAAGATTGTATGAAATGGAATGCCGATGAGTGGCGCAACGTATTATTGTCAGATGAGAGCAAAGTATTTTTTTTTTTTCGTGGAACAGGCTCCAGACAGTATGTTCTTCGTCAACCAAACACAGAATACCACCCCAAATACACTACAAAAACGGTTAAACATGGTGGACTGACCATTATAGTATGGGCTTACTTTTAATAGACTGGCGTTGGCCGTATCCATTTGATCAAAGGTATTATGGACAAAGCAGTGAACGTTAATTTATTGAAGGATGTAATGCTACCGTATGCCAGTCAGGAAATGCATTTAATATTGGCGATTCAACAGGATAACGATCCTAAACACACTAGTAAACTAGCTTATGAATGTTTGTATCTTAAAAAATCGACGTGATGCCGTGGCCAGCTCAGTCTCCAGACCTTAATCGGATAGAAAATTTGTGAGGAGATATCAAACGAATCGTAACAACAGCAAAGCCATCAAGTAGAACACAGCTTTGAGAAATGTTTAAAGGGACTTGGGCTGAAATTCCTGTGAAGCGTTGTAAGGACCTTATTGACTCTATTCCACGTCGATGCAAAGTCGTAATGAAGAACAAAGCATTTATCACGTAATATTAGACCCAAAGAAACATGTATAACATGTAGTTTAAATTAAGTGCCGCTTTTATTTAAATTTTAGTAACCACTACTATTTTTGTGAACAGCCTTATTTTTGAATTTTATTTTGACTAAGCCATTGCGTTAAAATAAATAAAAGTTTATAACAAAAGAAACTGTAAATATTCTCAGAAATGAATATAAATTACTATTTTTTCAAAACTTTAAATGAAAATTGTACTCGTCATTTAATTTTATAGTAAAACACCCAGGACCCAACGGCACTACTATTTTTGTGGACGCCGAATCGAAAAATATCAGGTCTATTAATTTAGAAAAATGCAGATATATTGGTTTTGAAAGCAGATATTGATATGTGGTTTACGGTTTTCTCTTAAGCAAATAAAGGTACATTAAAAATAATGTACCACTAGATGGGCGGTAAAATATTATATCAAGATTTTGCAACTTGAAAGTAGAAAATCGGCGTTTTTTAATTTTTGTCAGGGCAATTTTCAATTTTTTTATAAGAAAAAAAGAAGAAGAAGAAAAACTAATTACGGATTCGAATTCCTCGATTGATAATAGTTCGAAAAGCATACCCACTTTGTTACAAAATTTGATAACAGCTTGCACCATTTTTTAAATCAATATTTTCGAAAATGGGTAGGCAACTTAAATCAGGCGGCAGCAATCCAGTTTTCAAAATTGATAAAAATCCTTATGGGTTGTTTTGTCTAGACATATAGGGCTATTGTAATCCACTGACACATCGTGAAACAAATCAAAACAGTTTTTATTTTGAACCGCACTAATGTATATAAACACCGAGATATACTCAAAAAATCGTTAAAAAAATGAAAATGTCGAAAAAAAAACGGTTGGACGTTCGATTTCGCGGTTCGCGGATTTTTACACTGGAAAGGCCCCCCAACATTATCCCCCAAAAAAATCGCGGGTGGTATTTCGAAAAATTCAAATTTTTTAAAGACCACCGTGTGATGCGATCTGTGAAAAAGGCCCTTACCTTGCCAGAGCCAAGTTTTTTTGGAGTAGCGAAAAATGTAATGCAGTGTCGAAATGAACGATGTATCTAGTCAGTTTATTTCAAAATTCAATTTCAATGCTACGATCTGCATTCGATTTGAAACGATGAGGTATCATACATTTAAAAGCTTTAAACTTGATTTCATCAAAATGGATTTCCTTTTTTACATCCGATTTCCAAAAAGCTCAAACTTTTTAAAGTTTACTTTTTTTTTTGCTAATTTAGAAGTGTTGGTTTTATTGGTAGGTTAGGTTAGGTAGGAGTAGCAGTCAGCTATGAAACCGACTCACTTAGACCAAATGTGATCCATTGTGATACCACAGGGTGTCTGACTATTACACTAAATATCTGACCTCTGTTTTATTGATAACAATTTTATCTGGAAGAATTTGGCGAAATCTCAATTTGTCACTTCTAGCAAGACAAGGTCTCTTTTTAGTCTCTTTCACAGCTCGCAGCGCAATTTACAAACTTAAAATTACTTTTTATACTGACTCTTATATATATTGCTGGTTTTGTTGTGGATTTATTTTTTGTAAGTTAATACTTGAAAATACAATAGGACAAAGTATTGCGGTACAAAAGAATCACATTAAGTTAAAATATATATGCACATTGGAAATTCTGGAAAGCAAAATTAAAAAAGGATAATTAAATAAAAAATAAACTGTGTGCAGAGCTTGAATGATATTTTCGAAAAGAGATTTTTTAGGTATTCGATGTTTTCTTCTAAAATTAAAGTTCTAAATGAGTTTTAAATTTTTATAGAATAGTAAAGTAAAACTTGACACAAAACAAATGTTTTTCTAATGAAAATTCACAAATAAGTTCTTTTGTTTTAAACTTTTATCTTTCGACACTAAAAGTTTGTTTTTGATTGAATAAACTGAATTATGATTGGAGGGACATTGTTCCAGCACAAGTTTAAGCACAATAATACAGGAATTTCACCCGATCGCCGAACAGAAAACCAAACAGACTATTTCTGTATAAAGAGACCATGGAAAAATAAACTTCAGGAGAAGCGCTGACAATTGCTCAGATCATCAGCTCGTTGCAGCTTCTCTTCGGCCCAAAATAGTAAACATCCAACAGACCCGCGCAATGAACAAAACTTCGCCATATATAAACTTAAGAATTCCTGCCTTCGGGAAAACTTCATCGATGAGTAAAAAGGCTCAGCGACACAAACCCCCTGGAGCTCGATTATATCTAAATGGCAATGGATCTACCTTACGAAGCAGAACACCTTGGTTGAGTGATGCTACCTGGGATATTATTGAAAAAAGGAGAGCTGCAAAACGTTGATGATATGAAGAGCGAACAAGACGCAAGAAAGACACCGCACATACATAAGTATGTATATCACCCTTAATAAGGAAGTATAAACCTTCTGCAAAAGTCTAGTAAAGAAATAAAATATTTGGAGGGGAGAAGGTTGGTTAAGTGTCAGGATTTAATTTGACATAGCATACAATAATAAAACCAAAAAAAAAAAAATGTTTGCAACCAAATATTTGTTTGCAAAGTTTGTAGAATCTACAATTAAAATAACTTTTTTATTAGAAGAAAAATGTTGCTGTACAATTTTCCGCAATTATAACATATTAAATAAAATGTCCAAGTAATCGATTGCTTATTAATTACGTGAGGTATTTTTTTGAAAATTCGGACCCCCCCTCCCCTTGGTGAGATTTGGTGAGATCTGGCGGGACCCCTCCCTTCCCTCCCGTGAGATTTAAATTATAATTTTTAATGTAAATTCTATGCATTAAGAAGTTGATGTGAGGTTTTCCTTAACCCCCTGCTCCCCCTTGGTGAGATTTTGCCGGACCCCCTCCCACTATTTTGACTCACGTAATTAATGGACGTCCCCAAACAGTTTTTGCGTAGCGTACGGTGGGAAAGTTTCAAAGCCAAAACCTAAAAACCCGTCGGCAGTAGCAGTTTTTCGAAATCAGCTGTTTTTTTAAAACACACTGCTTGTTATGGGGAAAAATCTAATAACGCGTTGGCAGTGAGCAGCGCGTCTCAGGTTGACTGTAATTCTAAATTCACTGCCACTGCTATCGAATGTCACATAAAAGTTAACAGTTGTTTTGCATTGACAATTATTTCATTTGTTTGATATCAAAAATTGACGAAAAATCAATTGAATTCATTCGGAAAATAAATTTTAATATGATAAAAAACACGAAAGTCAAATTTTAAATGACAAAAAATGGAACTTCCTTAAAGTTAACAAAAAAAAAAATGAAATTTCAAACACACTGCCGCACAGTGGATTTTTGTGGCCATAAATAGGAAGAAAATGAAAAATTTTTTAAGACAATCGTCAGAGAATGAAAAAAAAAATACTATTAAAGTTTTAAATTTGTTTTGAGTTTAGTGACACAGTGGGCTCAAAGTTGAATTTTGTACACCAAAAATGTTCTATGAAACTTTTTATAAAATTGTTAGATAGGGCGCTCTCTAGTTAACTTGTTTGAAACAAAATGCAATAATGTAGCATATTGGCGGAAAGTAAATTTTTTCCACGTTGTAAAAATGAATTTAATTAATTAAACATTATTTAATCGAACTTACAGTCATTAAGCAAAGACCAATATTGTAAATTTTTACTTATTGATCAATGCTATTTTTCAACAAACATGACAAAGATAACAAATGGAACAATTTTAACCTGGTAATTGGTGACATGTTTCGGCTATTACCAATAGCCTCATCAGACCAGTTTGGTTAATTCTGTACATGGACTCGAACCCCTGACCGTTCATGCATTGCAATTGCATATTTTGCGACGGCCGCTCTAACACTTGAGCTACTGAGGGACTTGTCATGAGGTGTACAGAGTGCGCATATTCCACTTGTCATCTTTTGTCACTTTCTCGCTTGCTGCCATAGCCGTTAGACCGTCGGCCTAAAGTCATGCTATGATTGATTTTTCGAAATTGTGGTGTTGCCAGCCACATATTTTTGAAATTCGGCCTGCTCTCCATATGGTTTAGGAAAGTTGATTATAGCGACTGATTATTTTTATAATTAAACATTATTTAATCGAACTTACAGTCATTAAGCAAAGACCAATATTGTAAATTTTTACTTATTGATCAATGCTATTTTTCAACAAGCATGACAAAGATAACAAATGGAACAATTTTAACCTGGTAATTGTTGACATGTTTCGGCTATTACTTATAGCCTCATCAGACCAGTTTGGTTAATTCTGTACATGGACTCGAACCCCTGACCGTTCATGCATTGCAATTGCATATTTTGCGACGGCCGCTCTAACACTTGAGCTACTGAGGGACTTGTCATGAGGTGTACAGAGTGCGCATATTCCACTTGACATCTTTTGTCACTTTCTCGCTTGCTGCCATAGCCGTTAGACCGTCGGCCTAAAGTCATGCTATGATTTATTTTTTGAATTTAATTTTTTTTTATCGCGTTTAAATGAACTGTACGGATTTTTCAAAAATTATACTGAAAAATGATAAAAGTGGAAAATTTACAAACTTAAACAGAAAAAAAAAGTATATCCTCGGATTTAGGAAATTTTTTTATATGTAATATGAGAAAGTATGGTTAGCAAAAAGACAAAGTTTCAGCTGCTTTTTTTAACAATTTTTTTTATCAAGTTTTTCCTAATGTAGATTTACATAGAAGGAACAAAAAATATCGACTTTCATGAAATGCTCTTATTAATTTATTTTTATCGAAATATACCAATATTGCATATTGGCAAAAAGTAGATCATTATTTTTAAAAAAATATTTGCTTAAGCTTTTGTATTCTATGTGTGAATTATGCTGTTTTTTTTAAATTAGGACTTTAAAAGTCATAATTGAGAAATTTTGCAAACTTTGACAGCAAAAAAAATACTATATCTCCGGATTTTCTTAATTTTTTTATATATTATGTAAGAATGTATGGTTTACCAAAATCTAAGGTTTCAGCTGCTTTTTTTAGAACTTTTGTTTATGAATTTTTTTCTAATGCAATAAATTGAAGCAAAATACTATGTCATTTCTTCACATTTTGCAATCCCTTACAATAATATTAGTTGTTAAAGCTTACAGAGTGAGGCGAGGTGCATATATTCATAAGGAAGTTTCCTTTAAGGAAGGGGTATTTTCAGCCTTTTCATCCCCCTTGGGATAAAAGATATGAATTCGAATGCTTTTCAATAGCAGAAGAGATAAGACTTCGAAACTGTTTTTCTCCAATAACTTGTAAACTGTGAAGGATCACACAATTTTTAGCATATTTGAAATCAGCATTGCCAACTCAACGGAAATTGATACCCATTCTGAAGAAAATGGATCGCCTTTGTATGGGAGGTAGGCGTGTCCGTGCACCAATCTTTTTCAAATGCACAAATTTTTGTTATTTTAACCATAAACACGTCTGTGATAGATTTCAAGACTCTAGCGCTATTATAACTGTTTATAGCTATCGTTTTTGTTTTTCCTCTAATAACTTGAAAACTAAAAAAGATATCGCAAAACTTGTAACATTTTTGAAATCAGCATTACCAAATTAATAGTAATTGATACGCATTTTGAAGAAAAGGTTTCAAACACAACCCACCTGTCACCTGTCCGTCAACCAATTTTTTTCATATTCCCAAATTTTTATTATCTGCACCTTAAAATCATCTGTTCCAAATTTCAGGAGTCTAGCGCAATTATTACCATATATGGCCGCCGTTTCATACAAACCCATCCACTGTGCGACGCTGTATTTGGTTTTCAATAGCAGCAAATGTCTACACTGACAGTTTGAAGCATATTTCTTTTACTGACACTGCCCGCGTTATTGGGTTCTGGCCTTAATAAATACATTAAACGCATTATTTGTATGCAACAAACAAATCATTATCAAAAAGCAACTAACTGCCCAACTTGTAATTGTAAATTTTTTATGTAAAACAATTTTCTCATGTCAGTTAAAATTGTTCGCCATCGTTTTGGTAGCTCATTCACTCTGCTGAAGACTCTTTTTTTTAACGCGAAAAATATTTCAAGGTCATTTTAATACTTTCAAATTTTACTTTTTCGTTTAGAACAAGAAAATTTTTGCAAAGACGAGAGTAAGTAATAATTTGGGATATCTGTTGCAGTAACATATCCTAAACCATCTGCCACATTTCATTTGGCGTTATCATGATGATAGATGATAACTTGCTGTTACTAAAGACTCGCTCACGTTAAAATTTCTTTCTTCAAAAGCTCAAGTTGGAATAATGATGCGTGAAAGGCAATTGGCGACGCAGCGAAATCCGTCAACATAATGCAGCATTGGGAGAGCGAATGGAACAGATAGCAATTTGTTATCTTGCCCAGCGTTTTGCTGCCAAGCTCAGATAGAAATTGTTGTATTCTTACTACAGCAATGCTGGAAAATATCGGGATTGCTTTTAAGTCAATCATTTAAACAAAAACATTGTTATAGCGTGTTCTTCTGCTTTGTTGTTGCTCCTGATTCTATTTCAGTCATATCGGTCAGCAATAACGGCCAGGATTTACTATAACCCAACAACACAACTGATTTGATGGCCTTCCGATTTTTTCTTGACAGTATAAAACAAAATTAAATTTTGAAGCCAATTTTTCATATGGAATCGTAAGTAAAAGGTCAAGGCAGCATCATCCCTTTAGTGTCAAATGTACACTAACATTTTTTATAATTTCTTCAACTAAAAACAAACATGACGAGCGAGAGAAAAATGGGCACTAGATTCAGAGTCAACAGCCTAACACCCATAAGAAATAGAAGAAAAGGTGAGTGCAAGCACTCGTGGCGTGATGCATGAACTTAATGATGTTTCGTTAGAGAAAAAAAAAATTTATAAAAGTCACCCGGCGAACGAAGTCGTTGGAACAGCTACTTCAGGTTAGAGTGGTGGCTTAGCAAACAAGCTTGAATCCTTAAGTAGCACTGACTGTGCCGTTTTAATACCACATTACATGACCCGGCAAATTGATGTATGTTAAAATAGCTATATCCAGTAGAGTTCGCAAACTATCGATGGCACTATCGATAAAATCGATAGTCTCGCACTATCGCGGCTACCGATGGTTTATGACAGACTATCGATGGTATTTATATTTTTTATCTTAGAATTGTTTTCGTACTTTGGATAATATTGAATAACACCACTGTTTCAGAGTAATAGTCATTTCTTCAAACGCGTTTGATATAATTTTACATAAGAGTAAAGGTATAGGGGCGGCCTTCCACCGCGGCTCGGTTGTTGTTGTTGTAAAAAATCGTCGCTGTAAAAAAATTTATGAGCTAATTTTTTTAAATTCCGTAAAAAAATGGGTTAATATAACAAAAATTGGTACATCATAAAGCAAAAGAATTAAGATTTCTTGTGATGTTAAAACAAATTTAAGGTTGGTAATACATATTTTGGAAAACGTAACGGTTTTTATGAAAAAAAGTCAAAATATTGCATAAATAATCATATCTCAAAAATTGTACAATCAATTTCTAATATTTATGTGTCGATTTTGTGTCCTATTAAATTATCTTTCATATGGTACCCTAATTTTGGAAATCTATTAAGGGATTCTCAAGTATACTTCATTTTATAAAAGCTATATCCGTAACTTAAGATGACTACACCTCCGAACCGAGATCCGACCGACAATTTTTTTTTTTGCAAATTTTTTTTTTATTCTTATAGCGCCACTTCCCCTAAAAAACTTTGGAGGATTTTCACTAAAGTAAACTTGTTCCACCATACCATTATAGGTCAAATAGCACATTTTGCTGGCCAAAACTTATTTTATACAAGTATTTCTATTTAATTTTTGTTGTTGTAGTGTAACGGAGAATACTTCAAAGCAAACAAAAATCAATTTTGTTTTTGGAAAAAATAATTTCAACTCTTTTTTCAACTATTGAGAAGTAATTTAAATAATTTGTTTTTTTTCTAAAATAAAAATGGATAAAATTGATAGTATGTTTAATGCAATTTAGTTTAAAACATTTAAATATACATTTGGTTTTCTGTGGAAAAATCTAAAATTCAAATGAGACCCCTGATTTGTAAAATTTTCTTTAAATATGAACTTTGTCTAAGCTTTTAAAATTTTGTTGGGATTTGTTAGTCTTAAAAAACCCAAAATTAGTTAGATGATGATTGATGATTGGTAATGTTATTTAGAAATTTGGAGTTGCGATTTTTTGCTTTATTTTAATGAATTTTTTTCTCAGGTAACTTATTCTTCCGTAATTCCGATTTATTGGAAGTCTGGTTGCAAAAAGAAGAGTCAGTTTTAAATTATTTATTTAAAATACTCAGGATGCTACTAGTCAAAGCTATTTGCGGTAGTTTGCGCATAATTTTTGCATTAGAGTTTACGAAAAATGGGTAAAAAGCCACAGGAAGTTGCCTGTTTTCCAAAAGCAAAATATTAATTGGCTTAGAAGCGAAATATTGGTAAAAAAGCAAAAACCTGACACAAAATTCTCATTCATTCAAAGGATATAAAAGAGGGTTTAGTTCTTCCTGTTAAGTTCTTCCTGTTTAGTTCTTCTCTTATTTTAATAATTATGAGATTTAAAAAAAAAGTAGTCCGTGCAATTTTTGACCAAGGGCTAAAATTTTTTTCAGAATTCTTCCTTTAGTCTAGAGTCAACATAAAAAATACATTTCCAGTTGATCACCATGGTAATATAGCCGTTATTAGTTTTGGCCAGCAAAAAGTGCTATTTAACCTATACTGCATACTATCGATAGTTTGCGAACACTAATATCCAGTTAACTTTATTAAGGTAGTAGAGCAGAGATCCGATTTCAACTTCAGCAAATACCCTGAGGTCAATGAAGAAAGGCTTGTCAAGACATCTTAGCCTGATTCTTGTCTAAAGCTGGACAGCTGCAAAGAAAGTGTTCCAGTGATTCAATCTCACTTGCGTTCAAGCAACTGCAACAGGAAGAATTGAATGGATCACCTGACCTTTTAGCGTGCTTGCCGATTGCCCAGTGAAGGTTGCTGTGATTCTTGCGATGTCAGACCGGCTCCTAGACTGTAAGTAGGTGGTTCTCAGTTTATTGTAAGAGGCCCAGATTGATCTGGCTGTTTTACAAGTATGTAAAAACTTCCAGTGGTTTCCAGCTACAGATAGAAAATGCGAGAAAATCCTCTTAACTAAACTGAGAGGAGCGAAAACATGTTCCGATGCAGTTTCATTATGAGAGGAACCACGCCTTGCTAGTTCGTCGGCCCTTTCATTTCCTTCAATGTTCATGTGACCTGGAACCCATATGAGAGTAATGTCAAAACGATGTCCTAGCCTGACCAGTTCTTTTTTGCATTGTTTTACTAGCTTCGATTTTATATGTGCCGAGCTCAAAGCTATGCTATCGGAGAGAATTGCTATTTTTTTCTCTGAATTAATACAGCCCACTAATCTGCAGGCTACAAGAATGGCAAAAACTTCAGCCTGGAAAACGCTAGCTGAATCGGTAAATGGAAATGTTGAGAGATTTCTGGGTCTTTTGAGTAGACTTCTGCGCCTACTCCACAGTCCATCTTGGACCCATCGGTGAATATAGTGGTTTAAAAATTTAAGTTGAGAGTGCTAATTCAAAATATGTTTAAAAAATTGTAAATTCAAAAAATTTTGAAAATGCCCGCAAATTGTTCAATTAAGTGGGACACATCGAAAATATTGACGAGGTCGCAAATATTGAAGAAGTCGAAAACTATTGATAAAGTCGAAAACTATTGAGAAATGTTGGAAAAGTCGAAAATTTTTAAGAAGTCGAAAAGGTTGAAGAAGACGATAAAGTGGAAAATAGTTGAAAATTTCGAAAATTATTGAAAAAGTCGAAAATGTTGAAAAACTTTCAAAAAATTTTGAGTCGAAAATTTTGAGAGAAAAATTGTTTAATAGCAAATCTTATAGATATTTAGGTAAATTACTAAGTTTAATAAAAAACAAAAACCGCCTTAAATGACATCACTTTAAATTAAATAACCCGTACCTATTTAAAATAAATAAACACGAAATTTTTTAAAAAATTTTGGGATGCATTTCGCCTTTTCAGTCATCAACAGCCAATCGATTTTATTAGACTAAACTCTAAACTAACAATTGTAATACAATAAAAATAAAACTAAACATAAAATTGCGCAAGACACATAAAACAAAAAATAAGCGCTGAGAAACAATTGTCATAAGTAAAATTAAAAACATAATATAAATCGACTAAAAAAACACATAAGAAAAAATTCACTTGTTGCAGATGTTTATTTAGCATATTTTACAAAGTTGAAAAGAGATGACCTGATCGGAGCTTCCATTGCATCCCAAAATTTTTTAAAAAATTGCGTGTTTATTTATTTTAAATAGTTACGGGTTTCGATTTCGAAGTCATTTAAGGCGGTTTTTGTTTTTTATTAAACTTAGTAATTTACCTAAATATTATATCGAGACTTCGCGGTATTGTCCTGAAAATAATTAGTTTCAACTAATATAATAAATCTTATAGACGTTGGAAATATTCGAAAAATGTGGAAGGGTCGAAAAAGACGATTTGTTTTTTGTTCTTTTGACATTAAAAATTAAATGATTGTTTTTATTTTTTTGAGTTATTACTACGTATTTAACAAACTCTGAGTTACTCATTTTCATGTCAATTAGACCTATTTGAAAAAAATATTGCTCAATAACACAGGCCGACAAAAAAATTTACTAGAAATCGGAGTATACTATTCCGAAGGTTTTTGACTCGCTGAATTCAAATCTGGCCTCAGAAATGCTCATTTGGCTCAGGTTTCCGAGATATTCTAACCTAAAAGTGCAAAAACACGGTTTTTGACTATATTTGAAGCTTATTTTACATCGCGAATAATTTTTTTTTTTTAAAACTGGTTATGGCATCTGAAAGTCTCCGAAATATCGTAACTTGAAATTTATTTTATAGGCCTACATACAGATCTACATTAATTCTAGTATGGCAGGATGAATAGAAAATTTAAATTTATGATATTTCGGTGATTAAAAGAGAAATCGACAAAATTTAAAATGGGTTTTGAAGGGTAAGAGTAATACTTTCAGATGCCGCAACCAGTTTTAGAAAAAAAGTTTTATTCGCGATGTAAAATAACCCCAAATATAGCCAAAAACCGTGTTTTTTGCACTTTTAGGTTAGAATATCTCGAAAACCTGAGCCAAATGAGCATTTCTAAGGCCAGATTTGAATTCAGCGAATCAAAAACCTTCGGAATAGTATACTCCGATTTCTGGTAAAATGTTTTCACCAAATTTTGTCGGCCTGTGTAATCGATATGATGAGTTATTGATTTATAAATACATGTACAGTAGACGTCCAATATAACGAACTAATTAATGCACGGGACAGTCGTAATATCGTAAAATTCGTTATATCGAAGTGTTTTTTTTATTAAAGAAACTGGCTTTTATTATCGCATATATTAACTCGTATAAACGTTAAATTAGATTTTGCAATGCTTTTCTTACTGGCGATCACCTTTACTGGTAAAAAAAATTTATTTCAGTTCAACAGTTATTTTTGAATTAAACAATGTTCGTTATTAGGAACGGAAAACATTTTTAGCGTTCTTAATTGAGAGACACGTTATATTGGAAGTCTACTGTATTATAAACAAATGAAAACACTAAGATTGAAGTTACAAAATAAATGAATAGTAAAAAAAGAACAAGCAAGGTTCTGAATGAGTTGCATTAAAGTTTTCTGGGTCCATCCGCCCATTGATCCGATGTCGCCATTAAATCTGACTCGAAAGTTCATATTCTCAGCTCATTACATCAGAAATTCATAATAATCGGGCCATTATGCATCCCGCTCACACCTACGCGGGACGGGTTTTAAAACCCTTCAAACTCGGGACATCCCTCGAAAATCGGGACTCCTGACAACACTAGGTATGAGCTACTTTTCCGACAATTCACTCCAAAAACTTTCCTTTCATATCCGCCAGTATAGATGTTCACATAAAAAAGTCTTTTAAGATATAGCTTGCAACATTTCAACCCGAAAACCAAGAAATTAAAATATTTGAATCAGTACTTTTTGGAGCAAAATCGTTTGAAATACTGGAAGTTATGAGGTTTTCTGATCAAAGCAATTTTAAAACAAAATGTGTGAAATATTTCGATGACATTTTTCTATTATTAAAATCTGGACAGCACTCGGCAAATTTATCTTCAATTTCTGACATTTAGTTGTGTCATGCAATAGAGTGGGGGCACATTGTAGACCGGCGTAGACTTGACGTAAGAAAAGCCTAAAGCAAAACGATATAGTGTGTGCATGAACTTTTTCTATATTTTTCGGAATCGTTTGGAAAGCAAGGATCGTAGAAAACGGTATCCTTGGCAATTGATAAAAAAAAGGAAACCAGCAATGTACTAACTACGATGAAAACAATAACAAGTTACTAGGGACGAACTACGTCAAATAAACATTATTTGCATTGTGTGTAAATGCATTAATATCCGACATTATAAAATCATAAAATTAAAAATACATACAAAAATATGTAAATGTATTTGATGTACATACATACATGTGTTAGTGAATGTGGATATATTGAGCGCACATTTAAATATACGAGTTTTTCTCCTTACACAGCACATATGTATATTGCATATAGATATATATACATATGTATGTTGACGTATATATGCAATATCTGTGTATATAATGTATATAATAAACATATCTGTTTCAATAAATGTACAAAATATACAATATATTGTGTACACATTTATGTGTATACATACAAAAACACAAACGTTCCCACTATAAATATTCGGCAAAGAACCATTTATTCTACGTAGAGGTATGTAAATATCTTTACTTTAAGTTTTTATTTCATTATATTTAACTTATTACGTTTCCTTTTCCAACTGTATTCTATTTTCGTGTTCATTTTACTATAAAAAGATTTTACATTTCTTTATACCCATTAAAAAAAAAGTCATATCGCACAAATACGACTGCAATTCGCTACCTCGCGGCCGTAGGCAAGCGATGGCTTACGACTTAAGCTTGTGTACGTGTGAATAAGTGTGTGAGAAAATACAAAAACAAAAAAAATGATGAAAAAAAAACTTCACTTTAAAGTAGCAGTTGTCTTCTCTATACCGAATCAAACCGATCCGAGCGAAGAATTAAAACGAACACGGCACGAACCGCAAACGTTAAGGCAAAGCAAGCATATAACACAATGCCACAACGATGTTGCTACTGGATTAAATGTACGCACTGCCAACAAGCAAAACACGCGAACAAACAGCGTATAAGTGACGCAAACAAAATATCAACTCTAGAAAGCGAGCAGCGCGTTATAACGACTCACTGCCGCACGAACAACAGCCCGACAGACTGTCTTCACAAGACACGACTGACAAGAGCTACGCTACAGTTGTTGCTGTACCAAGCCATACCAAAAAAACGAAGGAAAATAATCAACCAGTGCTGCCAGAGTAACCAAAACTTGACCTAACCTGTGTAATTTCTTTTGCGAAAAAATGCAATTTAAAATACACTCATCTTCCATATAACACAGTGGTTAGGTTCCAGAAAAATTGGTACGTTATGAAATCGCGTTATACGAAACTCTATTACACAGTAAAAATATTGTTGAGTTTCAAACATTTCTTTATCGAGGAAAAATTTTAAATTTTTTTATTTCTAAGCAAAAATAGAAAGTAACAAGAGTAAACAAAAAAAAATTATTAATTCAAATAAGCATGCTGTGCAAATTATATACGTAAATGGGCACCGCCTTGTCAAAACTAAAAAGAAAGGCTAAAGTATCAAAAATTTGCAAATTCTAGCATAGATTAGATCATTAAAATATTCTGTTCCAAAAGCATTGATTTTCACAATAAGTGTTCAATTATTTCAAAGTAAAAGCACGCATCAAAACTTCCAAGTTCGCAGCTACGTTGTTTATCATTTAATGAATTGTGTATCTGTTTTTGACATTAACTAACAGAATGAGCTATTTGTTTCGTTCTGCACAAAATCCACCGAAGCTTAAGTAAGAATTTATGCACGGAAATATTTGTATGAAATGTTTGTTCCCTTTTGGGCTTTTTTTTACGCGTTTACACACTGAAAGATTACTATGTCAATTTATTTTTCTTTGTAAATGATGTTATCTTACTTTGCACGAACTCCAAATAAGGTTTTCTTAAGAAATAAATGAAAATGTTTAATAACACTTAATGCCAAACAGAGAAATGACACTGTGTGTAACGAACTATAGAAATAAAAAACAAAATATTTGTGAGAACGAAAATAACAAAAGTATGTTTTCATTATGACAAAGTCTGTACCACTACTCCAAGAAGAAAAACTTTCAGTGTGTAAATCGGGACACACGAATGTCCGGCAGAGCCAATTTTGGGTATTTTCATACAGATAGATGCAATCGCTTTTAGTTTAACAGCGCAGCGCCGCACATTGGTCCCAAATCTAGTTTTTGGTTCAAAAATATCTAGAGAGCGCAAGTCTTGTCGGAAATTAACAATATTTATTTTAAATTAAAGCTTACCGGAATTCCAACTAATCTTCGGAGAACGAATTTAAAAACAAATTTCCGTTTTCATTATTTTAATTTTAATGTCAAAAAAGGCAATAGTTTTTGATATGCATTACTCTTCCACACATAATTTCAACAGTTGTACTAATTTTAAATTTCTTCATTACATATCGCTCATTTACTTCAAGAGTGGCATAACTCAAAAAACACAAAGTGGGAGAAAAACTCATTTGAAGTTTTCAATAAGTTACTTTTTATATGAAATTTCAAAAAAGTATGTTTACATAAATTCTTCCCACAAGGCGAGTTTATAAGATATTTCTTTTTGACACAAAATAAAACATGAAAAGGCGAATATTTCTGCATCACTAACTCAAAAATCACGTTTTTTGAGTTATGCCACTCTTGAAGTAAATGAGCGATATGATAGATACACTGAGAAAACATTTTAATTATATATGTATAGTATACATGCGTGAAACTCTTCCATGTAGCCCAGATTCAACCAAACGTCTCTTTACAGTAAAAGTGGATATCATAGTATCAGTCTGATCCAAAATTTGAGGTTTAATCCCCCTAGGGGCTATTTTGGGGTCTAATATAGACATTCAAGAAATTTTTGCATCCGTTCTTTCTGTTGTTTTACAAGGTCGTTTTTTTTGTTGGCACGTTTTTTGTCGATTTAAAAGTGATGAACTGTTTAATAACACCATAAACTTTCTTAACTGAGCAACCAACGAGGGTGGCAATAGATCGGTATGACATTTTGAGGTTAAAAATTTCGAAAATAGCTCTTCGGGTTGCTGGGTCACAAATTCGTGGTTTTCTCACTTCAAGAGTATCTGAAACCCAGTAAATTAACTTATCCACAACTGAGGTGTTTGTCTGATTTATAACTTACCAGTAAAATTAATTCAGGGTCCAGAAATTTGCTACTGACTTGAACACAACTTATTGTTTCTAATTAGTTGTCCTGCCAAATTATGCACTTCTCTTAATTTTTACTTCAGCCAAAGGTCACTTCTTCAATAAAACCAACAACAAATACATAAACCGCAAGAGGACGCTTGTATTATAAAACAACAAAAACAACTGGCCCCTGAAAAAGTAGTTTTTAAATGTAGTAAAAGCTAAGAGGACTAACTGTTTCTAATTAGTTGGCCACGGCTGTATATACAGCCCCTTCATGGTTGGCTACAATCTCGCCTTTTTAGTCGCCGAGATAAAATTGGCTCCCCGCTTGGCGACATTGGCGAAGTATCTCCGCGGCAATGTCTTCCACACTTTTTTTCTCTACATGGTTGGCGACAGTCTCATATAGTTGTATCCAGAAATGTCAAAATTTGTAGACAACTATTTTGCTATCGCCAAAATGAAAAAGTGCACATAAATAAAAAAAATAATTACAGTACAAAAATCAGCACCAAAAGAGAATATGAACGAAATATTTGGAAAAATAACCACAATTTTTAAACGGGTGGCATGCTTGAGTCCTTTATTTCGTTACAAACGTATTTATGATTAATTTTAATTTTTTTTTTAAATTTTTTTTACCTTAAAAATTGAATAACCTATTCTTTTTGTTAACAACATAGCTGTTTTACATAATTGTTTTTAGTTCCTGAACTTGTCATACATTTTTTTTTACATTACTTTTAAGCTCAGAGTGCATATCTTTTTTTCTTTAATAACTATGCTTGTGTAAAAACACATTATACTTATATGTGATTTAATAAAATAAACCTGAATAGTTCTTAAAAAATCCTTGTTTTTTACTAATTTCAATAGGTTTTAGAGGTAAGGATCTAATCACCTATTTTGCATACGATCAATGTCTTTTTTACACGGTTTTTTTCCACGGATTTTCCTGGAACCAATTACCGTGTAAAAACAGAATTAGGTGTATACTTAAGTAGTGTTTTAATTGAATATGTTGTGAATTGTAAAGTTTTCATGTTACTAATAGTAGAGGAGCCCACGATGCTAAATGTGGAGTTACTCGAGCGTCGCGGGGACCTATTGGATTTTGAAGATTAGGTGGTAGGAAGAAAAAAAGATAATATAATGTTTAACCCTTCACCGGTGGAAGAAGTCACTACAGGCTCTCAAAAATGTAAAAAAAAACATCTGCCGATTTGGATGGTGGGCGTGGCCGTACGGATGAGTTAAAAATGGAGAAAAAAAAACATTTACTCGAGCGCGTCAGATATTCATAGGGGATGTTAAGTGATCCCAAACGAAGCTCCCATTCCTTAGACTGACGATTCGGATGTGACGCAAGCGAGTGGCCACCTTTCGAAAATGCAAAAAAAAAACGATATTTGTAGTTACTCGAGCGCGTCAGATTTTTATACAGACGGTTCAGCTTGATGTCCTGGTCATGCTGATCCATAATCTGACGATTATCTGGAGGAGTTTGCTTAATCTAACCGTTTGAAAGTTTTTTTTTCTTAAATCTTAAAAATTTTAAAAATCCCAATCAGTGATGCCATTTGGGTTTTGTGAAAATGTACAGAATCGAGACTTGAAATGTACTTTTAGAGGCCGAATGTCCTTTTTGTCTTGAACACCCAATTTTACTTAGATTTATCTATAGTCTCTAAAAAAAAATTCTAATTTTGCCACCTGAAAAACCTTAGCAAACTGCCATATATTTCACACACATTAAATAACTAATTACAAAATGCACACATTGCGATTATTTAAAGAAAAAAAAGTTATTATTATAAACTGTCCAAATGTACTGAAAATGTCCTGAAAATTCTTTAAATGTACTAAAAATTACGATTTTTTAGAACGTAAATGTATACCGAAAAAAAATAATTTTTTTTAATTTTATTGAAAAAAATTATATTTATTATTTTTTCAAAAATATTCATTGATTTATTATGTAGATACATATATACTTTACATAAATCAGAAAAAATGATTCAAATGAAATAACAATGCTTTCAATTAATTTTCTTTAATCTTCATCTGTGCAAACGCAAATAGTACCAAAAAAGATGGGTTTCCGGAAAACCGTACTATGGTATTTTAGCTATAAAATAGTATAAATTTTGGTACTAAAGTACCGTCTGTGCCAACACTGGTGGGGACGGTGCGTGAGTGTGAGAGAGATAGGCACGGAGTGGGGAATACATAAGGTGACCATCCGTTCCGTATTTCCCGGCACAGTGTTGTATTTCAGTGTGAAATTTCGGATTTTTTTTTTTTTAAGAAATACGGGACGTAAAAAAAAAAGAAGAATAATGAACAGCTAAAAAGAATAAGGAACAACTAAATTATTTGTATATTAAGTTCCTAAAAACCAAAAAATTTAGCTACACGCGCTAAACTTTAATGACGAATTTTGTTGCTTCGGCTTGTGGAAATCGGCAGATTATATGTTTTCCGTTATCCTTGAATTATTTCCCTCAAAATAAAAAAAAAAATGACCGCGCTCGAATAAATCCAGGTGACGTTTTTTTTTTGCAAGTTTGTGACCCTGCCACTCCCTTGCGTCACGGTCAAATCGTCAGATTAGTGAAATGTAGGCTCTTTATCATGTAATTAACCCACCATGTCTTAATCTGACGCGCTCGAGTATATCCAGCTATCGATTTTTTTTACTATTCTGACCGGCTCCCCTACACTCGCGGTACTATATAGAGGGCTAATATTCGGTAGATGTACTCAACAAGGTGCAAGGTATCCCCCATATCTTAATCTGACGCGCTCGAGTAAATCCCGAAATCCCCGCTTGGGCTCCCCTACTATGAGAAGTGAAATCAAATAAAAATAGGATTAACAAATGTATATTCAACCCAAACAAATTTTTTCAATCGACTCGACTAATATAACGTTTGGCCCAATAAGCAACAATTTAAATTTCAATTAAGGACATGGTAATAACTACCAAAATTTGTTGATAGTTAACAAATATTTTAAAAATCTATCAACCAAATACATTTATTTAAAGGAAGCATACTCTTTTCTAAGTGTAACAATGGCTATCAAATCTCTCAAAAGCAGCAAAGCAGCGTATTGTTGCCGAAATGTTGAAATCTTCCCCGGAGTTTCCTGCTGAACACATGTACCTAGTTCTTATTCAAATTTGAAAAGAACGAAAACCTGAAGACTGGCTCATACGAACCTTAGTGAAAATCCCAAAAAAAATGACTTATCATTATTCCAGAACTATGGGGGCATCATGATATTGTCTATTCCGTCCAAGGCCTGCTTTCATCCGAATGGATTGTGTAGTGAACAAATTAATACCCTTCTGTTTATCGTGGAGCAGATAAATGATGATGCCAGGCTTCGTTCGTCCGAAATTGCATCTGAAGATAATGTATTGAAGGTTATTAACCTCATCCAGGCTCAATACGAAGGTTTCAAATGTAGAGTAAGTATATAACGGAAAATTTTCTGACCATTTTGAGTCCGTCTCTGATGATGTTTTTGATGATTACTTGACGATGTTCTTAGCAGCTCCCTAAGCACTACTACTCACGGCATTCAATGGACTTTCAGCGAGCATCTCGCTTATGCCGACGATCTATGCCTCCTCGCCGCCAAGCAGTCAGACATGCAAGAAAAACTCACTGCCGTCGGATCTTCTTCGGAAGAAGTTGATCTGAAAATCAACATAACCAAAACAAAATGCATCTACGTTCGCCCAACGTACACCTGACGCAGATCCAATCTAGAATAAACAAAGCGAAAGGTACCTTTGCCCAACTTCGTAATGTCTGGCAAACCTTCGTTCTTGTTAACGACAATGAAGCTCAAAATGTTTGAGCCAAACGTAAGCTAGTTCTTTTGTACAGTTGTGAAACTTGGCTTACCAATAGCGCCCAGCTACAGAATTTACAAGTGCTCACCAACAATTATCTTCACCTATTCCTGAAAATTTGGTGGCCTAGAGCCATCTCTAATGTCGAATAGCTCACCCGATCCTGTCAAGGTCCGATTTTCATTCAAATCAAACGGCGAATATAGATTGGACACACGTTGCGAAAAGCACCAACTGACGTCTTTCGGCAAGCAGTGGAGTGGAGAGACCCATTAACTCAGCAAAGCAAAGTTAACAAAATCAAATATAACTAATGCCATAATTTAGTGCTTATTAAGTGCTAATTTAGTGCTGTAAAAAAAATTTTGTGCTGTACTAATTTTTGAGAAAATCCTATTTTTTTGATTTTGCTAGCTGCATGAGAAAGGTTAAGGTGAGGAACGTTAGAAATAGTTAGCAAAATCAAATTTAACCCATGCCATAATTTAGTGCTTAGTAAGTGCTAATTTAGTGCTTCATGATTTTTAAAAAAAATCAAGGTGTTTGCTAGCTGAATGAGAAGCTAGCAAAGCATATATGAAAATTTTTAGCAAAATCAAATTTAAACTATGCCATAATTTAGTGCTTATTAAGTGCTAATTTAATGCTGTAAAAAAAAAATTTGATTTTGCTAAAAATTTTCATATATGCTTTGCTAGCTTCTCATTCAGCTAGCAAACACCTTGATTTTTTTTAAAAATCATGCAGCACTAAATTTTTCCTTGCAGCACTAAATCAGCACTTACTAAGCACTAAATTATGGCATAGGTTAAATATGATTTTGCTAACTATTTCTAACGTACCTCACCTTAACCTTTCTCATGCAGCTAGCAAAATCAAAAAAATAGGATTTTCTCAAAAATTAGTGCAGCACTAAATTTTTTTTTACAGCACTAAATTAGCACTTAATAAGCACTAAATTATGGCATAGGTAAAATTTGATTTTGCTAAAAATTTTCATATATGCTTTGCTAGCTTCTCATTCAGCTAGCAAACACCTTGATTTTTTTTAAAAATCATGCAGCACCAAATTTTTCCTTGCAGCACTAAACTAGCACTTACTAAGCACTAAATTATGGCATAGGTTAAATATGATTTTGCTAACTATTTCCAACGTACCTCACCTTAACCTTTCTCATGCAGCTAGCAAAATCAAAAAAATAGGATTTTCTCAAAAATTAGTGCAGCTCTAAATTTTTTTTACAGCACTAAATTAGCACTTAATAAGCACTAAATTATGGCATAGGTAAAATTTGATTTTGCTAAAAATTTTCATATATGCTTTGCTAGCTTCTCATTCAGCTAGCAAACACCTTGATTTTTTTTAAAAATCATGCAGCACTAAATTTTTCCTTGCAGCACTAAATTAGCACTTACTAAGCACTAAATTATGGCATAGGTTAAATTTGATTTTGCTAACTATTTCTAACGTACTTCACCTTAACCTATCTCATGCAGCTAGCAAAATCAAAAAAATAGGATTTTCTCAAAAATTACTGCAGCACTAAATTTTTTTTACAGCACTAAATTAGCACTTAATAAGCACTAAATTATGGCATAGGTAAAATTTGATTTTGCTAAAAATTTTCATATATGCTTTGCTAGCTTCTCATTCAGCTAGCAAACACCTTGATTTTTTTTAAAAATCATGCAGCACTAAATTTTTCCTTGCAGCACTAAATTAGCACTTACTAAGCACTAAATTATGGCATACGTTAAATTTATTTTGCTAACTATTTCTAACGTACCTCACCATAACCTTTCTCATGCAGCTAGCAAAATCAAAAAAATAGGATTTTCTCAAAAATTAGTGCAGCACTAAATCTTTTTTTACAGCACTAAATTAGCACTTAATAAGCACTAAATTATGGCATAGGTAAAATTTGATTTTGCTAAAAATTTTCATATATGCTTTGCAAGCTTCTCATTCAGCTAGCAAAAACCCTGATTTTTTCAAGAATTCGTGCAGCACTAAATTTTTTCTTTCAGCACTAAATTAGCACTTAATAAGCACTAAATTATGGCATAGTTTAAATTTGACTTTGCTAAAAATTTTCGTATATGCTTTGCTAGCTTCTCATTCAGCTAGCAAAAACCTTAATTTTTTCAAGAATTCGTGCAGCACTAAATTTTTTTTTACAGCACTAAATTAGCACTTAATAAGCACTAAATTATGGCATAAGTTAAATTTGATTTTGCTAACTTTGCTTTGCTGAGTGAAAGGGTCTGGAGTGGAGTCCTCAGGGTAGTAGAAAACGCGGCTGCTCTAAATCATCGTGGAAACGGTCGCTCGAACAGGTGGAAATGTTGGAGTGAATTGAAGGCACTCACTACAAATCGTACACGTTGGAAGAGTTTTGTGGAGGCCCTATGCTCCGTGACAAAGGACACAAGAGAGAATCTAATGTCTTCCTATCTATGTGGGCGTCTGCAATACGTAAGTGTTCACAATAAAAATTCATCGCGTATCTCTAAAGTTTCAGTATTAGGACCCCTAATATTTATGACCTTCATAGATGACATCACTGATTGGTTTATAACATGCGAACATCATATATACGCCGACGACATAAAACTATTACCGAAATCCTTAAGTAAGCAAGTGATAATGAGGTAAATATCGAACTAAATAGGATTTTTTAATGGTTTAAAGACAATGGTCTGAGGCTCAACCCAATCAAGACAAGAGCTATGCTTGTAGACAGAAGAAAAAGTAAGAAAAAATAAAATAGAACGCAAAATGCATTAAAGAATACAATACTTGCTGCTTATACTAGTTTCAACCGTTGCTACACGGTATCATCAGTAAGCAATGTTAGCCGACGTTTAAGAATTTCCAAACATACTTATCATGTGTTTCTTTTTGCATTGACCAACCTAGAATCATAGCAAAATACAAACACAGTGCGCCAAAATTCTAAATTCTATTTTCTTTGTATACATTTATTTTGGAATTTTGTTGATATTATTACACACTTCTTGCAAGCACATTTCTGACACTTCTTGCAAGCACATTTCTGACTATACGATAAAAGTAACTAGTTGCTCTTTAAACAGAAAACTACATTTTTTCACCATTTTGCTACTACACAAAATAATTTCCAGCAAGGGACCCGACTATCTTTTGGAAACGTTAAGGTTTGCTAGGACCTAAAAAATATGTTGAAATTTCGTTAGTTTTTCTATATAAATTGTAAACATTTATATCTAATAATTTGTAAGCTTTGTGCATATTGTAAAGAAAAATCTTATTTGAAAAATTGATAAAAGGATTTATAAATAAATTTAGAGTAAGGTAAAATGTATTTTGAATATACAGTGCCTCACAAAAGTATTCGGAATTTGAAATTTTTTTAAAGAATCTTAAAGTTTTTTTATAGCGAATGAATATTTTTTGAAAAATCAAACTAAGTAATTGTAACTGTATATATCTAGTTTTATTTACTAACAAAAACTTTTCGTATATGTAGCTTAAAATTATAAAACTTATTTTATAAACAAAAACTTAATGAAGTTCAGTGCACAAAAGTACTCGGAATTTCGAACAATATCTTAAATAACGCAACGGCACCGGTCGCCGACCGAGTTCATATATCCGACCGCTAATTGCCCGCGCAAAGTTTACGAAAGTGAACGCATTTCATTCTTTCAATATCGATACGTCAACTGTCAAAAAATCATTTTAAAGCTTCAACGGATTTTTTGTCAGTTGAGTCTAAATGACGCAGCGGTGCGGTTCGATGGTTTCGCGAGTGTAAAAAAAGACAAAAAAGGAGTTTCAAGTTTATCGAATTTTCAGCAGAAATAAACTGAGCTGTAAATATTTTAATATTTTATTGAGTGCATATATATATGTTTATCATAATTACAAAGTAATTAGCACTTTTTAATTTAATTTAAAAGATTTGCGAAGTGATTAAAAACGGGCGGAATGTGGTTACGTAAAAATTCCCTACGGTCCTCATTCCGACTATTTGTCTGGTAACAGGATTTTTAAGCTTCGTAAAAAAAGATAGTTTTAAGTTAGACTAAACTTAATTTTATACGGGAGGCAGCGTTGCATATTTGAAGGTCTTTTCCTCCCGCTTATTTTTTTGCAATTGTTAATTTAAGTAAGGCTAATAATGGAAATAAGCGTCAGTCGCCAGAATCGTGGTGACTCTGGTTGTGAGAGGCCGACGAAAAAAGTTTAGCTCAATAACTCGGAAAGTAAGCCACAAGTAAAAATTTATGTTCAGACTAGTATTGTAAAGCAAATGAAAATACATCGATTTCATTTCCGTAAAATCTCCATACGATAAGATTTGACCCACCTTTCTACGTTTAATGTTTCTAATAAATACTATAATTTTGAGCAGAAATAGCTACATTCACGGTCAAAAAAAACGCCGATTTGAATTTTGCAAGAAGTTTTAAATATTAATGCGTAAAATAATATCTACTCTTGTTTAACGGTATTAAGTTTGTTGAATTTTGCAAGAAGTTTTAAATTTTGATGCGTAAAATAATATCTACTCTTGTTTAACGGCATTAAGTTTGTTAGATACTGTTGCTAGGGACAAGTTTTGAGTATTTTCAAAACTGTCCACCTAACAATAATAAATTTTAGGAACCTTTTCCAAATAAACACATAATTGCTAGTTTTATAATCAGAAATTACAACTGATTTATATGAAAATATACATTGTTTTTTATAGTTTTTTTTACGCATTTTTAATTTCTCACATATTCGTTAATTATTTATTATTTAATTATTTTAAATAATACGGTAAAATTGATTTTAATACCGCGTAGGACCTATATTTGCCTTGATGACGCTTTCCATTCTAGAAGGCATGCTCTCATAGAGTTTCCGTATTAATTCCATTAAAACATCGTTGTATCAAGTAGATTCAATTATTTCCTTTAACTTTGGAATATTATTAGGGTTTTGATGGCGCACTTTGCGTTTTAAAATGGCCCAAACATTCACAAAGGGATTGAGGTCGGGGCTGTTACCGGACCATGGACTGACCAAAAAGTTTTTTTATTCCTTTACTTATGCAAAAATAAATAGTTCATTATTGCAAATCTATCAAAAAAAGATGTAAAAAACAATTATTGTGAGTGGGACACTTACCGATTTCGAGCTATGACAAGGTGCAGAAACGTTTTGAAATATGATTTTGTAATTTCTTATTATAAAACTAACAATTATGTGTTTATTTGGAAAAGATTTGAAAAATACTCAAAACTTGTCCCTAGCAACAGTATCTAAAAAACTTAATACCGTTAAACAAGAGTAGATATTATTTTACGCATCAAAATTAAAAACTTCTTGCAAAATTCAAATCGGCGTTTTTTTTGACCGTGAGTGTATTTTGAGCGAAAAATATGATTTTCAGATCTGAACGAGAAATGTTAATTTCAAACTTTATATAAAAACCTAATTTTTTCGAAAATGGAGATGGTCGTTAAAAATTTCAAAACTATGATAAATGGATCAGATCTGGTCAAATTGAAATTTTTCAGATATATATAGGTAATTATACTTAGAAGTTAACTTTGTTTGTTTAAAATTAAAAGATTTTGATCAAAATCGTAAATTACATTTAAGTTTTACGTTTATAATAAATGTGAAAAAACTATAGCTTTTTCTTATTGCGACATTAGCGGTCGGAATTATGTGCTTTAGTGGACGGAAACAGACAAAATAATCACAGGCCGGTCGGTAAATGGTGAACGTTGTGTTTTTTTGTATCAATTTTTTAAAAACAAAATTTAGTAATAAAAACTTTCATTTAAATTATTGTTCTTATTTTTCCCACGGTAAACATCTATAACAATAAATAGGTTAATTTTAGTGAAATTACATGACATATTTATGTATCTTTTAGAAGATTCAAACAGACGCGCCGATAAGTGGTCGTTAAGTGGTGCCTTTGCGTTAGTAGATCAAATAGTAATCCAAAAGTAGTGGAACACTCTTCAAAATCAGTTTACAGTTAGATTTAAGTAGTCCAGTTTGTTTTCGGGATTTAGGGTTGGACTTTTTTATTGTGATTTTGTAAAAAAAAACTAGTAAAGGTGTTATCTTCGGCCAGGCCGAAACTCACATACCCTACACAGCACTAAAAGTACTTTCCAATGTTTAAAAGGTTAAAGTTAAGGTCAAAGAGGTTAAAAACTGTTGAAACAGTTGAAAAAAACTCAAAAAGTCTAAAATATATGGAAACCATTGCAGAAAGTTGAAAGAAATTGAAAAAGTCGAAAAAATGTGGAAAATGTTGAAACAAAAATAATTACGCTTCATGCTCGTAGAGCTGATACTTTTACACAAAAATTAAGATATACCGAAAGAAAATCAACCATAAAATGACCACGTTAGAAGCGATTGAATGAGAGAATCCAATGTAACATTTTCTGAATATATTAATTTTTTCGACAATTTGTTGAGAACAATCGATACAAAAAAAATTTTTGTTTATGTTCCTTTGATGAGAGGTTACTTATCTTATGTGCTTTTTTGCGCTGAATTCGGAAATGAAAATAAATTTTTTTTTTTATGGTACAGTTTTTGCGATATTGTGGTTTTTTAATTTGTTTAAAGCTCTTTTCACTTTAAAATTCATATCTCGAGCTAGAAATGCTTAATTGAATCGTTTTTGATACCAAATTAAAGATATTAAAATGAAAAACAAACATGTATTTAAATCTTTATGTCCATCAGTGGTTCAAAAGATATCATTGAAAAAGGGCCAGATGTTTATAAAAATCAAATTTTGCAGTGTATTTGTGGCCACAAAAAAATAGAAATCGGTGAAAAACTTCAAATTTTATTTTGTTTACGTAAAGCTGATACTATTACATAAAATAAAAGACTAAACAAAAGAAAATTGATTGTAAAATGAGAAAGTTGGAACCGAATGAATGAATAATTTCAAGTCCATATTTTCTTAATAAATTAATTTTTTCGACAATTTGTTGAGTTTAATCTCTATGATTTTTACTGTTTTAGTATTATCAGAATAAGTTCGTTTAAAAATTCTGATAGCTTAGAATGCACCGGTTATTGTGAAAAGGAACTAGGTCGAAAAAACTTGCTTTTATACAATAGTTTTTCGTGGCCACAGCATCAACTGTAAAACTTTTTTTTTTCAAAATCTGGTAATTTTTCATCAATATCTTTTCAATTGGTCCTCCAATAAAAAATTCACTCACATATGTTTGTTTGTCATTTGAATGCCTTTAATTTGGTACCAAAAACGATTAAATTGAGCATTTCTAGCTCGAGATATGAATTTTAAAGTGAAAGAGGTCGAACAAATTGAAAAAAACCCAATATCTCAAAAACTGTACCATAAAAAAAAACTTATTTCCATTTCCGAATTCAGTACAAAAAACACATAAGAAAAGTAACCTCTCATCAAAGGAACATAAACAAAAAATTTTTTTGTATCGATTGTTCTCAACAAATTTTCGAAAAAATTAATATATTCAGAAAATGTGGCATTGGATTCTCTAATTCAATCGCTTCTAACGTTGTCATTTTATGGTCGATTTTCTTTTGGTATATCTTATTTTTTGTGTAAAGGTATCTGCTCTACGACCGTGAAGCATAATTATTTTTGTTTATTTTATTTCTATTTTTCCGTGGCCATAGAATCAAATGTAAAATTAAATTTTTTTTAAAATCTGGCCTGCTTTCATCGATATCTTTTGAACCGCTCACTCAATAGAATATGTAATTATACATGTTTCTTTGTATAAATACCTTTAATTTGATGCTAAGCACGATTAAATAGGACATTTAGAGCTCAAGATATGAATTTTAAAGGGAAAGAAGGTCGAAAAAATTAAAAAACCACAATATCTCGAAAACTGTGCCATTCAAAAAATTTTTATGTTCATTTCCAAACTCAGCAGGAAAAACTACATAAGAAAAGTAACAAACAACAAATAAAACAAATAACAAATAAAAAAAATCATTTTGTAAACTAGTGTTATTAAATAAATTTCACGGTGCTACAAAAATGAAAAAATTGAATATACTTTTCAAATGACCTAGTGCAAGTTGTAGGCCTGGTCGAGTACAACACAAAACCGTGTTTGAAAATTTTGTAACACCCCCAAATTTTCAATTTATGGTCAAAAAACCGTTTTTAGGTGACTTTTCGCACTCAACAATTTCTAACTCACCAATTTTTCAACCGATTTCAAATTTCAGAAAGGATTTGGAAAGTCAAATGTCAATACTTTCAAAATATATACGCTGGTTCTTCAGTATAACAAAAGTATTAAGTGATTTTTTTGTGAACATCTAAAAATTTTTTCTTTTTTTTTAATATTTTCAACTTCAACGCTATTTTTTGGCCACAATTTGCAAAAACAGAAACATTGAAATTTTTATTTTCTTAAAGTGCCATTAATTTCGGATGAAAAGTGTTTTTTTATTAAAATCGATTACAAATTGTTACAAAACTTTTTCTTGAGAAAGGCAATATGAAATGATACTGAAATCGATCACATAAGGTAAATATCAGCAGAAAGTACATAGAACAAGAATTTTATTTCGTACTGGAGATCGAATTTCCTTCTCTAGAGAAAGCTCTATAACTTCGACAATTTGAAATCGATTTTAATAAAAAAAACACTTTTTTCATCCGAAATCAATGGCACTTTAAGAAAATAAAAATGTTCACAAAAAATCACTTAATACCTTTGTTATACTGAAGAACCAGCGCATATATTTTGAAAGTGTTGACATTTGACTTCCCAAATCGTTTTTGAAATTTGAAATCGGTTGAAAAATTGGTGAGTTAGAAATTGTTGAGTGCGAAGTCACCTAAAAACGGTTTTTTGACCGTAAATTGAAAATTTGGGGGTGTTACAAAGTTTTTAAACACGGTTTCGTGTTGTACTCGACCAGACCTACAACCTGCACTAGGTCATTTGAAAAGTACATTTTCACTGTAGCACTGTGTTATTTATAGTGTATACATATACAGCTATAGATATATAAATGGCACATTTTTTCATATTTTCTTTTTAATGTTACAGTATCGTAAATATTATCAACAAACAACAAGTGTTCGGTTTTTTGCAAAGATATATCCTTTATATTTAATAATAATACGAACTTCAGCTATGATCCATTAACAAAAAAAAAATTATCAAAATGTAAAAAAACCGAAGAAATGAGTGTGAAAACGTTATGGTCTGCAGTGTATTTTCTTGGCAAGGTGTAGGCCCGCTTATAAAATAAAATGAAAGAATGGACAAACAAGTTTCAATATTTGGACACATTGACAAACCATATGGAACCATATGCACTTCATTCCATGCCAATTAAGTGGACACTTTTGCCATATAATGACACTAAACACTCCTCCAAAGTAGTAAATAATTGGTTTTGTGCGGAAAGATCGACGTGTTGGATTGGCCAGCCCGAAGTACTGACTTAAATTCAATAGAGAACCTGTAGAACAAAGTCAAGGTTGAAATCGTAAAATAAAATTATACAAATATGGACGATATTTGGTCTGCCGCACAGAAAGATTAGTTTGTCAAGTCCAAAACAAAATGCGAAAAAATGTGGAGAGTGAGGGTCGCACGTGTGAAGCTGTCATCAAAAACAAAGGCTACAGCACAAGATCTGAATGATCTAAATGTTTTTGCATACCAAAAAGTCAACAAATGCAATTTTAACACGATATTTTCTCTATTTCTGCAGATTGTGCCATTTATGTGTCCCGCTCATTTTATCGGTTTTTTTACATTTTGATAATTTTTTTTTTTTTTTGTTAATGGATTATAGCTGAAGTTCGTATTATTATTAAATATGAAGGATATATCTTAAATTGTATAGAAAAATTAGGTGCCGTGATATAATCCCCACGGACATAATCCCCATTTACGAAATGGGGATTATGTCCGCAAATTAATCGGACATAATCCCCATTTTCGGTATGGGGGTTATGACCGCAACATTTTCGGACATAATCCCCATAAAACAGCGGACATTATCCCCAAAGATATGGGGATTATGTCCGCATCAGTTTCGGTCATAACCACCATTATGGGGATTTTTTGAACAAAGCCACCATTGAAATTATGTCCGTATGTCTAACACCGGCTTCGCTACGGCCGCAGCTCAGGATTTAAAACTCCCAAAAATCCAACACCGGCTTCGCGGCGGCCGCGGATCAGTCTATAATATATCCAACACCTAGTTCGGTAGTCACAGTAATTTTACATAAGAGTAGGGGTAAGTGGGCGGCCTGCGGCCGCAGCTCAGGATTTAAAACTCCCAAAAATCCAACACCGGCTTCGCGGCGGCCGCGGATCAGTCTATAATATATCCAACACCTAGTTCGGTAGTAACAGTAATTTTACATAAGAGTAGGGGGTAAGTGAAAAAAATCCAATACCGGCTATGTCTATCCTTAGAAGTTGTCGTAATCCCAAAACGAAGTGGGGATTATAACCGGAAAAAAAGACGGACATATGACCCAAAATTGTTTGCATTCATTGAATTTTTCAGACATAACCCCCATGGGGATTTTTCGGACATAACCCCCATGGGGATTATGTCCTAAAAACTTTAGGTCATAACCCCCATACCGAAAATGGGGAATATGTCCGAATAATTAGCGGACATAATCCCCCTTTACGATATGGGGATTATGTCCGTGGGGGCTATGTCCGGTAACCGAAAAATTATTTATTTACTAAAAAGGTATCTGAATGAATAGGTGATTAAAGTTTTTGGACTAGAGGGTCGTTTTTCGAAGTAATTTTTTGCACTGAATCCAAATCTATATTGACCCATACTGTCAGAGTTCTGAAATATTTGAGGTTAAGTACCTAAAACATGATTCAAAGAAAGTTGTTCATATTATTTTTAACAAAAGCATCATTTAATACCGTCCGAGCCCTTTAAAATGAGCTTTCAAGTGGTGATCTGTGATGTTTCCTTGCAAAGTTACAACCATTTCAAGGTGACATGAATTTGAAACCCGTTGGTTAATATTGTTGGGTTGCAACCCTTTGTAGGGGATCAAATTCATGTCACTTTAAAATTGCTATAACTTTCCAAGTAAACATCACAGATCACCACTTGAAAGCTCATTTTTAAGGGCAAGAACGGTACTAAATGATGCTTTTGTTAAAAATAAGCTGAACAACTTTTTTTGAATCTTACACATGGCCTCGAAAGTAGACAAAAAAACATCACGTTTTAGTTACTTAACCTCAAATATTTCAGAAATCTGACATGATGGGTCAATTCTAAGGCCAGATTCGGATTCAGCGCAAAAATTTTCTTCGAAAACGACCCTCTTCAGTCCAACAACATTAATCACCTATTAATTCAGATACCTTTTTAGTAAAAAATAATTTTTCCATACAATTTACATGTAAAACGAACAGGCTTCGGCGCCACCTTATCAAATTGAGGTACAGAGCAGAATTTTCGTGAAATTTTCTTCATATCATAAACTTGCTTTTAAAGCTACAGCACCTTAAAATTAACAAAAAGTCAAAAATTTGAATCACCCTAATACATATGTACTATGTATTAGGGTGATTCAATTTTTTTTTTTTTTTGCTCCTAACAGGTTTAATAGTAGCAGGTACACGATAGAAGAATTCTGGTGCAATTTGAACTCATAATATTTATATTTACAAGGTGGTCCCGTGTCCCGGCCTTGGTTTTTATCCTGAAAACGAAAAATTGCCCAAAATCAACCTTTGCGTACCAATTATAGAGCTAATTAGGATCTACAGTGGTGTGCGCAATAATAAGGACACTTTCATTAAAATAATTCAAACACACCTATGCTTCTGTTTGAATAAATTGAGATAAAATGTTATATTACATTACTTGCTGGGATATCAATGTAGTAAAACACCGTTATCAGACTAAAAATATTTTTCGTCGTTTCGAAGATGTTCATCGAATTGTGAAGTGAGCTCGGTTTCAGCCTGTGCAAAATAATAAGGACACGAATATAAAGTAAGTTATATTTTTGAAACTTTGTGGTTTTTAAACATTTATAAGTTATAACGGTATTGTATATGAGATGATCTAAAATTATAATTTGAAAAAATAACAAAATAATGTAATTTAGTGATTCAGAATGGCGAGAGGTCGACATTGCATCATCCAGTTTCGTAGAGACATAAAAGACCTTCACGATAACGGATTTTTATAACGAAAAATAGCCAGAACGTTGAATTGCTCCAAGAGAATTGTAGAAAATGTAATGAAATATACTCCACAGAAGGAAGCGAGTGGACGAAAGTCAAAAATATCGCCAATTCTTGAAAGGACTATGTTGAGATTTGTGAGACATACCCCTTTGCATCTTCTAATGAAGTAAAACTAGAGCTTTCCATGGATGTCAGCATTTCGACTATTCGGGAAAGGCTAATTAATAATAATTTAAAAGCAAAGAGATCCAAAAAAATATCTTTCTTGTCAAAACAGGACGTCCGTAAAAGGTTACTTTTCGCTGAGGAGCATGTCATTTGACCAGTGGAGAAATGGCGCAATATCCTGTGGTGGGATGAGACCAAATTTTACCCTGACTGTGGTACTCAACGTGTTCGGGTAAAATATAATAATTTATTTACTAAAAAGGTATCTGAATGAATAGGTGATTAAAGTTGTTGGACTAGAGGGTCGAAGTAATTTTTTGCACTGAATCCAAATCTATATTGACCCATACTGTCAGAGTTCTGAAATATTTGAGGTCGTGAAGGTCTTTTATGTCTCTAAGAAGCTGGACGGTACAATGTCGACTTCTCCCCATTCTGAATCATAACATTTTATCTCAATTTATTCAAACAGAAGCATAGGTGTGTTTGAACTATTTTAATGTAAGTGTCCTTATTATTGCGCACACCACTGTATAAGTTAAGCCTATTGTCACAATAAACATCCGTTTTATTTTGACTTTTTTTACTTTAAGTGTGTTGGACGGTCGAACGGGACCCATGGAAACGCCCATATCTTTCTGCATTTTATTTTCATTGCACGTCAGAATTCTCATTTTTTCTAAGACAAATTTTGTGAAAAAAAAACAAAAAAAAACGGCTTAAGTTTACTTTAGCTCACATTCGCAAACCTTTTTAAAACCAAACTTATCTTATGTGCTTTTTAATTTTAAGAAGAAATATGTAATCAAAAAAAGTCGCTCGGATCTGGTTTCGGAGATATAGCCATCAGAAGTTGCGGATATAGCTTTTGGAAAAATGATTATAAGTTCATAACCGTTGCATGGATATCAAAAATATGGGTGTCCAAAGAAAGATAATTTAATGGCCTATAATAATGGTGAGCAAGCCTAAGAAATTTAACCCATAATTTTGGAGATATTACGATTTTTCTGAAATTTCGACCAATTTTTTTTTTAAAAACCGTTATTTTTTCCAAAAAATGTCTGAATGACCTATAACCTTTTTAGCTCCATAAATACATAGTTTTCATAAGAATTCATTGTATAATTTTTTTTTGTTTTTCGGTCAAAAAGGTGGTAAATATGCAATACTTTTGAACAAATGATACACTATTTTAAGGGGAATAAATTATGCTTTCTTAAGAAGCTAATAAAGTTATGTCATCCAGACATTTTTTGGAAAAACTAACGGTTTTTTAAAAAAAAATTGGTCAAAATTTCAGAAAAATCGTAATATCTCCAATTATGGGTTAAATTTCAAAGATTTGCTCACCATTAAATAGGCTATTAAATTATCTTTCATTTGACACCCATAAATTTGATATCCATTCAGGGCTTCCCAACTTATGATGATTTTTCCAAAAGCTATATCCGCTACTTCCGATGGCTATAACTCCGTAACTAGATCCGAGCGATACTTATTTTTCATACTTTATATTTATTTTAAACCCCTTTTTACCCCTAAAAAAAAAAAAAAGTGGGAGAATGTGAGCTAAAGTAAACCTGTTCCAAAAAAAACTTAAGATGGTAACTCTCTGATTTATTTAAGGCAGTAGACAAAGTTGTAGATACAAAGAGCAATATTCCGAGTTTGATACGTATTGAATGGTAAAGCTAAAAAGAAATCCCAAAGATTTTTTTTAAATTGCAAAGGGAATTTTATTTATAAAATATCCCAAAGGGTATAAAACGTTATGCATCAATTAAAAACCGATTCTACTCATTCGTTTGAATGTAGGTTTCACTTTTCACAGGAAGCTTTACGATCTAACACGTTCCAAACTCGGAATATCGTTCTTTACATCTACTTTTTTGCAAATAAATAGAATTGCTAATGTATGAACATTTCGGAATTAACTATTTCAACAAATTTTGCAATTTTTTTATATATTTCCTTTATTAATAGCGGCATGGAAATTTTGGGGAGATTACGATTTCCGTGGCGCCTCGATTTTTTATATTTTTTCGATAAAACACGTCAAAATAAATCGAAAATGTTAAATAAAAAAAATGCATATCTCGTTTAGTTTTCGAGTTATCGATACTTAAAATTTTTTTTTTGATAATATCGTTAGTGCCAAAATTTCAATGCCGCCGCAATATATGGATGATTTTCAATAGAACAGCTCGAAATAAATCGAAAATGTTAAATAAAAAAAATCGATACCTAGTTTGGTTTTCGAAATATCGATACTTAAACATTTGATTTTGATGGTTTTTGAATGCAATTTAAGGACGATTTTCAATAGAACCGAAGCCGGTGTTGGATTTTTGGGAGTTTTAAATCCTGAGCAGCGGCCGTAGGCCGCCCACTTACCCTTACTTTTATGTAAAATTACTGTGGTGCCGCAGGAGTGTTACTTGTAGGGGTATAATAAAAATTACATTTTGAAGTATCGATATTTCGAAAACCAAACGAGTTATCGATTTTTTTTATTTAATATTTTCGATTTATTTTGAGCTGTTTTATTGCAAACCATCCTTGAATTGCGGCGGCATTGAAATTTTGGCACTAACGATATTATCAAAAACAAATTTTTAAGTATCGATAACTCGAAAACTAAACGAGATATTCATTTTTTTTATTTAACATTTTCGATTTATTTTGACGTGTTTTATCGAAAAAATAAAAAAAATCGAGGCGCCACGGAAATCGTAATCGTGCTGAAATTTTTTTTGCTAGCATAAAAATGGTGCACGAAACAAAAAATTCGAAATGTATTTTTTTTACTTACTTGCCTCTTATTTCTTCGCTTTTCCACTTTCTGTTACTTGCACTGCCTTTAAACTTTTATTTTTATAATGTTGTATTTACACAATTTTCAGCGAATTCTTTTATTTTATAGTTACGCAGTCGTCACCAAAAACCTGAACAGCCATAAACACACACACATAAATACGTCGACGGACGAATCCACGAAAGATCGACGGGAGGCAGACAGGTCGTCGTGTCTTTAATCGTAGATTCGTTTTACGAGAAATTTGCCGTTGTACTAACTCAGGCACAATAACTCGTTAAGATCTGCTTCTGATTTCTAATCAAATAGTTTTTTTTCTTCTACACTATTTGTTCCACTAAATTAATCAATGGATGCGGGGTGAAGTATTGCGATATACAGCTGTACGATTTCTTTTTTTTTTTTTTCTTAATCTACACAAACATGATTTTCAAATTACGACTTACTTTAAAGTTTAAACCAACTACAAAAAATTCCTTTAAATTCTTTTTTTTTTTTTTTCGCGAACACCACCTTGAGACAAGAGCGATTGTTTATACCCAAAAACAAACCAATTACTTTCTTTTCGGTACCACAAAATGTATCAACTTTTTTCGTTAATTTTTCAATCGTCAATTTATGATTTGCTTTTCGCACGCAGCAAAACAAAAAAAATTAAGCAATTAATAAAATTTTCTTGTCATCGGATAAGAAATTTACACGACGACAGCGATTAAAAATGGACGACAATCAAACAGTGCTGCCAATAGATATACCAGGCAACGGCACTGGTCCGTTCAGAGAACCGAGCCGCTTTATTTCATTGCAGTGTTTGACAATTCAATTTTCCTAGATACTTGACACTTGAATTCAAAGAGATGAGTTCGTGAAATTCACATGTTTGTGTGAACTGTGTTGGGTATTTAGTTTATAGGGGCGTTCACACTATCCGTCACGCTGTCCAACATGACAAACCCACTAACTGTAAATTTCGTTTAGCGTTCACATTATCAAACATGCTTGACAAACATCATTTGCAGAAAATTTTTGAGGCGTACGCATCTCTCGCATTACTCACTTCAATTCTATGTTCTTAATTTTTCGGAGGTGTAGTAATAAAAAAAATTGTTTTCAACTCCCTACAACGAGGATGTGTCCCTAAAAATATCTAAATCATGCCAAAACTTTTTATTATTCACCACCGATGTGCACTCTATGAAATCTTATTTGAAATGAAAAATTTCTTGTTGTTGTTGTTGACGCCAGCAGAGAAATCAAAATATCTTGAAAACCATCAAACATGAGTGTCAAGCGGCTGTATCGAGCGTTCACCTTATCAAACATCAAGGTTTGTCAAGCCATTCTGTACACCATGAAGGATAGTGTGAACGCCCCTTATAACAACGAGTTAAGTGCTAAGCAGAATTGGAACGTGCGATTACGTCAAAAAGCTATTTTTTAAGCTCTTTTCTTCCCTTAAAACACAATGAAGCAGTTGCGATAACAGCTGTTTGTGAGAGAAGACTATTTGCTTACATATTTTAGCACAAATTGTTTTTTCTTATTGCTTTAAAAAAATCACATGAAGGCCACAAATTGTCGCAAGGATATTCTAACAAATCTAGTCCAGGCCGCTATTTATGATGATTGTTATCGACAATCTATACCAAAGCACAAAAAAAAAGTATTATATTACAGGACGTTAGCCGCGCTTGCAAAATAAAGAAACCAGTGTTTCATAGATTATAAGATGAAAAATTAGTCGCGGCCTCTGAATTACACTTACTTTTATGTATAATTAATGGGCTATCGAACCGGGCGAATTGGTGAAAATGAAAAAAATATGTGGTTCAATAAAACACTGTCACTGTGTGGCACAAGCGGATTAGTACATCTCTATTTTTCTTTTTTTTTTAACACTGAATAAATGGGCTGCAACAAATTATTTGTTCTTAAATTGTACACCGGCACTTCGTGCAACTCACAAATACAAATCACTGACCTATGTCATCGACAACGTTGGTTGTGATTTCTTTGTGTTTCTGTCTTGTTCCAAAATCGCAATAAAATAGTATTTGTTCTATTTCTTTGCGATTAATTTGCTAGTGTCACTTACAGAGCTTTGAGGTTCTTGTCAAAAAAAGCTCTATTGCGTATCTTGCTCTAACGTATAGAAAAAAACATGTAGTCTCGGTGAGTTCTGGGAAGAGAGAATAAATAATAAAAAGAGATTTCATGGAGGCGTCTTAACATGAAATGTTGCGATTGTGCGGCATGGTAGTGATTTATTCGAAAACTTCGCCTTGATCTCGTCTCTTTGTCGGTGTCGGTTGTGTTTTTGTGTTGTTTTTTTTAATACGTATATTTCTTTGTGTTTAATAATTTTGTTCAATAACAATAATTTTATTTATTTTGCGCGTACATAATTGTCGCTGTTTAATAATAATTGGTGTTGGTAGAAATTTGATTTGATTTAGTTTTGCATGTTTGCTTACTTTAATTTAATTTATTCTTTAATGTAAACATACATACGTACGTGAGTACATTTCTTTCTACAAGCAGTGTAAAGCAGTGATCAGTTTTGTTTTTTCATTCCCTTTTCTGCTTTGTCCGCTTACATTGCTTTACCTTAATCTCAATAGGTTGTTGTAGTTGCTGTTCAACGGGTATATTTTTCACAATTTTAACCCGTTGTAAGCACTTTTAAAAATATTTTAGGTCTTAACTTAGTCTTTTCTTTTTTTCATGATGGATTATTTTTCGTCTGAAAACTTGTTAAATTGCTCTTTAAGAGATCAATGTAAAAGTCAAAATATATTGAATGCCATGTTTTCCTGTTCAGGTCCCTGTGAACAGGTCATTCATGCCTCTTGTGCAGGCCTAACTAACACTATTACTGATTTATTATCCTCTAATCGTTCGGGCCTGCATTGGTACTGTCCATCGTGCAGGGCCCTGTCCCCGTCGGTGTTTTTCGACAAAATTAAACAATTTGGGGAAAATCTTAACAATTTGAATATTAATTTCAGAGATATTCTAAATAATTATTTAGACATAACCCCCCAAATTGAAAAAAGCCTTAATGAGGCTGTCTCACCCGATGTTAGTTCGCTTCAAAATAAAACTATTACTGAGGCTGCAATGGTTTTTTCTTCTACTTTTTGAACGCATTGTGTACGATCAAGTTAAGGTGTGCTGTAGTGAAGTCATAACAACTCGTCAGCATGGTTTTGTTAATGGCAGATCTACAGTTTCTAACCTCCTTGATTTTACTTCCTTTGCATTAAGCTCTTTTGACTCTGGTGGGCAAGTTGACTGCATCTACACTGACTTCAGTAAAGCATTTGACAAATTACCACATAATTTGATTTTGTTTAAGTTAAAAAAGCTTGGATTTCCTTTAAGTTTTGTCAGCTGGATTGAATCTTATTTATCTGATCGCTCATATCAGATAAGATTTCGGAGGGTGTTTTCCTCCCCATTCAGCGCGGCATCAGGTGTTCCACAATTAAGCCACCTGGGGCCACTCCTGTTCATTTTAGCAATTAATGACGTTACACATGTCATTAAAAACTCGCATCTGCTAATATATGCAGATGACATGAAAATTTACAGGAACGTGAAGGGGGTTGGGGATACTATTCCACTTCAGTCTGATTTGAAATCCTTTGAGGTTTGGTGTTCTAAAAATAACTTACATCTTAATCCTGATAAATGCCAAACTATGATTTTCAACAGGAGAAAAAATATTGTGGAGTTTGATTACGAATTAAAAGATAAGAAAATTGGTCGTGTTGATTTAGTCAAAGACCTAGGTATACATTTTGATGTAAAATTAACTTTTAATGAGCATATTAATCAAATTTGTACAAAATCCTCATCTCTGCTTGGCTTCATTAAGAGGTGGGCAAAAGAATTTAATAGCCCTTTAGTAACGGTGACTTTATATAATACAATAGTGCGTCCTCACTTAGAGTACGCCAGCCAAGTGTGGTCACCATTTTATAATATTCACATTAATAGAATTGAGAGAATTCAAAAAAATTTTATTCGTTTTGCTCTCAATGGCTTAAATTGGATTGACTCTTTAAACCTTCCTCCTTATGAGGATCGTTTGAAGTTACTACATATGCAGTCTTTGAGCTCGCGTAGAAATATCGCGGATATACTTTTTCTGCATCAACTTGTGACTGGGTCTCTTGCTGCACCAGAGCTTCTTAATTATATTCATTTAAATACTAATCGCAGGAGTAACCGTAACTCTTATCAATTATTTTACCAACCTTTCAGTAGAACTAATTATATGACTACAGCTCCTTTTAATCGCATGACTACTCTTATTAATAATTGCGATGTATATGATATTAGCTTGTCAAAAGGTCAACTCAAGCTTAGATTGAAAAATAACTATAGTTAATTTTGTAGCTTAATGGTTGTTGGTCTTTATGTTTGTGTTGTCCGAGCCCCACCGCATGATGGGTAAATTTTTTCTAACATTTATGCCTTGGACCATGTTAATAAATTCATACAATTACATTCATGCAATTGTATGTTTATATACATATGATCTGGGTGGGTATGTTGAGAAAGTGTGATAAAGCTAAGAAGAAATTATAAAAAAATAAAAAATTAATTGCATGTATAACTTTTTCATTTCCATTATTATATAAGCTTTTTACTTGGTTTCAAAGCTTCATGCTAAATTGCTAAGAAAGCAAATAGCTGTAGTAGCTAAACTCTATTAATATTATTATTATTATTATTATTGAAATCAAGATCCACAGGAGAATTTTTACTCAAAAAAGGAGTCGAATACGTCATAGTATGAGCGAAATTGAAAAAGGAGAATTAACTAAACTCGTTAATTTGCAATCGTTTTTATTTTCGTTCGTATAGAATTTTCATTCTTGATTTCACGGCCAAGTTTTCGACTAAATCACTACTATGCCGCACAATCGCAACATTTTATGTTTAAACACATCCATAAAATCTCTTTTTATTATTTAATATCTTTGTTTTGGGTAACTATATTGCTCGTTCCAATTCTGTTTAGCACTTTAAGCGTAGATGCGACATTCGTTTACTTCAGAACACAATTGGAGCAGCAGCAGCAAACCGCTCTGTTGAACACAATTGGGGCAGCAGAAGCAAAAGCTGTCAGAACTTCAACTACTGCAAACAAACATTCAAATCAAAATAAAAACTTAAAAACGAAAGTTGTTGCTATAAGCTTCATATTTATTGCTGGATAAATCAAAAAATTAATAAAAACAAATATTTCATTATATGGCAGTATGAATTCAACTCTAATATTTTGCTGCTTTGCTGCCAGATAAAATTTAGAACAATTTCTGTATCGGCAGCACGGCAGCAGACTGCAAGATTTCGTATCTGTCTCTTTCTTACCCCCATTGTTCTCTATAATTTTCATGTTGACAGATTTTGCTGCCCTGCAGTCGTGCTGCTGCTGCTCCAATTGTGTTCGGGCTTGCAGTCAGATTAAATGGCAGCGAGATTAATTCTGACATTCCATTTGATTATTTGTTTCGTTTCCTTTTATTTGTTGCTCTTTTCTACCGCTACATACGGGTGCTTTTTTTTATGCCGCGTAACTGTTGTACCCTTTTCCATCACAGTTGCCAAAGCATCGCTGCCACATTGAGGTTTGTCAAACATGATGGACAGCATGAAGGATAGTGTGTACGGCCTAAATTACATTGATGACAAGCTGTATAATTTTGTGTTACAGTGAAACGCGCGTTGAAAAAACGCTCGTGTGAGCCGAGCCTTAGCCTTATAGTTATTGTTTAGTTATATTTTATACGTTTTGCTTATGCCGATTTGTTTTGGCTTGCTCTAGTCTATAAAAATTAAAATTTCCTAGACTATTAAAGTGGAGTTACAGACGACGCTTTGTGGCTTTGTCGCTTCACACGCTTCTCTCAGAAAAAGTTGATACCCTGCATTCGTATGGAATGAGTTACAAGCACAACGCCTAGAAAGCCAAAAAGCGTATAACGCAAAAAGTTGAGCAACTTCAGCGTCATCAGCTGTTTCACTTATTAAACAAACTTTTCTATTTATGAAACATACTTTTATTGTTAACAAATTTGTCAACTGTCAACGTTTTAGTATTTAAAAAATTTAAACATATTTAAAAACTTCTGCAAAATAGGATGATGGAAGAACAACAGATAGATTTAGTGAAAAAATATGATGTTATTTATGTGAAAGGCAGCATACAGTACCGGTCAAAGCACCTACGCGCCAAAGCTTGGGATGCAATTAGCCAAGCTATGGGTATTCCAGGTAAGAAAATTTTGAAGGATTATTTCTGTTAATTTTGTAACTGAAAAACATCTTATATTTATAAAAGAATCTGCTTGCCAAGCTACGTGGAAAAGCCTGCAAGACCGGTATGTTAAAGAGCATGCCAAAACAATGAAAGCGTCCGGTAGCGCCGCTGAAGTCCACGAAAGCCAGTGGGAATTTTTTATATCATGGATTTCCTTCGAGAGAACGTTAAACCAAAGAAGTAAGATTGTCTATGTAAATACATATTTATATTAAGACAACAATAATAATCTTCAAATATTACAGTGCAATTTGAAGCTTAATTTCTGATTCGTCCTGGGACTTTAACAGCAGTTGTGAGCATCCAGTTCTCCAATGGAACACAACGGCGAAAATATTCTTATCGAGTTCTATGATGATGTATGTATGGACAAAATAAAAATTTGGCTTAAGTTTATTTAGCGACAATGGTTTTTCTTTTTTAAGCCTACTAATATCTAAGTGTTCAGATCTAATTTCAGAATACAGCCATCTGAATAGCGGATATAGTTTTTGTAAAAAGGGGCATAAGTTTGAAACCTCTAGATAAATTACCAAGCGCACATACTTTTGATATCAATATATAATGATCAACTAGATCAAAGGCTTTTGAAAAATCAAAAAATACACCAGCAACTCCTTTATAGCCCTCATCTAAGCCACTACAAATATAGTCAACTACATTTACCACTGCTTCTTCGGTTCCTGTACCTTTCCTGAATCCATATTGCCTATCAAATAAAATATTATTTCTTTCCAAGTAGTCATTTAACTGGTCAAAGATTAACTTTTCAAGTATTTTATCAATAGTAGACAAGACTGAAATAGGACGAAGATTTTGAATCCTGTTAGCCGCTACACATTTTGGAATCGGAATAACTTTATGAATTTTCAACACATCAGGAAATATTGACTCATTAATCATTCCGTTGAAGATTTTTGCAATAATTTCACAGACTAAAGTTTTTCTTGTAAGTAGCATTTGTTGTGTAATTTTGTCAAAACCTGAACTTGTATTAGTTTTCAACTGATTTAGTTTACTTAGATCATTTGAGTAACAGTGAGTAAAGCAGAAATTTTCATAAACGGAGACTACTGTATTGAAAAAATTATAATCGTCGTTGGTTTCTTGAAAGATGTTAATTCGCGCATTTCGTATCACATTATAGAAAAAGTTATTGAACTTTCCATTGATACAGGGACATCAATTTCATCCAATAAATCGGATGAATTTGCCCTTCTTCTGCCCAGTTGTTCATTTAAAAATGCCCAAGTTTTCCTTAAGTCACCACTGCACTGCTGTAACCTATTTGTATAGTAATTATCCATCAATTGTTTACTACAAATATTTATAACTTTGCTAATTCTTTTTAGTCTATTTGAGATGGTTTTATTACATCTTTCTTTTCTTCTCGCCTTCAAAAGCTTTTTCTTATATTGTATTAGATTTTTTAAAGAATCTGACATCCATGGATTGATTTTGTGTATCCTGCTTACTTTCTTAAGTTTTCTTTTATGTTTTTAAACAATTTTGTGGCACAATGTACCACGTAATGTTTCGTGAAAAGTTTTGTGGTCTACTTATAAGCTTATTGGTATTTACTACACTACAGTACAGTACGCAATAAGAACTTTTGTTTCTGAGTGATGAGAAGCAAGTTGACAGCTGTCTCGGGAGTCTCAGTTTTATTTGTTGTTTACTCACTCTGACAGAAATGTGCCAAAACAGAGAACTTTTCTTCTCAAACTGCTCACCAACCAGGAAATCAGTCCAATTAGAAAATGCAATAGAAACTTTGCAGGATTTTACATATTTCTGATGCAGGATCTTATGCGCTTTCAGATGTTACACTTGATCAGTTGATATACTTAGTTTATCTAACAAAAAATTTAAATTTCACAGCACTTATCAAAATTGTTCTACTTGTAAGCTGCAGAGTTGCCAGGTCAGTTTAGCTACTACAGTTATAAGCTTTCTTAGCAATTTAGCTTGAAGCTTTAAAACCAAGAAAAAGCTTATATATTTTAGGGAAATCAAAAAATTATACATGCAATTAATTTGTTATATTTTTATAATTTTTTCTTAGCTTTATCGCACTTTCTCAACATACCCACCCAGATCATATGTATATAAGCATACAATTGCATGAATGTAATTGTATGAATTTATTAATATGGTCCAAGGCATAAATGATAGAAAAAATTTACCCATCATGCTGTGGGGCTCGGACAACACAAACATAAAGACCAACAACCATTAAGCTACAAAATTAACTATAGTTATTTTTCAATCTAAGCTTGAGTTGACCTTTCGACAAGCCAATATCATATACATCGCAATTATTAATAAGAGTAGTCATGTAATTAAAAGCAGCTGTAGCCATATAATTAGTTCTACTGACAGGTTGGTAAAATAATTGATAAGAGTTACGATTTCTCCTGCGATTAGTGTTTAAGTGAATATAATTAAGAAGCTCTGGTGCAGCAAGAGACCCAGTTACAAGTTGATGCAGATAAAGTATATCCGCAATATTTCTACGCGAGCTCAAAGGCTGCATATGTAGTAACTTCAAACGATCCTCATAAGAAGGAAGGTTTAAAGAGTCAATCCAATTTAAGCCATTGAGAGCAAAACGAATAAAATTTTTTTGAATTCTCTCAATTCTATTAATATGAATATTATAAAATGGTGACCACACTTGGCTGGCATACTCTAAGTGAGGACGCACTATTATATTATATAAAGTCACCGTTACTAAAGGGCTATTAAATTCTTTTGCCCACCTCTTAATGAAGCCAAGCAGAGATGAGGATTTTTTACAAATTTGATTAATATGCTCATTAAAAGTTAATTTAACATCAAAATGTATACCTAGGTCTTTGACTAAGTCAACACGACCAATTTTCTTATCTTTTAATTCGTAATCAAACTCCACAATATTTTTTCTCCTGTTGAAAATCATAGTTTGGCATTTATCAGGATTAAGATGTAAGTTATTTTTAGAACACCAAACCTCAAAGGATTTCAAGTCAGACTGAAGTGGAATAGTATCCCCAACCCCCTTCACGTTCCTGTAAATTTTCATGTCATCTGCATATATTAGCAGATGCGAGTTTTTAATGACATGTGTAACGTCATTAATTGCTAAAATGAACAGGAGCGGCCCCAGGTGGCTTCCTTGTGGAACACCTGATGCCGCGCTGAATGGGGAGGAAAACACCCTCCGAAATCTTATCTGTTATGAGCGATCAGATAAATAAGATTCAATCCAGCTGACAAAACTTAAAGGAAATCCAAGCTTTTTTAACTTAAATAAAATCAAATTGTGTTGAAATTTGTCAAATGCTTTACTGAAGTCAGTGTAGATGCAGTCAACTTCCCGACCAGAATCAAAAGAGTTTAATGCAAAGGAAGTGAAATCAAGGAGGTTAGAAACTGTAGATCTGCTATGCTGACGAGTTGTTATGACTTCACTACAGCACACCTTAACTTGATCGTACACAATGCGTTAAAAAATTTTCGGTATCGATGATGACTTCGCCACGGGCCTGTAGTTTGAAACATCATTTTTACACCCTTTCTTGAAAATGGGGCTTATATATGCATTTTTCCAAAATTTAGGAAAATAGCTATCTCAGATCGATTTATTAAATAAGAAACTGAGGGGTTGACTCAGCACAGAGCTACAGTTAACTAATACTGTCGCAGGAATACCATCAGGTCCGGAGCTGAAATCATCATCAACAGATGAGATATATTTCTCTATGAGGTCAGGTGAGAAAGATATCTCATTAAACGAAACTAAAGGGTCATTATCCATATATTCAAAATAGTTGATCTCAGGGCTAAATAATTCCGTAGAAAAGGATTCTTTAAACAAATTAGCAAACAACCCAGCTATAATTTGTGGGTCGCTAGTGAGCCCATCAACAGTTCTGAATTCAGATGGAAACCCGTCAGACTTTTTTTTTGTATTAATAAATCCCCAAAAATGCCTGGGGTCATGAAGAATATTCTACCTTATATTATTCAAATATTCAGAATAAACCAAAGCGGACATATCCTTAAATTCATGGAAAAGTCGCTGGTAAGCAACGAAGTCATTTCGGTCCTGGCTACAAACGTATTTGTTTCATGCCCTATTACGGCCATTACGAATTTTTTTAAAATCCTTTGTGTACCAAGGGTAAGAGGAATTATTAACGTACCTTTTTGTGTATGGCACCGACAATGCTATGGCCGAAAAAAGTTCAACATAGAAAACTTTAATGCATTCATCAAATGAATTACTCGTATTATTAAAAAAATAATTAGGTCGTCTAATTTGTTTCTTAAATTCTCATTCAACTTTAAAAAGTCTGTTTTTTTAAAATTGAATTCATAAACATTGATGGAAGAACATGCATTAATTAAATTTTCATTGTCAGATTGGTACTCAATACTCAAAGGTGGATGATAGGAATCAACCGTAGAAAGAGCATGGATAGCATTTCTTACAACAACATTACTACTATTTGCAGCCAAGACTAAGTCAATTTGTCGTCCATGAGAATTAGTTATACAACTTACTTGTTGTAAATTAGAAAGTAATTCGTCAACAAAAATTTGTTGTCGAGTTTTTGGACACGATGCATAAAAATATGTACCATCATCCGAAGGAGTCCATTTAAGGTCAGGCAGATTGAAATCACCTAAAAATAAAATGTCGTCATTAGTTTCTAGTTCATTTATTATGTATTCTACGGGCATCGAAAGACATTCGTAGACATCTGCGCTACTATTTGGAGGAACATAAGCGTTAAGAATATAAATATTGGAGTTATAATGTGTCACTTTAACGCATAATAGTTCAATATTAGATGCGCAGGCAATTTCGATTAATGAACTAGTTAAATGATTTTTTATGGCTATTAAGACGCCTCCACCAACAGAAGAAATGTCTTCCAAGTGTCTGTTTCTTCTAAAAACATTGAAACTATTGTCAAAAAGTTCCAAATTGAGAAAAGTATTATTTAACCAAGTTTCGGTAAAGACGATAATATCCTCAGAAAAATTCTGAGTGGCTAAAAAGATGTCATGCGTCTTTTGAATTGGAACGGACAGTCTTATTATTTTTTTTTTCGATTTAAATTCTGAAATAAAGATATTATCCACCCATGCATTAGAATTAAGAATGGCAGAAACATAAGTAGATACCAATGTAATTTTAAAAGACGCGTGAGTTGGTTTATTACCGATTTTCCTGCAAGAAACGAAGGCGTCGGCAGAAATAATTTGGTTTTGTCTGATATAGGTTATAACATTGTGTAATTGCCTAAGCGATTGGTGCCTTGAACGCGGACATCGTGACCAGCGGCAGCACGAGCTGGTTTGCCTCGCTAGCAGTTTCGGGAGATGGTATGGGTTCGCTGCTGCCCAAGGTTTACCTGCACCACAAATTTATTTCTCGTGCTTAAACTGTGTTTTGCTGAGCACGGAAGTTTTTTTTTAAAAAAAAACTATTTTTACACACGTTACCAAAAATTGCGAATTATTCAAGAAAAAAAAAATTGTGGGACTCCCTAAAATTTATCTTTGTAGCCAATCCTCGAGCACTGGTCTTAGGCTCAGACCCTACTTAACCCGCTCTACCTTGTGGACCGCTGGGCGATTTTTCGGTCCACCCTATTCGGTTTGTGGTTCTACATAGGACTACTTCGCAAAATTTAAGCAGTCATGGATAAAATTTTTCCTTATGCCTTTATTTAAGAAAAAAGATTTATTTTTATTTAATAATTTTTTTATTTTTTTGCAATTATTTATGCAATTTGTTTTTCTTTTCTTCTCTCTTTTATTTATTTTTTTGTTTTTTGTTTTGGTTTTTATTTGTTTAATACATATTTTTTTAATACATATTTTTATTTAATATTTAAATTAATATTAAATTTAAAGTTACGTTAAACTTACATTCTTAATGGCAAAATGAAAACTTAAAACAAATTAATTAGTGGCCATAATTAAAGTTAATTAGTTTCCTTTTTTTAAGCTATAGTATACAAAATATAGGCAAAGTAAGAAATTATGTTTATACAAAAATACTGAATATTAAATAAACATATTTAGTATTATAAAAAAAAATTTAAAACAAAATGCAAATTTTTGGCTCACGCTTTTGGTGATTAGTCCATGCAGTAGTACGCTGTGAATATGTCAATGTTGTTGAATCTATTGTTGTTGTTACAGTTGTGTGGTGTTTAAAGTTGGTGTTTATAAAGTTGTTTTTGTTATTGTTAAAGTTGGTGTTTTAAAAGTTGTTTTGTTATCAACTTTCTCATGTTTCTTTCACTGTCCTTTCAGTTTTTTCTTTGTTTGTATGTTGTTAAGAATGTATGTATTGTAATGTTAGGATGTAGGTTCCCTATAAAGGTACCTTTGCTGGCAGAGTATGCCACAAGCAAAGTACTGGGTTCCCTAATAGTTTCCTTTGCCGGCAGAGTATGCCACAAGCAAAGTACTACTTTTGATTTTGGAAGAAAAAATGCCAACTTTAATTTCGGCTGTTCAAACCAGAATAATCTTTTATTTCTAATTTGCTTCTTATATACTATTTCCTTAATACATAAAAACAAAAACAACTATCATAATGCCTTAAAAATAATAACAAATAAATTTAGCAATTATACAAATACAATTTCCTTAAATCCTAAACCTATGCATAAAAAAATACAATCATTGTTTTCTTCTTTTCTTCTTGCATTAAGCCTTGCTTGTGGATCGTGTATTTAATCTGATCCCACACACAATGCTTTGTTTTGGTGTTTACACCCTTTCTAACGCATGCGCAGTGACACTTGTTTTAACTTTCGCTTGTCGCTGTTCTAATGCATGCAATGCGAGACCTTGTAGGTGTCGTTGATCTTTCTTAATTTTTGCAGCATAAGTATGTGCGTACATATTGTGCTAAGCTTGTTTGCAACGTAAGTATGTATGTACATAACATAATGCAATTACCCATTAGGGATGATGACAACAATGATTATACTTTTACAAGTGGTGTATATTTATGTGTTGCAACACTACACCCATATCCCTTAAAGAAAAATTTATGAAGTTTACGAATAAATTTTGATAAATTGAAAAGTTGTTGTATATGTTATATAAAAATTCTAATTTAATTACATACGCATAATTAAAAAAATAGAAAAATAAATTTGAATGATGTATACAAATATTCCAAAATTAATTTTTTCTTATTTTTTTTTTTTTTTTTTTTTTATAAAATATACAGTTCAGCTTTATATTATTGAATTTCATAATTAATTTAAATAAATAAAATATTTCACTTAGTACGATACATTCCATTTTTTTAACATATTATTATGATATTCTTTGTGTATACCCTTAATATCTAAAATAGAATTAACTCCTTTTAAATCTACAATCTTATGTGGACCATGATATGGACTATTATACTTTTTTCTATTTGATACCTTAACTAGTACTAAATCTCCTACTCTAAAACTAAATGGATTGCAACCCTTATCACTAGTAATTTTTCTTCTATTTTTAACTATATTAATTAGTTCTTTAGCTTTAGCTAATGACCTTTGTAGCCTTAATCTAAGTTCACCTACATAATCATCTATATTATTAATTGGTTTTTTATTTTGCAAAATATCGCTTGGTAAATAAGAAAGCTTTCCGAAAATTAGCTCATATGGCGTATACTGTGTGTCGACATGAGGCGTCGTATTATATGAAAACGTGTAGTACGAAATCCACTTATCCCACTCATAATCATCGGCTATTGTTAATAAAAATTCATTGAGAACCCTATGGTATCTTTCAACAGTTCCTAAAGTCTCATGATGATAAGGAGTAGAGAATACTTGTTTTATTTTCAATAATTCGCATACGTTACGCATTAATTCGTTCGTGAATTCTGTACCTTTGTCAGTTTTTAACACTTTGAAAAAGCCATATTTTAATATAAATTGTTCAACTAATGTTGCAGCTGTTGTTTTCGCGTCTTTTGATGACATCGGATATGCCACAACAAATTTTGTTAAAACGCACTGCATGGTCAGAATGTATCTGAATCCATTTGCAAGTCGTAAAGGTCCAACAGTGTCAACCTCAATGGTTTCAAAACTCGTAGTTGGTGTATCAGTTATGACCATTTGTTCTTTTGTATGTCTAGTCTGTTTGTTATATGCACATGTTTTACAATCTCTAATAAAATTTTTTATCATTTTGTGCATATTTTTCCAAATATATCGCTGTTTTAATTTTAACTCAGTTTTTCGGATGCCTATATGTCCTGAGTGGACAGAATTGTGATACTCTTCTATGAGCCTATATTTTAACATGTCATCAGTTATTCGTTTCGGGGTTTCATATATCAAAATTTTTAAATTTCCATTTTTCTTTTGCTGCAGCGCATTAAATATCTCTTTAAAATGAGTTAATGGTGTATAGTTAAATATTTCATCATCACTCGTCAGTGCTAATTCTTGTATTTTTAGTTTTTCCATTTTTGATGAAAGCTTCTCCAAAATCGAACCTAAATTCGATGGATTATCACCACATCTAATTATTACTTCATTACTATCATTTTCTATCACACCTTTACTTTTATAATTTTTGTCGACAATAAACTTTAATTTTTTCAAATTCCTAATGTCAGTCAAGGAAGTGCAGTTCCAAATATGAAGTTGATCAGGCTTCTCTGAAAGTCTACATTTCTCCTTACTACATTCTTCCGTCGCGTTCTTCGCAGACATTCCCCTTGTAATTACTAATTCTCTTCTACTTATTATTTCATCTTCATCCCCTTTTGGCATCATTGTTTTAAGTAAGTCTGAGTCAATCTTTATCCTTGATAAAGCATCAGCATTTGTATTAATTTTTCCTTTTTTGTACACGATTTCAAAATCGTATTCGGATAAATCTAACCGAATCCTTGTTAGTTTTGATGACGGGTTTTTGTGTGTAAAAAGTGACACTAAAGGTCGATGGTCAGTGACCACAATAAATCTTTTTCCAAATAAATAAGGTCTAAAAAAATTTATGCCCCAATGAATTGCTAAGAGCTCTTTTTCTATTATGGGCTTATTTATGTCATGCTTTTGTAGCGTTTTACTAGCATATGAAATTGGTAAATCCTGGTCTATCTCACCTTGAGACAACACAGCTTCTAAAGCATAACTGGATGCGTCAGTAGTTAACACAAAAGTTTTATTGAAATCGGGATATTGCAATATAGGCGGGTTAATTAGTTTTTGCTTTAAAGCTAAAAATGCGTTTTGACAATCATCAGTCCAAATAAATGGTTTATTTTTCTTCAAGAGGTCATTCAAACATCTTGCCACATCAGCAAAATTTGCAATAAATCGCCTATAATAATTACAAAAAGCCCCGAATCTTCTGACTTCGTCTGCATTATTTGGAACGGGATATTGCTCAATAGTTTTATATTTAGATGGGTCAGTTTTTATACCATCTTGTGTTATTAAATGACCGAGATAAACTGCTTCAGTTTTTAAGAAATTGCATTTATTCAAATTCAATTTTAAATTATATTTTTGCAAACGTTCAAGAACTGTTGCGGGTGGCAGGCGTATCCTTGCTGACTTCCCATACAGGTTAAATAAAAGTAAAACGAATTTAATATTTTTTGGAAAAATTTTGTTGTGGTGTTGTCGAATTTTTGTGTAAACAAATCTGACAGCCAACTTTAGCGAACAAAAAAAAAAAAAAAAAAAAAGGGGTTTCGTGCATGATGCAATCATCAAGTAGTAAGGACTGGTTGAGGACATGTCATCTGTCAAGATTGACTAATGGTGTTTATTGGTGGCGATGACAACTTACGCGGGCGGTTGTAGATTGGGTTCTTGCATACAAAGTATGGTCCAATTTGGATGAACCAAAGTAATTCTCAAAAAACTTTTAAATTGATATATAATAGTGAGAGCCAATGTGCGCGGCATGCGACGGCGGGAGACGGTTGTCAGTTTTTAGTGAAAACAAAGGCGTCGCATTTAATTGCGCTAAGAGTATACTTGACATTTTCTCAAGTGCCACGATACAATTTTTATTTGCACCAAACGCCGCTGCGTTCGTGTACATTGACCCTTCTTTATATATTGACAATGCGATGCCAAAATTAATTTCGCAATCTGTTTGGTGCGGGATCAGATTGTGACAATGGAGGAAAACGGAAGAAGAAGAAGCATGTTACATTACCTCCACCAGTGTGAATGAGCATGGCACATACATGTAAATGGGTGTATTATGGATCTGAGACTTGTCGAAATTACTCTCTAGCTCTCGTAGGTTCCACTTTGCCACAGTCCATAGGTTCGTACCTAAACTTTAAAAGGTAGGATACTGGTTTGCGGATATGATTGGAGTAGTAAAAGTTGCAATTTTTGTTGGATAATTTTATGATCTCCGAAAGTTGCAGAAAAGATGTTGGCATGGTAAAATTTTAGAAGGGAACAGATATAGCACCTACTTAAATTTAATACATGCAATGTTTGTATAGGGGAACATATATATGTTAAAGAATGTTCTGGACTGATTTGTTTTTGTTAGGCTTAAGTATATGTTAATCCGTATTAGGTATGTAGGAATATTTAGGTGGCAACTGAAATTTTCTGGACGCTTCATGTGAAAATTGGATTCTCACAGAAAGCAGGAAAATGTAAGTGATCTAATTTTTCAAGTGATAGTGTTCATTTTAAAGTTCGTTTATTTTGACTGGGCTTAACGTGAATTAAAATTATTTTTGTAGTGTGACTGATCCTGAACTGAGGCTGCAGGAAAACTGGAAATTGCCTGTTTCCACCAAGAAGGATTTGCCAGATAAGTCAGTCACAATTTTCCTATGTATTTTTGGTTTTTTTTTGCGATTTTTAGTTTCTTACATACGATATATATGTGGTGCAAGTATGAGAATTATCCAAAAATTCTGAGTGTCAAAAAATTAAATTTGATTGCGGCTTCGACTTAAATTATCGCTTTAGTCAAACGAGAAAATAATTAAATTTGAAGGAACCAAAAGTGGACGAAGTCTCTATCTAAGAAATTTGCTATAATAAATGGCAATTTGAAATATTGGAGTGAAAATAGAAACCTGTGCGGATCCTCGGAAATCAACGCAGGACCAAATTGTCGCAAAACAGAAATTTTTTTTGTCTAAAATTGATTGCACTTGCATGTCCGTACATATATATATTAATTTTATTTAAGTTTATTCGATTTTATTTATCTAAGTGATAGTCAAGTTCGTGGTGTAAATTTAAAGTCCTTGCAAATGCTGGGCATTATTCCTTTTTTTTGTTATTCGGAAATTTGATCGCGTTCGTGCAAAGTTTTGTTGTTGTTTTGCTAGTCTTAACTGAGCTCATTTAAGGTTAAGAAAGCACTGTGGGTTTTTGTTGAAATTATTACTGCTGTTGATGCAATCTTAAAATTCGAGATTCATTTGTATTTTAAAAATAATTTTTATAGATTCTGCAGAATACTTACTCGTAGTTTCTGTTAAAAGAATTTCCGAGTGAAAACAAGAGATTTTAATTTTCAAATGTGGTTTTAATTACATGCTACTATTTTTTACATTACAAATTACTTTTTTTTACATCATATTTATATAATTATATTAACGTATATACATTTCATTTATATAATATTAATCATTTTTAATTTCAAGGTATTTTTTTGTTACAGTTATAGGTATTCTTATATATACTTTTAAATTTCATTGCTGGATGTTTTTTTGTTTGTGCATTTTTCCTTGCCATACGTCGTCTGTAAATTTTGGTAGAGGTAGATTTGAAAACACGGTGGTCTGAAAAAAAAAGAAGAAATTTGTATTAGTTTTAGGTTGAAAATTTATAATTAATAAAATTATGTTTTGAAAGTTTAAAAGAAAAAAATGATGTGCTAAATTTTTGCCAAAAAGGGGGCGGAAAAATATGACCGATGGTAGAAGGTAGTCAAGGGTAATAAGAGGTGACGGTGTTTGCAGTGGGTGTCGTCAAAAGAAGCCATGGAGGCGGCACAGGTTGGGCGGGTGCGAAGGAAATCGACATCTATTTCCTAGTACTGGCGATCCTACTATTTTAATTGCGATCTAGTTCGGGGAATGGTTTTGTATTTTGGATTCTGGAAAATTTTGAGTTTAGAGTGTTTTTTTTTGAGATTTTGGAACATTCAGGTATTCTGTTTTGAGATTATTAAATTCAGTTATTACGTTGATTTGATTTTTATTATTCTTCAAATTTCACTTCCGTCGAAATTCGGGAGTGAAGTTTATTGTTCATCCTTCGGTCTAACGCGGCGGGTTGAGAACCGCAAGCTAGCCTTGGCGCGGCCGCGTTAGATTCGCTAACTAAGGACTTGTAACAATATGGCGCCCAATATTAAAACTATAAATTTCTGGGGAACAAAATCTAATACCCAGGGTCGCCGTCTAATAAGATAGCGGCCGAATAAAAAAAATCAGGGGAAGGCGTAGTAACATCAGCGCCTTGTAAAGTAATATCCATATACTAGGGTTCCGATTGAGACTTGTCGATTACTCCAGCGTGATGGCTTAGCCTCGAAAATTCGAAGGAGCTAAATGCATCAGATGCTGGAGTGATCGATGACTTTACAGTCGAAACTATTCGGAATGGTCCCTCGTGGGTGGCTTAGATAAGCTCTCGCTGCAGAACTATATGCGCCGTCTGATGGGAGACCAGGGGTACCATAAATCCGAAGATTTGCCAACAAAAACAAAAGTCAATTTTAGCCATTTTTTTTTTTTAAAGCAGCGCGACTCAGGACGTTTTGGGTCCAGTGGCTTAGGATGAAGATCAAAATCTTGAACCTAATTGCATTGGACTTGGAACGTGTTGAGAGGAGCAAAGAAGTAGTAGTTCGTATATTCGAAGCAAAACCATTCGAAGTCTAAAGTGGGGCAGGAGTCTGTCTGGCCCTGTAACCGTAAATAATGTTTTTAAATTTTTACGCCGTACAGGTAGTCAAACGGACAGTCAAATTTGTGGCCTAATAACAGGTTAATAATAAAATTAGTAGCACAAAATTTGTGAGCCCACACAAAACAGAAGTATTTTTTTTTAAATTAAATAAATTGTAGGAGATCACTGGGACTACTCAAAAAGAGTTCGCAGAAAACAGCAACGCCTAATAATCCTTTTACTAACCAAAAGAAATCGGTCATGTGAAACCCCCCCCCCCCTCTTTGTTATTTGTCAGGAAAAGAAGTAAAAGTAAAGTAAAATCATTGGAAAACACATGAAAAGTCCAAGATATACTAAAACTAATAGAACACCATTTTATCAAGTAGAAAACCCAATAAGTAACCGCAGTCCAGAAATGGCTACTATAAGAAGCCCAGTTAAAAATGTAGTAAATGAAGATCCTGTGGAACCAAGTGGTGACAGCGTGAGAGAGGGTAATTTTATTGATTTGTCGGGAACAATTATACAACAGGACCCAAAGATTGTTGGGGCTAAGCCAAGGGAGGCTACTGGCGCTTATGCCACGCGTGCACAAGCTGCGGCTACCAAAATTAGTAAACAATGTCTACCCGATTTTTCGTTTCCCCCTCCACTAAATCAGACTGAGATTAAACAAAAGAAACATTTTAACACTAAACCGAATCCTTTTAAAGACCGCGAAAATATAGCATTGATTAATGAGATCGTTACGCGTTCGAATCAGGAGTTCAAGGAAGCTTTAGAAGATTCCATGGAGAAAAAAATTAAGGAAAGTATGCGTGCAGGGTTAGAAGAAATAATGAGTAGGTTAAATCTTACGCAAGGGGCTGCTGAGGCCACGGAAAAACATGTTGAACGTATCGATAGCCTGAGGGCAGGAAACGGTAGTGCTAGCGGTGGGCGAAACGCCGGCTCCTCTTTGAATTCGCATAGATCTGAAAATAGAATTTTTAGTCCAAATACGGATAACAATTTAAATTATACTTATCCGAAAATAAAAGATGCAGTTACATCATGGCAACATCCACAATCACAATATTATCAGGGAGCAATACAAATACAGCATTCTACGTCGCAGAAAAATCAGAGGCCGTACCAAGGTCGACAAAGTGATGCAAGTATCCGCTCAGTACCAAGAACAGCTACACATCATTCCACCAAGAAGACAAGGCGGCTGGCGCTCGGCTTGGTGTTCGATGGACGAACCGAGAAACTGTCGGTGGCGGATTTCATTTTTCGGCTGGAGCGTCTTCAAATCCAATATGATTGTCCATGGGAGGAAATACTTCGCGAATTTCATCTGCTAGTCGATGGAAATGCTCGTGAGTGGTATTGGTTGGAGGTCAAAACGCATGATGTCGGTGACTGGTCCACGTTGAGACACGCCCTGATGCGCCAATACCAGAGTAACCGTACCGACTTCCAAATAATGAGTGAGCTATACGAGCGAAAACAACAGCAAGGCGAAAGCGTCAATTCCTTTTTTCATGCCATGCTGAAAATACGGTCGAAATTAAGAAATCCGGTACATGATCACGACATCATTAAAATAATTAAACAAAATTTGAGAGGCAGTTTGGGTCAAGTGGTATACCCAATGGAGATTTATACCGTCGATCAGTTTCGAGAGAAGTGTGTTGAAGCGGAACAGTTTTTAACACGTCGAGACACACGCAGCACGTTTAATCCAAACCAGAGATTCCCAAGACCGCAGCGTAGTCACGACGTAAACGAGTTAAGCCATGAAGATGAAGAGTGTCAACAAAATCGGTATGACGATATGCTACTGGACGAAGTTCAGACAACAAGACACTTTACAGCTTACAAGCCTTATCAGCAACCATCACAACTGAAAGGTCAAAATTCATATCAGCAACCACAGGAACAATGCCAACAACAGCCGAAGCGAGTGTTAATCTGCTGGAACTGCAAGCAGCAAGGGCACGTATACATGGACTGTCCCATAATGCAAAGGTCCATTTTTTGTTATAAGTGCGGAGCTCCTGATGTTGTCACGCCAAAATGTCCAAATTGCGCTGTGGGAAACTCCACGAGGAACGTGATTTCAACGGGGGAATCACGCTCCAAACAAATTCCCGTAAAGAGTCCACAGAAGGCAATAGTTTAGAAGAAAAAAGCAGCAGTAGTTCTGATGAGCCTGCACAAAATAAAAATATTAAAATTTTAAAAGCCATAATTTCAATGAATAAAGGTAACACTACGAATAATACTGGAAAAAAGCAATTTCAAATAAGACCAATTGAAGAGCGAATGAAAAATTATATTGATGCACGAGAAAGAATATTCAATGATAGCCAGTTACAAGGTATGCGAAAGGTATCAAGAAAAGTTAGAAAGGCGCGTAATAATTTTGCGAAACGAAAAAAAATTCGGAAGGAGGTAGCGGAAGCGGTCAACACAATAAGCGGAAAAGATCCACGGGCGTATGCTGAGGTAGAAATCAGTGGCGTAAAAATAAAAGGACTTTTGGATACAGGGGCATCAGTGTCAATTCTAGGACAAGGTTGCCGAGAGTTAATCGAAAAATTAAAAGTTAACCTTGAAAAATATTTTTCCACAGTTAGAACTGCTGGTGGGAAAAGACATGCAGTCATCGGCAAGGTTGAGCTTCCTGTCAAATATCAAAAGGAAACCAAATTAATAAATTTTTATTTATGTCCAAATTTGAAACAGCAGACCTATCTTGGGATCGATTTTTGGAGAAAATTCGAATTGGCAACTGAAGTTATTGGTGTAGAGGAACTCGATATGGAGAAAATCATAGAGAATTTTAAAAACGATACAGTTGAAGGTGCGGATGAAGAACCGGAGCGTCACGTTTTAAATTTACATGAGCAACAGCTACTAAACGAAGTAAAAAAGAAATTTCGAACCTATGAAGAACACGGCTTAGGTAAAACAAATCTGGAAGTGCACACTATTCAGTTGACTGAAAATGCGACACCAGTGAAAGATCGGCACTATCCGATATCGCCAGCTGTGCAAGATCTGGTGTATGCAGAGGTTGACAAGATGTTAGCATTAGGGGTGATAGAAGAAAGCGAAAGCCCCTGGAGCAATCGCGTAAAGATAGTAAGAAAGCCAGGAAAAAACAGATTTTGCTTGGACGCGCGAAAGTTGAATGACCGCACGGTCAAGGACGCGTATCCACTGCAAAACATAGAAGGCATACTGAGCCGTATTGATTATACGCATTACATCAGTAGTGTAGATTTGAAGTTTGCGTTTTGGCAAATCCGCCTAGAGGAAAAAAGTAAGCAGTATACGGCCTTCACTGTACCTGGGCGACCACTTTATCAATTTGCGGTTATGCCATTTGGGCTTTGCAATGCCGCCCAGCGACTCTGCCGACTTATGGATAAGGTGATCCCTCAGAAATTAAAATCCAACGTATTTACCTATCTAGACGACCTTCTGATCATTGCGCCAGACTTTGACACACACATGCAAGTTTTGAGCGAGGTTGCAGACTGCCTTAAAAAGGCCAATTTAACCATTGGATTGCAAAAATCGAAATTCTGCTTCAAAGAGCTGAAATATTTAGGATTCCTGGTGGGTGGCGGCAGTTTGAAAACTGATCCCGAAAAGGTTTCTGCAATACAAAGGATATCAATCCCAAAGTCACCTAGGGAAGTGAGAAGTTTCTTAGGCACTGCAGGCTGGTATCGCCGGTTTATCAAAAATTTCGCAACATTATCGGCTCCGTTGAGCGACACTTTGAAAAAGAGCCCTAAGTTCAGTATGACGCCTGAAGCAATAGATGCGTTCAATAGATTGAAAAGATCGTTAACAACAGCTCCGGTGCTAACACATCCCGATTTTTCTTCGCGGTTCTGGGTACAGTGCGATGCGTCCGAAATGGGCGTAGGTGCGGTGCTGTACCAGAAAGACCGCGAGGACAACGAGAAACCAATAGCGTATTTTTCGCAAAAACTGAATAGTTGTCAACGCAACTACAGCGTTACAGAAAAAGAGTGCTTGGCAGCGGTTTTAGCAGTAAAGAGATTTCGACCTTACATCGAAATGATGCCATTCACCGTGGTAACGGACCACGCTAGTCTAAAGTGGTTGATGTCATTAAAAGACCTTTCTGGACGACTAGCTAGATGGTCCTTACAACTACAATCATACGATTTCGAAATCGAGCATCGTAAAGGCTCAGAAAACGTTGTCGCCGACACCCTATCCCGTTTCGTTGAGGAAATTGACATTACTAATACTCCATGGTTAGATTTAGAAACAACAGAATTTGATTCTCCGGAATATTTGCAGTTGGTAGCTACCGTGTCTGAAAACGCAGAAAAACTGCCAGATCTTCGAGTCGAAGATGGTATCGTTTTTAAACGAGGTAGAATCGATGAAGACGATATAAAATGGAAACTTTGGGTTCCTGAATCTTTAAGTACAACTTTAATTGAAAAAGCGCACAGCCCTGAGATAATTGCTCATGGCGGTGTTGCTAAAACCCTTCATAGACTACGTCAATGGTATTTCTGGCCAAGGATGAATGTCCAAGTGAGGAACTTTGTTCGAAACTGCATAACTTGCAAAGAATCTAAGCATTCGAACCAAGAAATGAAGCCCACAATTGGTAAAGAGGTAACCACCGAGCGACCCTTTCAAAAAATTTATATAGATTTTCTAGGTAAATATCCGAGATCCAAAGGTGGAAACGCTTACATATTTATCGTTGTGGATCACTTTACCAAATTCACCTTACTGAAGGCAATGCGAGAGGCAAAAACAGCGAACGTTATAAATTTTTTAACTCGTGAAGTTTATCACAAATTTGGAGTCCCGGAAATAATCCACTCCGACAACGGCAAGCAATTTATAGCCAAAGAATTTTGTAAAATGTTGGAACAGTACAAAATCAAGCACCTGAAAACTGCCTATTATGCACCTCAATCTAATGCAGCGGAGCGTGTCAACCAATCGATATTGGCTGCCATTCGCGCATACATGCAAGAAGATCATCGAGATTGGGATCTGTATCTCTCGGAGATTGAGTGTGCACTCAGAAGCTCGGTCCATTCGGCAACTGGCGTAACTCCTTTCTTTGCGTTATTTGGACATAACATGTTTACTAGTGGTTCAGATTACCAACTGGCGAGAAAACTCTGTTCCTTGAATGAACCAGAAATGTTCATCACAAACAACGAAGACAGAATGGCCTATATACGAGACAAAGTAAAACAAAATATGCATAAAGCTTACGAACGAAGTGCAAAGCTATACAATAAACGCAGTCGTGAAGTGCAATTCCTCCCTGGACAGGAAATATTTAAACGTAATTTCAACATAAGCGTTTTTAAAAATAACACGAATGCGAAATTTTGCAAAAAATTCACCAAGTGTCGAGTCGTACAGCCCATAGGCAACAATATGTACGAGCTCGAAACTCTGGCTGGCAAATCGATAGGCGTCTTCCATGCGAAAGACCTTAAGCAGTGATAAGACAAGTTACCAACAGAAACAAAAAGGTCCAATATAGTTAGACATTCACATACGTGCAATGCTTTTATATATACGTACATGTAAATATCACCATACTACAAAAAAATATAAATTGTTCAATATTTACCGGTAATGAAATAATTGTCTTCAGCCTTGAGAGGCGTGTTGAAATTCCGATTAATTCGTTTGAATCCTCCGTAAAACAAGTAGTGCCTAGGCCTGCGTGAACAGTGAAACACCTAAAGAAAAGGAAAATGTCACAAAGTAAAATTCGCTTGGATAAGTAATTAACAAAATATACGTCCCGTAAAATAAATCTCCACAGGAATAAATCCAGTAAAATTCAGTCAGCAGAAACAGACCTGTATAAATAAACAAAAAAACAAATCAGTAAATATTTTTTGTTTAAAAAGAGTGTAGCAAAGGGATTGCCCGGCTAGCCCAATCTGCTAGCATGAGTCTCCAAATCTCAGGGTGTGGGCGGAAGCCTACGTTGGACACCACTGTCGAATCCAATTTCTCATATGTAATGCCTAAGGACGAAAAAAAAAAAAAGTTATAACATATTTAAAAGGAAAGTTCAGAATCTTTGCAAATACCGAAAAAAAAGGTTTTAAATGTGTGTGTCAAAAATCTTGAATGGATAAAAGGAATTGGAAGGGTATTGAAGGAGTCAAGTCTAAAATCGTAAACAGTCTAGAGCGTCGAATAAATTTGGAAACTTGTGCCAATGGTTCAAAGTAGTTGCAAAGTCAAGTCAAAACAGTCAAAGTTAAATACAAGTTGTGGTAGTTTTTCTTTTGTATTCAAAATTTTGAAAATTGTGAATTTTTATTTGATATTTAAAATTTGTCCAATTTTTTTTTAGTGTATGTTTCTTTTAAAATTTAATCTAAATCTATGAATTTAAATTTACAGGGGAAATTTGTTCAAAATATGTTTAGAGTTTCTGAAAATTTCAGTCTGCAAGAATTTAGAGTTCAATTCAAAGATTTGAAGGAAGAATAAAAGAGGAAATGTGCCATACAAAAGAGTTAAAAAAACCACAATCACAATCACCATCACGACAATCTTATTATTTTTTACGTGTGCAACCTAGTCACCAAGTCGCATCAAAATCACTGCAGTCTTTGTCGAAATAAAAAAATAACCTTACAATTTTAGATCATTGAAAGATCTACACAATTACGCGATTGCCAATTGGTTTTACGAGTGTTTTAGTAGTTATGCTTACCCGTGAATCATCCTTGGTGGTGGGTATACAAACCATGTGGTTGGTGGTTTACAGCAGCACCCAGCACACTACGTCGTCTACGATTCCAACGACAACGTAGAGTTTTGTTGCGGGTGGCAGGCGTATCCTTGCTGACTTCCCATACAGGTTAAATAAAAGTAAAACGAATTTAATATTTTTTGGAAAAATTTTGTTGTGGTGTTGTCGAATTTTTGTGTAAACAAATCTGACAGCCAACTTTAGCGAACAAAAAAAAAAAAAAAAAAAAAGGGGTTTCGTGCATGATGCAATCATCAGTCGAATTTTTGTGTAAACAAATCTGACAGCCAACTTTAGCGAACAAAAAAAAAAAAAAAAAAAAAGGGGTTTCGTGCATGATGCAATCATCAAGTAGTAAGGACTGGTTGAGGACATGTCATCTGTCAAGATTGACTAATGGTGTTTATTGGTGGCGATGACAACTTACGCGAGCGGTTGTAGATTGGGTTTGACAGAACGGTTCTTGCATACAAAGTATGGTCCAATTTGGATGAACCAAAGTAATTCTCAAAAAACTTTTAAATTGATATATAATAGTGAGAGCCAATGTGCGCGGCATGCGACGGCGGGAGACGGTTGTCAGTTTTTAGTGAAAACAAAGGCGTCGCATTTAATTGCGCTAAGAGTATACTTGACATTTTCTCAAGTGCCACGATACAATTTTTATTTGCACCAAACGCCGCTGCGTTCGTGTACATTGACCCTTCTTTATATATTGACAATGCGATGCCAAAATTAATTTCGCAATCTGTTTGGTGCGGGATCAGATTGTGACAATGGAGGAAAACGGAAGAAGAAGAAGCATGTTACATTACCTCCACCAGTGTGAATGAGCATGGCACATACATGTAAATGGGTGTATTATGGATCTGAGACTTGTCGAAATTACTCTCTAGCTCTCGTAGGTTCCACTTTGCCACAGTCCATAGGTTCGTACCTAAACTTTAAAAGGTAGGATACTGGTTTGCGGATATGATTGGAGTAGTAAAAGTTGCAATTTTTGTTGGATAATTTTATGATCTCCGAAAGTTGCAGAAAAGATGTTGGCATGGTAAAATTTTAGAAGGGAACAGATATAGCACCTACTTAAATTTAATACATGCAATGTTTGTATAGGGGAACATATATATGTTAAAGAATGTTCTGGACTGATTTGTTTTTGTTAGGCTTAAGTATATGTTAATCCGTATTAGGTATGTAGGAATATTTAGGTGGCAACTGAAATTTTCTGGACGCTTCATGTGAAAATCCAAAAATCCATCGAAGTGTACGGTCGTGCTAAAAATCGTTCTCTCGAAGTGAAAATTTTCAAAAAAATTAATAGTTGTAACAAAGTGAAAAGGTGTTTAAATTTTAAAACTAAAGTGAGCGTTTACATATATGTTAAAAGTTTAACTTTTGGTACAAAAATTTTCGCTTTTAATTAGAAGAACGCAACCGTCGACATATAGGAAGCAAGGAGAAGGCTGACTATTATCGCTTCGAAATTTGGATTCTCACAGAAAGCAGGAAAATGTAAGTGATCTAATTTTTCAAGTGATAGTGTTCATTTTAAAGTTCGTTTATTTTGACTGGGCTTAACGTGAATTAAAATTATTTTTGTAGTGTGACTGATCCTGAACTGAGGCTGCAGGAAAACTGGAAATTGCCTGTTTCCACCAAGAAGGATTTGCCAGATAAGTCAGTCACAATTTTCCTATGTATTTTTGGTTTTTTTTTGCGATTTTTAGTTTCTTACATACGATATATATGTGGTGCAAGTATGAGAATTATCCAAAAATTCTGAGTGTCAAAAAATTAAATTTGATTGCGGCTTCGACTTAAATTATCGCTTTAGTCAAACGAGAAAATAATTAAATTTGAAGGAACCAAAAGTGGACGAAGTCTCTATCTAAGAAATTTGCTATAATAAATGGCAATTTGAAATATTGGAGTGAAAATAGAAACCTGTGCGGATCCTCGGAAATCAACGCAGGACCAAATTGTCGCAAAACAGAAATTTTTTTTTGTCTAAAATTGATTGCACTTGCATGTCCGTACATATATATATTAATTTTATTTAAGTTTATTCGATTTTATTTATCTAAGTGATAGTCAAGTTCGTGGTGTAAATTTAAAGTCCTTGCAAATGCTGGGCATTATTCCTTTTTTTTGTTATTCGGAAATTTGATCGCGTTCGTGCAAAGTTTTGTTGTTGTTTTGCTAGTCTTAACTGAGCTCATTTAAGGTTAAGAAAGCACTGTGGGTTTTTGTTGAAATTATTACTGCTGTTGATGCAAGCTTAAAATTCGAGATTCGTTTGTATTTTAAAAATAATTTTTATAGATTCTGCAGAATACTTACTCGTAGTTTCTGTTAAAAGAATTTCCGAGTGAAAACAAGAGATTTTAATTTTCAAATGTGGTTTTAATTACATGCTACTATTTTTTACATTACAAATTACTTTTTTTTACATCATATTTATATAATTATATTAACGTATATACATTTCATTTATATAATATTAATCATTTTTAATTTCAAGGTATTTTTTTGTTACAGTTATAGGTATTCTTATATATACTTTTAAATTTCATTGCTGGATGTTTTTTTGTTTGTGCATTTTTCCTTGCCATACGTCGTCTGTAAATTTTGGTAGAGGTAGATTTGAAAACACGGTGGTCTGAAAAAAAAAGAAGAAATTTGTATTAGTTTTAGGTTGAAAATTTATAATTAATAAAATTATGTTTTGAAAGTTTAAAAGAAAAAAATGATGTGCTAAATTTTTGCCAAAAAGGGGGCGGAAAAATATGACCGATGGTAGAAGGTAGTCAAGGGTAATAAGAGGTGACGGTGTTTGCAGTGGGTGTCGTCAAAAGAAGCCATGGAGGCGGCACAGGTTGGGCGGGTGCGAAGGAAATCGACATCTATTTCCTAGTACTGGCGATCCTACTATTTTAATTGCGATCTAGTTCGGGGAATGGTTTTGTATTTTGGATTCTGGAAAATTTTGAGTTTAGAGTGTTTTTTTTTGAGATTTTGGAACATTCAGGTATTCTGTTTTGAGATTATTAAATTCAGTTATTACGTTGATTTGATTTTTATTATTCTTCAAATTTCACTTCCGTCGAAATTCGGGAGTGAAGTTTATTGTTCATCCTTCGGTCTAACGCGGCGGGTTGAGAACCGCCCTAAAAGAACCGCAAGCTAGCCGTGGCGCGGCCGCGTTAGATTCGCTAACTAAGGACTTGTAACAGAACTTTTGCTAAACTTTCATTGTGATGTTTCAGGCTACAACCGAACACTATCACATCATCAACATACAAAAATGCATTTGCGTCTAAACCACTTAGCGCAATAGTCAACATTCTTTGGAAACTATTTGAAGATATGTTTAAACCGAAAGGTAATCTTTTAAATTGGTAGTGACCATTTGATGTTGAAAATGCTGTTAATGGCCTAGAATTATTATTAAGACCAATCTGATGAAATGAACTTGTCATGTCTAAAGTTGAAAAATATTTCGCTCTTCCTAACCTATCTAAAACGTCTTCAAGCCTTGTTAGTGGAAATTTATCATTAACTATTTTCTTGTTCAACTGTCTAAAATCTACAACAAGTCGCCATTTCTTTTCATCAGTGTTACTTTTCTTTGGTACCATCAGTAGTGGAGAATTATATGGACTAGTTGAATTTTCAATTATATTTTCTTCTAACAGTTTGTGAACTTGATTATTTATTTCTTCAGTTTGCGAATGAGGTAAACGGTAATTTTTCACATAGACTGGAACATTATCTACAGTTTTTATGTTTTGAGTGTAAAAATTATTTACCGTGAGTGGTTCATCATTTAGATGAAAAACATCTTGATATTTTTCAAAAATTTCAATGAGCGATTTTCGAGCTTCATCATCTTTAATGTCGAGATTGAGAATTTTCATAAAACGCTCAAATCTACCTTTTTCATAAAAACTTTTTTGTTTAAATTTCAAAATTTCGTAATTTTTCAATGGTTCTATATCAAGATCCAATTGAGATAATGTTACTTCTGATTCTGTAGCATTTAATATCTTTATGTGACATATCCCTTTACAGGGTATAATTGAATTACCAACAAAAACACCTGTACTTACTTCTTTGTTCAAAATTACGCTATCTTCGCGTACCCTCAAATTAATAGGATGAACTATCTCAGTTCTAGGTGGTATGATAATTTTTGAAATTTACGCGTCTTCGTGTCCATAGGTAAGACAAAATCGTTTCTCCCTATTACTATCGTTAGATTATATGTTTCATAATCTATTTCACATAGATATTTCGAAAAAAAATCTCTCCCTAAAATACCATCTGTTTCAATTGGAAAATCATCATTAACCAAATGAAAACAGTGTTGCATACTTTGTGCACCTAAATCAAATTGTAATAAAGTTGTGCCTAACGAAAAAATTTCTTCATTGGTTATACCAGAAAGTTTACATCTTTCTTCTGGTGAAAATTCATGATTTGGAAAAATACTTCCAGACTTGCACACCGAAATATCTGCACCGGTGTCAACCAAAAATGTAAGTTTTTCCTTTGCATTTCTAGAAATTATAGAAACATAATTAGTTAAGTTATCCGAGATCTGATAAATTTTTAGTTTTGGTTCCCCGGAAGAGGATCGGACTGGCTCCCCGGGTCTTGCTCGTTTCCCTGGTTGTGCAATACATTTACACGTCTGTCACTGTCATTATTATTTTGGTTGTTTTGTCTATTTTGGCCATTTCGATTATTCTGCCAATTTTCGCCATTATTGTTCGAATTATTGTTTCGATTATTCCGATTATTGTAGTTTGCGTTGTTACCTTGATTATTTTTATTGTAATTTTGATTTTTATAATTATTGGTGGAATTACCATAATTTTTACTATAATTTTTATTATTATAGTTTTTATTGTTGTTATAGCTATTATTATTGCTACCGAAATTATTGTAATTTCCATTGTTGTTGTTATATTTGTTATTGTAATTTTTGTTACGATTAAAATTTTGGTTTTTTCGAGCATTAAAGTTCATAACTTTTACTTGACCATTTTTACTGTCATTTTCAAGTTCCAATGCCAGATCTACCGCTTCGTCGAAAGATTTTGGCATGGCCGCAAATATAGTTTGTTTGAAACAATCATTTAAACCAGATTTGAAAACCGTCAAGCCGTATTGAGAATTTAGTTTAATAACTACCGATTTCTCTGACTGACTCGCCGTTTCACCGATTTCATTTATTTGTAACCTATTAAGATCACCTATCAACTCTAATATCCTGTCTTTAAACTTATTGACACTCAAATTTCTTTGTGTGCAGCTCGATAGCATACACTGTACTTGAGGTATCGTCAAATTATTTTTATATCGTGCTTTTAAAATAGCGCTTAATTCGCTAAAAGTTTCTGGCAATGAAGTTGAAATTATCGCTGTCCTTACAGTTTCTGATAATTTCACATAAATCACAAAGTCTATCAATGAAGTTTTACCATCCGATGACAAGGATTTGTGTAAGATTTCGATTATTTTTAGAAAAGTATCTAACTTCTTTGTATTTCCGCTAAATGTCGGAATTGTTTTTACCGCGACTTCTAAATTAAAATCTGCCATAGTTAAACTATTTTTTAGAAAACCATAAATTTCTTTATAAATGTTGTCAAAATCAAGTTGTAATTTATCGAATTTGCTTCTTTCTAGCTCTTTTAACTTTTCTTCTAATTCTATATCTGAAACTAGCTCCAAAAAATTTTCTTTTAATAATTTAATATCTTTTAGTTTCTGAACTAACGTTTCATTTTTTAATCCTCTATTTTTCCCTTTTTTAAAATTTGATAAAATCTTTTCTAGTTCTTCTTTATATTTTTCTAATGATTCCATATAAAATTATTATATATACATATAAATGTAGAAATAAATTATAAAATAATTTATAAATCCGCTTCATCCGCTTTCTATCCGCTTTTCTATCCGCTTTCTATCCGCTTTCTAACTTCTTTATCTCCGCTTTATATCGGATTGAATATTAGCATATCATCAACAGATTAACGACCAAATTCAGCAATTCAGCTTTAGTTTTTCAGCTTTAGTACTAAAGCATAGTAGTAGTACTTGATTATTTGGGATTGACCCTTTTTATATTTTTGTTCTATTTTTTTTTTATTTCATTCTTCATTCATTCATTTTTCTCTTTTATTTTTTTTTTATATATATATTTTATACATTTTTTTTTTTTTTTTAAATGTTCTTTTTCTTTTTATTTAATTCAAATTTTTCGTTCTTTTAATTTCATTTTTTTGTATGTATTTATATATGTATATTTTTTTTGTTTACTTTTTGTTTTTTTTTTTATTTATTCATTTTTTCAAAATAAAACTTAAATTTAATTTCTATTTTTCATTTTTAATTCTTTTTCTAAACTGTCTATTTTTTGCCACATTTCGCAGGCATTCTCCCAACGTGGTGGAGGATCGGCGTTGACCGCTCTTTTTAAGTGCGCCAACTGTCGCCTTATAAATACTTTTCTGCCTCCTCTCTTCTTTTTTGCTATTGAGGTATCAACAATGGGAATCGCAGTAGTTTCTCCTCTTTTGCCCCTGCTTGCCTAGCTTTTAATTTTTCAATGCTAAGGGGCTTAGGACCCGAAAATTTGTCTCCTACGTCCATTCAAAGAGAAAAACAAATTTTTCGCAGGATCAAAGCTTGAATTTTTTTTTTTTTTTCAGGATGTAAAGCTTTCAGGATCTTAAATTGGCAGGATCTTAAATCGGCAGGATCGCCATGTAATGTTAGGGTGTAGAAAAGGATGTAGGTTCCCTATAAAGGTACCTTTGCCGGCAGAGTATGCCTCAAGCAAAGTACTGGGTTCCCTAATAGTTTCCTTTGCCGGCAGAGTATGCCACAAGCAAAGTACTACTTTTGATTTTGGAAGAAAAAATGCCAACTTTAATTTCGGCTGTTCAAACCAGAATAATCTTTTATTTCTAATTTGCTTCTTATATACTATTTCCTTAATACATAAAAACAAAAACAACTATCATAATGCCTTAAAAATAATAACAAATAAATTTAGCAATTATACAAATACAATTTCCTTAAATCCTAAACCTATGCATAAAAAAATCCAATCATTGTTTTCTTCTCTTTTCTTCTTGCATTAAGCCTTGCTTGTGGATCGTGTATTTAATCTGATCCCACACACAATGCTTTGTTTTGGTGTTTACACCCTTTCTAACGCATGCGCAGTGACACTTGTTTTAACTTTCGCTTGTCGCTGTTCTAATGCATGCAATGCGAGACCTTGTAGGTGTCGTTGATCTTTCTTAATTTTTGCAGCATAAGTACGTGCGTACATATTGTGCTAAGCTTGTTTGCAACGTAAGTATGTATGTACATAACATAATGCAATTACCCATTAGGGATGATGACAACAATGATTATACTTTTACAAGTGGTGTATATTTATGTGTTGCAACACTACAGTATGAATATATTTTTTTGTAACGGAGCGCTGGCGCTTCCGCGAAGTTTTTCGTTAGTTTATTTTTTTATTTTATAAGTCGATATATTTCATTAACACAAAACCGCAAGGTGAAGGCTCGCGGCACGCAATGAAAAGGTTTACAAAGTCGACCCACGAGGTTACGATGATTTTCTGTGTGTTCAAAATTTGAAAGAATAAAACTTGTTATTATTTTTAGATGAAAATATTTCTTTTTCTTAACGCTGCATTTGTTAAATTGGTCAAATCCTAAGTTTTTTTTTTTAAGTTGCTATATTAAAGTTATACTAATTTTCAATATAGGCTATCGACGACAACCAAGCCACAACCTAAAGCTCGTTTGTGTAACTCGTATCGATCGCAGTTACGATTTAACGATTTGACGTCACTCTCACCTGAACTGTTTCTGTAATGATTTGAATCGACTTCTGTTTCAATTCGTTCGTTTCAAATCGATAAGTTGTCATATTCTCCGATTTCATTTTAATAGAACGTTTTAAAAAAGTGTTTCTGTAAGAAAAGTGAATCAATTTAAAATGTCACTTTTGTCACTGACTCTGCAGTAAGTGAGAATTTTACCGATTCAAAATTGTTGTGTAAATATGAATAAGCAAGTACTCAAAATAAATTTCTTAAACCGGGTACTTTCGCTGAAGTTGAATTTCTTACTGATTATAATCTTTTTGTTTATTATAGACCGTTTTAGTTTTCAAGATAATGGCCCGTAATGATGGTATCAAAATTAAGAGCGCTCTAAGTTAAAACCTAGTTTTTACGTAAAATCGAACATACAGTGACCCCATAAAAAAAAGAAAAACTTGCATTAAATTATGAGAAAATTCGTAAAAATAGATAACGCTGCGTTATTGACACAAAACATTATAGACACAGTGAACAAAAGGAATAATAAAAAGCTGGAAGATGGCAGGCAGCGTGCCTTAGGGGTTAGGACTGTGAACTCACAGCTCACAGTGCATGAGTTCGATACTCGTAAGTCCGAATGTTGTTTTTCTAAAAGCTCGTTTTTCGATTTTACGTAAGAACTAGGTTTTAACTAAGAGCGCTCTCTTAATCTTGCGACTATCATTACAGGCCAATGTGTTTTAAAACTGAAACATATCTACATAACAGTCAGAAATTTAAGAAAAAAAATATTAGTTAAAGCAACGCAGAAGTACCCGGTTGCAAATATTTGTTTAATTTTCGTTTCACATCACTAAGTGTCAAAATATTATTGTACGTTAAAATAATTCAAACTCCAAAAGTTCAAAATAAAAATTGTCAAATTGCGTAGAATACAAGATGTATTTGATTTCATTTGTATTTGTGTTTCATGCTGTATTTGATTATATTTCTTTCAGCTTCGAAACATTCAGTTTTTATGATTTATTTATTAAATTTTTCTTATATAAAATGTAGGTGCACATAAAAGTAAACAAAAGCAAAGAGACAGATGCTTGTCATATGATTCAAATTCGCAACGTTTCTTCTCTATTTGTGTTTTTTTCCATCACGGACCGAATTTTAAACGATTTCAACGTACAGAAACACCAGTTGTCACGAAATCGGTAAATCTGGATCGAAACAGTTTGACGTCACACAAATCGGTAACTTGCCGATTTTTTTACAGAAACGAGCTTCTGCTCAGCTTTTCTCAATGCTTTTGCCTTTAGTATTTTGTAATTTTATGCAAAATTGACAAACAAATTCACACGCGGCGATATTTTGTTTCTCTTCAAAATTCATGATTTTCTTTTGAAATTGCTTATTAAAATTAATTATTAAAATATAAAATATTTTTGTTTTTTAAATTGCGCAAATTATGAGTTTTGCCTGAACTTTAACAATTTGGAAATTAAGACACACCACGAGCAAAACTACGAACTTTTGCGTATGTGACCAGCGAAAGATGCAATTCAATCGGCGATAACTCCTCGACTCCGCGTGTGTTCTGAAACTTTTCTTTGTCCGCCCTCAGTTACAGCAACCGACGCGCAGATCCGTGATCTGATTTGCTGTAACTGAGCGCGCACAGAAAAATCTCGAACACATGACGCGATAACGCGACATTTTCGACAAAAATGTGAATTTGACATTTCTGGTTTGACCTGTTGCATCTGCAACGCCCGTGTCCAACAGATGGCACATTTTTGATTTGCTAGTCTTATATTGCAAATTTCAATTTTAATTGCCAATAAGGACTTGTGCCGCTACAATTGTCAGTGGTAGTGTTAGCATTAAGTCGTGAAATGAAAATCGATTTCAACCTTGGTAATGCTTGCAAGGAGATAAGTGTCACAGAACTACCAATCGTAACAACACCTTGCGGATTAGGAATGACTGAAATGGATAGAGGAGTATCGAAAGTGGAGGAAAGGGATGGAGGGTTATTTATAGCAGCAGTAGCGGGAAAGTTGGAAGTAGATGAAGAGGTATTTAGAGGGGAATCTAAAGCAGTTTTTTTACGATTAACAGCTGTGCCACTCGCCCCCCCCCCCCACGCCACAAAGGATCAGATTCGACTTACGATTCTTATTTAATTTTCGTTTAAGTTTTCTTTTCTTCTTCAAGGAAATAGCTTGCTTGGGTAGAGTAGAGATCGAAGGAGTAGAAGAAAAAACAATGGCAGCCTCAGTAATAGTTTTATTTTGAAGCGAACTAACATCAGGTGAGGATGCCTCATTAAGGCTTTTTTCAATCTGGGGAGTTATATCTAAATAATTATTTAGAATATCTCTGAAATTAATATTCAAATTGTTAAGATTTTCCCCAAATTGTTTAATATTGTCGAAAAAGACCGACGGGGACAGGGCCCTGCAAGATGGACAGTACCAATGCAGGCCCGAACGTTTAGAGGATAATAAATCAGTAATAGTGTTAGTTAGGCTTGCAAAAGAGGCATGAAAGAGCTATTCACAGGGACCTGAACAGGAAAACATGGCATTCAATATATTTTGACTTTTACATTGATCTCTTAAAGAGCAAGCTAACAAGTTTTCAGACGAAAAATAATCCATCATAAAAAAGAAAGAAAAGAATAAGTTATAATCAAAAAGTATTATTTATTTTATTGACCTAAAGTATTTTTAAAAGCGCTTACAACGGGTCAATATTGTGAAAAATATACGCGTTGAACAGCAACAACAATAACCTATTGAGATTAAGGTAAAGCAATGTAACTCGGCGTTTACACACACAAATTCTTGCCGAAAAGTTTCCATGTGTGGGGGCAAGAAGGGAAAAACCAAAGAGCCGACGTTCAAAATTTGTCGTATGTTGCAAATGCCAAACAAAAACCACAAAAGAGAATAGACAAGAATTTGTCTCACCGAATTTGCCAGTGTAAGCGCCGAGTAAGCGGACAAAGCAAGAAAGGGAATGAAAAAAACAAAACTGATCACTGCATTATGTTGTAAACTGAATTACGTCGGAGTCGGAAAAGCGGAAGCAAAAATTCGCTGTCAAAAATTAAAACACACTTGATGCTATGAAATTGAACAGAACTGCGGCGTACGACTGATAGCCTACCGATGGACCTCCGTCGATTTAGATTTATTTCTATTTTCTCCGTCGGATCAGGGTTGTATTTCAGCTTGTGTCAATTTTTTTGTTTACGTTTTTATTTTTTTTGTCAACGCTGTTACTTGTTCATTCACAATCTTTGCTGAAACTAAAATTTTGCAATTAATATTAATTTAAAGGTAGAAAAAAGTTAAATTAAAAATGGCATCAATAAGTTTACTTAATCCAAAGGCTGAATTTGCCCGTGCCGCCCAAGCCTTGGCAATAAACATTTCGTTAGCGAAAGGATTGCAAGATGTAATGAAAACCAACTTAGGACCAAAGGGTATCATGAAAATGTTGGTCTCCGGTGCTGGTGACATCAAAATCACCAAGAACGGTAATGTGCTTTTGCACGAAATGCAAATTCAACATCCAACTGTTTCTATGATTGCTAGAGCCAGCACTGCTCAAGATGACTCAACTGGTGATGGCACAACGTGCACTGTGCTACTTATCAGTGAATTGCAAAAACAAGCTGATATCTTTCGGGCTGAAGGCTTACATCCCCGTATAGTCACCGAAGGTTTCGAGAAGGCAAAGGAAAAGGCTTTAGCAGTTTTAGATACTATGAAAATTCCGATTGAGATTAATAAAAATAATTTTTACTAACGTCGCTAACACAAGTTTAAAAACAAAAGTTTTAAATACGTAAGTAGATTATTATAACTAGATTTGAAAATTTTACTTATTACATGTTTTCATCAAGATGTACCGAAGAGAACCAATTCACCATTTACCCTTGGGTTCATCAATATGTACATAACTTACACCGTGATGATCAAACTGCTCCTGTGCGCTTTCGCGACGTATGTCCGGTTAAACATCCACCAAAAGGAAACATTTAGATCATAGCTAGTGATTTCTTAGAGGTAATATCTAACAAATAGTTTATCAATTTCTGTAATTAATGTTTTTTCTGTTTTTGTTAGGTTTATAAGAAACCCAATCCATTTGACTGTGTAGCTACTTGTTTTTTTATAGATTGTGCGAATATCGCTGGATTTATTGAAACAATTTACCAGTATGTGAAGTGTTCTTTTTCTTCAACACAATTAATTTAACTTCACTTATTTATAGAATTTTGGTACCTGGTGGTATTTGGGTTAATCGTGGCCCATTACTATACCATTTTAGCGATATTCAGGGCGAAAACAGCATAGAGCCCACGCATGAAGATCTTATGGAAATTGTTCAAGCTGTTGGCTTTAAAATAATACGCAGCGAAACTGGACGACGTACAAAATACGCAAAGAATCCGCGGTCAATGCTGAAGAGTGAATACGAGAGTTTATTCTGGGTGTGCCAAAAACCAAAAAATGAAATCCAAAAAGAAATGTATGTGGACGATTGTAACGATAATGAAATTAGTGATTTCAATAATGTGTCATAAGCTACGAAGTATTTTTAAAGAGTGACGACTAAAGTTTAAAAAACAAAAATTGAACTGAATTGAATATTTTTAAGTTTTCTTTTACTTAGCATGTGCAGTTTTTATTTTGTTTTATTTTGCAGTATAACGCAATATGATTTCTTCTTTTTTACTTTGTTATACTTTATTGAATAGTTTTTAAATGCACTGCTTTCAAGAGGTATGAATTTTTATTGACTTAACTGAAAAGTTTTTACATTACATAAATTTATTTTGTACAAATTCTCGGAAATACAAGATGTAACATTTTGGTTAAAAAAAATACACTTGAGACTTAGTTTTAACCTAGAATCTAGGTCCTAGATGAATTAGTAAACATAGTTATATTTTTATAAAATATTTCTACTAGTATGTACATATAAAACATTTTGTTAACTAATTTAAATAAAAATAATTTAAATTAAATTCTTATTTACTTTTGATTGATCGCAATTTGAGTTAAGAAATTGTACAAACAGTTGTGGTACTTTATCCAAACTGCTCGTTGTAGCATGATTCAATTTGCTGTAGTTTAAAAATTGTACCTTTTGCCGGTATTGGACCAAGAATGCCAATTTTTCGTGCTGCTAGAGCATCAGCCACAATCTCTTGCGTAAGATGATCCAATTCGAAAAGGTAATTAGTTAAACTAAGTGGGGGCTGCACGTCAAAAATAAAATTATATTGAGTTAAACATAAATTTTTTAAAAATATCCTTTAGCTAACTTACATTTTGAGTAGATAGATTTGGCGGCAATGGCTTGGATTCAAAAAGCGCACTATATATTGCTTCCAAGTCTAAATGGTCATCCGGAAAACATACAAACAGCGGACTATCCCAGCGGCAGTTACTGTTAGGTTTTTCGAAACCTATGCAAACATTTCACGTGTATACGGGGCTGTGGAGTTGTCTAACACTGCTTGTTCGGGCACGCTAGTTAAATCAGCTGATTCCAATGTAGAGCCATGGTGATTCAACTTCCAAGCTCGTTCTTCTTGAATGCCACAAAAAAGTGTGCATTGTGTGCAGGTATCATAAACAATTTCTCTAACCGTGGACACTCCCAACTTGTGTGACCTCGCCAGATATTGTGGACTGCATCCTTGCGATAAGTACCTGAAATGAGACACATTTATATTTTGCTATATTATTGCATTTATGACCAAAATTACTTACATTAATGTCAGTGCTAAACGACTCTCTGGGCTTATTGTCGCTCTTCTCGAAAGCGTTGAAGCCTTTCTTAAATCAAGGACAAAAGTGTGTAGAATTTGGGAAGGCTCATCCTAGTGGCCTTAAAAAAGTGTTCCTCGTCCTTTATTTTGAGTTTAAGAAAGCACATTCCGTAAAACCCCAACTCGTTCCTGGTTAACTTAACAGGACGCACCCACCACCTCTTTTTAATGCGCTTACATGCCTCAGCATACATGTTGTACATAGCGTCCATAACAGCTACAATTTTTATTATACGCACTATTGTTTGCATATTGGTATTCATTTTTGAAGTGAGAACTTCTTTAGGCACGTTGTGCACCTCCGTAAGAAAGCATTTGCGGCTGAGGAAAAATGTATAAACTCGCGACAGGCCACCGACATCGGATGCGTAATCGTATCGATTACGCTTAGAGGATTTGCGGCTGAGGAAAAATGTATAAACTCGCGACAGGCCACCGACACCGACACCGGATGTATATGCATATTCTATATACAGTACATATATGTGTGACTTCGCTCTCTCTCGCTCTCTTTTCTATATATATCATATATAATATATATGCGTAAAGGATTTGCTGCTGAGGAAAAATGTATAAATTCGCGACAGGCCACCGACACCGACACCAGATGTATATACATATTATATGTATCGTAATCGTATCGTCATCGTATCGATTACGCTTAGAGGATTTGCGGCTGAGGAAAAATGTATAAACTCGCGACAGGCCACCGACACCGACACCGGATGTATATACATATTCTATATACAGTACATATATGTGCGACTTCGCTCTCTCTCGCTCTCTTTTCTATATATATCATATATGTTTATTCCATAAACATTACAAAACATCATGAAAACAAATTTCAATTATATTATTTTAAGTTTTCACTTCTGTCGGCACTCCCAGAGTGCAACCCGCCGGTTTTTTTTTTTTGAAACAATAATTCTAACTCAAATAATCACCAAAAAATGTTTCACTTTGTCACAGTAAAAATATTTCAATTCAAAAATTTTTTTCATGTAAACAAAATGACAGCTGAATTTTCCGTTCCGCCGCAATTGGGTTTATTCAAATGACTTTACGACGGACTTTCATTTTTGACAGCGGAATTCTGCTTCCGCTTTTCTGACTCCGACGTTATTCTGTTTACAACATTACACTGCTTGTAGAAAGAAATGTACTCACGTATGTTTACATTAAAGAATAAATCATGGTGTAATAATACATGGAACAAATTAAAGTAAGCAAATACAAAATTATATCAAAATCAAATTTCTAATTTCTACCAACACCAATTATTTCACAGTAACAATTATGTACGCAAAAAAAAAAATTTATTATTATTGAACAAATGATTAAACAGAAAGAAATATATATAAGTATTAAAAACAACACAAAAACACAACCGACACTGACAAAGAGACGAGATCAAATTTTAAATCAAAATAAAATATGAGACTGAAACCAGGGGTGTTAAGAACCTCCGACAGGTTAGAAATTAAAAGACACAATCTATTGTGGAAAAGGAAACTAGTTCAAAAAACCACTTTTATTCGCAACAAAATTAATTTTTTCAGCAACTCGTATACAAGGTGAATACAATACAAGATGTGCTTAATTTAGTTTATTCAAAAATAAAAAGTTACATAAAGTGTCCCTTTGCTGAAAAGCATTCCTGGTGAAGTTGCTTGAGGAAAATCGTTGAATTTTTTTCAACGGTGCAGTTTCTTTCCGCTACAAGCCATTTTTCACATCACCGTTGTTTTCTCAGTCTGCGTACTCAGGTGAACAATAAGTTCCGTCGTTCATTTTTAAATAATTATGCAGCAGAACTGCAGCACTCATGACCTTTTCCGCAGACTCAGGGGACATATTCATTGTGCCGCGCAAAATTCTCCAGCGCGCTGTTAAAATGCCAAATGCATTTTCTATGGTTCTGCGTGCCCTCGATAACCTTTTGTTGTAATTAAATTTTGGTTCGCTCAATAGGACTCCAGGATATGGCCTCATTATATGTGATTTCAAAGGAAACGCGGGAATTTGGAGGAGGGTTTATATTGCCTGAACGTAACCGCTTTCCAATTTCAGAGTATGCCAGTACTCTTCCATCGCTTTGACTCCCATAGGTACCAATATCGACTGCGGTGAATGTGTAATTGGCGTCGCAGACACCCAATAGCACTACGCTGTATGTACCTATGACAAAATAAAGTAACAAAGAATTATGATGAAATAGGCATAAAAGTATTCGTTGTTACATTATACCTTTATAATTATAATAATTTCATCCAGAATGTGCTGGACAATTTATGGCGACGTGCTTACCGTCGATCGCACCAACGCAGTTCGGTAGACCCCACATGCTGCTGGAATCCTCTGCTTTCTTTTCCACTCACTTTGGTTCGGAAGTGATAGATATATCTGGTTAAGATCATGGTGTAATAACAAAGGTGGAGTATTTATGACACTTCTCTCAGAAATGAAGAAGTTTTCAACATTTGCAGCACATCGTTCAGAGAATTTAGAATAACTGTATGCTGCAAGTCATCAAAGCGCTTAACTTTGCTGAACGGGCAATTCAAATGTTATGAATGTCAAAGTTAAAGCAAATAGGCGACCCACTCTCACGCTCTCAAAATGGCTTCCACTGCAGTACGAATTGCTTTCCTTAAGTACTCCACCTTTATTATTACACCATGGTTAAGATCAGTCCAGACATTCTCACAAGTTTCCAGAACTATGTTCCTCACTGCTGCTACTGCCATTTTAAATGTTAGCGACAGATACTGTCTGCTAGCACCATGAGCTAAGTAACTTCAATGAATTATTATTATTTAATGAGAAATAAAAATATTTGATTTATATGCTTACATTAAAGAGAGGAATAGGCGACATTCATGTGAAATGGCTCTTGTTGAATTTTTCAGCAGTTTGTCCTTTAGCAAATTGAAGAAAGTATCAAATACTTCCGGACGCATCCTTGTTGCAATACGAGCTTAAGGAACGTTGTGGCGAAAAAACCGCTCGTGTCTCTTTCCAAAAATAATTCGCGTACCCAAAAACGCCTTTTTTTTGAAGCTCTGCATGCACAGCCGAAAAATCTGTGCTTACTTCAATTTTTTTAGCACAATTGTTTTTATTTTTTAAAAATTTGTTAACAGTCAACTGTTGTCATAGAAAGCTTTGACGCAAAGAAGCGTAGCATGTAACTCAAAAATGCGTAGAAAGTTATAACGTGATAAAGCGACAAAGCGTGGTCTGTAACTCCACTTTTAGGTCAACGTTCCGTGTAGATAAAATAATAGCTATTATATGTTTTTAGAACGCATCAGTTATTTCAAACATCATAATAATTACATGCGTTTATGAACACTGTAAATGTTAAGCGTACGACGAAGATTGTGCATGATACATTCGTGTTAGATTTTCGTACACATCCGTTTTTTATGATAATAATGGGAGACAAAAATAAATAGTGAATGAATGTTAAAAACAATTTTGTTAAAGTTATTAAAACAAGAACTAATTTATATCCAGTCGAATATGAAGTAATATTTGCATTTTGACTTTTTTTGTAATTTTCATTTCGGTTTCATTGTGTACGAAGAAAAAAGAGTACGGGTGTGTAAAAATAAACTTAAAAAAAGCTACAACCTTGGTGTATTAATTGAAACATTTTAAGACAATTATTATTTTTCTAAAAAAAAGGATGTGAAATACTTAAAACGAATTTAAAAAAATGGGATTAAAAACAAATTAAGTCACAAGTGTTATCGAATGAGAAGCGTTAGGGCGGTAGGAGGCTTCATGGTAAAGTCACCGTGGACACCCGAGGACTACTTTATTTCAAATACTCAATAAAATGGTTTAAGTGGCGCGTAGATCCTTAAAAATAGGATTGAGGGTACATCTCCACTTTTTATGCGAATTACCAGATTTTTGTGTTTCAAAGAAGAGTTAGGAGTAAAAGCGGATCTAGCTTCTGAGGTATAGCGATCGGAAATTTCGGATATAGACTATCTAAAAATTGATACAGTGAAACCTGGATAAGTGGGAAACCTCTACTAGTGAGACTCACTTCAAGGTCCCAGCTCTTTTGCATCAGACTACCTCTATTACTGGGATTATTAAACCTCTATATCTGGGATATGATTTCTGAAGTTTTTGTGCGTTTTCACCTGGGACCGTTTAGAAATAACCTCTTTTAGTGGGAAATAATATTTATGTGTGTATAATTTATTATTTTGAATTTGAATATGCACGTGTTATCGGTCTGAGTAGGCTGTGAAATGGTTGTCTTTTTTCATAAAATTTGCTTTTTTATTGAAGATTTTTTTTCCTCTAATTAAAAAAGGTTCATCTTGAACTCTCTTAGTGTTACCCTCTTTAAATGGGTGAAGTCAATTTTAAACCTGGTTATTTGGGAAACTGTAAATGTTGTTCCCTTGGAGATTCCAGTTATCCAGACTTCACTATATATGTATAGTCCCCCAATATATTTTCAAAATAGAGTTGTCACATAAAAGGCTATATAATTCTTTACTTTATTTTTTAAATTTATCTTGCCTTTGTCTTAGCTTGCGGCCATTTATGTATAATTTTTGTTTCCCAATTAAAAGTTTAAATAATGAAAATCCAGTAACAATTGTCGCATCATTTTAAATGTACTTCTTAATCTATATGATAATCATAAATTTTTTAGAAAACCAAACAAAATTTAATTTATTTATTTCATTTACAAGGTCCAAACCGTTACAGATTACAAAAAAAAAATCGTCATAACTTGAAAAGAGTAAACCAGGCTTCCAACTTTTATATTAGTCCAAGAGCCCGATGAAGAAAAGTCGAGTAAAAGATTACAGGATAAGATTTACGTGAATGGTAGTAATGCATTTTGGTGAATCTAACCCACCAGGGTTGCCTTGCCAAAGCCTGTCACGATGCCCAAAAATGTCCGAATTTTAACCAATTTTATTTTAATTAAAACTATATTACAGCTTAAAATGTATGCCAAATGATAGAACTCGAAGAGGCCTAAATACAGCTATGGATGGCTATGGCACAGTTTTTTATATTTTCTTTCTAATACTACAGTATCGTAAATATTAATAACAAGCAATAAGTGTTTGGTTTTTTGCAAAGATATATCCTTCATATTTAATAATAATACGAACTTCAGCTATAGTCCATTAACAAAAAAAAAATTATCAAAATGTAAAAACACTGGTGAAACGAGCGGGACACATAAATGGTACAATTTGGAGAAAAAGAGAAAATATCGTGTTAAAATTGCATTTGTTGACTTTTTGGTATGCAAAAACATTTAGATCATTGTGATCTTGTGCTGTAGCCTTTGTTTTTGATGACAGCTTCACACGTGCAACCCACACTCTCCACACTTTTTCGCATTTTGTTTTGGATATGACATACTAATCTTTCTGTGCGGCAGACCAAATATCGTCCATATTTGTTTAATTTTTTTTTTACGATTTCAACCTAGACTTCGTTCTACAGGTTATCTATTGAATTTAAGTCAGGGCTCCGGGCTGGCCAATCCAAAACGTCGATCTATTCCGCACAAAACCAATTATTTACTACTTTGGAGGAGTGTTTAGTGTCATTATATGGCAAAAATGTCCACTTAATTGGCATGAAATGAAATGTGCCATTTATATATCCATAGCTGTATATTGCATTGTTGAATCATGTCCCAAACATGGTTTTCACCAGTTTTTTAGCTCACTTTTCACTAACGAAGATAAAAGCTTGAAATTTGTGTTAAATAATATGGCTCGAAGAGCCCAAACACTATATATAGGGTTGCATTGGCGAATCATATTTTAAACATGGGTTGCCGTTTTTAGGGCCAACTTTTCTTAAATGAGTGACAACCCATGTTTTGGACAGGACTCGACAAGACAACCCTATATATTCTATTTAGGCTCTTGAATCTCTATCATTTGACTTACATTTTGAACTTTTATCTTCATTAATGAAAATTGACCCAAAAAACCGGTGAAAACCCATGTTTGGGACAGGATTCAACAATGTAACCGCACATATTATATTTAGGCCCCTTCGAGTTCTATCAGCTATCGAGCTGTAATATTATACAGTTTTAATTAAAACAACAAAATTGGCTAAAATTCGGCCACCGGGACAGGCTTTGGCAAGGCAACCCTGATTTTTTAGTTTCACCAAAATGCATTACTATCATTGCCGTAAATCTTATCCAGTAATCTTATACTCACGACTTTTCTACAACGGGCTCTCCACCTATATATAAATTTAGTTATGTATATATGACCAGTATGTACCGCTTTTCAGAAGAGCTATATCCACTACTTCCGTTGGCTATAACTCCGAAATTGGATTTGATCGATAATTTTTGATTCATATTCGTCCTTAGCATTAAAACCCACGTAAGAACTAAGTTTTACAGACGAAAATCAATTGCCGCTAAACTGGACCTAAGTTGTGTTCAGTTTTGATAAGTCAACTTAAAATCAAGAGACTAGCTTAAGATGTTGTTTATTTTTTGATTAAGCCTGACTAGCACAATTATTCTTAAGTTGCCTTTTTTATCAATCTTTTTTTTTAGAGTTTTGTGAGAAAAAAAAATGTATTCAAATACAGTCGTGTTCGAAATAATAAGAAAAACTTAGATGAAAATCGAATTTGTCGTGCAAAAATTAGAAAGAGTGTTAACCAAATGCATCTACATTTTTTTTCTTGCAATATTGCTGCATTAGGTCTAAAATGAGCTGTTCGAAAAAATAAGAACATAATCATGTTGGCAGCACGTTTACTTTGCGATGGCAAAACCTTTGCATTCATAAGGGAACTTCTTAGTATTTCAAACGGCATGATAACTAATGCTAAAAATTGGTCACCATACGCAGAAAGTAGAGGTAGACGTAAAAATCCAGCGTGAGACAGTATAAATTGATCACAAAGATTGTTTAACGGCAACCATTTACCTCTACGCAATTCAGAAATGAGTTGAATCTTCCAGTAGTACTTCTAACATAAGAAAAGGATTAATTGCCTTTATTCTGAATCCACGAAGCCCTAGAAAAATACCTTTGTTGAAAGGTGTGCATTCGTAACGGAGACTTCAGTTTGCCAGATTATATTTGAAGGAAGCTCAGACCGTTTGGCGCAAAATATTATGGACGGATGAGACAAAAGTTGTACAATGCGACCACGCCAGGGGAAAACAATACGTAAAATGCCCTCCTAAGCAAGAATTTAATAAGAAGCTCCCCACTAAGGCTATTAAGCATTGTGGCCTCAAACTGATACTGTGTGGATGTTTTTCGTAGAATAGCATCGGACCTCTAACTAGGATAGTTGACACAATGGATGCTAGTTACTATGTTGAAAATATACTCGAAGCCGTAATGTTGCCAAACGCTGAAGAGGAAATGCCGAATGTGGGATCTTTCAGCCAGATGATGACCCGAAGCATACCTCAGAGAAAGCAAAGAAGTGGTTTCGGACCCATAATATCAATGTTATGAAGTGGCTTACTCAATTGCCGGACCTTAGTTCAATAAAGCATCTTTGGATGAATGTTAAGAAAAGAATAAAGCACGCTAGACCCAGAAATTCTGAAGAGTTATGGCAAGCAGCGAAATCACTTGGGAAAATATATCACTCTCCAGGTGTGCCAAAATAGTCAAAAATCATGGGGGAGCCACTTCATATTGAATATTTTTTATCCTTGTTCTTATTTTTTCGAACAGCTCATTTTGGACTTAAGGCAACAATATTGCCATTAAAAGGCAACAATATTGCCATTAAAAAAAATGGGGATAGATTTGGTCATCACTTATTCCATTTTTTGAAACCTTAATATATGTTTAGTTATTACAATAAAAGTCGCTATTATAAAATATTATTATTAAAATTTTGTACGACGATTTTAATTTTTGTTTCAGTTCTTATTATTTCGAACACGACTGTATGTCATAATTCGGTAATACATATATCCATCGAAAGGGCAGATATAACTTTTCTGAAAAAAAAAATTAAAAATAATTTAAAAAGCTACAAAACTGCTTTATTTGAGTTTGAAATCTGCGCCATAATTTTCGAGTTAGGAGTTTTTTTCAAATTTTATTCCAAATTTTTTCAAGAATATGTTAACATAGTTTTATTACATATTAAAAATGCTCTAGATATATCATTTGTCGGATATTTTTTTTAAAAACTTCTACAATACCATGTTTGTTTTAAGTTATGTAGAAAAATACAGTTCTTCAAATTTTTGTCAGTAGCGTTAAACAAGAATTTCAAACAACAAATGACTTGCAGCAGTCAGTATTGTTTGTTGTTTTTGTGTGACCTGTATTTTTTGTTGTTTACATGCACGCAAAACTTTGTGCTTTTCAAATATGTGAATCGGTACCCTACGTAATCAATCATATGTCAAAAACTATTGTACGGTTAATTTTGAAATTTTTGTCAAAACTTATATGAAAGTTCTTCGTGAAAACGCTATTTGCTTACGACAATTGCATATTTGTTGTAGGAATAAATTGTTCATATTATTACTTTATACGAAGCTAAAATTCACTGTCAACTTTTTTGAAAAAAACTGTTTTTTTTCTGTCAAATAGTAAATAGACAAGAAGCAAGAAAAAATTTATTTTTTTGACTTTGCAACTTTAAAAATTCATATCTGATGCTCTGTCAAAATAAAAAATCCGTCTCGACTGAAAAAAAAAAATCTTTTCAGTAAATCTAAGTCTTAGGTGTTAAAATCTACTGGAATATTCCATATCCATTTTCAAGTTCTAGTATGATCCGTTGTTTTATCCATGATATATTTTTCCAAATATTTATTAAATGCTTTTAAAATATACCTTTTATCATCATGTTGAAGTGAAATGTTGTAAAAGTGGTTCGCTGGTTCACTACGCCATATTTCAAAGAAGGCAAAATTTGGCATTCGGGACTGCTGTGAAAAACATAAAAGGTCGCAGAAAGTCACAGAATGAAATGTGTAAAGAACACAATTGAGTGCCCTAAACAGTAGCGACAATTTATGCCAAACAAATGCAAACAGTTTTAAAATTGTGAATAAATCTCACTTTAAGGTCACTTCAAAAATATTATTCAAAAAATAAAACATTTTAGGTTTTTTTATTTCTATGGGAAACGCAACACCTACTGTTGCAATCTCATTTACTTTTGATTTATAAATACCTAATAGCAATTTGACGTTTAATATTAGTTCATATAATATAACGTTTGTAATATTTTCTGCATATGAAGGTGCCACGTACATGACAAAAATTTATGGTTATTTATGTCATACCCAATTTCATTGAGTTTGCTCGATCAATTTATATAATATACCCTTTAAAAATTGTTTGTTTGTATGAGTAAAAAAGTAAGTAAAATACACCCACTTGAGTATTTTAACCACTTTTATTTCAGAGAAATCCACCTACAATGCATTTCATTTTAATTGCTATAATATGTACTTCACTTATGAAAACTATATTAATGGAAAATTTTTCGTGTCAAAAATAAACAGCTGATTGACATGTTTATTAATGGGGTGGTGTTAAATAGAAGAGGTTCATTGAAACGCCTACCTCCCATATAAAAAAACATTTTATTTGCTTTAAGTTCGTTATTTTTGACACTAGAAAGATTAAATTTGGTGTGTGATGTTTTTTTGGCATAATTAAGAAAAATTATAAAAATCATAAAAAGCGTTTCCCACCCACCTCCCATATGAAATAAAACATTTATTTGCTTTAAGTTCGTTATTTTTGACACAAGAAAGATTAAATTTGGTATGTGATGTTTTTTGACATAATTAAGAAAACTTAGAGAAATCACAAAAATCTGGCCATTGCCACGCCCACCTTCCATATAAAATTAACTTATTAATTAATTTAATTTCGTTTTTTGTACACTAGAAAGATAAAATTTTATATGTGAGATCGTAGTAACATATTTATTCATTATTTCAAAAATGAGCAGATTTCCGATAACAAGTGGTGGATAACTTAAAAAGTGGTTTAGGCGTATTTTAATTTTCTTGTAAACTTTTTAATGATGTTAGCATGTTTATTTTTGTATTTTTAAATAACTTGGTTCTTATATGTCTGACTTTGATTTATGTTAGGAAAAATTGTAGAATATCTGAGTTTGTATAAAAAATGTTTGATAAATTTTTACGTGTGACCGGCCGCTTTAATGATAAAATGCAAAATATTGTAAATCCTACTTTTAACCTTTAACCTTAAATATTTTTAAATGGGTTGAACTAACGTGATAAGCGACGTTAATTTATTTTTTTGAAAATTGTCTTATCTTTACGTTTTTGGACAAACTTAATTTCTATCCGGTTAATAGGAAGCAAGATAATAGCGGCAAACTGTTTTTTGTTACCTTTGACCTTGAATAACAGTATGTCACAGAAAATTTGACCTTTCCGCATCGATAAGTGAAATTTTTTTTTTTTGGAAATGGGTCCAAAATGATCTCTCCCGGGTCCGGGGTCGTTTCAAATTATGTTTAAAACCCATTTTCGACCTTTCTGATCGATTGGTGCAAACAAATTTTTTCGGAAATGGATCCAAAAAGGTCTCATCCGAAGCCGTCTCAAATTATGTTAAAAATCCAATTTCCACATTTCTTCATTGATTGGTGCAAACATTTTTTTTCGTAAATGTGTCCAAAACGGTCACTCCCGGGGTCCAGGGCCGTCCCGAATTATTTTAAGAATGCATTTTCTACCTTTCCTCATTGATTGGTGAAAAAAAAAAATTTCAAAAATGGGTTGGAAATGGTTTCTTTGGGGCTGTTCCAAACTATGTCAAAAATCCATTTTGAACCCTTTCTCATCGATTCAAATCCATTTTCAACCTTTCCTCATCCAACATTGACTTTCACTTACTATTTTTATTTATTCGCTCGCCGTCGCTCCAAAAGTTCAAAATGTTTTGGTTGCAGATTTTCGTAGCAAGCGACGGCGCTTCGTAGCTTGCCAACGCTCGTGTCGCGCTACATAAAATCGCCTCACAGTAAACACTTCCATATGCACGCATGTAATTGAACGGCGGGAGCGACAAGCTGTCGGGTAGCGCTACAAAAAACGCCTGACAGTAAACGCACCCTAAAGTGTTATGACGCTGCCCAAAAAGGTCAAGTTATCCACCTCTACTTTACTTGTCGCTAGTTGAACATGCTTTTTGTTTTATTAATGTTGATATTCAGATCTACCTCTTCCATATTAGGTCTAGGGTCAGTACACTGGTCAGGCAATGTTCTTTAAGCCATCCGGTGTATTGACTTTTGTCGCCTACTAGTAATCAATTTCTATTTAGATAAACTGGTGTTATCAGCATTACAAGCTATGAGCACATTATCACATACATCAGCAACATTATATGAACGTGAACCGAAATTATTAGTGCTGCCTGGAAACATATCGCCCATTTTTGAGAGCTCATCGCCAGCGACTCTTGAGTCTGCAACCGCATAGATCTCATCAAAAACTTCCTCTCTTAATACGCAAATTTTTAACCATCAAGACACTACTAAAGCTGGTAGCTTACAATTCTCATTACCGCCACACTTAACATCACATGCATCATTACCTATTGTGGCACACTGTGTATCTACAACATCCAATTCAAAACTTGCTTCAACTTCAACATCAAAGTTTTCTCCTGTACGTAGTCCAAGTGAATCAATAACATCGCGGACTCAGCAACGACAGCAAACACATTGTTTTACTGACATATTTCAAACGGAAATACGTAAAGAAGCTAAGACTGCGCTACTGTTACAGAAACAATTTATGAGTGGGATAAATATGATGACTCCGACTTCAACGTCATCAGCGACAAGCATTAACCAACAGTCTAACCCAACCACAACTTCAACTGCAACAACTGCGGCTATTGCAACAACTACTTCGAATTCGCCAACAGCGACTGCATCAACATGTGCATCTTCACTGTCACCCGCTGCTGGCGCTGTAATTGGTTGTCACATCAATAACAACAGCAATAGCAACACTGGTGTACAAAATATTAAATGTGAAACGCATTTAACATCTCCGACTGGTGGATTAGCGGCAACTGGTGAGTGTATCCTGCCAAAAAATTCGTATATAATTATATTATTTTTTTTTTCTTTTACAGAAAATTCAAATCCAACACAAAGACAAATGGATGAAACCGCGAATAAAATTAACAGCGGCGCAACATCTGAAAATATGCATTGTGGTCGTGATGTTTCCTCAGCCTTGCAAAGAAAAAACTCCAACAGTAGCATTATTTCTGGTGTTTGTCTCCATGCTTCACCGACATTGTCTTCTAACAATAATAACGATAATTCTAATAGTAGTAACTCAACAATATCACAATTAATGGATGCAGCCGATGTATCTACTAGTAATGGACAACATCAGCAACAATCTCAAGAAACCAAATCTAACAGCACCAGCAAAGTTGTTAGTAAAACTAACAATACAGATGATGCTAACGATGATAATGGTATAAATTTTTATTTTTTTTAATGATTTCAAAGGAAAATCTTATAATATTATTAGAAAATTAATTATAGTGGTAATGCTATAAATTTAAAAAATACAGTGACTCACAAGAGTAAACATACCCTAAGCGATTTAAATATTAGAAGAACTCTCAATGTTAAACTTCCTGGCAATGTTTTATTTGAATCGCGGAAAGGTCTCTAAACATTCATTGGGAAATCAATGTTTTACGGGATATAATACCAAAAATAATATAGGATAAATGTATGGAAAATCACAAGGTTGGTGTACCAAATACTGAATTTATAGTCAGTGGTGCTTGGTCTTTGGTAAGATATATTGAGAGTACGTTCAAATAAATATTTTTTAATAACGATGATGATGAATAAAATTAAATAATTTCAAACAAAAAGGCAGAATAAGCAACGAAAAATTGACTTAATTTAGAAATATGCAGCTGTTAAAAAATTTAAGTTGTGTACTTCAAGAATATTTAGTTCGGATGCTAGTTACATATTGTCAAATTTTTCGTAAATCCCGGGGCAAAATCTTCACACATCAACTTTTTAGTATTTTATGTTTCTTTCATTAATGATCTCTGGTTGTGCTATTAAATTATAGCAGATGAGTGCAAGCACTCGAGGCGTGATTGTAATGATGTCTTGTTATGTTGGTATGTATATATATGTGAAATTTTTGTGAAAAAATTTTATTAAAACTCTTTTACAAAAAATTCCTTTAAACTCAAATGTGTACACCTATCTCTCGATTTACGCGGTACTTTGGTTTTAAAATAACGCGGTTTCAAAATTTTTATTAATTAAATTTTTTTGCAGTTAAAAACACGTATAAGACATGTTTTTCAGTTAAAAACACGTGAACATACATAATATGACGAAGTTTCGTATATATGTATGTAATAAATTTCAATGTGTAAATACACGGTTAGAAATCTTGGAATATATTTTAATACAAGCGAAGTATTACAAAGATTTTTAATACAGTTTTGATTACATTTAATACTTTTAAATGGATAACAAAATTTTGTAATGAATTTTATATTACTGAAATTCGGCGTGTTCTCCATATGGTTTAAGAAAGTTGATTTTAGCGACTGATTATTTTATAATTAAACATTATTTAATCGAACTTACAGTCATTAAGAAAAGACCATATAGCATTGATCAATAAGTAAAAATTTACAATATTGGTCTTTGCTTAATGACTGTAAGTTCGATTAAATAATGTTTAATTTTATATTAAGTTTTAATACATAAGCATTATATTTGATTTTTAAACCATGCTGTATTATATTTTAATACTTCAATATTGAACTTTAATTTTACGTTGTTGTCAAAATAAACTTTTAGCCAACCAGAAAATAATACTACGTTGGCTGATGTCGTTAAACTGCGCATGCATTAATTGTATTAACCTGGTTCGAATCCCATTCAAAATGAAGATATCGTAAATTTTTTTTTAAATCTTAATAAAAATTAGTATTAAATTTTAATACAAAAAAGTATTTAAAATGAATTTTAATAACTAGGCAGTATTAAATTTTAATACAATTTTCGTGTGGTCATATATGTAAGCCCAAAAGTATTAAATTTATTAAAAAATATCTAACCGTGTACAAAGGTGGAGTAACTAAAGCTCTCATATCGTCATGGGTATTTGACATAACTACATGGACATTCGACTTTATTGTGTTTCGTTTATTTTTGACATATCGTTATTTTTCGTTATTGGTCCCATTCAGCAACTCCTACATTTTTAAAGCGCCTTAAGCAACTTTTTACTGAGTGGTATTTGTGTTAAGATTCTGAAATAATAAACAAGTTTTTTAATTATTATTTTTTATATAACCTCGAATTTTTCATTAGGTAGGTATGTACATATGTACATTATGGGTTCAGTTTACGCGGATTTTTTGTACGAATTATGCTATTTTCTTTGAGTTCTATTGCTCGAATACGCGATTTTAAAATTTTGAAAGCCAATCTACTCAATTTATATAGACTTCTCATCTCAATTTACGGGTTTTTCAAAAACCTATCTACCGCGTAAATCGAGGGATAGGTGTATATGTAATGGACGAATAGATATTGCAATAAAATATGAAAGAGGTTGTTGCTCTCGCATACTTTTATATAAAATCTACGTTTTCATAAACTGTTTGTTAAAAATTCTATTTCTTGCAAAACTCATTGAAAAAATACTTACCTTTTCAATATGTAGAAACGTTAAAATTTTAATCGACATCGATTTCGGAAAGGTTTACAAATGTGCCGAGGCAAAAATTTACAGCATAAGATACAATATTATAATAATACAAATATTTTTAATAAAGTTGAAAATGTTTAAAACTCTGTATCGATTCATTTATTTTTACAGTAAACATTAATACACCTAATTTTATCAATGCTCAGTGCACCTCCAAAGAGAATTCTTCTAGTTCTACATCCTCGTCATCATCAATGTCTTCATCGGCATCAACGAAAGATCAAACGGAAATGCAGGTGGTTTTAAGTAATCTTGCTGCCGTTAAAAAGGAACAAGGAAATGTTAACACGCCAGAAATGTCGCCTGATGGTTTCGGATCATTATCTTCCTTGACTGCAAATAACACTGCAGTTCCTGGTGTTGGTGCATCAACTGGTAAATGTGTATCTAAAAACTATTGTGATTTTATTTAAATTTATTGGTTACAGGAACACCAGCAACAAATATAAACGATATGCTTGTTAATTCTGGAAACGGGAATGTTATTTTAGGGCGAAACAATAATAAGTCATCAAACATGTTAGGTGGAGCTGGTGGTATAAATAGTTTATTGAATGATGAATCATCAAATGGACAACCTTTAAATCATAATAATAATAGTAGTTTTGGCGGTAATATAACCATTATGTCTTCAAACTCAATGGACTACATGCAGCAGCAAAATCATATTTTTGTGTTTTCCACACAATTAGCAAATAAAGGCGCTGACTCTGTCCTAAGCGGTCAGTTTCCAACAATAATTGCATATCATTGTACACAACCAGCCACGAAAAAGTTTCTTGAAGATTTTTTTCTTAAGAATCCAATGAAAATGGCAAAACTACAAAGGCAGAATTCATTAAATATGAGTCAGTGGATGAGTGGTAGCGGTGGAGGAGGCACTTCAATACCGACAAAAAATGCACAGAAAATCAACGGTAGAAATCATATTGGGTCTGCAAACACTATAAATAATCAGATTTGTAATAATACTGGTCTAGATGATAAATCAGCTTCTTCAGCCTCAAATACTGGATTTTCGGATGCAACTAATCCTTTGTCTGCTGAAACAGCAGATCTTATGTCTTGGGAACAAACAAATATTGGTCTGGACAGTATTTCAAGTAATTCAAATGCCGGACACTCTATTAAAATGAGTGAAAGCTCTGACACAATTGTTGGTTCCCCACACAACAATTCTGGCGCTAGCACTACACCAATAACACAACAGAGCCCTAACAAATCAATCGGTATAATTGGTAACACAGCTGCTCCTGTAAGTCCTAACGATAGCTTGCAACCATCACTACAAGGAGTTAAAGTACCAGATGAAAACTTAACTCCACAGCAAAGACAACATCGAGAAGAGCAATTGGCTAAGTTAAAGAAAATGAACCAGTTTTTATTTCCCGAGCATGGCAGTGACTTGTTGTCTGATTCTGCTGCTCTGCAAGCCTCTAACCAGTTAGGAAAATTAAATTCGGATGGTATAATAGGTAACAATTCTGGCTCCACCAGCTTAGCAGGTATTTTGGGCGATTCATCATCTAGTTCTCCTGGAATAAGTGGCGCTGGAAATCAGCTAACAAATTCACGCGGGACCACAAATATGATTGGCTTGGGCAGGGCATCTGCTGTAATGGCACGTAATTCTTTAAATTTGAATTCTGCTCCAAATGAGGATACTGGTATTCCGAGTAGCATCATAGGCGGACCTGGTGACATAGGCAGTATGCACTGTGGTAATCCAAGCGTTATATCAAGCCATTTAATTATAAATTCCCAGCAGGGTTTGCCCTGTGGACCAAATGGTTTGCTTAATTCAATGGGATCGAGTGCGCTTGGTAGTGGAAATCATCAAGGGGGAATGTTACCGCATAGCAATATGGTCCCTAGTAGCATAAACTCAATTCAAAACTGTAACTCGTCTGTCGCTCCTTCCTCAAGCTTAATGCTTCAAGGTGGACCACCAAAAAGTAGCATGGGTGGCATTAACCATTTGGACTTAGGTACCGGACCCTTGTCACAAATAGAGTGGTCTAAAATGCAACAACAATTTTATGAAGAGCGTACGACAAAAAATAATAAAGGTGGCCCAGATGTTCTATCCGGCCTGTGTCGGTCAATATCAACTGTTGGAGGAGGAGCTTATGTTCGGTCTGCACAACCTGGAGCTAATGTGAGTTCTTCCGCAATGAATGCAGCTGGTCCATGTGTTCGTTCGCAAGGTCCACCACCACCCTATCATCCAACGCAACGTTCTGCATCGGTGCCAATTGCAACACAATCACCGAATCCTGCAAGTCCAAATAATCCAACTTCAAATCTATCTCTGCCTTCACCAAGGACAGCAAGCGGAACATGTGGCGCTAACTTAAATTCGCCTAGCTCTGATAATCTTGTAACAGCAGCATCTGTTGCAACACCAACAACTTCGGTCGGAACAACAGCATCTGTATCAGCTGCCACATCAATCGCTAATAATCAATGTAAAGCTTTTCAACAGGAGGATTCCCCTTCAGGTCAAAGTAGTAACGGCTTGGGTAGCAGCAGTAATAGTTTACGTAACAATTTAAATCAGTTTAATAGCAACCCAAGTACACCGCTGTCTAATATGTCACCAAAAGATTTAGAAAACATGGGCACCGGCATATCAGGTTTATTATAAATATATTTTCGATTACCATAAAATAATTCACATTTTTAATGTAGATGCCAAAAATCCCCGTCCTAGCCCTCAAAGGTCGAGAACACCTCATGTGATTGGAAATACATCCACAGATTCAACAAATATGGAAAGCCGTTTTCCACCGGCTTCTCCTGGAATAAGTTTTCCAACACATTTGCAAAATCAAGCGAGTGGAACGAAAACTTCAAATGGTTCTAATGAGGTATGTGTTAAAATAAAATAATAAGAAGCAACATATTTTGAAAAATCTATTATTCAGAACCCTGCGCAAGCTTCGTTTGGACGTCGTCCTGATAACCTTCCATTGAACCCTAATAGTAGTCGTACGGCGTCAATCAAGCAAAATTTGCATTTTGATCCCATATCATCTTTAGCCCAGATGTCACAACAGCTCACAAGTTGCGTATCATCAAATGGTGGTGTAAGTGGCTCTAGTAGCGTTGGTATCAACAGTTCAATATCAAGTGAAATGGCTGGTAGTCAAAATATGGAAGGACTCCTTGGTCAAGGCGGTCCTATAGATGGCGGCATTGACCATTGTGGTAATGTTCCGGGAGTTTCAGCTGGAATGGGACTGCCTCCTCATATGCTAGGTAGCGGTCAGTATGGTGCAGGCAGCTGCCATATGGGTGGTCCTATCTTAAGTCCCATGGGTTCGCGATTACTTGCTCCAAAAATGGGCCCTGGTTTTAGTGGAGCAGGTCCTGGTTTATTAAGAGAAGGTCCTGGCCTAATGAGAGAAGGCCCTGGCTTAATGAGAGAAGGTCCTGCGGGTTTTCATGGAGGTATGCCTTCACATCGAATAATGGGACGCATGGGAGTAAGTTTCTGCCCATTTAACAGCTCACCAAACATACAAGTTAAAGCAAGTACTCCAAATACAATACAGTATATGCCAGTGCGTCCACAGACAAGTAATACAAATCCAAGAGTACCACCAAGTCTAGAATTTTTGCAGAGGTTTGCAAATCCGGGATTGACTGGTAGTCCTAATATGGATGGACCAATGATTGGTCCAGGTGCAGGTGGAAATGTAGATATCAATAAAATGGGTAGTACACCACTCAATTCCAGTGCACAAAATGCTGGCATGAGTTTCTTTCCCAATTGCAACCAGATTAGTACTAGTTCTGGAAATGCTGGTGGTGGAAATCAAGTTGATATGGCTGCTGGCATTATGTCAGGTCATAGTGATATTGGCGGCATCATGAACATAGGTAATCCAACAGGCGGTATGAATATACGCAACATGAGATCAGTACGACAAGGTACAATGGGGCCAGGTAGTAGTCCAGTTGGTGGAATGCCCCATAGAATGCAGGGGCCTGTATCACATATTGGAGGTCCAGGTGGCATTAACCAGTTTGGCAATAATTCGCATGAAGCTATGGATTGTGTAAATTCTTCGGATCCAAGTATGTTTGGTAACTCACCGGGTGGACCTAATCAAATATTTGGGCAACAGAAGGGAAGCCCGATGGGTGGACAAGCTCATTGCCAAAATTTAAGTCCTGGACATGTTGGAATGAATGGTCCCGTTGGAAATACAAGTATCGGGGCAAACGAGCAAGGGTCGTCAATGCAATCACAAATGAATGGCTCCGGAATGTTAGGTCCGAATAATAGCGGTCCTATTATAGGTGGCAATGGATTGGTGCCAGGATCTGCATCTGGTTCGCCTAATAATGGTACAGGAAATTATAAATCATATTTAGGGCCTTCAACAAATGATTTGAAGTACGCACAGCAATATCACAATTTCCAACAACAACTATATGCGACATCAACGCGAAGTCAAATAAGTCAACAAATGGGTGGCGCACCGCCAATGGGTTTATCTGGAGGCGGTATTAATGCTAGTATTCCGACCAACGCAAATCCGGGATTTTTTGTTAGCAAATAAATTACAATATTAGTTAATTTTTGAGTCAATAAAGATCAATAGTGCCTAAGTTAAACGCTCGTTAACTAAATTTAAATAATTTTAACTTGCATTGATTGAATTTAATCATATTTTGGCTAAACATAGAGGTTTTTGGGCATATTTGATTTTTGTTTATTCTATTTCTCCTAAACATTTGAGAAACTTGTTTGGTTTTACCAGTTTATTAAATTTTAGTGCTTTAATTCTTTAATTTTGTAATGGGAATTCGGTTAGTTTAAATTTTTCAAAAATTATTTTGTTAATTACGTAAGAAAATTTTCAATTATGCGGCAAACAGTCAAAAAGCATCTAAACTATTTTTGTCGTAGCTTATCAAAATTTTTAAAGCATGACCGTCGTCTTAGAAATACACTTGTACATCCACATAATTTAGTTTTGAGTAATTGATTATAAAGTTTGCTGCAAAATTGACTTGAAAATCTAAAAAGAATGAGTAGGGGTAAAGTGAGTTTGTCACGACGCCACGACATGTGTTCCAAACTTGGCGCGCAGGAATCCGTTCTGCTATTTTTTCTGAGTATTGTAAAGAATTCAAATAACAGTGGGCCTCTTTTTCAAAAAAAAAGACATCAAATACTAACGAAAGGACTCTTTCCACAGCCTTGATATTGAGAAAATGAAAGCTCTGCTTTTAACTCCTTTAAAGATATTTTCCAATACTTTAACTTTTTCTTTAAAGAATGGCCTTACGCCAAACAGCTGATGACATACTGGTCAAAATTCATCTCAGTATCATCATAGGCAACTCTAAACCTATTTCGATATCAATAATACATAAATATCTCGTGTTGAAGGTTTACTTAGTACTTTCAAACTTGCAAATAGGCAGTTCAGTTACTTCAGTTTGTAAGATACTAATACATGCATAACACAATGTCAACTTTACTTTGAATATCAACAAAATTAGTGCGGAAGGCAGCATTGCATTTTTCAAGGTCATTTCCTCCCGCTTAAATTTTTTTTTGCAATTGATTACGATTATAAATATAAAGATAAAAATTTCATGTTTTTCGACCTTTCTCAAAAGGACCACCGCTATTTGAATTTTTATTTTACAATACCAGGGTAAATAACTGATCCGATCGCCATGAAAATTTCCGCCAATATTTGATGGTAAAAGATATTTCTGAAGCGCCGTGTACATATTAAGCTTACATAGAATTCATGCTCAAAAATTGTCTATGGGCAAAGTTCTTCGCTCTTGTGCGTGTGCAAATATACTTAAATTTGCCATTTAGTTTTTCTATTTATTTATGTCAGGTTTGCGATGTATCGAATTGATGCATTAAAATATTATATTTGATTTTATGAGTCGCCATAATATATTTTATAAGTTAAATTTTAATAAAACTTGCGTCGTACTTTGCAGTACAGTATAATTTCTTATTTATTTGTTTTTTCATTACAACGCAAGCTTGAACGTTTTTATTTGTCCAAAGCATATTCCAAAAAATTTTTTAAAGTTTGTTTTTTATGATTTCTATCTAGACTCCTATATTTAATTTTGCAGTATACTTATTAATCTAATTATATTTGTTTGTAAAGTTATATACAGAAAACTAAATTTTCGAAATTAATTTAATTTGTAATCTTTTAGGCTATGGAACCCTTGCCAATTTAACAGGCATTTTTATAATTAGTATAAGAACTATTTTAAATTAATTGTTGGTGAAAACTTTTATTAAAATATTTTAAAAAGTTTGATGGGTATTAACATATTAAAATTAGAAGTTATGTACATGTAAGATCATTTTATTTAAATCATTTGTATTTGACGCGCATTTTTCGTTAACTTTAAAGTTTCTAAATAATTAACTGACAAATGTATAACCTTTGAATAATAATCAAAAACTTATATCACACATTTGTAAATTGAATTATTTATCTTTTTAAAATGTTTTCTACAAAAATTTGACAACAACTAGCGTAACCAACTAAATTGGAGCAAAAATAAGTACAAAAACGTGCCATTTATCGAAAAATTTAGTAAATCCAGCCTCCTATTCATCAAGAGTCAAGGTCAGTCAAGATTTAGACCTCCAAGGAAACTATTTCTAAAAATTCTATGCAACTAATGTGTTCATTTTATTTAAAATCGTGTGTATAAAAATTAATTGCAAAGGAATAATAAAAAATATACCATAGAGATGGGTAGAAATAGTCACCTCTAAATTGATGAATCGGTCTTTAAACAAGTCCAACAGTTAATCGCCATATAATAATGCTTCAAATAAACCTCGAAAGCGATTCATCAGTTCTTCTGTTGCATAAAGAGAATTTGGCCATGGTTAAATTTTGCTAAATTATAATTTGTTAAATCATAACAAAAAAAGAATCAATCAAGTGAAGAAGCAATAAATAAGGTGAGTAAACGAAAAAAATCAACTTTTATCATTTTAATAAAGCATTTCAAATCAAAATTTCAGTTTAATTATTTTAATTTAAATAAAGCTTAAAGTATATACAGTGTTGGAAAAAATAATAGGGACAAACGCATCAAAATTTTTTTCTGCTACAATCTGTTTTTAATGGAATGGTCTGTAAAGTTACGTTATCTAATGGGAACTTATTCAAGTAGATTTTAGATTAAAGTTACTTTACAATTTTTTTTAATAAGTGAATTTATAAAAAAATAAACAAAAAAATCTGAATACGACAATAACCTTATGTGCGTTGTGTGTCGGATTGGCTTCAAGCTAGAAAAGTTGGTTCCTTTTTTTAAACTTTTTTTTTTTCATATATAAATAAATATTTACATCAAATACAATTTTTTTATAATGGTTATAATAATTTAATTCAAACAGATTTTGATACTCTTGAAGTTATTTTAAATTTTATTCGAACTCGTTCAATATCAATTTTCTATATTTAAGCTATATAATAAAAAAGTGTATACAGTATTGGCCAAAACTTAAGCACCCCCTCAGTACATTTTTTATTTACCATAAAAGAGGGGGTGCTTTAGTTTTGTCCGTTAAGGTTTCTGGCTTAAAATGTTCCTTTGATAATAACTTTATTTATGACGCTGAATTTTTTAAATTTTTGTCTGTCAATAATAAAGGTATAAATATATATTATAAATTCACAAAACGGTTCAAAAACGTTGTTTTCACAAAAAAATTATGATTTGAAAAAAATGTACTGAGGGGGTGCTTCAATTTTGGACAATACTGCAAGTCGTTGTAGTTTTTACCATTCAATATGCTGTAGACATCATCAATAGAAAGTGTTTTTTTTACCAAAACAACTACGTCTAGTAGTGTTAAAAACTGGATATATGCCAAGAAAGTGAAAGGTGTTATCAACTTCATCAAAATTACGCAATGAGCATATGCCCGTAGTATTTTTTTGGAATGCTTTTGCATTGATATCCAAAAGATCGCCTCTTGCTTTAAATACAATGCTTATAAACTTTGCTGAGCTTTGATCTATAAAGTATTCAGTACAATTTAGGTCGAGAAATGGAAAAAGATCATGAAATTGTGAATTTTTAGCACACTCAATGTGCCTCTGACGGTCGTAAGATTGCAGATTAACAAGTATTTGTTCGTGCAGACCATCGAGATTAGTAGTTGCAAAGTTTTGATTTTGACTCATACCCAGTAATATACATAAAGTTTGCCAGTATTTCGTCCAATGGATGTTTAGTGCAATTGTTTTTTCAGCCAAAATAGGTGGTAATCTATGGGAGGGTAGCAGGCGCGGATCTAGAATTTTTTTCCGGAGGGGGTCACAGGATAGAAAAAAATCAAAAATAACAAGAATAACCAAATAAACAAAGCAAACCTAATTTCTTCAATGAATAAAAAACAAAGTCAGAATAATCTTATGCAAAAACTCGTCCAATTTGTTTTACTTGAAAATTCCTTACATTCATATATAAATTTATTGTTTATATAAAATTACTAGCTGTCCAGGCAGACGTTGTATTGCCCTCTCCGGTAGGTGTTCCGGCTGTTATATGAACACAAGCGATGGAATGTATAAGTAAAACAACCCATTTTTCCAGTGAAACTTATTTTGCCAGGACTTTTTATATCAAGTCCCATTCATCTGCGTCCAATACTTCATGAGATATGATTAAATTGATTTTGGAGGGTGTGTCACAGCCCATTTTTCTAAACCAAACTTTGCAAAAACCTTCCGTGGCCCACATACAAAAGTATATGCCTCTAAATGGAACAGCCACGTGGTGTAAATTCCATGAGTATCGTTTGACCGGTCTTTGTGAAAATTATATTTTAAAAATATGTTTGTATGAGGGCCACCCTAAGCAAAAGTTTTGTAACTTAACATATGCCTCTTAATATAAAAGCAACGTGGTGTAAATTCCATGTGAATCAAAAATGCTATTTTTAAAATATTTTTGTGTGAGGGCCACCCTAAATTGCCCATATAGGGGTATGATTTGTGAATCTAAATATCCGCCCTAAGCAAAAGTTTTGTAACTTAAAATATGCCTCTTACTATAAAAGACACGTGGTGTAAATTCCATGTGAATCAATTAAGTGGTCTCTGTGAAAATGCTATTTTTAAAATATTTTTGTATGAGGGTCACCCTAAATTGCCCATATAGAGGTATGATTTGTGAATCTAAACCATCCAGGGCGCCACCCAAACGCATACAAAAAGATTCATTCAAATCGTTCCAGCCGTTTAGGAGGAGTTCAGTGACATACACACGTACAGTAGAATTATATATGTATATAAAGAAGATAAACTGTTTATCAGGCCTGTCGTCAATTTCACTTATACGACAAAGTGAAATTGAGGTGGATTTGAAACGTTTTAAAAAGTCGTAGTCGATTGCTGAACTTTTGTTAGTCGTTCATGTTATATTTAATTATTGAAGGACTTAACTCCAAATAAAATGATGAAGGGAAAAACTTTAAACATTTTTCTTTTTAAAAATACTAATATCTTATATGCTTTCAATGAAAAAAAATAAAAATAACTAAAAAATAAGTTAACGCTCTATTCTCACAATTCTTATTCTTAGACAAATCAAAAGTCGTCAATTCTACATTTTCGAAGTCAGCTGTTAAGCTGTCTATGTGAAGTCAGAGATGTTACTCTGATGAAGTAATATTAGTTCGAAAATGAGTTGCCAGCCTATTTTAACCAAAAAATATTTAATTTTCAGTACAATTTTTAGTATAAATGTGTTAAAATTCGTTTGAAAATAAATTTTAGAAAACGATCCAATAAAAGTATGCATTTCACTATGCATATGAAATGCACTTTATGCAAATTTTTTATAATTCAATACAATTTTTTTAAATAATATGGCATCTTTATGTATAACAATTATTTATGACAGTTTTTATTTAATTTCAAAAAATTCAAAGAAGCACAATTTCGTCAAAGTAAATCTCAATTTCCAAATTATTATGTTAATGCAGATGGTTGCTGTTTTTATTGTCATTACATAATCAAATAATGCTGATGGCGGTGGTGGCAGCGGTAGCATAGGATCACATAGCGATAGTGAACCGAAAATCCAGCAACACTTTAATCGCGCAATGGCAATGCGTTCTCTTAAAGGATTTTCGTCACGTTCGTGCAAGCAAAGGAAATATTAAATTAAATAAGAAGGCAAATTCACTTGTTTAGTTTTAATTATTTTTTTAATTCAAACATACTCAATTTTATTTATGTAATTTACATTAACAATGTTCCGTGGATTATACGTAACAACTTACAACAGCCTTGTCGAAAGTTTTATTCAGTTAAAATGTCAGCTTATTTTCTTCATTTAATTCCATTGCAATAGCAGAGGTGAATGCAATACTCACTTAATTCTTATTTAATATAAAAACCCTTGTCTTCAAAACGACATCATAACGTCAATTCCATATTCAAAAAGTCTGCAAATCTATTTACATATATTTGACTTCGAAGACAAATTGCTTCAAAAAGTTTTCGAAATGAAAACGTACCGTTTTTCACGACAGGCCTGTATATAAAAAAAACATGTGTGCAGTTCACACGTGGTGGACGTGAAACTTTCAGAAAACTAAACTGCGAAAGATTGAGACGAAAAGCTTTTATTAAAATGATAACAGTTAAATTTTTTTCAGGCTTATATCTCATTTTTGGTTGGCCGGTCTCAAAGCTGATAGTTTTAGTCCACTTGAGTACTTTAATTTGATAACTTTAATAAATACTAGCATTACCCTGTGCGAAGCGCCTTTTTTTTATTTCAATAAAATAAAAAGCAGAATCAAACTTTTTTTTTTTTAAATTATGTAAATTTAATTCAGTTCAATGTTGTTTGGTATACAATGTTTTTAAATTTATTATTTGGAGTGTAAATATGTAAATTATTTGCATTTCTAACTAATGAAAGTCCCACTTATAACTGACCATGTGCAAAGCAAGGCTTCTCCAAATTTAGTCCAATTACATTCAAAGATTATTCTTGTGATTTATTTATTGTGATATCGAAAGGACCCTTAATAAGAGTAGTCATGCGATTAAAATGAGCCACATAATTAGTTCTAGTGACAGGTTGGTAAAATAATTGATAAGAGTTACGATTACTCCTGCGATTAGTGTTTAACTGAATATAATTAAGAAGCCTTGGTGCAGCAAGAGACCCAGTTACAAGATAATGCAGATAAAGTATATCCGCAATACTTCTACGCAAGCTATGACTGCATATGTAGTAACTAAAGAGTATCAACTACTCTTTGGTAGTAACAACTGGCATTTTGCAGCACACAGGAAGCAACCGGTCGCAAAATAAATGTACACGTACTTCTTATATATTGTGCATACATACATTATCTTTGTTCTGAGAAATAGCAGTAACATTTAAAGAAGCAATTCAAATAAGAAGAAAAAAAACTAGTAAAGGTGTTATCTTCGGACAAGCCTAAAATCACATACCCTACACTGCACTAAAAGTACTTTCCAAATTAATGTTAAAAAGACGTTGAAAAGGTTGGAGAAGTCGAAAATAATGTAATAAGGTTCAAAGAAAGTTTAAAATATATGGAAACCATTGCATAAAGTTAAAAGAAATTGAAAAGGTCGAAAAAATGTGGAAAATGTGGAGAATTTATCTATAACACCTATAGGCCACGTTAGTGCAAAAACTTATCGCACCTTATTACGTTTTGCGGTGCGTGCGATTTTTTGGATTTTTATTGCTGTAAGGATATTTTCCTTGTCCTTTGGAGTATCGCGGAGGTAGTCACTCCATAAGTGACTACTCATCAAGGCGGTTCACTCCGAGTCACTGATGTTAGGGAAAATCGCGATCTTGTGGTTTGCGTGCGAGTTTTGTAGATTTGCTCTATAACACCTGTAGTCCACTTTGTTAGAAAAACTTATCGCACCTAATTACGTTTAGCAGTGCGTGCGATTTTTTGGATTTTATTGCTGTAAGGATATTTTCCTTGTCCTTTGGAGTATCCCGGAGGTAGTCACTCCATAAGTGACTACTCATCGAGGCGGTTCACTCCGAGTCACTTTGGGCCACTTGGAGTCACCGAGGTGAGTGAAAATCGCGACTTTGTGGTTTGCGTGCGATTTTTAAAGAAATTCACTATAAAACCTATAGGTCACGTTGATGCAAGAACTTATTGTACCTGATTATATTTTTAGGTGCGTGTGAATTTTGTATTTTTGCGGATTTGCTTAAAATTAAGTATGTCGTCGTTCTCTGACGACAGGAAGCAGTGTAACGAAAGCTATATTGTATCAACAAATTTCTTAATTTTTTTTTGGCTTTTCAACCCTTTTCAAATTTTTTAAATATTTCAACCTATTCAACTCTTTTCCACAAATTGTATATTTTTTCGATTTTTTCAACCTCAAAACCGAACAATGGTCGGTCTCCTGGTACTAAATATTAAAAATCACTGGACTCAGCAAACATCCTTGTTTAACACCTTGATTTACAAAAAATGGATCAGAGAATAGCATACCATCCCAAATTAAACTAGTCGTATCAGAATAGAGCATCTGCAGTAATTGAGAAAGTTTACTTGATAACCCGATACTCACTAATTTATAAAATAACGAATTTTTTGGAATTGAATCAAATGCACAAGAGAAATCAACGAAAAAGATGTATGTATTTACCTTATTCTTAAAATTCATCTCAACTATGCTGGTTAAATTGAATAAGTAATCGATTGTGGAATAACCCTTATGAAAACCAGCTTGGGATTCTTTAATTATGCTATGACAATCTAGTCAACTCTTAAGTCTGTTCAGAATAAGACCCATAAAGATTTTATAGAGTGTATCAAGAAGAGAAAGTCCTCTATAATTAGAAACAGTATTTGGATCGCCTTTCTTGAACAGCGGTATGATAGTAGATTTACGAAAAGAATCAGGCAATTCGTTACGCAGGAAAAAATTCATATGGGATACGATCCAGTCCAGGAGCTTTATTGTTTTTTACATTGTGGAGTACTAAATGAAATTCACGAATTTCGAAAGGGGAGCCCAGGAACGGGTCAAATAAAACAGGTAGAGACCAATGTATTTATGAAGTATTGTTTTCTTGACCAAGAAACGACATAAAGTGATCGCGAAATTTAACAACATGTATGTATATCAGTGCCTATTTTTAGAGATTGATTTTTCATCACATTTACTAACTTCCACCAATCTGCGGGATTATTTACAGAGTTAAGCTTTTGAATATTCTTTTGTTTTAATTCAAGTTTTTTTTTGGAAGCAAATTGTTGGTATAGCGGCATTTACTTGCTAAATACTGGGATCTGTACGACGCCAGGTAAGTTTTTCTAAAAAGATTTCACAAATTTAACATTTTTTTTCGTTCATTTTCACATATGTTACCGTACCAATCATATTTTGGCTCAAAACGTTTTATAAAAACAGGTTGCCACGCTGCGGATATGATCTTATTTGTAAGACATGTCACTTTGTCATCAATCTTTGAATCCTGAAATACATAATCAGTATTAACGGACAACTGGAGGGAGTTTATACATTTCGTTATTTTATTTGAGTCAGTTTTTGAGGTAAAGGAAGGTTTTTTGTGCTAAGTTGCGTGGCTTTGGACACCATAACATCCAAAGTTAACGGTAAATGGTCAGAGAATATTTTACTTGGTATGGGGAAGCTACTGAGCAGCTCTAGAAATTCAAACTAGCAAATACAATAATCAATCACAGAACTGCCAGCCCCACCACAATAAGTAAACTCACCTTGCAAGTCCCCAGACATTCTTCCATTAACAATGACACCGCCCGCACTTTCAATCAATTTTAAAAGCTTTTTTCCTTTAGAGTCAATAATTGAATCTTTTGATACTCTATCCGTCAATACTAACGGCAAACTAGACAACAGACTTAAATCAAGAGATTGTGCAGTAGACATGCGAGCATTTAAGTCGCCAATAATACAGAATGGAGAAGATTTAATATTAGATAAAAATTCTTCTAGTTTTTCGAAGTCTTGCCAGTTGGTACAATTAAGGGCACAATTACGATTTCCGTGGCGCCTCGATTTTTTTTTTTTTTCGATAAAACACGTCAAAATAAATCGAAAATGTTAAATAAAAAAATGAATATCTCGTTTAGTTTTCGAGTTATCGATACTTAAAAATTTGTTTTTGATAATATCGTTAGTGCCAAAATTTCAATGCCGCCGCAATTCAAGGATGGTTTTCAATAGAACAGCTCAAAATAAATCGAAAATATTATATAAAAAAAATCGATAACTCGTTTGGTTTTCGAAATCGAGGCGCCACGGAAATCGTAATCTCCACCAATTAAGATACCGCGGGATAAGATAGCAACACGTTTTCTTAAACTTGGCAAAAACAACAATATTTTCATTAATATTCAAGAATTTAAGTGCATATAAGCTTTGCATACATTTCTTAAAGCCATATAGGCAACCACCGCTAGCACGTCCAGCATTATTTACTTTTACAGCATCTGCCCAAAATAATACATAGTCTTGAAAATATCAGGAAAATTGGTTGCGTTTGTCTGCTATTAAATGAGTTTCAAACAAAAAGAAAATATCGAAACTATTTATGTATATATAAAAGTTAGAATAGAGAATCTTACATTTTAAATTAGCAATATTGTTTACGCGTGAACTTTAAAAACGTCAAACGGCACACTTTCACTTTACTTCACTAGTTTAATTATCAATTCAGCAAATGGAGACTCGAGTTAGTACGTGTTGCCGTCCTTGTCTCTCCACCCTGACATTGTCCAGGTCAACAGATTTTTCTGGTCACTCGTTTCTACATTCTGTTACGGATTGCCCTTTTCAAGACGTTGGAAGTACGTTAAGAAGTTGTCAACGCGATTGCAATTCCTTGAAAGATACGGCAACATACCTCGATTGAAGTGCAAATGTCAAATTTTGGTTTCAGCCACCTGCCGGCTACATTAGAACCTTCAATCGAGATATGAAAATGTTTAAAATTAGCCGATAAAATCGCCCAATTGCTGTTTGACACCTCTTTTGACTTTTGTCCAATAGAAACGCACATTACGGCGTCTTTATTAACACCTTAATCTCCTGTTAAAGGAAAAAAGTTTCAAAAGGGTTTTGATTTTGATTTTCTTGCACTATTATTGTTATTCCCACTAAAATTAACGTAAAGATAAGCAAATGTTACCACCCTGTATCCATAAGTATATAAAGGGTGTTTTTTTTAGAGGTATACAACTTCGAATTGAAATAAAACACAAGAAAATCGTTTTAATGTCCATCATTTGGCTTTATTGGAAGGATAATTTTATGCCATTAATGTTTAAATATGATTTCGGGCATGTGGCCGCCGCGGCTGGCTCGAATAAAGCCAATTCTAGAGGTCCAATTTTCAACCACTTTTTCGAGCATATGGGGCCGTATGTCGGCAATAACGCCACGAATGTTGGCTTCCAAGTCCCCTAACGTTTCTGGTTTGTTGGCGTAGACGAGCGACTTCACATATCCCCAAAGAAAATAATCCAATGGTGTCAAATCACACGATCTTGGTGGCCAATTGACAGGTCCATTCCGCGAAATTATGCGCTCATCGAATGTTTCCTTCAATAAATCGATTGTGACGCGCGCTGTGTGGCATGTAGCGCCGTCTTGTTGGAACCACAACTCATCCACATTCATGCCATCCAATTCGGGAACAAAATAGTCGGTTATCATGGCTCTATACCGGTCTCCATTAACGGTAACTGACTCTCCAGCATTATTTCGGAAGAAGTATGGCCCAATGACTCCACCAGCCCATAGAGCACACCAAACAGTCAGTCTCATGTGGATTCTCTTCACTCCAAATGCGGCAATTTTGCTTGTTGACGTAGCCATTCAACCAAAAATGAGCCTCATCACTGAACAAAATTTTGCGATGAAAATCAGCATTGAGATCAATCTCATTTTCGGCCCATACACCAAATTCACGACGCATTGCATGGTCTCGCGGCTTTAATTCTTGCACAAGCTGGATCTTGTAAGGTCGGAAGCCAAGATCTTTGCGCAAAATCTTCCATAAAGTTGATGGACAAAGCTCCAATTGCTGTGCACGGTGGCGAATCGATTCATTCGGGTCCTCTTCAACATTTTGCTCTACAGCGGCAATTGTTTCTTCGGTGCGCACTGTTCGACGTCTCTGCGGATGCGTATTATCACATAGAGTAAACGTAGTGTGAAAACGATCCATGGTTAACCGAATTAATTGCTCTGATGGACGATTATGTCGACCATAAAATGGACGGAGCTTGCGGTAAACTTCGCGAACTGAACCATTATTTTCGAAATAAATTTGCACGATTTGCAAGCGTTGTTCTTTTGTCAACCTGTTCATGATGAAATGGCAAACCAAACTGAATATAAATGACATTAGAGTTGCCAGATTTGACCACAAAATCCCAGTTTTATCTCTATTCGAAAAACAAACCTCTAAAAAAAACGCCCTTTATAAACGAAAAATAAATCTATATGTACCACGCCTGTCAAATGTAAGAAATGTCAGACAGGTCAAAAAGGCTAATGTTGGCACTAATGGGCCAAGGCTGCCGTTCAATTTTTTTTTGTACGTATATGTATGTATGTGTGGTTGGCAAGCGACATCACGCGATGCTAACAAAGAAGCGAGTGGTGGTACAGATTTTGATGCAGGCGTCAGTTGGAAAAGAATTTTATCGCGTGCGGTCGTGGTGGTGCGATAGTGTCGGTCGCTGCGTTGCAGCTGCTTAATGAGGGAGCACGTTGTCCATCACCGCTAAAAATAAAATTCATTTTTTTTACGCAACGATAAACTAAAACCGAGTGATATTTTGAGTGACATTTTGCGTTGCGAAATAAGGTATTTTTATTAAACATTTGTGCGAAAAAACGCTAAAAGAAAAAAAAACCTTCCCAAAGAGTTCAAGTGGAAAAAAAAATAAGTTAAACTATATAATAGGCAACTTGCAAATGACGGCGGTCAAAAAACTCTTTAAAAACAAAAAAAAATTGTAAAGTTAATCGCGTTCGCAGAAACAAGTGACGAAGCGCTAGTGCTCCGCATTACATACACCATGCAAAATAAATGGAAAGAAAATAAAAACAGTGATAGAAAGAACAGAAACACTGACATGGAAAAAGTGGAAAATAACTAAAATTGACGAACAATATAAATTTTATTATAATTCCTACGTGACTAAGAAATACAGAGCGGATTAGACAATAAATAAATCCCTTAAATATACACAAAAGAAACTGAAAATCCAATATAACATAAAAGACTACAATAAAAGCTAGAATAAAACCTATAAAATAATTTAAATCTACGCTTAAAATAAAGACAATAAAGCTATATAATAAAATAAAACAACAAAAACACAAGTACCAGCAAGGAAACTACGAAACCAAAGCAGCAGGGTACCCCAACGTAAATACAAAAAAAAAATACATACATAAATACATTTATTAGATACTAGGGCAATTTAGGTTATTTCTTTTTTCTTTGTTTTTTTCTTCTATGCTTAATTATTATTCTTAATTTTTTTTAAGTAAAGTAAACACCCTAATTATAAGCTCATATATATCCTATATACATATATACAAACAGTAAAACAAAAATTATAAAAGTTTCTATAAAAGAAGAAAATATTAAATTGGAATTGAAATAAGAGAAAAAACTATTTTTTTTAACTTTTAAATAATGAAGATTTGCTAGGCGGTCGGTTAGGGGGAGATGCCAGAGTGAGTGACACGTGATGCCATCGGGAAAAGTTTAAGGGAAGGGACCTGGGGTTTTTCTGCTCCCCGTTAGAAAATATTTTTTTTTATTTTTACCTTATTGCTATGATGCGCCATGGCAATGGGAAAACCGCGCCCTAGCCGGGATGTCTTAGTGCTTGACACTAATGACAAGTGAGTTTTTTTTTCTCGATATTTGCCAGGCGTAACAATTCTTAAACCTAACATGGCGTCTACACGAGCTATAATTTATGCCATATTACATTTCATGTTACAGTAGGTAACGGATATAAGAAAGTCAAAAAATCCCGGAAATTTCTTTCTTATATACGTACTACTGATATAAGAAACTTTATTTCTTATATCTGTGCCGCACAAAAATCAGCTGTGAGTAATAAGTGCTCTCAGCAACTGCAATCGTGACACTTGTTCGTTCAATTTTGATCGAACAATGATGACATAAAGAAAGCGCGTTTACATCTGTCACTTATGTAGTATGTTCAATTTTGACCAAAGAACGAAAATTATGATTTGAAAAAATTTCTTTTAAGCGTTATTTTTTTCTTAAGATTTTTCATATAGGTGCTTGGAAAAAGCCTTCTTTTATGCGTTTTTTTCTTATAAGAAGTTTCTTATATAGATTGCTTTTTACCTCAAAACTATTGGGATAAAACGCGGTGCTTTCGAAAATGTTTCTTATAAGCGTTCCTTTCTTATAAGAATTGTGCTTATATCCGTTACCTACTGTATACTTTTTTTTCTATTAAAATATTGATGTCGGCAAATTATGTTAAGACATTTCATTACTGAAAATGATGTTGCCCAGGCAACAAAGATAAAAAAACAATCGCCTTAAAATTTTTGAATTGAATTTGTCGTGAAATAAATTTTTGAAATGAATTAGACGTGATACATCAAATCTATGGCAAACCGAAAACAGAAATGCTGACAAAACAGAATGTTTAACTTTTCTGGTTTAACATATTTATGTTATAATATATCGTGTCTACATTAGACATTTTGATAGTAAGACATGAACATAGTCATGAATTATGGCTCGTGTAGACACTGTGCAAAGCCTCGTCATCGCGCAGTAATTCTTAATTTTTCTAAGTGCTTATTTTTCTAACTTAAAAATACTGAAAACTATCTTAATTTCGAAATCTAAAATAACTTAAACCTAGCCTAAAATAAGTTAACTATTAAAATAAAATAAAAACATTTTTGTTCAAACCGAAGCAAGTGAGTTTTATTGTGCAAACTCTTGCCCTGACCGCAGCAGGCTACAGTAGCAGCATTAACATCATCAATTGCATCATCGGAACGTTCATCAGAACCAACAGCTTTAGACACCACCGCAGCATCACCGGTAGCACCGCCGCAGCCACCACCATCAGCGTCAACAGCTACACTCCAGCAGCACACCAACAGCTCGAACAGCATCATCCCCCGACGCATAAGGTAATCCTTTGCCATACATTTTTATATATAAAAGAAAGGAAATTTGGGTACCACCCAAATATTTGGTCCTTCGGCCTTCTCTGAACCTGTGCCTATTTTTATAAAAGTGGAAAATCTCGGTATTTTTTATAAAAAGTGAAAATCTCGATAATTTTTTTGTTGGAAATTTTGCGCATTAATTACTTCGGCACTCATTACCGTTTTTTAATAACGAGTTTTTGTTATTGTTGCTTTAAACTCATTGCTCGGTACCGTTGTTGCCAAGGCGTTTACCGCATTCAGTTGCGTCAATTCGGTAGGGCTGGGAGGGCATTGGCCTCCCCAAGGATCTGATACTAGGTATTCAATACAAAAATTCAATAAAACCATCTAATAGTGGTGGAATTATAATTCTTTCCCCCCCAAGATTTTGGTGAAGTGACGCTCCTGACCGCATTCGATTTTTTGCTCGGCACAATAACAAAATTTTGTGCTGTTACCTTTTTATCGTATGATTTTTGCTCGGCACCGTTGCCAAGTAGGTCTTGTTGTAATTCAATTGCTCGTTCGATATTTTCGTAGCTCAACACCGTTGCCGTAAAGTTGTTGCTGTTACATTTATCGTTCGACTTTTTTTCGCTAGCGTTTTTATTGCTGCAAAGTTTTATTGCTTTTTTTTCTCGATCGTTGTTACCACGAATTTTTGCTCAGCAACTATTATCGCCTGATTTTTTCATCGTTTGATTTGTTTTCCGGTACAGCTTCGCTTGACCAAATTTGCTCAACTTTTTCGAAGTTTTCTCGCTTGATTTTTTTTCAAATTATTTTCCTATTTTCTGAAAATGGATAAAACAATTCTTTCGAAGTTTGTTCGTAAGGCAAACGATTTGATTGAGTTCGAGATAACTCACGCCGAAACTCAATTGGCTGACCAAAATATTCATGTCCTTGAAATTTCCAAGACTGAAATAACCCGATTTTGGGCGAAGGTCATAGATGCTTACGACTATCTCAGAGCTAATATCGAGCTCGAAAAAAATAAGGAAGCAGATGATGCGGACAAAAAAGAATCAGTTAACGCAAATAAATTGCAACTTAAATATAACCAAACTTTCTCGTCATATGTTAGATGTCTGTCTTCTATCTACGAACAAATAGAAAGTTTAAAATCAAGCGAAGTTTCCAGTAAGCAAAAATTTTTCAACGACAGGAGTCCCTCGATACACTAACCCCCGTGTGACACTCAAGTTTTTAGTGGTGACTATATCTCATGGCCCACTTTTCGCGATATTTTCACCGCAATTTACGTGAATAATTCGCGTTTATGTCAAGTCGAGAAGCTGTACCACCTTTTACAAAAAACAAAAGGTGAAGCTCACGAAATAGTGAAAAAAGTACCTCTCACGAATGATGGCTTTGACATAGCGTGGAATAATTTGAAATCTCAATATGAGAACAAACGGATTTTGATAAATCAACAATTAAGAATTCTTTTTAATCTTCCGACTTGTACTCAAGAGTCAGGAAAAAAACTTCAGCGTGAAATAAATAATTGTATTTCTGCACTACAATTGTACAAAATTGACATCAGCAATTGGGATGCAATATTTGTTTATCAATGCTCAGTACGTCTTCCTAAGCGTACCCTCTCTCTATGGGAACAATCAATATCGCATAAAATCGATATGCCAAAATGGCAAGATTTTGATACTTTTTTGACGGACAGATTTCGAACCCTAGAAACTGTCACTGATATCAAGACACCAATTTTTTATCAGCCCAAAAAGTTGCAACCAATTGCTCCAAAACAGCAGAAATCAATTCGAAATTTTCACAACAATGTTGAATCTTCTCAATGCAGATTATGCAAAGAAACTCATCCTCTTCGCGCATGGAGTCAATATTTAAAGCTGAGCGTGCAAGAAAGATTTTCGACTGTTAAAATACATAACTGTTGCATTAACTGCTTGGCATCTTCTCACGAATTAAGAGATTGTAAGAGCTCATTTACATGCCCTAAGTGCAAAAAGCAACATCACTCGCTTTTGCAAAGGGAAACGAGTTAAAATAAACCTGAATTTAAAAATAAAACTTTTTCGAATAAATTTGAAAATCAGAGCAAAAGCGATCACTGCAATGCTCAAACGTATGCGTCTACTATACAGTCCACTCCCGAAGATCTGACTACGTCAGAAAAACATTCTTCAAACTCAGGTGAAACAATCAATTCTTGTTTCACTACTGCGACAAAAAAAGTGCTTCTTGGCACAGCTCTTATCGATATTTATCACTTAGACACGACATATAAAGCTCGTGCTTTAATTGACCCAGCGTCTGAGTGCACCTTTGTCTCTGAATGCATTCAACGGATACTGAAACTGCCCACTAAGCCGATTTCAGCACAAGTGACAGGACTTAATGGAGCTGTTAGCATCAAGCCGTCTATGATGTCATCATTTTACATCGGTTCTCCGCTTTACCGAGATAATCCAGTAGAAGTAATGGCTCTCGTGGTGCCAAAAGTAACTGAAAAATTACCATCTCTTACTTTTGACATCTCGCAGTTTTCGAACATGCCAACCTTTAAGTTTGCTGATCCGAATTTTAACAGGAGCTCTTCCATAGATTTTCTTATTGGAGGAGATATATACCCCTTAATTCTACTCGGTGGAGTTCAAAATAATGTCTATGGAACCCATACCATCGCAGCAAAAAATGCCTGCTCAAACTACTGTTGTCTCACATTTCACAGAAATATCTCTGAATGAGCAACTTAAAAAATTTTGGGAAATTGAAGAAATCCCACAAAAAACTGCAGTCTCCAGAGCAGACAAAATATGCGAAGAAATTTATACTAAAACTACTAAAAGGAAATCAAATGGCAGATATATTGTCGATTTACCTTTCAAATTAGAATTTCGAAATTCGCTGGCTCTCGGCCAATCAAAATTCATTGCTCGAAGTAAATTTCTTCGAAATGAAAAACTTCAGCTCAAAAAGCCTGATATTAAGGCTCAATATGACAACGTCATATTAGAATATCTAGAACTTAACCACATGGTCAAAATTAACTCTCAAATCTTTCAATAAAATAGTTCCTACTATCTCCCTCACCATGCCGTGCATAAACCAGACAGCACGAGCACAAAAATGAGGATTGTTTTCAACGCTTCGTGTCCAACATCAAACTTAAAGAGTTTAAACGATGCTTTATACACTGGTCCGGTTCTTCAGACTGATTTGATGTCACTCATTCTCAAATGAAGATTTTTCAAATTTGTCTTCAATGCAGACATCCAAAAAATGAATCGGCAGATTTTGGTGAATCTAGCTCAAGCACCGTTTCAAAGAATAATTTTTCGACCAAACCCAGAAAATGAACTTAGCGAATTCGAGCTAAAAACCGTTACATTTGGCGTGAACTGCGCTCCATATCTCGCGATTCGAACCCTTTTAAAACTAGCTGATGATGATGAAAATCTTTTCCCTTTGGGCTCGAAAATTTTACGTGAATTCATGTATGTCGATGACGCATTAGCAGGAGCTCACGATATTACATCTGCGAAAAATAATCGTGATCAACTCAAAAATATTTTACTCTCAGCGGGTTTTGAGTTGCGAAAATGGACGTCAAACTCAAAAGAACTTCTGGTAGATCTTCATCAAGATCATTTATTGCATGCTGATTTTCTATCTCTAGAGGATAAAAGTTTAGCTTAAACTCTTGGTATCCTTTGGAATGCAAAATTTGACAACTGCTATTTTAATGTTCAATCCCTTGAACTTAAACAAAATTACACAAAAAGAGAAGTTTTGTCAACAATTGCAAAATTATTTGACCCAGCAGGTTGGCTGTCACCAGTTATAGTGACAGCAAAAATAATTATGCAGCAGCTTTGGTTGGAAAAAACTGACTGGAATGATAATATTAAAGTTCAGTCACTCCACAAATGGCAAGTTTTCGTGTGTAGCTATGACAAAATTAATCTAATTACAATTCCTCGATGGGCTCGTTTTACTCCCACGAGTAAAATCGAATATCATGTCTTTTCAGATGCCTCTGAAAAAGCATACGCTGCAGCAATTTATGTGAGTGTCGAAATTCAAAACGACATATTTTTACATTTACTTGTCTCAAAGACAAAAGTAGCTCCAGTGAAAACAATATCTTTGCCCAGGCTAGAGTTATGTGGCGCAGTTTTGCTGGCAAAATTAGTCAACGCTGTGATCCCACAACTTAATCTCGAAAACTGTTATGAAGTTTTCAAATGGACAGACTCGACAATAGTGCTCTCTTGGTTACAAAAACCACCATGCACATGGAAAACCTTTGTTGCGAATAGAGTTACAACTATTCTAGACAAAGTTGGCATAGAAAGCTGGTCTCATATCGATACACACGACAATCCCGCCGACCTAGCAACCCGGGGGCTATATCCTTCGGACTTGAAAAATAGTAAACTTTGGTGGAATGGGCCTCCGTGGCTAAAACTTCAAAAATCTCAGTGGCCACAAAGTGCACTCTCAGTACAACCGAAGACAACGCTGGAAATCAAGCCAATCAAATCTTTTTTCACTAGCTCGGCGGTGAATGAAAACCTTCTAGAACGTTTCTCTTCGTTGCCCAAAGCATTGCGAGTCATTGCATATATTTTTCGATTTTTTCACCAAACTCGTCAACGTGAAACATTAAATTATTCTTTTTCGACAAAAAATATTGCTTCTGTCAAGTTTGTTAAAATGAGGCTCATCAAAATGTCTCAACAAATGCATTTTTCAAAAGATTATCAAAAGCTCATTAATAAAAAGCCTTCGATACAAAAAGTCAACTGCTGACGTTAACCCCATTTCTAGATAAGGATGGAATTTTAAGTGCAAATGGGCGCTTAGCATCTTCCCCTGCTCTTGACTACAATGAAAGACATCCTATAAATCTCGCCTATAGCAGTCGTTTTGCTCTCTTGCTGGTAGAATTTATTCACCATATTTCTCTTCACGGTGAAAATCAGCTAGTTCTTCGACTAGTCCGCCGTGAGTTCTGGATACTTAAGTTAAGAAATCTAATCAAAACTTGTATTCATAATTGCACAATTTGTGTACTTAGCAAAAAACGATATCACGACCAAATTATGGCAGCGTTACCTCCCGAACGTGCAACCTTCCCACGCCCCTTTACAAACACTGGCGTTGACTTTGCGGGCCCTTTCGAAATAAAAAGTTTCACGGGCAGATACTGTAAAATCACTAAAGGCTATGCATGTCTCTTCGTATGCTTCGCAACGAAAGCTATACACCTTGAGCCTGTTAGTGACCTCTCATCGTGGGCCTTTTTAGCTGCATTATCACAATTCGTTTCCCGTAGAGGTTGTTCCGATAATATTTACTCGGATAACGGCACAAATTTCGAATCCTTAAAAAAGACTTCAAGCGGTTTATTCAAACAGCAAAAGACGACGCAGCGGCGAAATATGGTTACCACAATCTCTCGTGGCACTTTATTCCAGCCTCAGCGCCTCACATGGGCGGCTTATGGGAGGCAGGCGTGAAATCTTTCAAACGACATTTCCGAAAGACCACCGAGCAGCTAAAATACACTTTTGAGGAGTTTGCAACACTACTCTCTCGAATAGAAGCGTGCCTCAACTCTAGGTCTCTTAACGCTGCATCTGAAAACGTTTCTGATCTCGCAGTTCTTACGCCATGGCATTTCCTCATAGGAGCTCCCTTATTGTCTCCAGCCAAGCCATGGCTCAAAATTTCTGCCGTCGATGGAAGGACAAATACTTAAAAGAGTTGCTAAAGCGTACCAAGTGGAAAGTTCCACAAAAGGATCTCAAAATAGGAGACCTCGTAGTCATGCGTCAAGAACCTCTGTACCCACAGAGTGGAGATTGGGACGGATTATCCAAATAAACTTCGGTAACAATGGACGAGTTCGTGTAGCAAATCTCAAAACTCAATTGGGAGAAATCACTCGCCCGATAAACAAACTTGTGCTGATCCCGCAATAAAAATGTTTATTTCTAACTTTTCTTACGCCTATAATTTTTAAACCCAAATTTTACGTATGTTAACTCGAATTTCATACTCGCACTTAAAACCTTTGTTCTCATTATCTTGAAGACAAAATTTTAATCTCGTCATAATCTCATTATAACTTTCATTCGTTCTATAATCATCTCAAAATCATTTTCTTTTCCGTAGCAACATGTCAAGATTCGACCGCCGGTTTCAATTTCCGTGCTCAGTATGCCGGGGGAACCACGGTCTACGCCTTTGCGACCGTTTCGTGCAAATGAATGCTCGTGAGCGGCTGCAAACTGTCGCCAGACACCGGCTTTGCCAAAACTGCCTCGCACACTCACACTCTACTGAACGTTGCTCCTGCAGCACTAAGTGTCATCGATGTTACGAACGCCATCATACTTTGTTAGTTATCTTAAGAATTCAAATATTGTGTTTCATGTTTTTTTCATGCTAGTGTGTTACGTCTATTTGCTATATGAAACTCAAAAACTTGTTACGGCCTTTTGAATATCGCTTTAAAGTCTCTATTATTGCACATACAATTTAAAAATTCTGAAGAGACATGTAGTTTAGTCAAATGCAGCATAATTAATCAAAAACTCGATATTTAATTTTTTGAGGTTACGTCTTTTGACGATACGTATTAATAGAAAGTCAATCATGTCATATTTATCTTCAAAAATACCTTATATACGGTATTTCAAAAAGTTTTATCTGCATTTCTCAAAAAAAAAAGGCTATCAAAACTAGGCTACAAAAGAACTCGTAAAAATACTTTGACTAGATAATACTGAAGGTTACTAGCTGGTTCTCACTAACACAACTCTTTGTCGCATGTATGCATAGTCTCTTAAAGTTTTTTCCGAAAATTATTTTAATTTTAAAAAATTTTAAATAAATTTATATCAAAATTTTGTAGACACCTATAAAAGATATCATATGCTCAAAAAATTTAACTTTTGTATTACCTGAAGCAATTATATAAAAAAAAATTAAAAATTTTGCGGGAAAAATCTTCAATGTTCTTGTTATGGTTCTACGAAACAATTTTCCTTGCAATCGCACTTTTAAAAAAGTAATATAGTGGCATTTTTTATTGTACCGAGGTGAATACCGGAATTCCGCTTTGAACCATTCTGCATGCTTTGGTGAATATCAGAATTCCGCTTTGAACCATTCTGAATTCCGTGGTGAATACCAGAATTCCGTTTTGAACCATTCTGAATTCCGTGGTGAATACCAGAATTCCGTTTTGAACCATTCTGAATTCCACAGCTGCTTTTGACATTTCTCATTTGCAATTTGCAACTTTAACAAAAATATTTTTTGGAGGAACGCAATGAAAAGGTCCGTTTTGAACCATTCTGAATTCCACAGCTGCTTTTGACATTTCTCATTTGCAATTTGCAACTTTAACAAAAATATGTTTTGGAGGAACGCAATAGAAAGATAAAAAATATTGCTTTAGTTCTTTTTATTTTAAGATAATTCAATTTAAATTATTCTAGCTCATAGCGTGAGATGAAAGCAATGAAAAACCAACTAAACAGACACCATTGATAGAAACAGCAAGATACAGCACCTGTGATGAGTTACGTGCTAAGGGATTTTAATCGGTCGGTTATGGTGTTACCGGTGGCGAAGAAGGGGCACGTTATGTTCCATCTTTGATGCCTGGTGGTCGTCCACAGGCTTGGTGGTTTATTCAGCCAATTTTCCAAGCAATTTGTGTAAAGGCTGATGGTGAGCCGTGTTGTGAATGGGTCGGAGAAGGTGGTGCTGGTCATTTCGTTAAAATAGTGCATAATGGAATTGAGTACGGTGACATGCAATTGATCTGTGAAGCATATCACATAATGAAGAGTTTAGGTTTAAAACAGTCTGAGATGGCCCAACAATAAGGACACTAATTGGACGGGCACTGGAGGTAATGTGTGTATGTACATATCTAGCATAAGTCCTGTGAAAAAATCTAATTGAATTGAAAATTCCAATTACATGATAATGTAATATTTTATACATTTGAAACCTTAGCTAAATTCAAAAAATAAAAATAAATAAAAATAAAATCATTAATTGGTTAATAATTGCAATATTTTCGGTTTTAAAACATTTGACAGCTTACAAGTTGCCAGATTTTGAAAATTTTACACAAAAAACAATTGGTTTAATTTTTCTTTTATATCATCAAAATTTGATACATAATGTAAGTGCCAACGTTTTCTTAAACATTTTGTTATGGTTTTCTTTACAAAAAATATACTTTTTTTTCATTTCAATCCTATGAAGACTTATAAACTCCCTACTTTATGAAAAAATATCTACAAAGTGGCACACTCATACGAGCGAACTCACCACACAAGGGTGAACTTCAATTTTCACTCACACTAACAAAAAGTGTTTTTCCCGCCGAAAATACTTTCCGGTCTATATTAGTCTATGGTAGAAACCATCGAACAGCATCATCCCACGACGCATAATGTAATCCTTTGCCATACATTTTTATATATAAAAAATGATCATCAAAATATATGAAAATGTAAAGTAAAAATTGTAATCAAAATTTATTGATCAACACATTACAAAATTTTTGTTATGACAATGAAAATGTTTTACGTCTCATTTCACATCGTTCTATGAATTCATTCGCTCCTCTAAATCTACAGTACCAGGAGACCGACCACAGCTCGGTTTTTCGTTTTCAGGTTGAAAAAAATCGAAAAAATATGCAATTTGTTGAAAAATGTTGACTAATATTGAATTAGTTGAAATATTCAAAAAACATTGAAAAGAGTTGAAAAGCCGAAAATAAAAATTTAGAATGTTGAAAGAGTTTGAAAAACGTCAAAAAATGTTAAAATAGTACTATAACATGAGGTTGAAAAATTGGAAAAAAGTTGAATATCGTTGAAAACGTCGAAAAAATATGGAATATTTTAAAAAAATTGAAAGAGGTTGAAAAATGTTGAAACAGTTGAAAGAAAATGAACATTTCTAAAAAAGTTGAATGAGGTAGAATAAGTCGAAAAATAGTTGAATGGGGTTGAGAAAACCAGAAAAATATGGAAAATATTTAAAAAATTGAAAAATGTTGAAACAGTCGAGGGAAATTGAATAACTAAAAAAAAAATTAATGAGGTTGAAATGGTCGAAATAAATTGAAAGCGGTTCCAAAACTCCAAAAGAGTAGAATATCTCTAAAAAAATTAAATGAGTTTGAAAAAGTCGAAAAAAGCTGAAAGAGTTTAACAAAGTCGTAAAAATATGCAAAATGTTGAACACAGTTAAAAGAGGTTGAAAAAAAGTTGAACGAGGTTCAAAAAGTCGAAGTAAATTTAAAGAGGTTGAAAAACTTGAAAAAAGTTGTATTTCTCTAAATAAAATTTAATGAGGTTGGAAAAGGTGAAAGAGTATGACAAACTCGGAAAAATATGGAAAATGTTGAAACAAGTTGAAAGAGGATGAAAAATTCGGAAAAAGTTGAATAACTCTAAAAAAGCTGAAAGAGGTTCAAAAAGTCGAAAAAGTTGAATAATGTTGACATAGCCGGAAAATGTTGAAAGAAGTTGAAAGAGGTTCAAAAAGTCAAAAAAAGTTGAATAATGTTGACAAAGTCGGAAAAATTGAATGAGGTTGAATAAAGTTGAAAGAGGTAGAAAATCTCGAAAAAAGTCGGATAATGTTGAAAAAAGTTGAAAGAGGTTGAAAAATGTTGAAACAGTTGAAAGAAGTTGAATAACACGGAAAAAAGTTGAATAAAGTCGAAAAAAGATAATGTCGAAAAAGTCGAAAAAATTGAATCAGGTTGAATAAGTTGAAAGAGGTTGCAAAATACGAAAAAAGTTGAATATTTCTAAAAAAAAATTTAATGAGGTTGAAAACGTCAAAAAAGTTGAATGAGTTTGACAAAGTCGGAAAAATATGGAATATGTTGAAAACAGTTGAAAGAAGTTAAAAAATGTTGAAACAGTTGAAGGAAGTTGAATAGATCAAAAAAAGTTGAATGAGGTTGAAAAAGTCGAAAAAAGTTGAATAAGGTTGAAAAAGTCGAAAAAAGTTGAATAAGTTTGAAAAATTCGAATAAATGAAAAAATGGTTGAAAGAGGTTGAAGATTCGAAAAAAGTTGAAAGTGGAAAATATCAAAAAAAAATTTGAACATCTTAGTAAATTCAATTAAGTTGAAAGAGGTTGAAAAAGTCGAAAGGAAAATGTTGAAAAAAGTTTTTTGCTTTTATGGGAGGTGCCACACCTACTGCTGCAATCCCTTCGAAGTTCAATTAATTTTAAAGCTTATAGTAACCGACACCTTCATACCAAATTTTATTAGGATTACTCTTATAGTTCACCAAATATAACACAAAACGTTTTTTGCTTCTATGGGAGGTGCCACGCCCACTTATGCAATCCTTTCGAAATCCAATTAATTTCAAAGCTTATAGTAACCGACACCATATCAAATTTCATTAGGATTACTCTTATGGCTCACCAAATATAGCACAAAACGTTTTTTGCTTGCATGGGAGGTGCCACGCCCACTAACGAAATCCTGTCGAACTCCATTTGATTTCAAAGCTTATAGTAACCGACATCTCTATAATAAATTTTATTAGGATTACTCTTATATAGACTTGTGCGTAATCAATTACATTTGGTAATTAATTATTCATGCAATTACAATTACTTGTAATTTGTAATTGAAATTTTTCAATTACAATTACATTTATAGTAATTGAAAATTTCGAAAATATTTTAATTACAATTACTTATAATTGTAACTGAAATATTTTCGACTGAAATTACTGTAATCCAAAATATGTAGTTGAAAAGCAAAGTAATTGAACGAAATATGTAATGGATTACTTTTAGTTGTAATTTCCAATTTTTCAAGTAATCAATTACAAGATATACAATTACAAATGCATAAATACATATCCAGAGATACACATGTGGGTATTTCTACAACTACGGACGTGACAAAGTCCAAAGAAATCTGTGTTGTAAACTTGGCTGATTGTGTAGTACTAGGGGAGGACTATATTTAGGAAAAATAACAGGCTCGATCGAGCATGCTGTTCCAGGATATTAGCCAATATAAAGCGATACGGACGTGACACAAAATGGAAGTGCTTTTGAAGCGCAAACTCAAATATGCGAATTTCAGCGAAATATGGTCGACAAACTTTTTTTCCTAAATATGGCAAAATAAGGCTGAATAAGGTTCGAGCAACTTTTGAATATAGGACATACGAAAACCAATGAAATTTTTGAATTCATGGGATATTCTGAATATTTTTCCGTTTTTCAATCAAGTGTGGTGAAAAGTTAAGCAACAAGTCATTTATACATGTCCAACAAGCATTTAACTTGGTGAAAGGCTAGAACTCTAGTCCTTCTTTTACATTCTCATATAAATCATATGCAATAACATAATTTTTTTTTGTGAATTTTATCGCTTGAAAGAAAATTTTTTTCAAATTTTAATAAATGTAATTGCTGAAAAATGTGTGATCAATTACATTTTCGGTTTAAATTACTTGGCAAAAGTAATAGATCACAACTTTCTAAAAGATTACATTTTCATGCATTCCTAATCCAATTACAAAAGTAATTAGAATTGCATGTAATTGTAATTTTAAATTACATGTAATTGAAATTAATGTAATTGAAAAATTTCAATTACAATTACTTTTAATTTATATTTTGAATTAAAAGTAATGATTACTTGTAATTGTAATTGAAAGAAATGTAATTCAAAAATACCCAAGTCTGCTCTTATAGTTCACCAAATATTACACATAAGGTTTTTTGCTTGTATGGGAGGTGCCCCGCCCACTGATGCAATCCCGTTGAACTCCATTTAATTTTAAAGCTTACAGTAACCGACACCTCCACACCAAATTTTATAAAGATTACTCTCATAGCACACTAAATATAACATTTAACGTTTTTTGCTTGTATTGGAGGTGCCACGCCCACATGAATATTGCGCCCATTTTTTGTTATAAAATACCTTATAGCAAGAATATCTACCATGCTAAATTTCATAACGACTGCATCGTTAGTTCTCCTATTATAACGTTTATAAATATTGTGGGCTGTGCAACGCCCTTCAACGAGTTTTGCCAGTATAGAGACATAGCTTGTTATGATGACTGCTTTTAGTGGTATTTTTATGAAAATCGTCAATGCCGTTTTCGAGTAAAATTGAATCAAAATTTTCAATTATTGAAAAGTGACACGCCTACTTTTCCGATTCCGCCCACTTCTGGCAAAATTGAAGATATTTATGATCTGCATCTGTGTACCAAATTTCATTACAATATCTTGAATGGCTTGCGAGATATGACGTTATAAAAATTTAAGTTAAGAGCTGTGCCACGCCCTTGTTATAGTCTTTAAAAACTTAAAACCTACCTCGAACCTAATTTTGTTTACATATTCACCAAATCCCCAAATTTTATCAAAATCGCTACAGCCGTTTTCGAAATAAGGTTCAGCCATATACATACATATATATATTTACATATATATATTACATATTTACATATATACAGCCATGGTCACGCATATAGCACAAATCCTAGTAAGCACTTAAATGCTGAGTTTTTGTAATTAAAAGGCAACTCCCTTCGTAATTGTTTGTTACAATTTTTTTTGTTGCACTACCTAGTATACATAACTGTTAAAAATTTCCCGTTATTCTTTTATGCGTGCGATCTGTTTCAATTTAATTTTAACCAGTGAAGTTCTGTGGTGGACGTGCATTTAGCACAATCTAGGGAAATTTAAAATCTTTTTAAAATTAGTTCATCGTTTGGATTTGTTTATTTGAATTTAATTAAATTGAGCATAATCCAATTTAATTTTTGTAAGAATGGGTCGTGGAAAAGATTGCACACCGGAAAAAAGGAACCTTATATACAATATGGCCAAAACTGGCCAAACTGTTGCTGAAATAGCTGAACTAATGAAATGTTCCCGTAAAATGGTATATAATGCTCTTAAGTTAGTAGAATCCAGCGAGTTATACTTAACAGAAAATAAAATTAAGCGAATAACACCAAGGAAAACGACTACTTCTGAAGATAGAGCTGTAGTGCGCAAGAGCAAAGCAGATCCTTTCAAGTCTTCTAAGCAAATTATGCGTGAAATTAATAAAGAATTTGGTATAAATGTATCAAGAAAGCTCGTAGGAAGACGGTTAAATGAAGCTCAACTTTTTGATCGTCAGAGTCGAAAAAAACCTCTCCTGTCAAAACGACACATCAAAAATCGCCTAAGTTCCGCAAAAGCTAATAAGGAAAAATAGCTAAATTTTTGGAAAAATATACTTTGGTCCGACGAAACCAAAATAAATAGAATGGGTCCTGATGGGAAAAGCACTATTCATCGTCCTAAAGGTCAATCCTTGAATCCTAGATATACCAAAAAGACCATAAAACATTGCGGAGGAAGCATAATGGTTTGGGGAGCATTTTCCTGGCATGGAGTAGGTCCAATTGTTCTTATAAACGGAAAAATGGATCGATTTCAGTATTTAGATATACTCAAAAATAAAATGTAGCTGTTCGTTTTTGATTGTATGTCACTACGTTGGACCTTCATGCAGGATAATGATCCAAAGCGCACGGCGAAGGTCACAAAGCAATGGCTTAGGATGGAAAAGATAGATGTTTTGGATTGGCCAGCGCAAAGCCCTGACCTTAATCCTATCGAAAACCTCTGGAATGACATAAAAGTCAACATTTCAAACCAAAATTTTAAAAATTTTGATGATTTGTGGACAGGAGTACAGGAGGCTTGGTACTCCATCCCAAAGCAAAGGTGCCAAGTATGGAAGGTATGGAAAGTATGGAACGCCGATGTGAAGCTGTTATTAAAATACAAAATACTGAAGCAGTTGGTACTTTTCTACATAACATATTTTCTGAAGTTAGAAATTTTTTTGCATGTCCCAGTCATATAAGAGGCGATCTTATTTTCACTAACAATTTCGAGACCTTGAGAAATTTTATTTTTTTTTGTATATAATTTTTATTAGCTACTGAATGAGTTGTAAAATGAGTAATTTTGTTTTTATGTAACTACTTTTTTTATGAAAAAAATATATGTTTAACTTTTAAAATTGTGCTATTTGCATGACCATGGCTGTATATATTTATATATTTGGGTTATTTTAAACCAATTTATTATTTAATTAAGAAAAACAAAAAAGAAAACTTCAAATATAAAAAGTATAAAAATGAAAGATGAAAAATGATGTGTGTTTGTTTCGTGGAAAAAACTCAGAATGCTGCTCGTCGTTAGAAAAACCTTTTTTGAAAAGCGCGTCATGTGCAGAGTTGCTTTTTTATCTAAAGTTGCGCAGCTCTCTTGACGTTGTTGGATTGTTGACGTTGCTGGATTGTTGACGTTATTGGATTGTTGGCGTTATTAGAAGTGTTTATAGGATTGAACCGCCACATAGGCGGTTTTTTGGCATGGAATGCATGTCTTTGCAAATTTCATGCAATCTTGGCGAATGTTACGGATTGCCTTTTTCAAAACGTTGGAAGTACGTTAGGAAGTTGTCAACGCGATTGCAATTCGTTAAAAGATACGGCAACATACCTCAATTGAAGTGCAAATGTCAAATTTCAATTTCAGCCACCTGCCGGCTACATTAGAACCTTCAATTGAGATATGAAAATGTTTAAAATCAGCCGATAAAACGCACATTACGGCGTCTCTATTAACACCTTAATCTCCTGTTGAAGGAAAAAGTTTCAAAAGGGCTTTGATTTTTATTTTTTTTACATTATTAGTATTATTCCCACTAAAATTAACGTTAAGATGAACATATGTTACCACCCTGCATCCATAAGTATAGTTTAAAGAAACAACTATATGTACCACGCCTGTCATAAAAGAAATGTCAGACAGGTCAAAAAGGCTAATGTTGGCACTAATGGGCCAAGGCTGCCGTTCATTTTATTTTACGTATGTATAGGTGTGTATGTAGGATGGTAACAGACGGTACCAAGCGACATCACGCGATGTGAAGAAAAAGCGAGTTACTGTGTGGTTTTGGCGTACAGGCGTCAGTTGAAAAAGAATTTTATCGCGTGCGGTCGCAAGTATTGCAAAAAAAGGTTGCGAAAAATTTACACAGCGTGAGTGCGGACGTGCAAAAGCGGCGGTCGCTGCTCAATGCCTGAGCACTTGCAGTGAACACTAAAAAGCAATTTGTAAAAAAAAGGCGATACAAACAGCTATAACGCCGAAAGTGAAAAAGGAAATGAAAATTTTAAATATTTAATTTAAAATAACAAAAAGAAAATTTCGAAGAACAAAAAAAAAAATTAAGAGTTGCAAACTATAAAGACAACAAACATGGTGCAAAAGTGCAAACAAGAAAAAAAAAACGAAAAGAAATGAATATGTAGGAAATTAAAGAAACTTCCTACCATTATATTAAAATAAAAAAAAACATCAAAACTACTTAGAACATATAATTAACCTACCATAAAACTACAGCTACGACAACTACAACACCTGCTACGACAACTACAACACCTGCTACGACAACTACAACACCTGCTACGACAACTACAACACCTGCTACGACAAAAAAACAACACCAGCTACAAGTACCAGCAAGGAAACTACGAAACCAAAGCAGCAGGGTACCCCAACGTAAATACAAAAAAAAAATACATACATAAATACATTTATTAGATACTTGGGCAATTTAGGTTATTTCTTCTTTCTTTGTTTTCTTCTTCTATGCTTAATTATTATTCTTAATTTTTTTTAAGTAAAGTAAACACCCTAATTATAAGCTCATATATATCCTATATACATATATACAAACAGTAAAACAAAAATTATAAAAGTTTCTATAAAAGAAGAAAATATTAAATTGGAATTGAAATAAGAGAAAAAACAATTTTTTTTAACTTTTAAATAATGAAGATTTGCTAGGCGGTCGGTTAGGGGGAGATGCCAGAGTGAGTGACACGTGATGCCATCGGGAAAAGTTTAAGGGAAGGGACCTGGGGTTTTTCTGCTCCCCGTTAGAAAATATTTTTTTTTTAAATTTTTACATTTTTGCTATGATGCGCCATAAGTGGCAATGGGAAAACCGCGCCCTAGCCGGGAATGACTTCGGTGGACGATGCCGAAAGTTTTGTGAGTTTCTTTTCCTACAATTTGCCAGGCGTAACACGAATATTTGGCCAAGTAAATCGCTCAGCCATGAGACGAGCCGAAGCGCGGCGACCTGGGTGCGAAATGTCGTGTGTAGCGTTGAAAAACATTTTTCGTAAATTTTTGGTGATAAACGGTCGGACTCGGTTGTGTGAGACGTCACAATAAATTGGCTTAGCTAGATGAGGAAAAGCAAATAATGTTAATTGCAATGAATTTTTAGGGTTACCTAAGAGCAATTGTTTTAATTCCTCATCTGATTCTGTGAATGTGCTAATGTTGCATAAATATTTGTGTCTAAAGTGTCTATGCGTGACAATAAGTCAGCAGCAATATTGTTGATTATCTGATTTAAAACTGCGCCAGCTGCAACATTTGATGCGTCTGTCACTAGGCTTAATTCAGCCTCAGGTGAAGGGTGCGAGAGTTGTACGGCTTTTGCAAGAAGTTGCTGACATTGTTCAAATGCTTTTATTGTGGGCTCACTCCATGTTAGCGGCGTCTTGTCGTTTTTTCGGTTGCCATTATTCATTGATAAAAGTGGGACTTGCGCTTCTGCGGCGTGCGGTATAAACTTTCGGTAGAAATTTATGGTTGCTATAAAACCTTTTAGTTGTTTAAATGTTTCAGGGCGTTTGATTTGTTGAATGGCGGTGACTCGAGAAGGGAGCGGTAAAATTTGCGTTCATCCTGAGCTATTCCAGTTGCACGAAAATAAAAATCGAGCAAGTAGAACCAACTGCTAACATCGGCTTCCATAAATGGTGGTATTTGCAAATAGCAATTGGACAAGACCTCGGCGTTGTGGGTTGCGTCATAGCTCAGGGCAGCGTTGCTAGTCGATGCGGCGTTTGGTTGAGCCTTGGAATTTTCTCCCTCTGGCTCTGACATGATCACGTCGGGGTCACCACTTTGGGTTATTTTAAACCAATTTATTATTTAATTAAGAAAAACAAAAAAGAAAACTTCACGGAAAAAACGAAACTCGAAATTATTGTAAATATTAATCAAAATTTAAGAAAAATTAGTAGGTAATTTAGTAATTTAGAAACGGTTCAAGTGTCTATTAAAAATTACTAAGCGTAATATAAAAATTGCATCAAGCAGGCATTAATTTTTCGAATGCAAGTTTTTAATTTTTACAAAGTAGATATTAAAATTTCTGCAATAATTTATTATATTTTAAAAGGACTGTACTATTTTTTAAAAAGTACATTATAAAGTTTTTATGATGAAATAATAATAACTGAAATTGATTTTTAAAATTTTTTGTGTGTTGAACAAAATTGGGACGGCCAGCGAGTTTCCGTTGCCGCTTTCCCGACCCCGTCCCAATTCTGTTCAACACATTACTTCAAAGCCAATTAGTAAGAGTTTGGCAAGCCTTATTATATATTTATTTTTTTGCATGAACATGTTGAGAACTCAAACAGAGTACAAATTAAATACAAAAGAGAAATAAAATTCAATATAATAAAAATTAATAATCTTGAAATAATTTTTCTATAACTACTTTTTAAAATTTATAAAGCGGGAATCATATATTACAATATGAAATATATAAAAATTCTAATGTGGCAATTTATTGAAATTTAATAAAATCTTTGTAAAATTTCAAAGTTTTTATGTGATAATTAAAATGAAGAAATTAATTTTTAATATGCACTTATTAAAAAATATAAATTGAAAATAATTACAAACTAGAATAGAATTTTTAATAATGATTTTTTATTTATTACTATAAAAGAGTAATATTTGTTTTCAGATTTTAATTTTTATAATCTCCTATTAATTTTTAATAAAATTTGAGCAGGTGTTTTTACCGTGTTCAAATAAAAAAAGTATAAAAATGAAAGATGAAAAATGATGTGTGTTTGTTTCGTGGAAAAAACTCAGAATACTGCTCGTCGTTAGAAAAACCTTTTTTGAAAAGCGCGTCATGTGCAGAGTTGCTTTTTTATCAAAAGTTGCGCAGCTCTCTTGACGTTGTTGGATTGTTGACGTTATTGGATTGTTGGCGTTATTAGAAGTGTTTATAGGATTGAATCGCCACATATATTTGCATACAATCATTGCTCGTTTAATATAATAGGAGATTCAATGCATATTCGGAATCTACATACATGCAAAATGCTTAAAGAGTTAAGCCGAGTTTGGGTTATAGTACTTCTTAAATAAGTTAACAATCTTCTTAAGGTCGAAAACGATCTTTTGGCTGTGCATGTCGTCACAGGCAATGTAAACATCAAATTGACAAATTTCATTAATTCTGTTAACAAATCTAAAACGTGTTTATCACTTTTCAAAAAACGTACATAGTCATCGAAATATTTGAGTTCGTTTGGTCACTAAATTTTTAGCTTGCAAAATGCCTAAGAGCATGTTTCTATGTAAAATTAGTCGATCCTTGTCAATATCTGGTCCGAAAAACCTGATTACTTCTATTTGAAATTTGTCATTTCCAAAAAGGAAACTTTCCACATGGCTAAGAAAAGTGAAAGCTTTCGTGTCAAACCTTGCTTTCAAACAATTCACAATATTGTCAATAATTTCATAGTACACCTAATTCTGTTTTTACGCGAACTTTTTTTAAGCGAATTTGATTTAACGCGATTCAAAAAAGTGTTGCGCGATTTGATTTGATTTAACGCGATTCAACAATACATGAGCTTGAAGGTGAAGTTGAGTGATGACAATGATAATCAAGTTTCTCAAAAAAGAATGCGTGTTTTATCAGAAAATAATACCGCTTGATATACATTGCAATATATTTTACCTGTTTCATTTTATTAAAATGAATTGTTTTTTTTTTTTTTTGATTTCTTATATGGCTCAAATTAAGTGAAACGGAACACGTTTGTCCCAACTACTTAGAATATTGAAAGCAATGTCTTATTTTAATACTACTATTTAAACTAAATAAGTCTCAGAAAAGTTTTTATCAATAACAATTATTATGATTGTTATAAGCAATTTAAGTTTTAGATGACCTTTATATTTTTGAAAATCATATCTCGGAAAAAAAGACTTTCCGACAACTTGTTATGATACAATAATGATAAGAACATTAGAAATTGTTAGATAAAAAATATTACACCATGAAAAAGTTTTTTTTGAAGCAATGGGTCCACTTTGTTATAAACAAATTCGATTTTTCTATGATGCTCCGCATTTTTTTGACGTGAGATCTATATTATATTTATTTATTTATTATAATTAATAATAAAATATAAAATCTTATAACTAAAAGAGGTGACTAAGAAATTTTTTTTTTATCTTACGCAGAATACATCTGCGCATTTATGATATAGATCTCACGTCAAAAAAATAAGCGGAGGATCATAGAAAAATCGAATTTGTTTATAACAAAGTGGACCCATTGCTTCAAAAAAAACTTTTTTCAGTAATAAATTAACTTAAAAGTCAAAATTTAAGAAAAAATATTTATATTTGCGCGAAAAATACAACTTTGACGTTTCAAAACCAGGGTTACCAATACATAAGAAAGCACATTTTATGCCATTTCAAATGGTATGCTACAAAGAAGTATATATAAAGAACAATATTCCGCAAAGAAGTATATATAAAAGAACAATATTCCGGCAAATGTCGATAATTGGATCGTACTTCTACGTGGCGAGCGACAGCTTTACTGTCTTACAACCAGGGGAAATGTGATTTTGGCTTATTTGCGCATTGGGGATTTTAACAATGGCGCTCTGCTCTGCCATTTTGTATTTTATTAGGATTTTCTATTTTATTTATTTTAATTTATATGAAGTTTTTTGAATATCTTCCGCCATTTTTTATTTACATTTTACAAATAATAATTAATTATTTTGCATTTGGCTGCATTTGAGAAAATTCATTTTTATTGCTACCAAGCAACCAGCAAATCCAGAAGCAGGATTTTTATTTTGACTTCTCCAAAAGAACAAATTTGCAACCGATCCCGCGTAATTTGCGTTGTTGTTGCCTTTTGTATTCAGAAAATTCTGTGGAAAAAATCCTTGCAAAATGCCTGCATTTGTTGTTGTTTTTTTGCAGCTTACAACCGATCCTGTTATTTGTATTGTTGTTGCTTTTTTTCAGCCGAAAAATTCAGATGAAAATTGCCACATATTATATTCCTGTTGTTTGCTTGTATGTGTTTCACATTTTGCTATTTGTCGCATCCAGAATTTTTTGCCAAGGGGGTTTTAATCTAACGAAATTAATTACTTAAATTTTTATATTAGTTTGTTTTACTTGAAACAAATCATTAGTTAACACAAGTTAATACCTAAATAAATTAAATAAGAATAGTTTAATCACTAGCACTGATTCGACATTTAAAAAAACATGAAAATCAAATTTAGAAAGACAAAAAATTAAACTTTCTTTAAAATTAACAAAGAAAGTAAATAAAAATGTCAAAATACACTGCCACTGCCGACGTGCTAGCTTTATTTGGGCTTAAACCTTTGGAAATTCAAAAATATTTATGTTGGGGGCTTCAGCCTCCTTACCCTTGAACAACTACATGCATTTTTCAGTTCAAACTGAAAAATAAAAATAATATTCATCTTGTTTGATTTGCTGAGCGCCTGCTTCAAACAAAAATTCTTTTGTCTTACAGCTTGAATTGAAATTATTTTACAATAATCAAAATATTCTTCAATTTCTATATTTTTCAACATATTCATGAAAAGAACAATATTAATTTCTCCTATCAAAATTGACATCTAAATCTGGATCCGTAGCTGTCAAAATCCAATGCAAAATGTAAACAAATAAATTGAGTATAACCATTTTTTGACAGCTTCTTTGTTTCAAGTTGGATTTTTCTTGGCCAACCGGATTTTTTAAGGAAGGAAAATGAACGAGTTCTAGAAATTTACTTGAAGTTTTGAGATTTGTCGAAAAAAACAAAAGCCAGAGCACCAGTAACAATAAAAAGAACAATTACAGCAATAACAACAATAAAAACTATAACATATTTATTTGCGGTGGTATTTTTCACAAAAAAACTAATAATTTTAATAAAAAATTAAGCGATGTAATATTTCAAGTAAATTTCTAGAACTCGTTCATTTTCCTTCAATAAAAAAATCCGGTAGACCAAGACAAACCTTACTTAGAATAGCATACCATTTGAAAGGCTTTCTTATGTATTAATAAAAATGTTTGTAAATAAAAATTTTTCCAAAAAAATAAAGATTTTCAAAAAAAAAGTTGACCAGAAATATAGATAGCTTTCATACTTGAATAATATTGCTAAATTAAGTCCCATTAGATAACGTTACTTTACAATCGATTCCATTAAAAACAGATTGTAGCAGAAAAAAATTTTGAAATAATAAATATTTTGATGCGTTTGTCCCTATTATTTTTTCCAACACTGTATATATACTAATAATTTCAAAATGTGACCTAAATTACTTTAGCAGCCAGATGAATTATAGTACTTAAGCAAGGCCCAGGTATCGTGCTTATTGCGGCACGTGTGTATTTCAATTTCTGTATTTCCTAAGCTAATGTAGATTCCATTTTGAAATTTGAGCTCCATACAAAAAAAAAAAAAAATCGAGCGAAATACAAAATTATATTGAAGGTGAATACATTGTGTACGGCAAATGAAAAATAAATAAAGTTTTGGTAAAATATGTACCAAATAGAAGGATAAGAATAGATTGCTGGTACATTTATAGTGGAATGGATGTGGCCAGTGAACGGCTGATATAAAGGTTGTTCGCTAAGTGTGATAGCGACAACCATCATGATAAAAATAAATTAATGCTAAATTGAATTTGCTAATTACTACGGTAAAATTGAAAAAAGGATATGTATCGAACTGTGCCTTACGTAAATAAATAAAGGGTTTGGTGTCAGAAATTAATTGAAGCACACAGAAATATTTTTACGTGGGTTAGAAGAGCATTAAAACATTTATGTCTTTTAACTTTGATTTTATTTTATAAGTCAAAAAAAAAACATTTTTCTAAATCGTAGGCATTACAATCAGCGTTGACGTCCTTGCTAAATTCAACATAGTACTTTCCTTTACTATTTTCAGTCCATTGTTCACTTCCTATTGGCTTATTGAATAATTTATCATTTTGTTTATGTTTAATAGTTTCCAAATTGTCATACGTGCAAATTGTATATGGTGGTGCCGAAGTTTTACTAATCTTTGATGGACTTAGGTTATACAAATCTTCAAAGAATTCAAAAACTTCTTCCTTACGTGAGAAACTATTGAATTTTAAGCGCAAACTGCGCTTCATGTTTTTGCTCCACATGAATGTTAAATGATGATGGAAACACTGAAAACTTATATTATCTTCAGCAGCTGCAGCAATATCTAACCAATTTTGTACACATGCAAGTGGTGTGCTATCGCATACTGAATTATTCGCAGTTAACGCATCGGTATAATGTCGCTTATCAAATAGAGCTGGATTTGTTAATAGTCCACGCGCTGCCATAACGCCATCTGCACTTGTTTCGCATTGCAACTGACAAGCATCTGAGAAGGAGCGTACATTTCCGTTAACAATAACTGGTATCTTAACAGATTTCTTTATTTCAGACATGGCAGACACATTTAAAGGATATGAACTTTTTTGCCATTGAGTGCGTCCATGCACTGTTATAAAGGTGGCACCACAATGTTCTAATTGACGTGCTAATTCTACCGTTGAACGTACATCTTCGTTTAGCAATCGTACTTTGAATGAAACACTGAAATTTTGAGGAAGAACTCGTCTTATTGTGCGTAAAATATCGTGCATTTTTTCTGGCTCTTTTAAAAGACCGCAACCATAACCTTTAGCGATTGCCCACGACTGAGGACAGCCACAGTTAACATCAACACCATCAACAAACGGATAAATCAGTTGTGCCGCAGTGACAAATTCCTCAGCAGATTTGGCTGCAAATTGTGCAATCAAAGGGACGTCGTCTAAAATAAAAAATAAAATCAGAAATTATTTAAATTCAGCTATTAAAATTTGGATGTAAATTTAATGACAGTTTAAAACTAAACTGGCGTGCAGCCCAAAATCTGATAGCAGATTAGTGCTCAGCGAACCTAAATTGCTCTAAGGGTATCAGTAGTTGTTCTCCAGGATTTAGATCTTATTTTTGCATTTTGTTATAATTAGATTATAGAAAAATTCGCGCTTTTTGTTATTATAAAAGAATTGTTTTAGCCTCGCATTGCTATCAATTCTAACTGCTGGAAAGTATGTTCAAAAAATGTTGGGCATATAATTGCTTAAAAGAGAGCTATTAGCTACTTACCATCTAGATTAAGAATCCGGACAACAATGCTGATAACAACGTAGAAGGGTTGTGGAAGCAAGTCTAAGCTTCAGTTCCAGTTCCAGCAAAAAAAGTTTTTTGCGGGACAAATTTACAAATCGTGTTTTTTAAAAGCACAGGATGGGGGAGTTTGAGGTACTACCTTAATTTTCAAGTATGCTATGTTGCTACGTAAGCCAATGGAAAACAGGGAGATCAGTCCTCATACATGATGATGATTCAGATTATTTTATAGATTATGTCCTATAAAAAAAAAACACACATTAAACATTTTCTTTTTTTCGTTAAAAAGAAATAAGGGCTGAAGTCTAAAAATTAGTTACAATGGCACTTCATTTTAAAGACAACGAATTGCGAATTTCCTTAGTATGTTAGTAAGGATTCAGGTCAATATATTTAAAATAACGGTAAATTAAAATAAAAGCTACTGAATTTAAAATTTTTATGCACTTATTTATATTCGTTTATTCGATTCAATTAATCAATTAGTACCTGGAGACCGACCACTGATCGGTCAAAAATTTAAATAAAAATTAGTCAAAATATTTTATTTACTGTAAAACCTAGCTTTATTTATAATTTTTAGTTTTATAGGTACTTGTTCATTACATTTCGCTGGGAAACACTCTATATATGGTAGTATGTATATAAATTATTTGCTACAATGCGAAGAACCACTCCTACTAATTAAATTTTGCCAAATGTTCGAATGAAAAGTACTTTTGTTGTCCCATGTTCGCGACAATTTTTTTTGTCCCAATAGAGTTTTAACTACAGTGGTGTACTGCTACTATTGTAGTGGTCATTTTTAATATTTAACCACTTTGTGTGTCCTGAACGATTTACGGAATTTGTTGCTGTATAGATATTTTCCTTGTTCTTTGGATTACGTGACCTATAGGTGTTATAGTGCAATTCTACAAAAATCGCAAGCAAACCACAAAATCGCGATTTTCTCTCACCTCGGTGACTCGGAGTGAACCGCCTCAATGAGTAGTCACTTATGGAGTGACTACCTCCGGGATACTCCAAAGAACAAGGAAAATATCCTTAAAGCAAAATATCCAAAAAATCGCACGCATCACAAAACATAATTAGGTGCGATAAGTGTTTGTACCAACGTGGTCTATAGGTGTTATAGACCAATTCTATCAAAATCGCACTCAAACCACAAAATCGCGATATTCACTCACCTTGGTGACTCCAAGTGACTTGAAGTGAACCACCTCAATGAGAAGTCACTTATGGCGTGACTTCCTCCTGGATACTCCAAAGGACAAGGAAAACGTTCTTACATCAAGAAATTCCGTAAATCGCTCAGTACGCACTAAGTGGTCTAATATTAAAAATGACCACTACAATATTAACACTACACCACTGTAGTTAAGTCTATTGGAACAAAACAATTTTTTATTTTTCGTGATATCGATTGGAACAAAAAATTAAAAAAAAATTACTCCCATAGTACACTAAATAACATTTAAGGTTTTTCGTACCTATGGGAGGTGCCACGCCCACTTACGCAATCCCGTTGAAATCCATATAATTTCAAAGCTTATGGTAATGGACATCTCTACACCAAATTTAAAGAAAATACCTCCCATAGTGCACTAAATATAACATTCAATGTTTTTCGTATATATGGGAGGTTCCACGCCCACTAACGAAATATCGTCGAAATCCATTTAACTTAAAAATTTATGGTAACCGACATCTTTGTACCAACTTTTATTAAGATTACTTCCATAGTGCACTTAATATACCATTTAACGGTTTTTGTTTGTATGGGAGATGCCACGCCCACTGAAGCAATCCCGTCGAAATACATTTAATTTCAAAGCTTCTAGTAGCCGACACCTCCTCTCCAAATTTTAAGAAGATTACTCTCATAGCACACTAAATATAACATTTAACGTTTTTTACTTGTATGAGACGTGCCACGCAACATGTACTATTGTGCCCAATTTTGGTGAAAAAATACCTTATAGCAAGTATACCTGCCATGCTAAATTTCACAAAGACTGCATTGTTAGTTCTCCTATTATACCGTTTTTAAATATTGTGAGATGTGCCACGCCCATCAACGGGTTTTGCCAGTATAGTGACATAGCATGTTATGATGACTGCTTTTAGTGGTATTATCTATAAAATTTTTATGAAAATCGTCGGTGCCGTTTTTGAGTAATATTGAATCAATTATTGAAAAGTGACACGCCCACTTTTCCAATTCTGCTCACTTTTGGCAAAATTTAAGACATTTATGATCAGCATCTGTGTACCAAATTTTATTACAATATCTTGAATGGTGTTCGAGATATGACATTATGAAAATAAAAGTTTAGGGCTGTGCCACGTCCCTCCAGGAGCCTTTGTAAAATTACTGTGGTGCCGCAGGGGTCTTACTTGTAGGGGTATAATAAAAATTACATTTTTAAGTATCGATATTTCGAAAACCAAACTAGGTATCGATTTTTTTATTTAACATTTTCGATTTATTTCGAGCTGTTCTATTGAAAATCATCCATAAATTGCGGCGGCATTGAATTTTTGGCACTAACGATATTATCAAAAAAAAATTTTAAGTATCGATATTTCGAAAACTAAACGAGATATGCATTTTTTTTATTTAACATTTTCGATTTATTTTGACGTGTTTTATCGAAAAAATAAAAAAAAATCGAGGCGCCACGGAAATCGTTATCTCCCCACTACTTGCATTGAATATCGGGAATAATCGCAAGATGAAATTTTTCAGAGCATCTACGTCTCTTGATTAACTGGTAACCCTACTTATGTCGAATCAATTCTAAAATTTTTTTTCATATTTAAATCACGAACCTTCACTTGTTGTAAACTCATTCAGCCTCGCATTTTCGCTCCGGTTAAAAGAATCCGCAATTATCATTGGCGTGAAGCAAAGTTTTGCGCCATGTTTCCGTAGAAGTCTACGAAATTCTAGCCTATTAAAAATTTAATTCCAACATTGTCAAACAGATACGTACAAATTCTGCACGCAATAAAAAACTTACTTGCTATAGCGCACCATCGGTGCGGCAACAGTTAAAAATTCATTAGTTTCTTTTTCTTCCTGAAAAAGTTCTAAAATGTTCTGACGTTGTCGAAGTGCTCTCATGTCACCACTATCCATAGTGTTCAAAGTTATAATCAAATTTTATCAAAATATATTAATAATAAACTACACAGAATTGAATTTTATCAAGAAAGTTTAATAATTTTACATATAACTAGCCTCATCTTATACCAGAGATTTAAATCAAAAAAGTCTTTTACATATGAGTTTATTACTGTGCTGTTTATAAGACGTGAAACCAAAGAGTATTGATACTCTTTGCGTGAAACTCATAGTCTATGGTGAAACTCCTTTGGCCAAAACTTTTACTCAAGTATTTATTGTCAAAATTCGCAAAAACCAATGTTGCCGTATCGAATGTAAAAAGTCAAATATGGCAAAGTTTTCATTTAAGGTATTATTCATGTTATTCACACACCGAATTTGAACGCCAGCGTATTAAGGGCCAACTAAACCATGCATTGTTGCATGCATGCATGCCTTAACCTACTGTCAAATCCGAACGAAGGGTCTGTCAAGTGCATAACAAGCTCAGAGAAGACTTTTAGTGGCTATGTTGTACACCTAATTCTGTTTTTACGCGATAGATACGTTCCTGAAAAATCATCGTAAAAAAAGATACAGTATCCATATAAAAGTAGGGGATTGGTTCCACATTTGAAAAATCAACCTATTTTATTTAAGTAGCTTATAAAATACATATGTTTATTATTAGATTACATAGAAAAGAAGAAAAAAAATGCAATAACAATATTAATTCATCAAAAAGAAAATTCATACAACATATAAGAAATCAACGAAAACAAAAGCAATTCATTTTAATAAAATAAAAACAGGTAAAAAGTATTGTAAATCATTATTTAATCGGTATTATTTTCTGATAAAACGCGCATTCTTTTTTGAGAAACTTGAATGTCATTGTCATCACTCAGAATTTAAACTAAATTTTCAAGCTCATGTATTGTTAAATCGCGTTAATTCAAATCAATTCGCGCAAAAAAAGAACGCAACACTTTTTAGAAATCGCGTTAAATCAAATTCGCATAAAAAAAAATCGGGTAAAAACTGAATAAGGTGTACTTACTTGAACTTTAGAAACAATGTAGCCACAGTTACAAACCTATGGAATATTCCCACAATTGCATATATTGTATATGTTATATTTCCTAAATAAATCGAATGCATTCACAAAATATTATTAAATGACATTTACTAAAATACTTAAAACAATAAATATGCAAACCTATGATCATTTTATAAATTTTAAGAAATAAAAAGAAAGCGAAATAGTTCACTTTATACCATTCGCGCGGCTTGTGAGGAAAGAATTGGCAAATGCAGAGTGTGGCATCACTGAATTGTCAATCAAATTGTTGTATGTATTGTGTGTGTATATTAAATTGAATATTTGGTTGCGAGAGCAACAAAACCGTTGTTTGTCTAGTGTCAAAAAAATATATTGTAAAATTCTATTTGGATTTTGACAGTCTAAACCAGGCATCGGCGCGCTGCTACTCATGAGCAGCAGAGCTTATTCTCTTGAATACGTACACAACAAGAGAGAAAGAGAAAGTAGTATTACTTTGCCGATCGCAGCGTTTAGACCAGGTATCGGCGCGCTGCTACTCATGAGTAGCAGAGCTAATTTTCTTGTATGCGTATACAACAAGAGAGAAAGAGAAAGTATTATTGCTTTGCCGACCCCTGGTTTAGACTCTGCGATGTATCGCATTATTGTATCATGAATCGCAATGCGATTTCTCAGGCCAATCTCGCCCACACGCATCTCGCAGTATATTATCTTGGGCTTTAGTAGTGTGAATAGGGGAGTTCATATCATCCTTCATGCTGTCCAACATGGCTTGACAAACCGAATAACTGTAAATTTCGTTTTGCGTTCACATCCTCAAACATGCTTGTCAAACATCTCTCTCTCTCTCTCTCTCTCTCTCTCTCTCTCTTACAATATGCCAGACATTCCGAAAGGCATATATAGGTGTGGAAAAGGACCACCATAAACTCTGGGTTTTCCTTGTGGTCCTTAAAGTTGTGGTACAAAGGCGAAGGCCTATATTAAGGCTGCCGCAAGGCCTTTGTAGGTACACGTAGAATTAAATGTTAAGGTCTTTATTAAGGCTGTTGAAATGTCAAATGAATTTGTATAGATGTGTATTAATAGTTTTCCGACGACAATTTTATTGTCAAGATATTATTAAAACTTTTTTAAAAAAACTTCTTTTATTTTTATAAATTCAACTATATATCATTATAGGTGAATACATATGTACAAAACATATTTTATTTAAGTGTTCATAACTGTGTCAAATGTCACCATATTATTTATGAGTACATATGGTCTGATATTTAAAACAGTTTCTTTTGTACGTACGAGTACATAAGTCTTTTAAAACAGTTATGGCGTGATTCGAGGTTATTTAAGGTTAAGTAAACTTTAGAAAATTATAACTTCCTTCAAATTTCACCACACTTTAAAAAGCGAAATCACCATTTAGATTTTTGAGCCTTTCCCAATTGATATCTTTCCACTCACTAGATGAAATTTTGACATTTCTGAGGTGAAATTGAAATATCAAAATTTCAAACCGATATAAATTGAAATAACAATAACAAATTTTAAAGTTACGTCAAACATCTGACGCAGACATTTTTATTTGGACAATTTAAAGTGCCTATTGGCCATAGACTAATAGACTATGCTATTGGCGCATGGATCAAAAAAAATTGTAAGTTCATTGTTTATTTAGAAAATCGTGGTAGAAATTTTACATCTACATATTTGCTACCTACAGAATTTGCTACCAACCAAGAAAATGTAAGCTTTACACGGGAGGAATATGCTGAATTTCTAAATCTATGCGCATTCTTTTACAGTCAGCAGCCAAATAAAAGAATGTTGATCCTGAAAAGGCTTGCAAGAAATTGACGCGATGTTAAGAAGTTTGATTATTTGATTGGCATGTCGATTAGCTGAACTGGCTGCGCTTATGGCAAAAACAATTCAGATGTTATGGTTAGATGAGCTGGAAAAAAACCGATAAAGATAAAGATAAAGACCGACTCGAAGAATTAGGCTTTAATAAGAAGCAGGCAAAGGCTATGAGCGCTAAGGCAAAGGTGTTAGTCGGAACATTGAAGAAGTTGCTCTTAAGGTTGAGAAGGCAAAAGTCGAAAAGAAACCGAAGGAGATTGATGGTGTTGTTAAGAAAGAGAGTGCGGTGCCAAGTGACCTAAAGGTACTCCACCATTAAAAGCTTCTGGTGGTGAAGTCAAAAAACGTGCAGTAGGTGGTGGACGAAAAAAGAAATATATTGAAAATGGTAGTGTCAAGTGATTCTGATACGCCGCCGGCTAAGAGGACATGAAGAATTTATTGTGTAGAAAACATATTAATTAAATAAAAATCAAAAAGTGTTATAACTGCATTTGATGAAGATCTTTTCGAATACCCTACGAGTTTTGTTTTTTTTTTTCATTATGAAATTTTTTCAATGTGAAAACCAAAATTAATTAATTCATTGAAATCCAATTCATTTTATGCTAACTAGTGGCAATTTTAAAACACCACCTTATGTGCCGTCCATTAATTACGTGAGTCAAAATAGTGGTGGTCCGGCAAAATTTTACAATTGGGAATGAGAGGGGGGTCAATGAAAATCTCATGGTCATTAGCAAGCGAATCTGATCTTTTAATATAGCATGCATTTTTAATAAAATAATTTATTTGAAATTCAAAATTCCACAAATTTATTTTACTTTCAAGATGAAATGTCAAAATTTCATGCTGTCAACATTTCATCATTTGGGACGGCAAAATTGAAAATTTTAGTATGAAGAGTGAAAATTTTGCTCACCAGGCAAAAAATGGTTTTCACCGCGATTTGCCTAGGAAAAAAGATATCGATTGGGAAAGGCTCTTTGTCTCAAATTAATTATTTACAGTTAATACACATAATGTTTCTTGTATTTAACCAAGATTTTGAAACTCTTATTTAGTTATGTTTTTGTATTAGAAATAATTGTTCAATCGCATTTAATTGTTTTTAGTATGCAAGTTTTCCACTCTCTTTTATTGTATAGTTTCTATTATTATATTTATTACTTTTAGAATTTCACTATATACGCATTGTTTTTGCTTTTAGCAATTGACCTTCTTATTTAATTGTTTTTGTGAACATATTAATGGCTTTACACTTTTTTCTTAGATCTGACAAACATTCTCAAAAGGACAGAAAAGGGGAAAATGGACAGAAGTTCACAATGACCAGAAAATGACAATAATTTGGACTAAATAATAACACTCAAGGGAAGATTTTTCCTAATGCTCCAAATATTAAAACGCTCAAGGGTAAAAGTCTTCAGATCACGAAATCACACAAATCATTCGACATCGAAGGTAGTCCTAAACGTTCCACAGCTTTGAAAAAAACATGTGGAATGGGTGCGAGCGACCACACACGAAAACACGTCTGTACTCGTTCACGGACAAAACGAAAGACCCTTGTCAAACATCATTTGCAGAAAAATTTCGAGGTGTACAAATCACTCGCATTACTCACTTCCCTTCTTTGTTTTTCATTTTTCGGAGGTTTAATAATAAAAAAATTGTTTTGAACTCCCTACAACGAGGATATGTCCCTAAAAAACCTAAATCTTGCTAAAACTTTTTATTTTCCACGAAACCGATCGATGTTCACTTTACTTACTTATCTTAATTCTTGTTGTTCTTGACACCAGCAGAGAAATCAAAATATTTTGTAATCCATCCAACATGAGTGTTAAGCGGCAGTTTCGAGCGTTCACATGATCAAGCAATGAGGTTTGTCAAGCATGATGTAGTGGTGGCAAACTATCGATAGCACTATCAATACTATCGATAGTATTAAATTTGTTGCCACTATCGATAGTTTTCTAAGACTATCGAATATTTTCACTATCGAACATTTGCCACTATTGCAATTTCAATTGGGTTTTCTAAATTCCAGCTACATTCAAAGCAACAAAATTTTAATGGTTTTATTATTTAATACAAATAATTGAACGATAAATTTGCAAATTTCGACGAAAAATAGATTTTTTCGATTTTTTAAATTTTTCGGTCATTTTCCCATTGCAGTATACTATTTTTTTCACCATTTATCGAAAGGAGACGTAGAAACGAGTAAGTGAGTCAAAACAGAACTCCGTAGGAGGTGTAGTTTTCAGAGAAATCGCAGTTTAAAATTTTGTTTTTTTTTTTTTAAATTAAATTTAACAACAACCTCTAAATATTTCCGTTTAAGAAAATTACTACTTTTATCCATTACTATGAAGTATCTTTTGCCCAAGCTTCAGCTTCTATATATCTATTTTTTAACAAAGAAAAAAGTTAAAAATCGAATAAACCGGTTTTCCATAATTTTTTCTTTAAGGTTACGTTGAAAATAGTAAACCAAAATATGTAGATCTTTTATTTCCTACAACTTTTATATAAATTTTTTTTTATTAGGATACTGGTTCAACAATATTCCGCTGTCAGAGTGCTGCAACTATAATTATTTTTTTTCTCATTTTTACGACTAATTCTACTGGACTAAAAATGTCGATGCAATATGTTTTTTAAATAAAAATAATTGGTAGTAGTTGAAAAAAAATCTAGACCTTTTCTAATGTCACTACTGCAGTGACAATATTACATTTTTTTTTGTTCTTTAAAGTAATCTAACTATCGGTAGTCTATCGATAGTTTCCAGAAACTATCGTCCACTATCGATGGTCAGGACTATCGATAGTTTGCCACCACTAGCATGATGGACAGCAAGAAGGATGGTGTGACCAGCCCTAATGCGAAATGCGTCGATGTAGGCTCGGCTCACACGAGCATATTCCACAATGCAAGTTAAAAAATAACTCCAACGTTAATAAAATCAACGTGTGTACCTACGCGCGATGAAAAACCTTGCGTTCATGGTGTGGCATACTAAACATAATTTTGTGTTATGCTGAAACGTGTGTTAGCCAACGCGTGTTGAAAAAACGCTCGTGTGAACCGCACCGTAGTAGTTCGGTATTTCTACGTCTGTGTAGTGAGTCGATGCACAAATTCGCAGTCGTATAAATAGGGATTTGTACGTCGCTTAGAAGCTAAACACGACTGGGACGTGCAATTTACCTTCATTGTCAAATCGCAATTTTCTCGATTTGTTTTTTGTCACTCAATCGCACGTCCCAGTTGTGTTTAGCTTTTAGGCTTTTTTTTTTTTTTTTTTTATTCTTTCAAGTCTGTTTATACAATAATTCAATTATATATATAATAACAGAAGTTCAAAAAAAAGGTCTTACGAACAAAAGATACTTACAACAAAATAACAAGTTTGTGCTATTATATTACATGAGTGTACAATAAATATACCACTCTAAAATTTATGTTATTTAAGAATAAAATATTAAAATAATTTAAAATATAGATATAAGCCTATTTCTATCTAATAAAGGGTCTCTTAGCCTCTTTTTGAATAGTACCATATTATTTAAGTCCTTCAAGGATCTATCAAGTTCATTATAAAAAATTAAACCAGTATGGGAAATGTTTTGCGACGTTATATTATTAATTGACCAAGAGACAATAAAGTTGTCTCTGTTCCTAGTGTCATAAGAATGTTGAAAGCTTGAAATTTGAATAGTATTTGGTATTAATTTTTTTTTATTTTGTGAATATAGCATAGTAATTGGAACCTATGAATTCGCTTAACTGGTAATATAGGATAGGTTGAGTATATATCAACCGAGTGATGGTGATAATGAAGGTTAAAAACATTTTTAAGTAATCTGTTTTGCATCACTTGAATCCTACTAATATTGGAGAAAGATGCCCATGTACCAGCCGCATAAGTAATGTGACAATGCGCGAGACCGAAATATATTAACTTTTTCACTTCAACTGAGAGCTTATGTCTGACCTTATAAAGTAGACCATTGACCAAGGCTAATTTGTTTTCCACTAAGTCAATATGATCGTGCCAACTGAGGAAACAATGAATTTTGACGCCAAGGAATTTAATGCAACTGACTTCACATAATAAGGCTCCATTGTGAATAATATTAAGACTTGTGAATGGTTTTCGTTTACTACGAAAACAGATATTTGTTTTATTTACATTAAGATGCAACTTATTTAATCGAAAGAACTCATCCAGAATGACTAAGTCCTCCTTCATGTTACGCTTAATCTCATCGACGTTATCTCCGGGATAGAAAATCGAACCATCATCCGCAAACAAGAAAATTTTACCCTTTAAAGGCAATCTTGCTATGTCATTAATGAATATAGCAGGGGCCCCAATACAGACCCCTGAGGGACACCAACTCCGATGAATTTAAATTCACTAGTTTCTTTATTAATGCAGACAAATTGCTTCCGGTTACTCAAATAACTTTTTATTAAGCTAATAGAACCTGTAGTAAACCCATAAAACTTTAATTTTTCCAGAAGAATGTCGTGATCAATTGAGTCAAATGCTATACTAAGTTCAAGAAACATTCCACCTACTAACTTATTCTTTGCAATATTTTTACACACTAGATCGACCAGTTCAATAAGAGCCATTTGAGTACTAAATCCACTACGAGCCATCCATTAATTACGCGAGTCTCCAAGGGGGAGGAGGGGGTCAAGGAAAATCTCACGTCAACTTTTTAATGCAAAAAATTGACATTATTATAGCAGATAATTCTATGGTAAATCTCACTGAAGGAAGGGATGGGGTTCCGCTAGATCTCACCAAGGGGAGAGAGGGGGAGGTCAGAATTTTCAGAAAAACTTCTCATGGACGGCACCTTACAGTGTTTGAAGTTTTCACGTATTGCTGCTTTAACGCTGTTTCACAGCGCGTTTTGCTACCTCTATTGTGTTTGAGGCATTATGCTGTAGGTTGCAGCAGCCATACAAGCATGAATACAGTTACATATACAGCTAAATAGAAAGCATGTACTCTATCTTGCAATTTTTCGGTGTGTCAATGTTTTTTTTTTGGCACACAAAAATGCTGTTGGTCAGAGGGAGAAAAAGTGCAGGGGCTTAAAAAAAAATTAATATATTGAAAAACAATCGGCAAAAATTTTGAAATTGGTGCCCCCGTTACACAGACGTAACCGTGGAACAGTCAGTTGTTGATTCTCACGTCATTTTCGACTACGTTCACCCAGTTCGGATTTAACTCATTCGCGTTGCGTTGGTTGCGTTGAAATCAAAAATAATTCGAATCTCAAAAAACAGCATAATGTATCGCCGCCGTTGTAAATCGTGTAAATAAGAAAAAAAATAAAAAGTAAATGCATTTACATGCATAGAAAAAAGCAAAATAACTAAAAAAACTAGCGAATCGTTTTCGAGAATCAAAAAACGAAACATACGAGTGAAAAACGAAACGTCGCGACGTCGAATCGGAAAATCAAACCGACGGACGGCAACGAATCGCTTTGTAAAGTGCAAAAAGTTTCATTGCGCAGTTTACATTTCAGTCTGATTTGGAAAATAACTTAAAAAATGTAGTAATTAGTGCATCTTATGGATTAAATTAATTTGTATTGTGAAAACAAATAAAAAGAAAATCAATCAAAATTAAAATAAAAAAAAAGAGAAATAGAACGACGACACCAAACTACATTAAAATAGCAACCAGATGCAAAAGTAACCACGCGGGTGTGTGTGTTTCTTGGTTAAACTAAAGTAATATTTTTAACAAATACAAGTATTACGTATATGTATGTATTAGCACCTACTATATAAATAATTCCTCCTATATAATTATTGCTATTTATACAAATACCGATATTTATGTGTATGCAATACATATTCATAGTGCACACATCACAGAAAAGTGGTGCAATTCAAATTTTTTCAATTTGTCCATCAAAAACGGAATGTACTAAAGATGCACAATATTTGAATAAACTCTGGCTAAATAAATTTTTTTTTTTGCTTTTACACTTTATATGTATATACAGTTGTTTTGGAAAAAATTAGCAAAACAAAAACAACTTTCGTTAAAGTATGGCCAAATAAGCGTATGTATGTGCATGTATGTATATGTACCTATCTACACCCATGCATATAACACACATTAGCCATGTGGGAAAAAAAATTGTTTAAATGAAACACGAAAATATCAGGGAAAAATATCAATGGCATAAGTTTACTTTAGAAGCTCCTCTTCTTTTTTTTATGAAATCTATTTTTACTATCAGGATTTTAATACAGTTAGCGGATATGGAATCATAATCATTTGAGGGACGCTTCTAGAGTTTGGGAGATATAGCCGTCGGTAGTCGCGTATAAAGTTTTTGACTTAATTTTACTTCAGCTCCATTCGCCAATTTTTATCAAAACAAGGTTTTTTTTTATGCACTTTTTACTTTGCAAAAATGAATATGTAATTGTGTTGAATAGTTTCGGTCGGATCTAGGTTTCGAGATATAGCCATCGTAGTTGCGAATATAGCTTTGATAAAAATCAATATACTTAAGTTGGGAATCCCTGGATTGATATACAAATTATGGTTGTAATAAGAAAGATAATTTATAATAAAGAAAAAAAGATAAATTAAGAAAATAAACCTATAGTTTTGGAGATGTGACCATTTTTCTAAAATTTTTAACAATATTTTGGGGTGATAACGATTTCCGTTGCGCCTCGATTTTTTTTATTTTTTCGATAAAACACGTCAAAATAAATCGAAAATGTTAAATAAAAAGGAACAGGTTTACTTTAGCTCACATTCTCCAATTTTTTTTTTTTTAGAGGTAAAAGGGGGTTAAAAATAAATAAAAAGTATGAAAAAAAAAGTGTCGCTCGGATCTGGTTTCGGAGATATAGCCATCGGAAGTTGCGGATATAGCTTTTGGAAAAATTATTATAAGTTCGGAACCGCTGCATGGATATCAAAAATTTGGGTGTCCAAGGAAAGATAATTTAATGGCCTATAATAATGGTCAGCAAGCCTAAGAAATTTAACCCATAATTTTGGAGATATTACGATTTTTCTGAAATTTTGACCAATTTTTTTTAAAAAAACCGTTATTTTTTCCAAAAAATGTGTAGATGACCTATAACTTTTTTAGCTTCTTAAGAAACCTTATTTTATTCCCCTTAAAATAGTGTATCCCCTTTTTGACCGAAAATCAAAAAAATTTATTCAATGAATTCTTATGAAAACTATGTATTTATGGACAAAAACAATAAAAAACCAACAACAACAACAAAAACAACAAGAACAACAATTATTGTAAGACGATTCTCATTATAAAACTTAAAATTTTTTATTAAAAATCGCGCGCGTCTTCTAACGGATTATTATAACGGATTATTATAACGGATTATAAGACGATTCTTACTTTTTAATAAAAATTTTTGTGTTTTATAATGTGCCGTATTGAAAAAGAAAGCGCCGCAGGCGAAAAATTTTTATTAAAAATTGCGCGCGCGACTTTTTATATAAATTTTTAAGTTTTAATGAGAATCGTCTTATAATAATTGTTGTTGTTGTTCTTGTTGTTATTGTTCTTGTTGTTGTTGTTCTTGATGTTGTTGTTCTTGATGTTGTTGTTGTTTTTTTTATTGTTTTTGTCCATAAATACATAGTTTTCATAAGAATTCATTGAATAAATTTTTTTTTTTTTCGGTCAAAAAGGGGGTAAATATGCAAAAATTTGGAACAAACGATACACCATTTTAAGGGGAATAAATTAAGCTTTCTTAGGAAGCTAAAAAATTTATAGGTCATTCAGACATTTTTTGGAAAAAATAACGGTTTTTTACAAAAAAATTGGTCAAAATTTTAGAAAAATCGTAATATCTCCAAAACTATGCGTTAAATTTCTTAGGCTTGCTCACCATTATTATAGGCCATTAAATTATCTTTCTTTGGACACCCATTTTTTGATATCCATGCAGCGGTTCCGAACTTATAATGATTTTTCCAAGAGCTATATCCGCAACTTCCAATGGCTATATCTCCGAAATCAGATCCGAGCGACTTTTTTTGATTACATATTTCTTCTTAGAATTAAAATGCACATAAGATAAGTTTGGTTTTAAAAAGGTTTGCGAATGTGAGCTAAAGTAAACTTAAGCCAATAAAAAAAATGCATATCTCGTTTAGTTTTCGAGTTATGGATACTTACATTTTTTTTTTTGATAATATCGTTAGTGCCAAAATTTCAATGCCGCCGCAATATATGGATGATAGAACAATAGAACAGCTCGAAATAAATCGAAAATGTTAAATAAAAAAAATCGATACCTAGTTTTGTTTTCGAAATATCGATACTTAAACATTTGATTTTGATGGTTTTTGAGTGCGATTTAAGGACGATTTTCAATAGAACCGAAGCCGCCGCGAAGCCGGTGTTGGATTTTTGGGAGTTTTAAATCCTTTTATGTAAAATTACTGTTGCTAGCAAACCAGGTGTTGGATATATTATAGACTGATCCGCGGCCGAAGGCCTCCGCGAAGCCGGTGTCGGATTTTTGGGAGTTTTAAATCCTGAGCAGCGGCCGTAGGTCGCCCACTTACCCTTACTTTTATGTTAGATTACTGTGGCTAGCAAACCAGGTGTTGGATATATTATAGACTGATCCGCGGCCTAGGGCCGCCGCGAAGCCGGTGTCAGATTTTTGGGAGTTTTAAATCCTGAGCAGCGGCCGTAGGCCGCCCACTTACCCTTACTTTTATGTAAAATTCCTGTGGTGCCGCAGGAGTGTTACTTGTAGGGGTATAATAAAAATTACATTTTTAAGTATCGATATGTCGAAAACCAAACAAGATCGATTTTTTTTATTTAATATTTTCGATTTATTTTGAGCTGTTCTATTGAAAACCATCCATGAATTGCGGCGGCATTGAAATGTTGGCACTAACGATATTATCAAAAACAAATTTTTAAGTATCGATATCTCGAAAACTAAACGAGATATTCATTTTTTTTATTTAACATTTTCGATTTATTTTGACGTGTTTTATCGAAAAAATAAAAAAAATCGAGGCGCCACGGAAATCGTAATCGTGCCAATATTTTTAACATCACTCATCAAAAAATGAGTTAATAACCTATAACCCAGCCCCGCACCTACCATAGTGGCAAGGGGGGTTTCCCCCACGGAAAGTCGGGTTGGTACGTGCCTGCTATAAACTTTTTTTAAGATGTTAAAAAAGGTTAGTTCTTTCCCCCCTTTTTATTACCGAAAAACAAAAAGATTTACTTCATAAATTTTTTTGAAAACTACTTATGTACATATGTATTTATGGGCAACAACAACTACAACTACAACAATAACAGCAACTACGCCAACAACAACAACATCACTTTATCATGCGTTGTTATTTCTGGGGAGATTGCGATATCCGTGGCGTCGTGATTGGACGATGTTTTTCGGTAAAACATGTCAAAATAAATCGAAAAAGTAAAAGAAAAAAATCGATAATTCGTTTGGTTTACGAAATATCGATACTTAAGCATATGATTTTAATAGCATCATTAGAATTATGATTTCCGTGGCTTCGCTATCTAAGGATGATTTTCAATAGAAAACATCAAATTAAATGGAAAATATTAAATAAAAAAATCGTTAATTCGTTTAGTTTTCGAAATATCGATACTTAAACATTTGATTTTGATAGCAGCACTAGAATTATGATTTCCGTGGCTTCACAATCTAAGGATGGTTTTCAATAGAAAACAGCAAAATAAATCGGGAGTTTGAAATCCTGAGCTGCAGCCGAAATCCGCCCATTTACACTTATTCTTATATAAAATTACTGTGGCTAGCAAACTAGGTGTTGGATATGTTATAGACTGATCCGATTTTGGTGCCACGGGAGTCGTTATTGTAGTGGTATAATCAAAATCACATTTTTTAGTAACGATATTTTGAAAACCAAACGAGTTGTCGTTTTTTTTTAATATAACATTTTCGATTTCGAGCTGTCTATTGAAAACCATCCTTGAATTGCGGCGCCATTGAAATCGATTTAATTGCTGTATTTGAAATATACGTTTGTTATATTCTAACAAAACTTTTTCTCAAAATCTTTAAGGAAAATGTAATTTTGTTGTCTACTTAAGTACGGTTTTTTATATGAATTTTGAATACACAAAAAATATAACAGACATAATTTGATTAATCGTTTATTTTGTTTAACCAAATTTTAATTATAAGACCAAAAACGAGACGCTTTATTTTTTGAAACATTCCCTATAAAATATGCCCGACACCCTATGAAACACCCATATGTGTTTGTATATATTTTTATATTGTTATCATTATCAAAAAATAACAATAATAATAGAACTTTGAGTTGTGCCACTTTCTGCTGGATGCGTGCAATTTATGTATGTATGTATTTATAAAAGCATTATGTATTTATGTGCCTATATAAATACATACATACACGGCTGTGTTCACGAAAATAGTAGCGCCTTTGGGTCCTGGGTGTTTTACTATCAAATTAAATGATGAGTACAATTTTCATTTAAAGATTTGAAAAAATAGTAATGTATGTATATTCATTTCCGAGAATATTTACAGTTTTTTTTGTTATAAACTTCTAACGCAAAAGCTTAAACAAAATAAAATTCAAAAATAATGCTGTTCACGAAAATGTGGTTGCTAAAATTAAAAAAAAAAGCGACACAACTTAATTTAAACTACATGTTACATGTAATACATGTTTCTTTGGGTCTAATATTTCGTGATAAACGCTTTATTGTTTATTACGACTTTGCATCGACGTGGAATAGAGTCAATAAGGTCCTTACAACGCTTCACAGGAATTTCAGCCCTTTTAAACATTTGTCAAAGCTGTGTTGTACACAAATTTTCTATCTGATTAAGGTCCGGAGACTGAGCTGGCCACGGCATTACGCCGTTATCGTTATCCTGTTGAATCGTCAATTTTGAAGGCATTTCCCGGCTGGCATACGGCAGGATTACATCCTTCAATAAATTAACGTACACTGCTTTGTCTATAATACCTTTGATCAAATGGATAGAGCCAACGCCAGTCTAGCAAAAGTAAGCCCATACTATAATGGTCAGTCCACCATGTTTAACCGTCTTGGTAGTGTATTTGGGGTGGTATTCTGTATTTGGTTGACGACGCACATACTGGCTGGAGCCTGTTCCACAAAAAATACTTTGCTCTCATCTGACTATAATACGTTGCGCCACTCTTCGGCATTCCATTTCATATAATCTTTTACAAATTGTATTCTTGCGACGAACTTCTTCGTCTAAAGGAACCTGGAACTTCTTGTATTCAAATTATTTTCCATTTAGTCGACGAAGAATTATCACAGCACTGATCAACAGATTTGGCTGATTTTTAATCATTTTTGAGGACGCCGAGGGCTTAGTCTTGCAATATCATACACTTCGTCTGTCGTCTAATAACGAAATCTGGTGCTTACCACCACGATTTTCAGGTTTCTTTCAATAGGTAATAGTATTAAATACCAGGGGCAGTGCATCCAACCATATTTTCTGTTTCCTTGAAGGTCTTGCGCTGATTTCTTAGCCTAATTATTGATTCCATCTTTTCCATTAGCAATTCCTTCCTCTACCCGTTAAAAAAAGGAAAAGTACCTCGATTGCAATAAATTCATATAAGCAAATTATTGAATTAATTAATTTAATTACATTTATGGCGGTTTTCTAGAATTTTTAAATTTTTTAACTAATTACGTAAAGCACTACTATTTTAATGAACAGCAGATTTTTTGTGCAAATATGTAAATGCATCACAAACAAGACAACACGAAACAAAAGTAACGGCATTTTTTTGATTTTCTGTTCTTTTTATTCAGTCCTACGAAAATTTTACTTTATTTTAGAAAAGAGATTTAAAAGTCATGTCCTGCAACACTACTATTTTCATGAAAACAACTGTATATGCTCATATCCATGCGAGTTCATTTATTTATTTATAAATTAAAATACACAAATATTACATTATTCTCGAAAATACCGCTTAAAATCAAAAGCATCATTTATAATAACTATTTTTTGTAAATATTATTTATATTATAATATTTGAACAAGTGTCTATAAGCCTTTGAATCAAAAATAAAATTTCTTACTCAGCTCTCGCGACATATAACTGATAAGATGCTCTTTCAAAAAATTTGAAGAAGTCGAAAGAGGAAAATGTTGAAAAAGTCGGTAAATGTTGATCGAATCGAAAAATTATTACAAAGTAATTACCACTTTTTTAATTAATTTAAAAGATTTATAAAGTGATTAAAAGCGGTCGGAATAAGGTTACGTAAAAATTTCCTACGTTCCTCATTTCGACCACTTGTCCGATAACAGGATTTTTACGCTTTGTAAAAAAAGATAGTTTTTGTGTTTAGTTACACTAAAAACGTATAATTTTTGTTAGATTACACAAGTTTGCAAAAAAAAAAAAAAAATTGCTGTCCATATGACCCTCCCTGGGCCATGGTATCCGTTTTTGTCCCATTTGAAAATGATTTTTACGATTTTGATTATAATCTTTCAGTTTTTCGTAAACAAGAACAGTAGTTTCAATTGCATTACCATTATTAGTCAAAACTGCTCATCAATATTGATGTCCAAAATAGTTTGGTTGTGGTCGTTATAGTACGGGAGGCATCGTTGCATTTTTGAAGATCATTTCCTCCCGCTTAAATTTTTTTGCAATTGTTAGTTTAAGTAAGGTTGATAAAGGAACTGAGCGTCAGTCACCAGAATCGTGGGAGGTCTAGTTGTAAGAGGCCGACGAAAAAAGTTTAGCTCAATAACTCGGAAAGTAAGCCACAAGTAAAAAATTATGTTCAGACCAGTATTGTAAAGCAGATGAAAATTCATCGATTTCATGTCCGAAAAATCTCCATACGATAAGATTTGACTCACCTTTTACCGTTTTAATGTTTCTAATAAATACTATAATTTTGAGCAAAAATACCTATTTTGGGCAAAAAATATGATTTTCAGATCTAAACGAGAAATGTTAATTTCAAACTTTCAATAAAAACCTTATTTTTTCGAAAATGGAGATGGTCGTTAAAAATTTGAAAACTATGAAAAATGGGTCAAATCTGATCAAATCGAAATTTTTCTGATATGAAATCGATATGTTTTCATCTGCTCTACAACATTGGTCTTAACATAATTTTTTACTTGTGGCTTACTTTCCGAGTTATTGAGCTAAACTTTTTTCGTCGGCCTCTCACAACTAGACCTCCCACGATTCTGGTGACTGACGCTCAGTTCCATTATCAACCTTACTTAAACTAACAATTGCAAAAAAATTTAAGCGGGAGGAAATGATCTTCAAAAATGCAACGCTGCCTCCCGTACTATAACGACCACAACCAAACTATTTTGGACATCAATATTGATGAGCAGTTTTGACTAATTATGGTAATGCAATTGAAACTACTGTTCTTGTTTACGAAAAACTGAAAGATTTTAATCAAAATCGTAAAAATCATTTTCAAATGGGACAAAAACGGATACCATGGCCCAGGGACACATTTTCGGGTCAAAACGGTTCTTTCCAGGGTCCCGAGCCTTCCTTAGTGCTGTCCAAAAATATTTTTTCGTTTGAAAAAACAAATTTTTTTTCCATAAATGGGTCAAAAACTGTTCTTTCCAGGATCCGGAGGTATTCCAAGTGATTTTCAAAATCCATTTTCGACGTTTCCCCTTCGATTGGAGCAAAAAAAAAAAATTTTTCCGAAAACGGGTCAAAAACGGTCTTTTCCAGGGTCCAAAGGTACTCTAAGTGATGTTCAAAATCCATTTTCGTCCGTTCGCCATCGATTGGAACAAAAAAAAAATTTTCCGAAAATGGGTTAAAAACGGTCCTTTCCAGGGTCCGGAGGTACTCCAAGTGATGTTCAAAATCCATTTTCAACCTTTCCCCATCGATTGGAGCAAAAAAAAAATTTTCCAAAAATGGGTTAAAAACGGTCCTTTTCAGGGTTCGGAGGTACTCCAAGTGATGTTCAAAATTCATTTTCGACCTTTCCCCTTCGATTAGAGCAAAAAAAAAATTTTTCCGAAAATGGGTCAAATTTGGACATTTCCCTATCGATTGAAGCAAAAAAAAAAAATTTCCAAAAATGGGTCGAGGTGGGTCCTTCCAGAGTCCGGAGCCTCCCTAAGTGATGGCCAAAGTCCATTTCTACCTTTCTCCATATTTTAAAAAAACATCCAGAAATTTTTTTTATACAATCGCGTTTCATACGTAGCTCACGGAACACTCATATATTCATACGAAAGGAAACGACATGAAACGGCATTCACTAGAATGAATTGTGAATCACACTCGTATTCACAGACTTCGCCATAAGACTGAATACCATTCAGTTTCACAAAATTTTCTGTGAGCGTGAATCTGTGTGAATCAGCTGAAAGTTTCAACAGATTCATAAATGCCAAAATGATAAGTGGTTCACTGCAGTTCTCTGGTCCACACCCACCTGTTCTATTGTGCCCAATTTTCGTAAGAAGATACCTTTTAGCAAGTATATTTGCCTTACTAAATTTCATAACGATTAGGTTGATTGTTGATAAATATTGTGGGATGTGCCACGCCCTTCAACGAGTTTTTCCAGCATACTGACGAAGTTTGTATTGATGACTGCTCTCAGTAGAATCATCCTTAAAAATTTTAAGAAAATCGAATATGCCAATTTTGAATTATACGAAATCAAAATTTTGTATTGTTAAAAAGCGCCACGCCCACTTTTCCAATTCCGCCCTCTTTAAACACATTTCAAGATATATACATATCATCTGTATCCATACATCAAATTTCATAATAACATCTTGCACGGTTAACGAGTTATGACGTTATAAAAGTTAAAATTTAGTGCTGTGTCGCCCCTTTAAGAAGCTTTGCAAATTTAAAACCTAGCTTAGTCTTAATTTTGTTCACATGTTCACCAAATCACCAAGTTTCATCAAAATCGCAGCAACTTTTTTCAAAATTGGCTGAGGTATATTTACATAGAGCAGGGGTTCTTAAACTTATGTAGTCCGCGGACCCCTTATCGAGCTAAATTTTTTTTGCGGACTCCTTCCCAACCCTAGACATTTGACATCGTTCATAAGCTTAATTTCTGGCTCAATAATGACAAAGACACTCAGGCCGTTCGGTTTTCACCCGGACAGTCTGGTTTTTGAAAGCTTTGTCCGATTATCAAACTCACCCAGATAGGCATAAAATGTCCGATCATCTGAAGAGGTTAAGGAACGAAGTAGTTTTACTTTGCTTTAAGTTTTCCGGTTTTTAAAGGTCTTTCCAACACTATTTCCGTTTTTTGAAGGTCCAAAATAAATATTGATACTGATACCATATATCTCTGTATTTTAACAAACCTTACGCATTTATAGAGGCAAACATTTTTTATTAGGATTTTCATGTAATTAAAAAACAAAATGAATAAAAATTTTGAAAAGTAAAAGAATTAAAAAATTTACAAGTCAAAATACCTATATATACATTAAACTCAAATATTAAGACAAATATTTTGTGGTCAAAATAAAGCTAAGAAAATAAGTTATGTTTTTTTTCATAGCTTTTTTAATAAATAATAATAAAGCTTAAAATGAAAATTAATTGAACATAAAATTAAAATGAAAATTATTTTTTTGTTGACTATTTGTTATTTTATATGCGAAATTTGTTATATTTTCTTCTGTAGAAGTTTTTACTTAATGAGATGAATGATGTTGTTTTCTCGAAACAGAATCCACAATGTCGGGCTCTATATTCGAAATTTTTATCCTCAGATCTGCTTCTACACTAAGCTTGTTTCTATACTTTGATATTATATATAATAGGACCGAAAAAGTCTGTTCACACAAATAAGTTTTGCAAAACGGAATCAAGTTTTGGAGAGCCTTATTTGCAAGTGCAAGGTAATCGGATTTTAGGAGTAACCAAAAGTTAGTTAGTTCAATTTTATTGAACTTAAGTTTCAAAGCCGTATCGCAAGAGATATCCACGAGCATATCTTGCTGTAATGTCGATAATTTCTTAGCATTACTAACATCTGTGTTGAATGGATCCCTGATCCAGTCGTTGCCAGAATCAGGACAGGGATAATATTTTCGGAAGCTGCTTTTTAAAGTCATTAAATGTTCGATAAACAGGAGCCGCGTTTCATTGTCAAGCTCTTTATTAGAAACTTCTATAAAATCGCTGAGTGTTGGAAAAGACTCATATACACACTTTTGAATCGTTTTGACCATAATTCGATTTTTTTTATAATCGCTTCTATTTTATCTTCAACTTTAAATTTATTTACAGCTGCACCTTGCACCTTGTAGGCAGTTCATTCAAATAACAAAAAATATCAGTCAAGTAAGCAACCTTAGCTAACCAGAGAAAATCATTAAAACATTCTTTCAGTTCGAATTGCGTGTCCATTAAAAATAATCTTATTTCGTCACGAAGTTCAAAAAGGCGACTGAGTACTTTCCCACGTGACAACCAACGTACTTCTGTGTGTAATAATAGTTGTTTATGTTGACTCCCCATCTCCTCGCACAAAACTTTGAAAACACGGGAATTAAGTGGGCGAGCCTTAATGAAATTGACAACTTTAACGACTTCATCCAATATTTGTTTCAAATATGTTGACATATTTTTAGATGCTAACGATTCCCTGTGTATGCAGCAATGGTTCCAAACGACTTGAGGTGCTATACCTTTAATAAGAGCAATCAACCCAGTTCTTCTTCCTGACATTGCACGAGCACCGTCAGTGCAAATCCCAACACATTTTGACCACTGGATTCCATTTTCGGTTATAAAATGATTCAAAGTATTAAATATGGCCTTAGCTGTAGTACACGATGGTAGGGAATCACAAAATAACAAATCCTCTTGTATTTTATATTCAAATTCGTATCTAATAAATGCTAACAAATTACCATTATTAGAGACATCGGTACTCTCATCTAATTGTAGTGAGTAATATTGACTTTTAAGCACTCTTGAAATTAATTGCTCTTTTATATTGCAGGACATATCTTCAATTCTATTCTTGACCGTATCTTTTGATAAGGAAATCAAATTTAAATCTTTTGCAGCTTTAGCCCCCAACATTGTATTTGATATTGCTTTTGCAGCAGGAAGAATTAGTTGTTCTGCTATATTGTGGGGTTTTCCAGCTTTTGCTACTAGTAGGGATACTTCATATGATGCTTTTACTGCTTTTTTATTGATACTTCCAGTTGCGGTATTTTGAATAAGACTTTGACTGGAAACAAGCTCTTTTTTTTTTGATATTAAAGAAATCGACAGACTTACTAATGTGCTCGCTATGCTTTGTTTCCAAATGACGTAGGAGTTTGGCGGGTTTCGTGCATTCATTTGATAAACTTTCGCGACATAACAAACATAAAGGCCTTTCTACATCTTCTTTGCTTACAGAAGTAAATCCAAATGATAAATACTCATCACAGTACTTTCTAGTTTTACGTTTCTTGATGGAGGTTGATGGTCCCTCATCTGAATCGCTTTCACCATATCTTGTTTGAGTATAGATCCTGTTTTTAGCCAACGATCCATTTTAAGACTCAAATTCTGAATTAAAGTATAACTACAAAAATATAAATGACGAATTCAGTCTTGTTCAGGCAATCGCCGCGTATAGACCTGTCTTCTCTCGTTGCGTTTTTTCTATTTTCTTTAGTTGTTTACTTACCTTCAACTATATCAATCTCATAACCGTTTTCTTCTTACATACATACATACTTCAACAGTGCCTTATATTATATAATTTATTTACTCAAAATATCGTGTATAAAAAAAATTGATTCTTGGTGACACTGCTTGAAGATGAACGGGGTTGATCCCCCATACCATAACAGGTTTAGGGATTTAGACCCGGATCTTTGTCCCAACCCTAAACGATATAAATATAAACGTTTTCATAGTGAAGATTTTGTACCCCTTCCTGAAAAAAGGCAAAATGATGACCATATTCCACGTTATGTGGTGATTTCTGCTATTGGACTTAATAGTGAACAGAGTGTTCGTCCGATATCTTCCTACAATGTATTTCAAGTCGAAAAAGGCTTGAACTCCATTACACGTGAGTACTTGGAAGTAAATGAGCTTCGATCAGGAGATCTTTTAGTGAAAGCATTGAACTTGAAAGCAGCTGAAAAATTTCTCAAAGCATCTTTAGTCGACTGTGTGCCGGTTAAAGTTACATCTCATATCAGTCTTAATACAACACAAGGTCGCATTTTTTCGAGAAAAATAATTGACATTACTGAGGAAGACCTTGTTGGATCGTTGTCAAATCAAAAAGTAATTGCCGTAAGAAAAATAATGAAAAAAGATAAAGACACACTAGTTCCTACTGGCGCTGCAATTATCACTTTCGATTTAATTCGTCGTCCAGAAACTATTAAATTGGGCTGGGAAAGAGTTCATGTCCAAGAGTACATCCCTAACCCTATGAGGTGTGTTAACTGCCAGAAACTGGGTCATACTAAGAACAGATGTCGTAATGTAGAACTCTGCAAAGAATGCGCTCTTCCGCCGCCCCATGAGAATTGTACAAGAAAGTTTTGCATTAACTGCAATATTGAGAATCACACCGCTTACGATTCAGAATGCCCTAGTTTTTTAAAACATAAAGCTGTTAATAAAATTAAAATCGACAATAGATGCACACCACGTGAAGCATGGAAGACTTATAACGATAACCCTGCTGCTTATAAACTACAACCGTTTAAAAAAAACACAGCATCACCTACATTTTCAGAAGTCATAAAAAATATCACTCAGACTACTAACGAATCAGCTATTGTGCAACAAAAAAGCATAACTAAAACCCTAACAACTAATCTACCTCGCAATATAACGAGTTTTACACCAGCAAAAGAAGTACAAAAAGAAACACAAGTAACCATATCTACAGTTATTCCAAAACCCAAAAACAATATTACATCAAATATTGAAAATACAAAAGACAACCAAAAGACATCACCCAAAAACAACAATAAAAAACCACTAACAACTACTTCAATAAAACCAAACATAAACACATCGAATGAAGAACCAATGGAAACATTATACGGTGATTACTCACCACCTAGAACAAGTACTAAGCGTAGCAAAAATATAGAAACTACACCGTGCTCTCAAATGTACAGACATTTCCCTGAATTAAATGTTATTATAACACCTAACACATTAAAAAATACTTTACCATCTCAAAATAATAACAAACAGTAACTAAAAGTATAACATTTTTTCTCACTCGTATTATTTATAAGAATTATATGGACTTTAAATTAAATATAAAAATACTGCAATGGAATATACAAGGGTATATAAATAACAAATTTGCCCTAGAACGCTTAGTTGCAAAACACAAACCTGATGTAATTGTTATACAAGAAACTCACATAATAAATAAAAATATTCATTTGCTTCATCTTACAAACTACAACGTTTTTTGCCACAACAAAGATTTTTCTTATGCCAAATCTGGTGTAGCTATGCTAGTTAAGAAAAATATTAATGTAACACACCACAAAGTTTCACAAAAGAATCTACTTTTTCATACAGTAACAATAAAAGCAAACACGAACTTACATATAACTAACATATATAAGGAGTGCGATGTTTATTTAACACCGGAACTTGTTAGTGACATTCCCAAGTTTAACACTGGTCATCATCTTGTAATCGGAGATTTAAATTCCCAAAACACGTTATGGGGCTCTCAAAGCACATCAAATAGTGGTGTGATTTGGGAAAACTTTGCGGATGAACGAAATTTAACAATTTTAAATGATGGCTCTCCTACTCTGTTGAGCACTAGAAATACTCTAACTGCAGTAGATGTTTCGATGGCTACGGTTGACTTAGCTCCAACTCTCACTTGGACCTGTCTTCCCCAACCAGAAGTCAGTGATCATATTCCTATTATTATTTTCAATCGAGATATTGCTTGCACTAAAGTGTTTGAATACAGTTTTATTGACAAGAAAGCAGATTGGAGTCGGTATTGTAGCAATACATTTAACTTTTGTGATGATTATACTGAAACTGACAATATAAATAAAGAGGCTGCTCAAATAAAGAGAATAATAAGAAAGTCTGCAAATGAATCTATGCCAAAGAGCAAAAAACCGCGCGATAGAAACAGCCCTATATGGTTCAATACTGATATTGCCAAATTAATTCAACAAAAAAATCAGACATGGAAGGTGTTTAAAAGAATTAGAAGTCAATTAAATTGTATAAATTACAGAAAAATATGCGCAAAAGTTAAAAGAGAATGCAAAATAGCAAAGAAAAATACATGGACGAATTTTTTAAACACTCTCAACCCAATGATGGATATCCGCGTTCTTTGGAACAAAGTGAACAAAATTAGAGCTACTAAATTAACAAACTTTCCTACAATATTCGTTGACGGTATAGTTTTTTCCCATCCAAAGGAAATAGCAGTAAGCTTTGCTAATTATTGGCGTTCGATAGGCTCAAATAACTCCCTTAGTCGTGAAATAATGGCCCAAAAAAACACTTTTAATGTTGATATGCTGATTGAAATTGAACCGTCATTAGTCACTACTATTCAAGAGGTAACGATAACCGAACTTGATTTCACTCTTCAGTCCACCAAAGGTACAAGTCCAGGATTTGACAAAATAACTTAATCAATGATAAAAAAAGCTTCTAATAAGTTAAAATTACGAGTGTGTAAGCTTTACAGCAACATCTTGAGCACTGGAGTTTATCCTCATTCCTGGAAACACGCAATGTTGTCCCCGATTCCGAAACCAGGCAAAAACTTGAATTGCATAGAAGGATATCGTCCAATATCTCTGCTACCAGTTTTATCAAAACTGCTTGAAAAAATTGTGTCAAAGCGTCTATTGGCTAGTTGTAAAAATAAGTTTCTAAAAGAACAACAAGGATTTTTACCTGAACGAGGTGTTCATACATTGTGTCATCAATTAGAAACAAAATTGAAGGAAAATTTAAGAAATAAAAACACAGTGTGGTACTTTCAGAGGATATTGAAAAAGCATTTGATCGAGTTGTATCCATTTTTATAATTAAGGAACTAAATTCATGGGGAGTCCCCAAAGTAATGCTGAAATTAATTCTTTCATTTCTCACAAACCGGCAAATAACAGTTCGTGTAGTTGGATTTTATTCCAAAAAGTTTTATATTGATAATGGAGTACCCCAAGGGTCACCACTATCCGTTCTTCTTTACAATGTATATGTCAATTCTCTAATACAAAATCTAAGGCATTCTGAAGGCATTGACTTTATTGGTATTTATGCAGATAATATCTTTGCGATAGCGTCCGGTCCTATTAATGAAGTAAGTCAAAATATTAAAGTCTTTGACAACATTATTATTCAATGGGCCACTGAACGAGGTGCTTCAATACCAATTAATAAAATTGAAATCTTACATGTCTGCAGAAAGCACAACTGCGGTAATAATACGATAGATTTCAGAGAGGAGAAAATCCAAGTGAAAACGAAAATGAGAATTCTTGGAATTATATTTACCAAAACTTTACTTTGGAACGAACATATAGCACACATAGTCAGTAAACTGGGTAAAATCAACAACCTATTAAAAATCATTTGCTCTAGAAAAAAAGGGCCACATATAGACACGGCTATTAATATTTGCAGATCTCTTGCGGTTGGTTTAGTTCAACATTGTATAACCATTTATAGTTGGACCAGTTAAAAAAATATAAAAAAAATAGATACAGCACTTAACAAATGCTTCAGAACAGCATCTGGCGCACTAACACCAACACCTTTGGAGGCTTTAAAAATCGAAGCTCGTTTCCAAGACTACAGTGGCTACAAAAAAATAGATGTATTAAGCTTGCAGCGAAATCTTTAACATCTGTTAGTGGAGGTTTACATGATTTCTTTTGGGAAAAACTGAATGAGGATAAAACTGAATATTGCTCTACGAATAATCGTTGCGGCATCAAAAACATAATAAAGCTCTTTCTTGAGTACAAATTGCCTTTACCTAAAAAACCCAATTTTCAGTCAAGGGAACAGAGTAATATAAGCATTGATATCGACATTCAATTGTGTCAATATAGCAAAAGCCATACCAGCCCGATATTGTTTAAACAACTTTTTTACCATTTAATTTCAAATTTTGCACCGGATATGACACTATACACTGACGGATCTTTCTTCGAAGGCACAACTTCTTACGCTGTTTTAAGACAACTGAATAATAATTACATACAAATCAAGCAAAGTCTGCTACCTATGCACGCTGGAGTTTTTAATGCAGAGCTTGCAGCAATAAAATTTGCGGTTGACTATGCAGTCAAAAAACAATGCAAAACTTTAATATGTTCAGATAGCCTAAGTGTTCTAAAAGCATTAAATAGTGGAAAAGGCAGCACATATAAATTTGTTTTTCAAAACATTGAATGTAACAGCCCCATAAAAATATTGTGGATACCGGGACATATAGGAATTTCTGGCAATGAAAATGCTGATGCTGCAGCGAAAGCGGCTCTTACGTTGCCACTTGTTTTTGAAAACCCCTGCTTGGACTCAGTGATTTTAAGCTGTTTTTCTGCAATTCAAAAAGAAAAAATGGAACTAGCCTGGGAGTCCTCAAGCTCTTTTTTGAGAACGCACAACATGAGCTTGAAGAGACCGAATTACAACATTCAATTTTCACGCGAAGAATGCATAACGTTAAACAGGGTTAGACTCGGTAAAACATTATTTAGTGTAAAACATATGTTCACGAAATCAGAACCTATGCAGTGCAGATTTTGCAACTCAACGATGACAGTTCAGCATGTGTTGTTGAACTGCCCTTTGTCCAAGTGAAATCAACAATTAAATACTTTACTGGATTGCAGCAAAAAAGAATCTATTGATTTTGTTAGAGAGGCACTGATGAAGCACAACCTATTTTACGAAGTTTAGTCAACTACCGGTACAACATGGCCACGTTGCCCTGCACCATTCCATATTTTATAAATTAATTTATAAAATATGTTACAATAAATAAATAAATAAATAAATGACGAATAGCGTTTTTAAAATATATAATACAAAATAGAGTTGGGTCAAATACTTTTTAAAAGGATTTAATATGATGTATGTAACAGGACCCCCAGGGGTCCGCGGACCACAGTTTAAAAATCGCTGACATAGAGTATGGACTGTAGGCGTGGTCGTGACCCGACTTCGCCCATTTTGATATTCTAGCAGCTTGCAAGAAGGTGTGTCCTGTGTGCCAAATTTCATTGCATTAGCTTGCTTAGTTTTCCCGTAAACGTGATTTCAACAGACAGACAGATAGACACACAGACAGACACACAGACAGACACACAGACAGACAGACAGACAGACAGACAGACAGACAGACAGACAGACGGGTGACCATATTATTAGGGACAGTACTCAAATTTTTGTATTTTCGAGTTTAACCGAATTTTTTGAGCTTGTAAATTAGTTTTTGTAAAGTTTTTTACTTCCCTTTTGCAGCTGGTACTATTCATTGTTGTTTTTGATAAGCGGCGATGTTAGTATAAGCGTCTTATAATAAATAGGCGCGGTTAATTGAGTTTGCTTCTCATTTTGTACGACTTTCTGTTGTAGTACAGTCGTTTAAAGTGTGAATATAATCCATTTTTTCGTAAGTTTTTCCTGTCCGAAATATTCAAAATGTAAATAATGTTTCTTATTTAATTAGTTTTAGTAAGTTTCATGGATTAATTTATATTTGGACAACGGTACTGAGGTATAACCTCAAAATTGCTTCATTTTAGAATGGGCAAGTCTTCAGACACGTTTCCAAGAAAATGTAGAGGAATACAGACGTTAATTTGTCACTCTACACACTCCCAAATAGACATAGCAACGTTTGAAGGTGTTTCAAGGTCGATTGTTAGCCGCATTAAAAAAAATAGGTCAGAACGAGCCACTGGACGCAAACTGCGTAAGAGAATGTGGTAGAAAAAGAGGCACCACACCTCGTACCGACCAAAAAAATAGGGACATCTGCCTCTTAAATCGTAGGAAAAGTGTTGCTCTTCTGACTACAAAGATAAAAGCCGGGGAATTCACGTCTCCAAACAGATTGTCCGGTGGCGTTTGGCAAAAGAGAACCTGACCGCTCCTCGGCCTATCACAAAACCGCGCCTGGCTAAAGCCATGAAGAAGAAGCGACTGTTATGGCGCAAACAACACTTGAATAAGGCTGTTGTGGATTGGAATCGAGTATATGCTACATTTTAAAATAGTTTAGTTCACGAATAACAATTTTTTTTTAATTTTAATCGAGCTTTACAGACATGCTTCTCTGACGAGTCAACATTTCAAATTTTGGTTGACAAGAGTAAGTTTGTCCGTTGATACCCTGGTGAGCAGTTCCATCCGGACTGCTTTCTAGAGAAGGTTAAATACCCGACTAGCGTCATGGTGTGATCTGTGAACTCAGCCAAAGGCATGGGACGTCTACACATCGTGAAAAGGACCATGAGGCAGGACCAGTACAAGCGAGTACTTGAGACTTGCCTTCTGCCACAGCTCGAGGAATGGTTCCCTGGTGTCTATCGTACGTTTTTATACACGATTCGGTATCTAATAACAAAGACAGAAGTGCTACTGGATTTCTACCTGACAAAAACATAGGCGTTTTGCCTTGGCGGCGAACTTACCCGACTTGAAACTTAAAGAGAACATGTGGAAAAACTCCAAACGGGCGATCGCGAAAGGATTGATTACCACTATGCAGAAATTGCTTGAAACACTCATCAGAGAATGACATCACAACACTGAACTCCTACAAATCCAAGAAAAATGTATACAGAGCATGCCCCGAGGCTTACAAGCCGTAATTGAAGCTAAGGGTGGTATCACCAAATATTAATGTTATTTTTATAAAATTTTCTAAGGATATGAATATTACCCTTACGAAAAAATAAATGAGTGTACAATACGAAAGATGTTGTTTTTATTATCTAAATAGAATATTATAATAAAAAAAAAATACTTACTAAGCCTAGCACCAATTATTTGTTCAAAAAAATCATTTAAAATAGAAAATACAAAAATATGAGTACTGTCCCTAATAATTTGGCCACCCATTGTATCGACTCAGGTGGTGACGCTGATCAATAATATATATACTATTCTATACCTGCCACGCTCCCTTCTATGCGTTACAAACGGAATGACAAAGTGAATATACCCTCTGTGTAGGGTATAACAAGGGCACCATTTTCTTTAAAAACCTAGGGCACCAAAAATTTAAAGTCTGCCCTGCTTGGGATCTACCAAAATGTACACACGAATATTTTCTTCTTATTTCTTCCACTTTTTATGCGTTTTATACAGTCAAAAATGTAATTAAGACTATAGAATGTGAAATGGAGATGCTACTTTGTAAACAAAAAAAATTTGCGGAGAGAATGGTAGATTCTCGCAATTCAAATCTAGCTCTGAGCGGAAGGCAGAGGCGTACCATGCATTTTTTGCGCCTTTGGCACCCTAGGTACGCTAGTGGCGGAAGGTTCCTCCCTTCGAATTCCTTCTTGGCTTTTATAATGGGGAAGCATCTACCGAATCTTTTTGTGTGAACAGGGGTATCGAATAGTTTTTGCAATTCATACCAATTCAACAGCACAAATCTGAGTACTTAGCGATTACAGTCTTGACGCTTTTATATTAATAATAGAGCTTAGCTACACTGAGAAAAGAGTATGCTTCCTTTAAATAAATGTCTTTGGTTGATAGATTTTTAAAATATTTGTTAACTATCAACAAATTTTGGTAGTTATTACCATGTCCTTAATTGAAATTTAAATGTTTGCTTATTGGGCCAAACGTTATATTAGTTTGAGTGGATTGAAAAAAATTGTTTGGGTTGAATATACATTTGTTAATCCTATTTTTATTTGATTTCACTTCTCATTAACATGAAAACTTTGCAATTCACAACATATTCAAGTAAAACACTACTTAAGTATATTCTGCTTGGGACGCAATTTAGGTATTGTATAAATACCAACGACATCCTATATAAGGATGTATACGAAATTTTGGTCATCGATTTTTAGCACAAATCGATATTAATGAATGTATACGTTTGCGAAAAAAAAAATTTTTTTGTCAAATACATCATTTAGTGATTATTATAAATAAATGATTGCTACAAAAAATAATATGTGTTTCAACCAAAATATGATTCGGTAATTATTACCAAATATATAATTGATCCAATGATATTATTCAATTCACTGTAATATGTAACATTTTAACATATATCAAATATTTAATTCGCCTATATCAAATATACTATTTGTTAATTATTACCAAATTTTGGTATATATAATCAAATTGTTTTCTCAGTGTACTACAGATATTGGCCTTCTTAGCTGTTTTTTGCTGAAAGTTTTAAATCAAGTAAAAACCTTATTGAAAAATTGTGGAAATGAAAAAATTATGTTTAAGTTTAAGTTTATTGATTCATTTAATTTGTTGTACAATAAGACTGAGTCTTCTATAGTACATAACTATAATAACATCCAAAATAAAATAGCAAAAAAAATAATTAACAAAAATCAAAATTAAAAAGAAAAGAAACTTAACGAATATAAGGACTTCAAACTACGATATTACATAAGCAAAAAGAAAAAATAATAAAAATTATTAACAAATTATAATGAATGCATGAGATAAGTGGGAAACATTAATATATAGTAGCAAATATGTAGAAGTAGTGTAGATAATAGGAAAATGATAGAGAAAATATAAGAAAGAAAAATGATTTAATTACTCAAAAAGTAGTTGGGAATAGCCAATTTGAAGTTGCTTCCTAAAGTAATGCGCCTTAATCCAACTGGTAGTGAATTCCGAAGCCTGATGGTGCTAATGAAAAAGAATCTGTAAGAGTTAAAATAATTGAACCTGGGAACAATTAATTTATTAGATCTAGTATATTGATAAAATTGGAGTTTTGCATATAGATAATCAGGGCTACGCGAGTGAATAAGAGTATGCAAAAACTGCAAGTTGCGAATATTTAAATAATCAACCAAACTACAACCTAGTATACCCTTGCTTATTTCAGATATGTGCTGAAATCGACTAACTTGATAGACATATCTAGCCACATTATTGTATGCAACAAGCAGCTTATGCTGTGATATTGAATCAAGTCTACAATAGACTAAGTGAAAATATGAAATGTAGGGCATTAATAATTGAAGTATAAGCTAACGTCTAGTTTCTAATGAAGTAAAGACGGCAGGTCAGATATCTAAGCTATTCAAAACTGAGGTTACGAAAAACTGTGAAAACAGGAATGTCGAGCTAATTTCGAACTATCCGACAGTATTTTCGAGCAGTTCCAAAAGTTTTCCATTTTCCGGAATATCGCGAAAAACTTTTTGTATAGCTTAGGGAATATATCTAAGCGGGCAGCTACCAAAACGAAGTGTCACAGCAATAATGTTTCATAATGGGAACTTCGAGCTATTTTCTTACGGAAAAAAAATTTCGGAAAACCTTTGATTTTTCCGGAAAATTAAATTTTATGCTAAGATAATATATCTAAGCGGGAAGTAATCTTAATGAAGCGCATATGCAAAAATAAGTCTCTATGGAAATTTCGAGCTATTTTCAAGCTATTTTCTTACGGAAAAAAGATTTGGGAAAACCTTTGAATTTTCCGGAAAATTAAATTTTATGGCAAGATCGGATATCCAAGCGGGAAGCAATCATAAGGAAACGTTTATGTCAAAATATCTAACCATGGGAATTTCGACCTACTTTCGAGTTATTTTCTTACGAAAAAAAAATTTCGGAAAACCTTTGATTTCTCCGGAAAATTCAATTAATATACCTAAGCGAGAAGCAATCTTAGCGAAACGCTTATGAAAATATATTTCACCTTGGGAATTTCGTGCTATTTTCTTATGGAAAAAAACTTTGGAAAACTATTGATTTTTCCAGAAAATTCAGTTTCATTGAACGCCGTACGGGCGTTTTTTCAACGCGTTGATCGTGTGTTCCATTGCGCGTTGAAAAAACGCTCGTGTGGCCCTAGCCTAACAGGTATCAAGAAAAAAATTATATCAATAACTTTGAATTTGAATTTGTGGGTTTTTAGAACTAAAATTCATAAAATGAACTAAAACGGCCACCTATCAAAATCGGAAGATTTTTAAATTTCATACGCATGCCATACATATGAATGTAATAAATACGGAATTAAAAAAAAAGCTCCAATGGTTTCTTTTCTTTAAGCATATATGTATCGATTCTAAATTACTTACATTCCCAATATTCCCCAATTAAAGTTATTGTTTTATCTTGAATTTTTAATGAAATATGTTATAATTTTTGCATGATTTTATCCGCGCATGTCATAAAAAAAAGAACATCGGTCGCAATGAGTTAGAAGAAATACCTATGTCAAACTTTTTAATACGGAAATGGTTGTGTAAATTAATACTAATACATTTTTCTGAAAAAATTACGGTTTCTTGGGGAAAAAATTCTATCAATTTTCCAAAGCATTAGCTGTGACTGAAAAACTACTGATTAGTCTTCAAGTAAAGTTTGAGTTTTGTTGAAATTATTTTAAAATTACTCAACTTAGTTTCAGCAAATTTAAGAAAAGATGTATCCGAAAATTACGAAGGACACATTCTTGTAAAAATTGCTAAGTTCTAATCATAAATTCATATTAGATTGACCAACGCGATACGCACTGTTTCATATAAAAAGTACATACATATGTATATCACAATCGCGGACAAGGACATTAAAGTAAACAATTACAATATATACAATTCAATGTATTGAATTTAGAGCGCATAACTTCACCTTGTACACGGGGGGTTAAGTGCAATAGTATGGTAAAATTATATTGTAAAAAAAACAACAAATTAAAAATAAATATAAAACAGAAGACACAAACATATAGAAAATCAAAGTTAACTTTAAAACAGTAGATACGCACGATCATAACATTTTTCTCATACATATACTATTTACCCTTAATTCTATTTTTTTGCGAGCAAAAAACCTCAAATAAAACCAGGGCTACAAATGAAGACTTTTTCTTGTCTTATAAATTAAACTTTTCTAAATGTTTTTTCGATATTAGTTTCTTATTCTATATTTTTAAGGTTGTGACATTTATGTATAGAAATTCTTACCTAAAGAAACTTTTACTATATTTATTTATTTGAAAAATTGCGGATTACTATCTGCAAAATTAAAAAGCTATGAAACTTCGAAATTTCTGTGTTTTATTTTAGTTCGAACCTGCTGACTAAAGCCATACTCACGTTTTACAATACTCCGGTGTTTTTAAAAAAAATTCTGAATCGCGCGCTATTTTTTCCTATATGATTCTCTCATCAAAATAGAAAAACGAAATAGAACGCAGAGTTGTATAGTATTGTCTTATTTTATTTTTATATGGAAGACAGCAACAAAATATTTAAGGCAGTCATAATATTTTAAGACATTATGGCACGTTAGCACACCTTGTGAATTGCCAAAATATATTTTGTACACATTTTCTTGATACCTGATAGGCTAGGGCCACGCGAGTGTTTTTTCAACACACGATCAACGCGTTGAAAAAACGCCCGTACGGCGTTCAATAAAACTGAATTTTCCGGAAAAATCAATAGTATTCCAAAGTTTTTTTCCATAAGAAAATTGCACGAAGTTCCCAAGGTGAAATATATTTTGATAAGCGTTTCGCTAAGATTGCTTCCCGCTTAGGTATATTAATTGAGTTTTCCGGAAAAATCAAAGGTTTTCCTTTTTTTTTTTTGTTTTTAAAAAGAAAATAGCTCGAAAGTAACTGGAAATACACAGGGTGAAATATATTTTCATAATTCCTTCGTTAAGAGTGCTTCCAGCTTAGATATCTTATCTTACCATAAAATGGAATTTTCCGGAAAATTCAAAGGTTTACCGTAATTTCTTTTTTCGTAAGAAAATAGCTCGAAAAAATCTCGAAATTCTCTTGGTGGTATACTTTTACATAAGCGTTACATTTAGATGGCTTCCCACTTAGATATTTTATCTTAGCATAAAATTGAATTTTCCGGAAAAATCAAAGGTTTTCCGAAATTTTTTTTTTCGTAAGAAAATAACTCGAAAATGGGTCGAAATTCCCAGGGTTAGATATTTTTACATAAACGTTTCCTTATGATTGCTTCCCGCTTAGATATCTGATCTTGCCATGAAATTGAATTTTCCGGAAAATTCAAAGGTTTTCCCAAATTTTTTTTCCGTATGAAAATAGCTCGAAATTTCCATAGAGATTTATTTTTACATAAGCGCTTCATTAAGATTACTTCCCGCTTAGATATATTATCTTAGCATAAAATTGAATTTTCCGGAAAAATCAAAGGTTTTCCGAAATTTTTTTTCCGTAAGAAAATAGCTCGAAATTCCCATTATGAAACATTTTTGCTGTGACACTTCGTTTTGGTAGCTTCCCGTTTAGATATATTCCCTAAGCTATACAAAAAGTTTTTCACGATTTTCCGGAAAATGGAAAACTTTTGGAACCGCTCGAAAATACTGTCGGATAGCTCGAAATTAGCTCGAAATTCCTGTGTTCACAGTTTTTCATAACCTCAGTTTTGTATTGCTTAGATATCTGACCTAAAGACGGCAGAGGTTCTTAACAAACGAAGAGTGCAATTTATCTTACCAATAACGCTATTATTGTGTTCAGTACACGTTAATTTGGAGTTTAAAATATAACCAAGGTTATTTACTTTATTAACGAATCCTAGTGGCGAAGTTCCAATAAACAAGGAGGGAATACTCTGTAAACTTAATTCATTTCTCACAATAGGCAGTACTTTAGACTTAAGAGGATTAATTTGAAGCAAATTTTCATCCGCCCACTTACATATCAAAGATAGATCAACATTAAGTCTATAACACAAGTCTTCGACCAGTCCAATAGGTCGTGAAAGGTGAATTTGAATATCATCTGCATATGCATGAATTGTAGCGTACTTGCAGACAGAAAAAATGTCGTTTAAATAAATGGATAATAACAAGGGTCCTAAAATTGATCCCTGAGGAACACCAGCATGTACTGTTTTAAGAGTACAATTACATTCTACAATTTCGGTAGCTATATAATAATTTCACTGCACTTTCACTAAAATTAAAAAAATACCTTCGTTTTATTCAGTTTTATTCATTCAATATGTACCAAATACATTAGGTATTTAAACAAAATAAATAAATATTGAGGTGTTTTTCCAACAATCCCATCAAAGATTCCAAATTACTATTTTTCACTATTGACAGCTCCCTTTTTTAAAACAGCTGATAGGAAACAAGTATTCCTAAACAAATAAAAATTATTTTTATTACAAAGTAAACAACACAATTGCTTTTTTTTTTGGTATCGAAACAGTAGCACAAACGCATCACTGCAATGTGCTTTGAAGTTTTGGAATTCACCCTAAATTTTTATGCAAGAAAACCAGCATATCGACAGTTGAAGGCTTTGAGCTGGATCGCCGATCATTAATTATTAGCCCGGCTGTGCTGAAAACACGCTCAGATTCCACTGATGAAGCCGGGATACACAAATATTTCTTTGCCAATTCTTCAAGGACTTCGCTTTGTTGCGCATTTATCTTCAAATAAATATGCTTAAGTTAGAAATATACGGTAATTTTAAAAAGAATGAAGCTCACCTTCCAGTAAAGTAATGGATTGGTATTTCCATCACAATTTTCGAGCTCCAGATATTATATTAATTGTCTTTTGGTTATAATTGCATCCTCATTTGCTGTCCTATTTTTTTTCTGTAGCCGTTGCGTCATAAAACCGAGGAGATGATTCGGATTATTTTGTTTCGAATTTTCGTCGATATTTTCATTGGTATTTTCATTGCTATTTTTCTTTGAATTTATACGCTTTCTATTGCGCTTTCTAAAATCTTAACCGCTTCTTCGGCGTTCGATTCTTGTCTGAATCCAACTTTTTTGAACCGTGCATCTAAAAGCGTGGTAGTTCTGATAACAGTTCGTGATTCGTAGGAAGCTAAGCGAACTTGCATTCTGGCTATAATGAAGTTTACAACAGCTTTTCCTTCCTCCGTAGTCTGTTTATTTTTCACTTCATTCATCGTGATAAACAATCCGAAAATTAAGGAATTGATGAGAGACACGGTAACGCTTTTTGAACATGAAACTCGTACCGTGGCATCCTCTAAAGGTTCCAGAGCAAGCACTAAATCATTCAAGATCAATGTTTCTTCATTGCGCTACGGTTCTGGAGCTCTTTCAAGATCCAAAAGACTCGAATTAACAGTAGTTTTTATTGCAAGAATTCTTTTAATCATGGCCAATGAACTGTTCCATCGCGTAGGCACCTCCTGCACTAATTTTAGAGGCTCATCACAGTTCTACTTCTCTTTTAATTTTTCTGTAGCAATGTTGCTACTCTTTTGGACATCTGGCAACCCTTGCAAGTGGTCGTATTTTTTAAAAGATTTTTCGCTCCGCAAAAATATTTAGTTAAAGTCCGATTTAATCTAGTTTAACTTAAGTTTCCCGGTTAAAATAACGCGTATTGTTAGTTTTGTAATCGTGCTTCTACACTTTTTGCAGTTCCGGCAGTTCTCGCGTGTGGGATAAAATAAAAAAATAATAAATAAATAAACAAAAACATAATCTACAACACATACTTATACATACATAAGTGATTTGCACACATATGACGTAATTTTGCTATTTTGCGTACTGTACGTTCGGTTCAGGTACTGTACGTAGTTACTGTTCAAGTACTGTACAACATATGAACAATTTTCCATCTGTTCATAAATAAGGTGGCCAGACTGCAAAAAACAAATAAAGAACAAAATAAAGAAAATTAACCGCGCATGCCGCACGCGTCGGTCGTGAGTGAAAACGGCAGAAATGCATACATTAATATAACTGACAATGTAACTGAAGCAAATCCATTAAAAGCAAGTGAAGGTTCTGTCTTTAACAGGCCCGTACCTACCATAGGGGCTTAGCGCTTTGCTCTTCACGCGTTTTTTAGGAAAACTTCAAAAACAAAAGAAATTACAAAATTATATTTATAGTTTATACTACTTAGGTTTAAAGTTTATTTTTTTTTAAACAATAACAATTTAAAATAGCTGTATTCTGCGACCTTTCAGGGCATTGAATCTTTTTAAAACCATGTCTATATCTATAGACTCAAGACGTTTGTGCTCGAAAGCCAGGAACGATAAATTATTCAGCCTATCAGTCAACATGCCTATTCGTTGTGGCCGTATAATTCGTGTTAATGCCGAAAATGACGATTCGCATACTTCCGTTCCAGCCGGGAAAGTTATGATGGTTGCAAAAAGATTGTACACTTTTTCCATTACTTGACGCACCTTATACAGCTCCGTCAGCACCACCGTCTTAATTTTTTTTTTGTTCCGGCTTTTTAAATTTGTTTAATTGATCATTCTCCGAACGAATTCTATCTATATCGCTAGCTTAGAGTGCAAAGGCGCTAACTGCACTTTTTGAATTTTTTGAGGAGAGACAAAAAACTGTATAAAGAAATTTACATTATATTTTGTAAATTTTTTTGAATGGAATTTTATTTGAATTGTTGTTACATACATATACAGTAAAAAAAAATTTTAAAAAAAAGTAGTATCTTTGATTTAGAAGAATTTTTTTTGTCATTTAGCACCCTTTCTGTTGCTATTTTTGATTTGCGCGTATCATTTAGCACCTTTTCTATAAAAAATTATATGAACATTTTTCTTATTTGATGTTAGAAACAGCAATAAATTAATTTTAACGGAGCGCGAACGCACAACCAGCCCAATTTAGCAACAATCACATGTGTTTAATGAACTTAGCGCGCGCTTTTTGACAGCTATGTACATGGCACTTTTGCGCATCAACACGAAACCATATGAAATAAAGAGTAACCAACCTTTTTTTTTTTTTTAACGATGTATTTTTTAATTCTCTTTTGTTCTGCATTAAAATCTCAATTTTGTAAAAAAGTGCAGTTAGCGCCTTTGCACTCTAAGCTAGCGATATATTCTTTGGCAATTTTGAGCTCAATTGGTAACTGGATGCCCAAATCGCCAAATGACTGCAGCTTTTCCAAATCCATTTCATCAGCTGTGTCGATAGCTGTGAGAATGCCATTGTTTGTAACAAAGCGATTGGTCATTTCAATTAATACGATATCAATTGTTTCGTAGAATGTTTATTTCAGCATGATGATCGATTCGCTTCGTTCACCCAGTGTTTCTTCAACAACTGACTCTTTCAGCATTTTTGACTGCTGCCTGTTCCGAATTGGACGATAGGAGGCGTGAGCTGATTCTGTGGGCTTTAATTGTTCCAACAGATCTATCGTTTGAAAATAATATTGATCGAAACTATTTTGTGATCTCATTTTTTCAAGCATTGTAAAAACAGCTCTAATGAGTGACATAGCATCTTTGTATCCCATTGCTCGGCCTTGAATCGCTTTCGTTACTGGTTCAATCGATTGCAATAAATCCTTCATAAACACTAATGTGAAGACAAATTCCAACGATACCATCACGTGTGACAAACCGACTGCTATTGCTACGTCATCACCATCGAATCGTTCGCCAACCATTTGAGGCAAAGTATTCATAATATGGATATAGTTTTCAAAGATGGATTTAGAAGCACGTAAATGGCCAACCCAACGAGTTTCGATTAATTTCAAAATGGAATGGCCTTCATAATGTTGTTGTACTTTGTGGCGACGGAAAAATTTCGCAATATGTTTTGCCCGAAAATATTAAAATACGCATTACGCACACTAGATATTCATATAGTTTACACAAAAAATAATCTTATTTCTCAAATACTTTTTTCTATGTATTTTGGGGCGTAGATTCCAAAAATACTAATCATTTTTTTTCTTCTTAAGAATCGTTTTCGAGATATCCACAAAAAAAATATACATATGTACATACATATATAATTAAAAAAAAAAACAAATATGCACCGTCTCAAAAGTCCAAGCCTAAATTTAACAGCACTGTTGGATTTATCTTCTATAGGAAACAATTGAACATATAAGACAATAAAATATCTTTTACGAATTAGTTCCTTATTTAATTACATAGTCAATGGCCTATATGCGGGAATGCATGAAAATATGGAAATTACCCATTTTCATTGATTTTAGAATAGCACTCACACTTCAAATATTTGTAAAATAATATTTTTGTGTCCAAACGGAGTAATTGAAATTTAGTGACTTTTAAAAAATACCAAAAAAGTAGCTTTTTGTGAACTTTGATCGCTTGTAACTCCATCCAAAATTTAAAAAAAAAAACGTTATATATAGTAAAATTTTTTGTGCCCCCCCCAAGCAAAGTCGGGTAGGTACGGGCCTGGTCTTTAAAGCAGCAGCTTCATTATCTACACAAAAAGTAACTACACCATTAAATCACCATTCTTCTCTATGCCCACAAAAAATATAACTTGTTTTTCGAGTAATTTGACTGCTAACAGCGGATCTCTAGTGAATGCATTAGTCGATTCAAAATACAAAAAATCGGCAATACAGACAGGTATGGACGTGAATGTTTTAAAGAGGAAAAGAAGCCCTCAAAACTCAAATACAAAAAAAGCCAAGCTTAATAAAATCAATGATACCAAAACGCCTACCCTGCCATTGAGTGGAAATAGATTTGCAAGTTTAGCTGATATTAACGATAGCGATACTGGTTCAAGTAGCAACCATTTACCTAAAGAGCTCAATCCTCCGCCAATATATTTGCGTGAGCGTAGCTCAAATGTTATTGTTTCTAATATTGCTAAACTAATAGGCAATGATAATTTTTATGTTGTGTCTTTAACAAGGGCCAACATACATGAAACTAAAATTCAGATTAAAACTGAAAATAATTATCGTACTATTGTTAGAGACTTTGAGTCTAATGGTAAAAATTATTACACTTACCAACTTAAAAGCAGTAAAGGGCTTACAGTCGTGGTAAAATGCATTGAGTCCGGTGTAGATACTGAAGAAATAAAAAATGCTCTTGGCGAGAAATGCTTTCATGCTAGGACAGTCATTAATATTGTCAACAAAGATAGAGTTCCACAACCCATGTTCAAAGTTGGACCTCTTACCAGATGCTGCAAAGCTTAAGAAAAATTAGATCCATCCGATCTATAAACTGCAATACTTATTGCATCGTAGAATCTCTGTTGAAGTGCCTTACAAACGTAAACGGTCAAACTGTCAAGAATATGGCCACACAAAATCGTACTGCACTCTACGTTCTGTGTGTGTCGCATGTGGTGAACTTCACCACAGCTCCCAATGTGATAAAAAAAAGAACGATGATCCTAATTTAAAAAAATGTATTAATTGCCAAGGAAATCATACGGAAAATTAAAGAGGCTGCCCAGTTTACAAAAATTTAAAACAAAGGCAAACTCTGCAAAGAAAAACTATCCGCTCTGCTCCTCAGCATTTTACTCCAAGTCCAATTATTCCGGGTATGTCTTTTACTAGTGCATTAAGGTCAGGTACCGCTATGGAACAGAAGATTCCTCTACCAACAAATAACAACCTGGAGATATTAATATCTAACCTTACCCAGAGCTTGTCACAATTCATGCTAGCAATGCAAAATTCTTTTTATAGAATAGTTCAAATGCAAACCCAATTAATGACGGCTTTTTGACTAAAAAATGAGTGTCATGAAGATCTGCGCATGGAACTCAAACATAACTTTCTCTACCGAGAGAACGATGATGTGATGCTCCTATCAGAAACCCACTTAACTAATAAATATTTTTTCACCATTCCTGGCTATACATTTTACAAAACCAACCACCCTGATGGCAAAGCACACGGTGGCACTGGAATTCTAATTCGTCAGATGTTAAAATATAATTTTTTCGGGTTTTATGACACCAATTATATTCAAGCGACTTCAATTTGTCTACAGAGTCATGGTAAAGATGTAACTTTGACGGCAATATATTGCCCACCTCGTTTTACCGTAACTGAAGCTCAGTTTATTGATTTTTTTAAGACTTTAGGCGATAAGTTTGTTGTAGCTGGGGACTTGAATGCAAAGCATACGTTCTGGGGATCTCGCATAAGTAACCCTAAAGGTAAACAACTTTATAATGCCATTATTAATAATAACTTCGATGTTGCTTCTCCTGGGCAACTAACATATTGGCCAACGGACAGAAACAAAACGCCTGATCTCATTGATTTTGCTATCACGAAAGGAGTGCGTAGGGAGTGCATTTCTGTATGCTTAAGCTTCGAGTTGTCCTCTGATCACTCCCCTGTTGTAATCCACATACTTGAAGAGCCTTAACAGATTGATGACACTCATTCACCCTTATTTTGTAAGTCGTCTTCGTCTTCGCTTTTTGTCGTCTCTGATAAATTGGCATCGTCTAAAACGACTTTCGATAACTATCGAAATCTTCGCCTATTTTTGGTATTTACGAAGTCGCCTTTTGACGAAAGCGAGCGAGTTTTTACAGACGACGACCGTTCGTTCGTGTGAATTTGAATGTTTTTTGTGGAAATTTTATATTTTATTTAATAAAAAAATTAAATGCACTAATCAATACCAGTTTGGCAAGTTGGTCGAGTTGATGCAGGCAAATATTGGCTTAGCAAATGGTTTTAAAAAAGGGCGTCGATATTAAAAAAAAAGAATGGCCATTCGTGATGGGATGGTTGGCGATAGGTAATATATTAAAGTCTAATCACTGAAAAACCAAAATAAAACTGTTTTCTTTTTTTTCAAAAAGGTTTGAAAAGATTTCAAATTCAAACCAAAAAAAAGTTATTCATAACAGCAAAGAAAACAGAGCCATTGGTGGTGACGTTTTCAATAAATACTGAGCTCTATATGAGTATTTGTCCTTTCGTCATCACTGCTTGACAAAAACCAAACCTCAATTGAATCAATAATTTTTTTTTATTTCAATTATTTTATTTGAATTGAATTCTTTATTGAAACTAACAAGAATACATCAGGTCGACAATTATTTTAATTATTTGACGTTAGCAAAATTAAAGATGACATTTTTCTCAATTCAAGTTATCGATTTTTTTCTGAGTCGTCTCGCTTTTGTTATACGATACCAAAACTGAGACGAAGCGACGTCGAAGCGAAGACGACAGGAAATCGAGACGAGAGTCGTCGACGACTTACCAAATTAGGGTGAATGTCTCACAACACCTTTCGCAAACTGGCTTAAGTATAAAAAGTACATAAGCACACATATTCATACAAATTATAAATTTGAGTGTAAGGAGCATATTGATGACGCTGTTGCTATTTTGAACTCTATTATAACAACAGCAGCAGAAAATTCTACTCCCAAATATGTATAAAAAAAATTAGAATGCAGCCAATTTTTCCGCAAATGCTGAAATTGAAAGATTACTTACTTACTTGGGTGGCCATAACAACCCGTTACCGGGTTACGGCCGAACTCAAAAGCTCTCTCCAGGCGCCTCTGCTTCGCGCCCGCCTTCTCCAATCAGTCACACCAAGCGTGGATAGGGTTTTTTCGGCTTGGTCTTTCCATCGGAGGCATGGTCTTCCTCTCCGTCGTCGTCCAGCGGCTTCCGCATCAAACACCTTTTTCGCCGGAGCTTCTTCGTACATACGCACAACATGTCCCAGCCAGCGCAGACGTTGGATAGTGATGCGCTTGACTATGTCGATGTCATCGTAGAGCTCGTACAGTTCATGGTTCATTCGAATACGGTAGTCGTCGCCGACGCGAACAGGACCGAAGATTTTGCGAAGAATTTTTCTCTCAAACACCCCAAGTGTGGCTGCATCGGTCTGCGACACAACCCATGCTTATGCACCGTAGAGTAGCACGGGTAAGATGAGCGTCTTGTAGAGTGTCAGTTTTGTCGGGCGAGAGAGGTCTCTACTACTCAATTGCTTACTGAGACCGTAGTAACACCTATTAGCAAGAGTGAGTCTTCGCTTTATCTCCAAGCTGATATCGTTTTGAGTGTTCACGGCGGTGCCAAGATAGGTGAATTCCTTGACAACTTCGAAAGTATAGCTGTTCGCAGCAATGTTGGATCCAATGCGCCGCGTCTCCCTGCTTGTGGACAGCATATACTTTGTTTTGCCCTCGTTCACCGTCAAACCAACCTTCGCTGATTCTTTTTCGATAGCAGAAAACGCAGCAGTAACATCTCGCTTACAACGTCCAATGATATCAATATCATCGGCATATGCAAGGAGCTGGACACTTTTGTAGAAAATAGTGCCATTACGATGTACACTGGCTTTTCGCAACACCCCTTCTATCAAAACGTTGAGGTTGCAGGATAGTGGATCGCCTTGTCTGAAACCTCGTTCGGTATCAAATGGTTCGGAGAGGTCCGTTCCTACCCTGACGGAGCTGGATGTGTTGCTCGACGTCATTCTGCAAAGCCGCACTAGCTTCGCAGGTATACCGAACTCAGAAATGGTGGCATACAGGCAATCCCGTATCGGGCTATCGAAAGCAGCCTTAAAATCGATAAAAAGATGATGGGTATCGATCTGTTTTTCGTGGGTTTTTTCCAGGATTTGACGTAGTGTGAAGATCTGGTCTATGGTGGACTTACCAGGTCTAAAGCCGCACTGATAAGGCCCAATCAGTGTGTTGGCGAACGGCTTAAGTCTTTCACACAGTACGGTCGACAGGACCTTGTATGAGATGGCAAGAAGACTGATTCCCCGGTAGTTTGCGCAAATTGTAGGGTCACCTTTCTTCAGTATAGGACAAAGGACACTGAGATTCCAATCGTCGGGTATGCTTTCTGCTAGCCATATATTGCAGATGAGTTGATGCATACACCCTATCAGCTCATCGCCACCGGTCTTGAACAATTCAGCAGGCAGGCCGTCAGCACCGCCGCTTTGTTGTTCTTAAGTCGCTGTATCACAACTCGTACCGCGTCATGGCTAGGTGGTTTGTACGTCCACACCATCGTCGTTGATTGGTGGCATCGGGTTAATTTCTCCAAAGGCGGGATTGGTGGAGTCATCGCCAGCAAGCAGCTTGGAAAAGTGTTCCCTCCATAATCTCAGTGTACCTTGCGTGTTCATCTTTACAGGTAAACAGGCAACAAGATAGTGATCGGAGTCAATATTGACTCCACGGAACGTACGAACGTCTAGCACGCTGGAAGCATGCCTTCCGTCGATCACAACATGATCGATTTGGTTTTGTGTTTTCTGATCAGGGGACAGCCAAGTGGCCTTGTGGATGTCGAGGTGTTGAAATCTGGTGCTACTTACTACCATGTTTCGCGCCGCGGCGAAGTCAATCAGCCGTAGACCGTTGTTTGAGGTGGTCTCATGGAGGCTGAACTGACCGACAGTGGGGCCAAATATACCTTCTCTTCCGACCTTTCCGTTGAAGTCCCCGAGTACAATCTTAACATCGTGGGCCGGGCAGCGGTCATATACTTCCTCGAGTCTCGCGTAGAAGGCATCTTTGACAACATCGTCCTTTTCCTCCGTCGGGGCGTGCGCGCAAATCAAGCTGATGTTAAAGAATCGAGATTTGACGCGGATCGTAGCCAACCTTTCGTTCACAGGTGTAAACCTGGAGATATGGTGGCGAAGTCTCTTGCTTACAACGAATCCGCATCCTAATTCGCGCCTCCGCATGGCAGCTGTAGTAGATATCGCAACTTGTTTGGTGAGAGCAACCTTGTCCTTTCCATCTTATTTCCTGGATGGCGGTGATATCAGCCTTAATTTTTTTGAGGGCATCCGCCAATTCGATAGAAGCACCTTCCCTATTGAGGGTCCGGATATTCCAGGTGCATATCCTTAAATCATAGTCCTTTTTTCGTTTGCAGTGGTCGTCAACGTTGAGAGGTTCTTTATCCGAGGCTTTTTTAGTTTTCATTGGTTTCTTTTTTTTTTTTTACGTGGCGGGTACCAAACCCTGCGCACAACCCATTTTACATCCAGGGAGGACGCGCTGCAAACATTCGCTCACTATCTCAGCGGATGCGGAGATAGCTACCCAGATGGAGCCAGCGGGGAGGCTGTGTGTCAACTTGCTAATGGTTGGCTCAGAGATCGCTCTGGCAATCCCCAGGTGGAAAGCAGTCAGAAACTTTACTCTGATCAACCAAAAGCCAATCCATCCATTGAAAGATTAGTGCTAGAAAAACGAAGACTAAGAAGGGAATGGCAACAGCAACGATCTTTAGCTAGTAAAATTAGGCTCAAGCAGGCTGTAAAGAATCTTGAACTGGCACTTTTCAGTGAAAAGGAGAGAAATCAATATAGTTTTATTCAAAAACTCTCCCCAAATGGAACGAAAAGCACATCTCTTTGGAAAGCTACCCGTAGTCTGAAAACTCCCACTGAGCCCGAGCCACCAATTAAAGACCCTAGAGGGTACTGGACTCGAAGCGATGAAGATAAAGCTAACGTCTTTGCAGATCATTTAAGTCAGGTTTTTCAACCAAATCCCGCCATTGGTGGTCTATGTCTAACCCAGCAAACTCTAAACACACAGTCTATTGGCACAAGCATAACTCAAAGCGAGGTTGTAAGTTTTATCAAAAATAAATTAGTTAGTAAAAAGTCTCCTGGACTTGATCGCATTACACACATTATGCTTATAAAGCTACGTTCTCAAGTCTTATCATTTATTACCAGGCTATTTAATGCTATAATAGCGTTTGGGCATTTCCCTTCTGATTGGAAAAAATCTCTAATTATAATTGTTCAAAAGCCTGGTAAAGACCCTACCTTAGCATCTTCATATAGACCTATTAGTCTGCTTCCTTGTCTTTAAAAATTTTTTGAAAAACTATTGCTAGCAAAATTGATGCCATTCTCTCAAGAAAAAAATCTTATCCCTTCTCATCAGTTTGGATTTAGGGAAAAACACGGAACTAATGAACAGGTAAACCGTATAACTAATGAAATAAGGAAAGCATTCGAGCACCGCGAGTATTGCTCTGCTATGTTCCTTGATGTTCAACAGGCATTCGATAGAGTATGGCATGATGTGCTTATTTATAAAATAAGGTTGCTTTTACCCCAAAATGTTCATAACGTATTAGATTCTTATTTGGCAAATAGGCTTTTCAGAGTTGAACATAAAACCTCTGCTACATCTGATTTTCCAATTAGAGCAGGAGTACCGCAGGGCAGTGTCTTGGGTCCCTTTTTGTATGTTTTATTCACATCAGATATTCCCACAAATGACCATTTAGTTACCTCTACATTTGCTGACGATTTGCTAACTAATTTAATTTTGAGTCGTCATAAAAATGCTGTAACAGCAACACTTCAGCTTCAATCCCACTTGTGATCAGTCGAGAGTTGGTTGTCACAATGGCGAATAAAAGTCAATGAACAAAAATGTCTCCATGTAACTTTTTCCTTCAACAAAAGTCTCTCTCCAGCAATATTTCTTAATGGAATCGTTATTCCACAAAAAGTCACATACCTTGGCATTCATTTGGACAAACGTTTGACATGGCGTAAGCATATAGACTCCAAGAGGTGTCAAATGAAACTTAAGGCTGCTAGTTTTTTTTTTTTTTTTTTTTTTTTGCATTGGCTTATAAACAGAAACTCCCCTCTAAGTTTAGAGTATAAAATTCTCCTTTACAACCAAGTCATAAAGCCAATTTGGACATATGGCATACAATTGTATGGTAATGCAAGTGCATCAAACATTGAAATTCTATAAAGGGCTCAATCTAAAATATTAAGAACTATTACAGGAGCTCCTTGGTTTATGAGAAATGAATGAGATCTGCACATCCCAATGGTAAAAAACGAGTTTGAATGGCTAAAACATAAGCACATATCAAAATTACAAGGTCATGTTAGTCAATTGGCCAGGACTCTCTGTAACACATTGCCATTTTCGCGACTAAAGAGAGCTGTCAGAGCGGGTGTTGAAAATAGACACCCCAGATGAGTCCTGTAATATCACAACCCAAACTCAGCTGGACTTAAATTTTGATCAGATGGGGACTCTGTCCCGGGACCTAGATCGTCTCGGGCACTGTCCTCTAATCATAATAAATAAAAACAAAAAGAAAACCAATCTCGTCAACCCATCACCACCAGCTGTTTGGCGCGGACCGGGACCTAGCTCGTCTCGGCTGCAGCCCGTTGAGTGGCGAGTGCGGCAACAGAAACGTTGGAGCAGCGTGCTCTTAGACCGCTTTTGGGTGCTAGACCGGGATCCAGCCCATCTCGGCTACCGCCTTAAAGTTGTTTTCGTGGCACTAGTTCCCCCCAACGTGATAGACCGGGACCTAGCTCGTCTCGGCTATCACTGCACAATCTTTAGTGGCACTAGTTCTCCACAACGTGATGGACCGGGACCTAGCTCGTCTCGGCTATCACTGCACAATTGTTATGAAAGTACTAATTACGTCCATGGTGGTAGACAGGGACCTAGCTCGTCTCTGCTACCACGCCAATACAGACCGGGACCTCGCTCGTCTCGGCTGTAAATGAATCAGAGGAGACGCAATAGTAGTGAACTGCACTATAGATGGGTTGTCATGAATCTTTCGCCACGCCACTGCTCCAACGGGTTATCCCATTCTCATCTACCGCAATTGCAGTAAACAGAAGTGATGTTTGTTAAATCTACTTTCAGACCAGCTAAAATTTTTGGAGTCCCGCTGCACTTTAATTACTTATTATAATACATATATCAATTTGTATATAATTTATAATTTGTAATAGTTTTTATTAGAAATAAGAGCCTAGAACTTATTGTTAGTCTTTGATTTAAAGAGATACAATAAATAAAACAAGAGCGGAAAAAAAAAAAATGTTTCTACTCTTAAAGAATCTAACTATGTTTTTACATTTTGCAATAATATTTTCGATGAGCTTCATTTTTAATGTGTCATGAACTATTAAATTGACGGTGTGTGCCTTTTTTGCAGATTTGTGCACATTTTTATCATTGTACTGTCGTTGTCTGTCACATTGCAAGCAACTTTTTTCTCAATTTCATATTCTTCAAATACTGATAATATTGTATTTGAGTTGTTATCAGCTCGTTTATTTGTACGGTCCAGCAGAGATTTGGTAGACAATACATAATATTTTAGATCGAAATCCTTTGTCACAGTAATGTAACTATACCCTTGAGCTCCACATATCGCAAGTTATTGCGACGTGCGCAACAATTTCAAGCTCATTTTTAATTTGGCTTTTGATTTCATTATATTGGGATTGTAATAATTTGTTTTTGAGTGTTGTTTTGCTAGGCAGCTAATACCTCTCATCTAAAACCCGAACAAAGTTTCGAAAACCTTGATCTTCCACAATAGAAAATGGTTGATAGTCTTGGCACACCATTAATACGAGCGCATGATCAATTTCTATTTGTTTTTGAAGAATCGTTCTGAAAATACATTAAAATAATCCAACTTTCAATAATTTAAAAAACTTGCACCAATAAAGTACATACCTTTGTGATGATGATGCGGACGACGATGCAGTGCTACTACTGCTGGTCGAAGAAATGCTGCGTATACTGTTTCGAATGCTGTCGCATCTATTCATGTGATCTTTCAAATTAGTTGTATTTCCGCAGTGTACATATTCTTTTCCACAATGAGTACATTTGGCTTTAAAACCACTTTTCTTAAAAAATTTCCAAACGTCAGATATTCTTTGTTTCTTAGATTTTGTCGGCAAAGCTACATCATCAATATCAATGCAAGTAATGTTATCCATCTTAAAAAGATTTTAGAAAAGTGTTATGGACAACCATATAGCACAAAATACTTCAGATTTTACAAACAGTTTAAATGTTCGCACAAATTCACAACTATGTACGAAGAACGTGAATGTCATTTACGTAAAAAATTTTAGATATGTGCTCTTGCTTCGATAGTTCGATAGTCGCTGAACTATCGATTTGACCATCGATGGTGATGGCGATAGCCAGCTCTACTACAAGCTCACCGATTTACCGTTTACTGGTGCAGAAAAGCTACGAACCATTGTTAGACTTCGAATGGCACAGATGGGGTTAAAATAAGTAGTTTATGGGCGTCTTTTATTTGGTAATGTAACTCAAGCATTCCTGTATATGGGGCGTTCTTTTACAAACCGAACGAATTTTGACAAAAATTGACTGACACATTTTTGATTTGGTTGAAATTTTTTTTATAAGTTCTGTATCGAAAAAGAAGAGATACGTGTTCACGAATTTTTTCGAAAATATCTTTTTTCAAAATAGAGCGAATTTAAAAATTCATAATTCCGGTTCTGTTAAAGCTCGATAATTGAAATTATATTCATTTTAAAGCTAAGAAAATTAACTTCAATAAAAAAAATTATTTCTTTAAAGATTATAATTAATATTGTTATAAACAATTTAAATGTTTAAATCGATTTTGAACAATTGTTCGCACCCTGTATCAAATTTTTAATGTCACTATCGTATTCTACGTCAAATTTCCTATCGAAACTCTTTTCTCTCTCTCTTCTTTTTCGATGAATAACCCATAAAAAAAATTTCAGCCAAATCAAAAATGCGTCGTCAGAAAAGTGTTCGGTTTGCAAAAGAATGTCCCATATGCAAGTTAATATAATAAATAAAATAATTTGAAAATGTTCCGTTTAGTGGGAACTAAATATTACATGAGAAATAAAACGTATAATTGCATGCTCTTATGAAAATAAACAGCGCTAGCTAAAAAACATTTCAAACTTAGCTACCAAAGTTATTTTTAACTCCTTGTGCTTACATATGTAGCCACTTTTTTTGGTGTTTTTTTAGCTAAAAGCTCGAACAAATTCTGGCAACACTGTTTCTCATACCAAAATTTCAGTCGGTTGGACAGCGAATTTGCATCCATGCAAAATGTGCGATTCACTCACAGAAATAGGAAGCAAAAAGGGGCGTCTTTCAATGGATGGGCGTGGCACTACTATAAAAAATTCATTTTTTCTAGCCGTTTTGTTGTATTTATTCGAAAATAATTCAAAAACCGCAAAATTTTGTATGAACCTCCACGTCTCAGCAATATTCCCAGTACTTTAAAGTATTGGTTCATATACATACATAAATATATGTACATACATATGTATGTATGTTCATACGTATTTTTACTAGATATGTACTTTCATATGTGAAACATTTGTATGTATGTATGTGTAAAAGAAAAAATAGAAATTGATCGAAAAAAATTGTATTTCGAGCCAACAAAACAGAAAAAATTTATATATAAAATTAAAAAATTACAAAAACAACAGATAAGCAATTAATCTAACATAAGACAAAAGTAAGGTGATGATGATGATGATGATGATGATGATGATGATGATGATGATGATGATGATGTTGATTAGAGCATACAAAATTGTGTTGCAGGTTTAGCACCACCAACACAAAAGCCAACAGTAAAGCACCATTAACAACAGCCGTAAATACTAAACATTGCCTTCAATTGTACAAGTTATTGGCGTTGTTGTTGTTTTGGGGGAGGAGAACGGATTAGGCGTTTTAGTGCGGGAATGGTTTTGGTATTAAAATTTTTATTCTGAATTATGGCTTGGATTCTAAGCTTACAGTGACATACTAGGCTGATTGAAAAGTCCCGGGCCTAACAAAGAAAAACACATTTTTTTCGGAAAATTTAATTTTATTCTTCAATATAATCTCCTTTAGGCTCAATACAACGAGTATATCGGGCATTTTGATGCCTTTCTTGTAGTAGTCGCCATCAAGTTCCTCAAAATAGGCGTCCGTCTCGGCAATGACCTCTTCATTCGAGTGAAAGCGCTTACCAGCGAGCCATCTTTTCAAGTTTGGAAAAATATAATAGTCGCTGGAGGCCAAGTCAGGAGAACACGGTGGGTGGGGCAGCAATTCGTATTTTAATTCGTTCAATTTTGCCATTGCTTTGAATCACCGACACGACATCAGCATTTTCGACTTAAAGTTGACTGATCATTGCTTAACCACTTAACAACTTGGTTGTAGAATATCCAGATTAGAATGATCACAACATAAGGAATACATGAAAATTGATTTTAACTCTCTTAGAAGCAGGTTGAATTTTGAATTGTGGGAAGATGTATATGGTTCAGATGATCCTTCTATAGCATTTGATTTGTTCTTGAACAAGCTACAATTTTTCATATCCAACCGCAATCAAGTCATAAGAAATAAGTACAAAAACATAAAAAGCCTAAAAAATGGATGTCCTTACCATTATTAAGATAAATTCGTAAGAAAAAGAAAGTATGTGTTTGCGTTAAAAAACATCCTGGCAATGCTAGGTTGAAGAAATATTATGAAAACTTATGTCTTGGACTGAAATCGGAAGTTACTTTATGTAGGAATAGCTACAGTGGGAAGCAAAACTGTCCGGATGTTTTTCATTTTTTGATTAAAAGCTGCGTATCAAAAACGGTTGAAAGTTTTAAAACTTTTTTTTCTGTGCTTTTGTATGCTCTGTACCTTATTTCATAAATTGTATCAGAAACAAATTAAATTCTGAATTCCATAGAGAAAAAAAACTCCAAATATAATTCATAGTCCATACGGACAGTTTTGCTCTCATATGATTTGAGCGAGACTTAGTACCACTACTTGTTCCATTATTAATTTGAATATTTTTGTCTACCTGATTTTTTTTTTCATATGCATTGATAAATTAGTTGGGCTCATAATTTTTAACTTTGGTGAGCCTACGTTGTAAAAATTTGTGAATCAATAAAAAATGAGAGAAGATCCGGTTGATATTGAAAAAAACGTCGTAAATCTGATTGAAAAATGACTTTCAAGCCGTGAAATAGCAGAAAAATTTAGTATTTACAAAACTACGATGAATTCAATTAGAATAAGCAGAAAAGTCAGTTAATCAAGGAAGTCGAAGGACGTTTTAGAATGCTTTCCAATGGTAACGCCCGTTTCATGAAACATTTGATGCGTCCTAAAAATGTCGGAACACTAGAAAAAGCTGGAAATGCTATTACAGAACCTGTAAGTAAGTGGATTGCAAGACGAGCAGTGGAAAAAATAGGTCTGATCGCATTTGATAAGAGAAAAGAACCTGCTTTGTCAGATAAAAATGTTAATAGCCACCTAAAGTTCTGCACTGACCACAAAGGCTGAACCCAGGAAGATAGGAGTGACGAAATGAAAATTTACCATTATCAATATGATTGAAAGCAATATTATTGGCATCCCCAGAAGAGGATCCAGAAACATCAATCCGATCTTCCTGTGTCCAGACTTTGTGGTTATTGCAGAACTTTAGGTGGCTACTAACAATTTTATCTGACAAAGCTGGTTCTTTTTTCTTATCAAGTGCGATTAGACCTATTTTCGGTCAAATATTTGTCACCCCCCGTTTTCGAGGATACTGAGCACGATGGCGGTGCTTAAAATTCTTTCGGAACTGGCCCCACGCTCCAAAATGGCCAAAAATGGGAATTTGGGTCCGTTATGGCGGTTTTTTCTACTTTGCCAACATTTTAATTTCTAGCATATACCAGTATCTACATAACAAAGTTTCATTAAAAAATTTGCATTTTGGAGTTAAAAAAATTCTTACCCACATAAAAAAAGGGAAAAATTGGCAAAAATGAAATTCGTCCATTTTTTATTCAATTTTATATAACTTTTCCATTTCTTAATCGGTTTTCATAAGTGGTATCTTATTTTCTTTATAAATGTATAGACTATGATATAAAACACCAAAATGATTTTAACAATTTGCAGTTAATTTTTACTTTTTTCTCATTTTTTCGAAAAAAAAATTATTTTTTTTGTAAATGAATTTTTTTCGCCGATACTAACATGCTAACGAAAAAGTAATGTGAACATTATTTCTAGGAAATTTAATTACCTTAAGTTTACATATAGATATTGGGTTTTGAGATATTTGTAATGAAGTTGAACCAACTTTTTTCTATGGTCCAAAAACCGAAAGTGACCGATATCTCGAAAACGACGTGAATGAAAAAAAAAATTATTTGATTTTCAGAATCAGCAGCCGATTTTACATAAGAAATGAATAGTGGCACCAAAAGTTCATACATTTTTTAATTATTTGTAAACTAGTGTAATTATCGACCAATTTCAATATTGTCAATATTTTCCAAATCAAATTTCTTAAGCTTATTTCAATTTGGTTTTAGAAGTGGGAAATCCACTGAAGATGCACTGTTGAAACCAACGGGTGAAATCTACAACAGCTTAAATGAGTCGAAAACTACAGCTACACTTCTCATCGATATCATAAAGGCCTTCGACATGGTGGATCACAAATTATTGCTAAACAAACTATTCAGAGCTGATTTTAGGGGCGCCATGCATAAGTGGTTTTCTTCTTATTTAAAAAATAGAAGCCAAATGTCAAAATAAGGAACTGTTTTAATTCCAAAAAATGTTGTAAATTGGGCGGTATTGGGTCCTATTTTGTTTTAAGTGTTTGTAAATTCACTTTTTTTTCAACCAATTAAAGGCAATATTACAGCATTTGCTGATGATACCGTCCTGTCTTATTCTAGCAATAATCTTTTTAATCTGTTTCTAGAAGTAAATAATGATCTTGATATACTGACAAAGTGGTTCAGTGAACATAAGCTTTTAATAAGTAGCAAAACGAAATTTATGACTTTTAATATTAAAAATGTAGTTTGTGAAAAATTGCCTCTAACCTATCATGCACCTAATTGCTTTAGTTTTTGTTTGAATAATAATTGCGAGGATAAACTTTTTAATAAAAATGCAAGCTGTTGTGAAAATTGTTTTGAAATTGAGTGTGTGTGTGGAAGAATCATACAATGTATGTATATTAAACAATATATGAACAGGTTAGTGAAACAAATCTACCACCTCAGTCTTTATTGTAACCAAGCTTTATTAAAAGTAGTTTACGATGGTTTACTCAAATCTAAACTACAGTATGGATTATCATGCTGGGGTGGTGCGTATTTTAATAAAACAAAAACATGCGATACGGATTATTTGTAGGGCTAACCGCTCAACTCTTAGTTTTAATTATTTTAAAATTCTAAAAATTCTTCCATTGAGGCATTTGTACTGCTATAAAGTTTTAAAAATATTTTTTGAAAACTGGTTTTTATTCTGTGAGGAGTACAAGATATTTATAATTTAAGAGTTAATGCTGAAAATCTTGCATCTACTCCAACTGTTTATAAAACTCACTTCACAAGATTTTACTTTTTTACAGCCCCACGTCTATTTAATACATTGACACAAAAAATTAGATTTGAAAGTGTGAAAACAGTATTTCTCTCTAATGTTAAAAAATGGCTTTATAATCTTGATTACTCAACAATTGAAAGTATTTTTGTGGCTATGGTCTAACCTGTAATATTGCTTATTGTATTTCTTATTTGCACAATTTATTCATTATCTACATATCGAAATTCCCATCATAACTTTGGAAACTACGAATTTTTTACTGATGACGCACATGGTGCGTTTTCAACATAAAATTCGACATAAATTTTTTTTTTTTTCTCTATTTTTTGTTTTTTTTTTTTTGTAATGTTATTTGCAATCAATCCTAAGAATAAATCTGCATTCAAAATGAAATTCCCGACATAACTTTGGGAAATATGATACAATTCATACAATTAGACTGAAACGCGCCTTCATAAAAAGCTCCTATTTTCCAAAGCTATGGCGAGAATTTTGATTTGAATGCAGATTCATTCTTAGGATTGATTGAAAATAATATTACAAAAAAAAAAATTTTTTTGTCGAATTTTATGTTGAAATTATATGTTGCGCGTAATCGGTAAAAATTCGTTGTTTCCAAAGTTATGGCGGAAATTTCGATATGAAAGCACATGCATTCTTAAGATTGATTGAGGAATAATATAAGGTGTTATATTGAAAATATTTTGACCAAAATTTTTTTAATTAAAAATATTAATGTTTTAACAAATTTATTTAAATTTTTTTAATTTTTTTATAAAGTTATAGTATTTCTAAACAAAAATGATTAAATGGTTTTTCATCCTATCTCCTATAGTTTGTGAGATATTTTGTTTCAAAAAAGGTTCAAAAACGTCAAAAAAAACAAAGTGTGCGTTTATTAAAAGAATGACCGATATATTTTATTTTTTTTTATTACATCTGTCAATTTTTCGGATCATTCATTCCTTTTTTGTTTTTTCATAAAAATATTTAAATCATGTAAAAATGTCATACAAGTTTTTTCCCCATCAATATTCTTTTTGTAAAAATTAAATTATATATGCTGTACAATCACCTCTTGTCTTTAGGGCAATTGATTGTACATAACTATTTCATATAAAATTTTAAATAAATTACTGTATTCTTATGAACTTATATGTGAAATTAAGAAAGTATGAAATAAATAAATGTTGCTTTTGACCAATTGTCAGAAAACGCGGCGAAATGCTCAAGCAAAATATTGAACATACTACCGATCGACAACTTAATTATGTCCGCTAGCTCTCTCCCTTTCACTTTGTGGTCTTTCAAAAGGATCAGATGGATTTTCTTGATCTTTTCTGAAGTGATAGCCTCATTTGGCCGGCCCGAACGTGGTGCATCACTGGTGCTCGTACGACCCATTTTAAATTCAGCAAACCATCTGTAAACATTTGTTTTCGACGGAGCAGATGAGCTGCGATGTTTTCAGAGCCATTTAAAGGTTCGCTTCTCGTTTTTCCGATCACAAAGCAATGTTTTATCAAAATGCGAATTCACTTTGTTCCATAGTTAAAAAAATAAATAAAGAGGTGATGCACTTTGGACAACTGTGAAAACCAAACTACTTGACAGATGTTAATAAAATTTCACATGCAGCCTTTTAAAGGATAGGTGCTGTCAAAAATAATAAGGATTCGATATTTGTGGCGCCCTCTCTGTGTCAGGCTCGGGACTTTTCAATCAGCCTAGTACACTGAAGTGTGCGGTCAAGAATTTACTTTTAGTTATTGAGATTTTTTTTCCTGTTACGTACTTTCTAACATACTGTAAAACTATATGGGACAATAGACTGAGTCAAAATATGTTGAAAAAAAGACTAATGTTTAAAAATTCGAAAAGTCAGGAAGTGGTGAAAAGTTGAAAAATTATGATAAATCCAAAATATATTGAAAAAATCAATCCTTTGAAGACCCTTTCAGTGCACACTAACTTGTCCGCATTTTACTGTCCACCACTGTAGTTTTTCCCTAAAAAATGCATATCGAGTAAACTACTGGTTGTGGGTTTACGTGTTGTTGGTTCAGTACTTGTTTTTGTTTGCCATTATCGAAGTGCAATGAAGAGGAACGATACCAAAGCATTGAAAATAAACTGAATGAAAAGAAAAAAATTACAATAGACAACAACACTTCTAGCAGCGGCAGCAATAGCAGAGTCGCCAATACCGAATACATCTTCCAACCAAAACCAAAAAATTAAAATCGATCGATATACACTGTCATGCAAATGCTTAAGACCAGACAGAGGCCGTGCACATCGGGCGCCTGGGGCAATAAACTTATTTGCCGCCCCTACCGAAAAAAACTTTCGTTCACTTTTGACATTCAAAACCTCTAATAAAATGACATACATATGTACATATTTCAAATTTACTACATCGATTTATTATCATTCACTACAAAAAATAGACTTTTAAAAACCCTAGCAAATTGAGATATATTTCACGACCATTTTTCCGCCCCCCAAGCCTTGCGCCCGAGACGACCGCACCCTTGACTCTGGCCCCCCTAGCCCTTTCAGACCCCCCGTACACGCTTGTGTTAGCTGCTTTAAACACGTCATAAATACTTCAAATAATAATTTACATGTAAAACCTAAAAGCATGGATTGTCCTAGGTGTTTATTATGAAGTGCACAGGATTCCACTGATAAATGATTTTTTAAAAAATTTTTTACGTATACCTGACACTAAAATAAGCACGTGTATAAATTTTCATGTAAATCGGTGAAAATTATTTTTCAGGTCTGAAAGGGCTAGCTACGCTACTGCTTAACACCAAAACAAGTTTCCTCAAACATGTTAATTTTCACCACTTACTGGCTCCAAAGAAGTGCAAGAAGGATTTGAAATTAAATAAAAAATGGATATCGAAGAATATTCAAAATAAAAAAAAATTGTATATTATAACAAGATATTTATTTATTATTTTTTTTAGTGCCTTAACAGTTAATAAAAAAACATCATCTACATTCTAGCATATTTTTTAACTTATCGATGCATTCTTGAAATTAATTTTACGGGTTGTATCTTGTACGGACCAAATCCATCTAAAACCATGCTGTCGGAGTGACTTCAAATTGCGGAACTGGTTGCCGATTAAATATGTTGTTTTTCAACGTAATTAAGGGAATATACCGTCCCCCGATTTGATTGAAAATTATTTTTTAAGAAGTTATGCCCATTTAAAGTTTTAGTGTCAGAGCTTGCAAAACCGCTAAAAATTGGTTCAAAATAGTCGCATTTTCAACCAAATCAAAATAATAAATTTTTGTCTTTTGATTCTAATAGAACTTCTGATTCACTGTCAGAATCTTTAAGAAATTTTGAAAGTTGTTGAAAATTGGCGGAATTATAGCGCTTTTTATGAAAAAAAATAAGGCTTTTACGCTGACAAAGTCAAGCAAACAAAACATTCAAAACCCACAGAAGTACAGTCAGCGAAATAGCTATATTTGCGTACAATGTTTTTATATATTTCCTATGATAAAATGTTATTACGAAAATAACGGTGAAAAAAAGTATGCAGAATGCAAGCAGGATTTGTAGAAAGTAATTTGGAATGTTGCTGTTGTTACTTGCTTTGAAAATAGTACTGTAGAGTGGCTTGGCAATCATGAAATAAAAAAATTGACCTTTTCATTTTGGGGAAAAACATCTCCTGACCTCAAATATGGTTTAACAAGTCATCTTAATGCCCAGATCTAAACCTCATCGAAAATTTTAGGTCTAAGTTAAAAAAACGACTGGCACGGTATGATAATCCACCAAAGGACTAAGACGAGACACACAGACGGACATAGCTATATCGATTCAGGTGGTGACGCTGATCAAGAATATATATACTTTTCTATACCGACCACGCCGCCTTCTATCTGTTGCAAACAGAATGACAAAGGGGTATATAGGGTATAAAAAGCACCAAAGACTATAAAACGAATTTTTGATAAAATAGTTTCAATTTACTAATAAAAATCTATATTTCCTTTTTCCTACTAATTCAAAAATTTCAAATGGAAACAAATCATTGACTTTTTTGTTTTTGCCATACAGAAGGTTAAATAAAGAATAGTCAGCGATTATCTAGCGAAAGACAATAAATTAAATTTTTTCTTAACAAGACTGTAAATGTTTTTTTAAGAAATACCGGTTTTTTTTTGAAAATAAATCTCAAAATCTTAAAAAAAAAAATATTATCTCGAAAGCTTTGTTTCCAATATATGTAGTACCTCATTGGATTATATTCCATACAGCTTCCATATTATGGAAATTAATTCAGGGATTGCCAAATTATATAAATTTTTATAAAAGCTATATTTGCAACTTTTTCGATATCTTTATTTCCAGCTGTGTATATATCCGAAATTAGATGCGATCCACACTTTTTGATTACATAAGAAACATTTGGTTAAATAAAACTAAAAAAAAAAAATAAATAGTAGGAGCTAAAGTAAACTTAATCCAATGATTTAAAAGACTACCAATATCCCCATTTTCAAAGAGAAAAAAATTTATCCATCTATTTTGGTGGAAAGGTGGATAAAAACAAAAATACTCATTCGTATATGAATTCATGTTTTTCGGTTGCACGACTATTTGCCGCAACAACAAAAGCAGCTAAATCTACAAACACGGAGCTACAAATATAGTTAACTGCATGGGCTAAATATTATTGTTGTGCTGTTGTAGTTGTTGCCTTCCCAGCAAATTTCTGTATGGATATGCGCTTTCAAGCGTTTATTTATGTTTCTGGCATAGAGGTTTTGGTAGAGCTGGCAGCACAGTGTCACCATTTCGTATTGTAATTTGGGACTTAGCCCTTATCGGTTGGCCTATACCCTCATATAATTTGCATTTGATCGAGAATGCTTAACTTAACCACATTTTATGTTAAAATTACTATTTATGTTTGAAAAATGTGATTTTTATTAGAAATTTGAAACGGTAAAAGGTGGGACGAAACTTATCGTACGAAAGTTTGATAGTAAATTGATGTGTTTGTCTTTTTAATAATTTTGGCTTACAGTATTTTTTTATTTGAGGCATACTCTTCCAGTTACTGGGTAAAAACACTTTTTTTTCGGCCGCTTTAAGAGGGCATATTTTGGTATTGTATCACAGGTGCCCAAAAATTGCTTGATTTTCTTTGTTTACGACTTCCTATTTTTCGAAAAAACATGTGTTCAGACGTCTTCCTTGTAAATCTAATGAATTTTTTTTAAGTAAACGTTCTCTCACACTTCTCCGAATCCGTCCGTGGTGCTCAATGCGGGAAGATATCTAAAAATAGAACTGCACCAAAAAAAAATTGCGAATATCATGTTATATGTATGTATGTACAGTGCACATAGGAAAACGTGAACCCTCGAAACCATGAACATCCCCATAACGTGAACTCTGTATTTTTTACATTGACTACTCTGAAACGTGAACAGAAAGTTTATCAACATTTCTACATAAAAATGCACTGCTATTTTTAAGACTTCGGGGAATCCCATAATAATTACACTGCGTAATATTTGGTATTTTAATGATACGTGTGCGTGTACGTATTACGAACACACTCGGTTTTAACTAGTTCACTTTTTCCCATGTGCACTGTATGTCTCTCTTTAACTTTGCTATCTTTTCAGTTCCCTAGTAGCAAAAAAGGTCTTCGATTTGTAAAGTTGCAGTTTTATATAGTTTTTGTTTTTGGAAGTTACAGTTTTTTATGGGAAATAAATCTGGCAACACTGATTGACAACAACAGCAACATTTGCAACGATAACAAAATTTACGAAAACAACAGAAATGATACAGCAAGTTTTTCTCTTATTTTGTTACGTACATCCCAACATGGTGTAGGACCAGCCAAACCATCAAACAGACGGATATAGGCATATATACATACCTACATATAAAAGAAATACACGCACACACACACAACATACTTAGAGAGACTGACTATTGACATTGTATAGGTGAACTTTTTTTTTATATTATTTAATTATAACGCTAACAGCAACGATGTTCCAGTAACGTCATAAATTTAATTCAGAGTTTTGTTTTGGTTCTCGAGCGCGTGTTAAATATTAAAACAACTAAGAGTTATCACGTCTCAATATACATTTGCTGTATATGAAACATACATGCAAACATATAAGTTTATGTGTATATATTCTGATATATATATATATATACGAATCTAATCTCGAAAACTAACCGAGTCATTTTTATGAGATTTCTTTTTTTTTAATTAAAGTGGCTTTTGAGGAAGCTGTTTTTCATGTTAAAAAGAAAAGTGATGACACAGTGAAGCTAAATGTGCCAAATTAAGTAATAATAAAGGAATGGTATAGTCAACTCGTGGTATGACGAATGCTGAAACAGGTTTATTGTAAGAGCTCCTACCCTAATATTATTTTTGAAGCGCTCCTAGAGAAAATAACTAAAGTTTAAACAAAAGTTGAGGAAAGTTTCCAAGATATAGATAGGGCGATGGCGCTAGTAGTCGGCCACTTAACTTTTTTTTAAGTTCAAATGGCTACCAAAAATCGGTTATTAAGGTTATTTATAAGGTATTGTGTGCTTCTGAATGCCTGATTTATGTAGTTTTGAAAAATACCATTTTTATTAAGGTAATTTACTTACTTATGCGTTTTTTTCGTTGAAAAATGAAAAAAAAACGTGATTCTTAAATAGTCGGCCACCTCTTCTTCTAACATCGGCCAAAAAAGCTCTAGTAGCCGGCCACAACTTCTGGTACCATATTTTATATGCTTCTCTAAATTCAATATATTCTGTTCCTGTTTAGGGAGTACTACGATCAGCATAAAGATTGGCTTCTGGGCTGATAGATGAATTCTAGATTATTGATAGATTCTGTTGTTGGTGGTATACTGCCATCAGAAGCGAAAAGGGCGTGTCTCAAAAAAACGCGTTTCGAGATAATTGATGTTTTGTTTATGTCAATTTGTTGAAATACACGCGCGCTCAAAATTAAGTATACGGCGACGCACATTTACTATATATTCGATTATATTCAAAACTACTGTTATTTTTTAGGAATTTTGGACGGTATTACGCAATACAAAGATAAGTTGTACGTTTGAATGATGCAAAAATTAGTATCTGTTGCGCCGTCAGGTTGTTAAAGTGTTAATTCCGAAATAGTTTAAGCGTTCACAATTAATTATAAGGGTTTATGTCTTACTCAAAAATAATTGTGGGTTTTCAATATTTTATTAATATAAAAGCTGTGTTTGTGTATTGTGCATAAATTGTATGTAAGAATATTATATTTTTGGCTTTGTAGTTGTGATTTCTATTGCTTTAAACAAGGTGGTGCAAAAATATGTTTCATAGATCGGAACTTGTAAAATCAGCAATCGGAATCGACCCAAAAAATGGGATGTCCTACCGTGCGTTGGCACAGAAATATAAATCATCAAAAAATGGACACAAAAAAAATGTTTGAAAAAATTACTGCAACAAATTTAGTTAAGCAACAGTCTGGGCAGGGCAGAAAAAGTTCCACATAACCTAGAGAAGATGTTCGAATACTACAAAAAGCTGTTAAAAACCCATCAGTAACAGCAGCCCATATTAAGGAAACATTAGACTTAAGTTTTTCTACGTCCACAATAAAACGACGCTTGAATAATGTTGCGTTTTGAAAAAATAATTTGGCGAAGAAAAAACCACAGATCAGCTAGAAAAATAAGATTAAGAGATTAGCTTTTGCAAAAAGTATGGGACGATGGCTCTGCAATTTTGAAAGAAGGTCAGGTGAATGCAAATTTTAATTGATTGGCAAAAAAAAAAAAAAAGAAAAAGTGTGGAGAAAGGCGCATTAAGGTCTGCATTAACGCAAAAGCACCACTTAACGACCACTTATCGGCGCGTCTGTTTGAATCTTCTAAAAGATACATAAATATGTCATGTAATTTTACTAAAATTAACCTATTTATTGTTATAGATGTTTACCGTTGGAAAAATAAGTTAACAATAATATAAATGAAAGTTTTTATTACTAAATTTTGTTTTAAAAAAATTGATACAAAAAAACCCAACGTTCACCATTTACCGACCGGCCTGTGATTATTTTGTCTGTTTCCGTCCACTGAAGCACCTAATTCCGACCGTTAATGTCGCAATAAGAAAAAGCTATAGTTTTTCAGATAACATTTATTATAAACGTAAAACTTAAATGTAATTTACGATTTTGATCAAAATCTTTTAATTTTAAACAAACAAAGTTAACTTCTAAGTATAATTACCTATATATATCAGAAAAATTTCGATTTGACCAGATCTGATCCATTTTTCATAGTTGTGAAATTTTTAACGACCATCTCCATTTTCGAAAAAATAAGGTTTTTATTGAAAGTTTGAAATTAACATTTCTCTTTCAGATCTGACAATCATATTTTTCGCCCAAAATAGCTATTTTTGCTCAAAATTTTAGTATTTATTAGAAACATTAAAACGTTGAAAGGTGGGTCAAATCTAATCGTATGGAGATTTTACGGAAATGAAATCGATGTATTTTCATCTGCTTTACAATACTGGTCTGAACATAATTTTTTACTTGTGGCTTACTTTCCGAGTTATTGAGCTAAACTTTTTTCATCGGCCTCTCACAACCAGAGTCACCACGATTCTGGCGACTGACGCTTATTTCCATTATCAGCCTTACTTAAATTAACAATTGCAAAAAAATAAGCAGGAGGAAATGACCTTCAAATATGCAACGTTGCCTCCCGTACTATAAGGCATGTTAATGTAATTTTGAAATCTAAATCAATAGAGCAATTATGTGTGCAAACAGGAAAATAAGGTAAAAACGTAAAAGTTTCATGTCAAATTATGGCAAATCTTATTAATTTAAACTAGGACGTATACACGTTCGACATCGTAGAATAATGTATAGATTGAATAATCTAACAACAATTATCCGTTTTTAGTCTAACTAGACACAAAAACTATCTTTTTTTACGAAGCTTACAAATCCTGTTACCGAACAAATAGTCGGAATGAGGAACGTAGGAAATTTTTACGTAACCACATTCCGCCCGTTTTTTATCACTTCACAAATCTTTTAAATTAAATTAAAAAGTGGTAATTACTTTGTAATTATGATAAACATATATATATGAACACAATAAAATATTAAAATATTTACAGCTCAGTTTATTTCTGCTGAAAATTCGATAAACTTGAAACTCCGTTTTTATCTTTTTTTACACTCGCGAAACCATCGAACCGCACCGCTGCGTAGTTTAGACTCAACTGACAAAAATTCCGTTTAAAATGATTTTTTTTACAGTCGACGTATCGATATTGAAAGAATGAAATGCGTTCACTTTCGTAAACTTTGCGCGGGAAATTGATTGACTTCTATAGAGTTTTTTAAAGTGGTCGGGTATATGAACTCGGTCGGCGACCGGTGCCGTTGCGTTAGCAATTTCAGCAACACAATGTTAAGCATGGTGGCGGCTAAATTATGATGTGGGGATGTTTTAGCTGGGCTGGAGTAGGACATTTGTTTCCATATCAAATGGAGAATGACTGGGTGGACACTGTTTAAATTTAAAAAAGAATTTAAAATCTTCTGCGATGAAATTTGGACTTAGGGAAGGTGCTATCCAGCAAGACAATAACATCAAACACACCTTACGTGTGAAAATCAATATTTTCTAGAAGAAAACATTGAAAAACTTGAATGCCCGCTCCAGTATCCTGGTTGAAACCCTATTTAACATCTTTGGATAATTTTGGGTTCCAATGAGCCTAGAAGCAAAAGGCAACATTTACCAACTTTCTTTCCGTAGCTTCAGAACGTGTGGGACAAAATTGACCCGTTAAAGCCAAAAAAATTTGGTGGAAAGTATGCCAAAAAGATTGCAGGCGGTAATAAATAAAAAAAAAATTTAATTTAACTATTTAACTATTTTCCAACATTTTCTTTTTTATGTTTTTTCATATAAACAGATATTTGGTTTTGTGACATTACTTTGTCCTCATTTGTATAAAAATGTATTTTAAAAACCGTTGAATTGACTGAGAATATGTGACATCAGAACATCATAACATCACAAAACTTATCAAAATGTCTTTTATTTACTACTTAAATTCGATATATACATACCTAATTTTGTTAGAAAATGGTAACCGTATACTTAATTTTGAGCGCGAGTATAGATGTAAAATTAGGATAGAAGACATTTTCTTAGGGGATTTTTTATAGTTTTCAACTTAGATAGTGGCAATCTGCGTAGCTCATTAGATGCGTAATTTCTTAAGCTATCCGATGCCATAAGAATCACGATTATGAATTTCTTTGAGATAAGCCCATTTCGCTTCTGAGGGCTGTATAGCTGTTGCCATATCTGAAGAGAATCTGGTCAATTCACCAGTGTCATCTATAATGTAATAGTTGTGTTTGAGTCAGTTCTACCCAGGTGGGCTTGCTCAAACTTTTTTATAACATCCTGTATAAGATCAAAATCAATATTTATTTCTATCAGCTCTTCTTGACCAATGCTAAAACTTTTTTCAAAAAAAGTCGACACCGGCAAGATTGTTTTTTGCAGATTTTCGTGCTCATTCTGAATGCATTTGGTGTAATCAATAAAATTTGCGTCAAATAGGTAGATTTCACATGTCCTAAAGGCATTTTAATTGTCTGTGTACTACGGAACTATCCAAAACTAACTTTAAAATTACACAAAAGCTTACTTTCGTAACCGCTTTTCCTTCTTTAACAAGACGTTTTTTGTTTCAGTTAAGCTTAAAACAGTCTCTGGCTCCACTATTCTAGGCTTTTCAACAATTCTGCCAGAGATTTTGTCTTGCAAAGTGGCTCTAGGCAGCTATTCTTATTCACCTTGATCGATTCGAATTTTCTCCAAAGCTAGGGCGATATATCAATCATCGGTATATACTGATAAAAAGCACGTTTTTTTTTACTAAATCACTTATTTTTCAATGACTTTAGTCCTAATCGCAAGCATTAATTCGCTACTAGGTTCCTATTTTATATGTTTTAACAGCAATGGCAGACTACTGAAATTATGAAAAAGATAAAAAAAATCATATTCTTCAGTAGTCGGCCAAGGGTGGCCGAGCTTAGAATGTCACAAAATATTGTGTTCTATGGCCCCCTCTTTAATTATTTATCAACACATATTTTTTACATTTTTAGTCAAAAAATAGTTGAAATAGACTATTAATTACCTAAAACCGAGCATAAAGTTCACTTAATTTCAATACTTTACCCAATTTTTTTTGTTTTCCGACAACACTTATAGTCGCATTTTTTTTAAAAAATCGTTCGTTTTTGACGCTTTCAAAAACCTCCCTCCTCGTTAACTCTATGAAAAATATTTTTTTCATTGGTGTACGATGAAAATATTTACTATTATGCTACACTTTGTGTCAAAGTGGCCGACAACTGGGGGTGGCCGACCTTATGTGCCATCATCCTTTATAAGTTTGGTCTATAGATTTCGAGATATGACGAATTTTTTTAAATTACTGAACACTTTTCTATAAAAAAAAACCTTCATTAAAAAAGACTGAAATTAATATATTCATAAGCTTTCATAAGCTTTTATAATCTTCCAACAGATACATATCCCTAGTAGAAAAAAAGGCTTTATGACTTCTTTTACAGACCTTTTAACGACAAGTAGAAAGATGTATGTGGGACGTTCTTTTACACACCGAACGAATTTTGACAAAAATTGACCGACACATTTTTGATTTGGTTGAAACTTTTTTAATAAGTTCTGTATCGAAAAAGAAGAGATACATGTTCACGAATTTTTTTGAAAAAAATCGTTTTTCAAAATAGAGCGAATTTAACTATTGAGAATTTGGCTTAAAGACTCACTTTCAAAAATTCATAACTCCGGTTCTGTTAAAGATAGAAAATTGAAATTATTTTCATTTTAAATCTAAGAAAATGAACTTTAATATAAGAATTATTTCTTAAAAAATTATTTACAAATTGATATTATTATAAACAATTTAAATGTTTAAATCGATTTTTAACAACTGCCGCTACCCAGTATCAAATTTTTAATGCCACCATCGTAATCTACGTCGAATCTATAGAAAACACTTTTTTTAATGGGGAAACTATGGAGCAAGACAATGAGACGAGCAATAGAATCCGCGCGCCGATAAGATGTGCCGCACTACATAAATTAATTTATTTCTGATACATAGTAGTAATAATAATAACCCATTGTTTAACGTTTTGTAAACATATTTATAATTCATGTTGATTTAAAAGGCGCCCGAGGTCTGCGGAGATTGAAAGGAAAAAGCTTTATATGAACGACACACACTCTAATAACCCAAAAACAACATCAGTTTATGATCATGCTAATCGGATGATGCTAGCAAGACTCAACGTTGTCTGTTGACTCACTTACGAATGATTTTTTCCCTCTACCGCTTAATATCCGGCATAAACATTACTTAGCCTTTTGACCTAAAAATAACATTCGAGTTTTACTGATCTGATTGATTTGAACGTTAGAAGATTTAGCGTTGCCTGTTGTCCCAAAGACAAATGTATTCATTTTCCATAGCTAAATACGGCTAGCGCTGATATTCATTAATTCTTGATGCTTATTAGTCCGAAACTGAAATGTAATTCAGGTATCTGAGTCAGGGCCTTAAAAACAACTTTGATGTTCTTTTCAAGTTCACCGGCTTGCGTTGAAATTAATAGGACGGATGCGAGTAACGTCTCACCTATTTGTTCTCTTGTTGGGTGCTTAACTCTTCACTATAAATTTTATAATGTAATTTGCTCTAAAGAAATACGTGCTTTGGTTCCATCAGTTAAGATATTACCCTGCACCAGTTGCCCATAATATTTGCATCTTTCCGGTGTTTAATAGAATATCGATTATCGTGATAGTTCGTTCTTTGGCAGCATGGTATGTAACAATCTCCCTGCATCATTGCATTTAAAGAGTGCATCTCAAGTTAAACTTAATATAAATATGTGATGAAATGTATTAAATATTCTATTAGAATAAAGATACCGAATGTAGATTTCCTTAAATTTGTGTTTCATTTTCTGAAAATCATTTCGGAAACTGAAGTTGAATTACAAGTTACACATATGTATATTTCATAAATTCTTATGTAACATTTTCTTTTGTTATATGAAAAACTAACTCCCCAAACATACAGGCTGTATTTTGTGTACGACTTTGGCTGCTGAGCAACGCTGACGTGTACTGGTGGTACTTAGGTACCTTTGTTTGAAAATCTGTAACAATACAGCAATCTCCCACATGCAGTCCGAAATGTATCTAACGCTAATTAGTCCATTGTGTGAGTCGGAAAAATATACAAATATTTTAAGCAGCAACCAGACCACTTCCTCTCCCTGTTTTCGAGGACGCTGAGCACGATGGTGGTATTTAAAATTCTTTTCGAGCATGCCACACCCCCCAAAATGGCCAAAAACCGCCCCCAAAAGGGGAAAATCGCATATTGCGCGCCTTCCATTGGTATAATATTTGTCACCCCCTGTTTTCGAGGAAGCTGAGTACGATAGCGGTGTTTAAAATTTTTTTGGAGTTGGCCACACCCCCTTAAATGACCAAAAACCGCCCCAAAAATAGGGAAAAAGCATATTTCGCGTCTTTCATCTGTAAAATATTTGTCGCCCTCCCTTTTCGAGGATGCGGAACACTATGGCGGTATTAAAATTTTTTTGGAGTGTGCCACACCCCCCAAAAAGACCACAAACCGCCCCGAAATTGGGGAATCGCATATTCCCCGCCGTCTATCGGTATAATATTTGTCACCCCCCGTTTTCGAGGATGCTGAGCACGATCATGATGTCTAAAATTTTTTTGGAGCTGGCCACACCCCCAAAAAATTCAAAAAACCGCCCCAAATGTAGGGAAATCGCATATTCCGCACCGTCTATCGATATATTTGTCACCCCACATTTTCGAGGATACTAAACACAATGGTGGTGCTTAAAATTTTTTTCCAGTATGCCACACCCCCTAAATGGGCAATTCACATACTTCGCACCGTTTATCGGTATAATATTGGTCACCCTCCATTTTCGACGATGCTGAACACGATGGTGGTGTTCAAATTTTTTTTCGAGTATGCCACACCCCCTAAATGGGAAATTCACATATATCGCACCGTTTATCGGTATAATATTGGTCACCCCCCATTTTCGATGATGCTGAACATGATGGTGGTGTTCAAATTTTTTTTCGAGTATGCCATACCCCCTAAATGGCCAAAAATCACCTTATACAGGGTGAACAATTTTTTTTTGGTGTAAAAAAGAAAACCCACGTCACCTCCTGTATTCGAGGATACTGAGCCCGATGGTGGTGTTACATCTTCACACCGACATGCCCGCACCCCTCCAAACTGCCAACAACCACCACAAAAGACCCAAATTACCTCTTTGACGCTCGGTTTTATCAAGTAAAGTGCGGGATAATAGATCATACAGCTCCGTGCAACTAATTAGGGACAGTAGTTTTTGATTTATATAAAGACATATGCAACTTCGAATACGCAACAAAATCCGTAGTATCAATACTTTTTCAAAAGTGCATCTTTGGTACTTTAAAAATGCAATATTGCCACTAATTGTTTTTACCGTTATTCTTATGAAGTGAAGACATTCGTTATTTCGTTAAGGAGTAGATCGTGCAACTAATTAGGGACAGTGACAAAATTTAACTTTTGCTAATTCAATAAATTAAAAAGAGATTTGTTATATATTGTTTATGGTTACTTGTAATTATAGAAGTTGTTTTTGGTAGTTTAAAATGAGTAGAAAAAAACCATTTGACGTCAACACACGAAAAATCATAACACAGATGCATCAAGACGGAAGCGCGTTTCGACAAATTGCAGCTGCCTTAAAAGTTTCCAGAACCATTGTAGGCAATGCGCTACAATATTTAAAAATTATTCAACTATAGGAAAGGTACAACGCAAACAAAGAAGCCGCATAACAACTGCTCGAGAAGATGCTGTTATTGTCCGGGAGTCTAAAAAAATCCGCATAATTCCGCAACGGAAGTTTGGATGGCTAATTATGGCGAAAATAAAGCAGCACTATCCGTAGATACAATTAAAAGACGTTTGCATGAAGTTGGGCTTTTTGAACGGATTTCTCAGAAGAAGCCCCTATTATTTGAAAGCAACCGCAAGAAGAGACTTGAGTTTACCAAAAAAGTATCGTCATTGGAATGCAAAGGAATAGAAATACGTTGTTTTTAGATGAAACTTAAATAAATAGAGTGTCACCCGATTGGAAAAAATATGTCCGCCGCCCTAAGTCAAAGGATTATGACCCAAAGTACACCCGATCTACACTAAAGAAAGGGCGGGGAAACATTATGCTTTGGGGTGTTATGTCATGGTGTGGTGTTGGCTTACTTCGAAAATTTGAGGGTATTATGGACAAATTTCAATAAATTGGAATCCTAAAGAATGTAATGCTGCCAGAAAATGGATGAAAATATGCCCGTAACTTGGATATTTCAGCAAGACAATGATCCGAATCACACTGCTCGGCACGTTAATCAATGGTTGACTCGTAAACAACTTACTGTATTGGACTGCCCATCTGCCAATCCAATTGAGAACTTATGGCAAGTGGTAAAAAGCAAAGCAAGCTTGCTCAAGATAAGCAACTTTGTTAAGCTGTACGTCGAAACTAAGAAATTCTGGGAAGCAGTTCCAAGCAGCGTTTGTGTGAATTTATTGGAGTCAATGTCTCGCAGATGTCAAGCAGTAACTTATAACAATGGCTTTGCTACAAAATATTGATAAAACTTCAAACAAAATAACAGAAAACATTAAATAGGTATAAAAACATTGTGTGTCCCTAATTATATGCACGACTCCTTTGGTTATGTATTTAAGTTTTTTACATAATTTTAAAAATTTGGGTAAATAAATAAAATGCCAATATTACCAAAAGTTTCAATGCTTATTTAGTGTCCCTAATTAGTTGCACGGAGCTGTATATATCGTGCTATCGTGCTCAGCTTCCTCAAAAACGGGGGGTGACAAATATTATACCGATGGAAGGCGCGCAATATGCGAATTTCCCCTTTTGGGGGAGGTTTTTGGCCATTTTGGGGGGTGTGGCAAGCTCGAAAAAAATTTTAAGTACCACCATCGTGTTCAGCGTCCTCGAAAACAGGGGGGGGGGGAAGTGGTCTGGTTGCTGCTTAAAATATTTGTATTTTTCGAGGTTTTTTCCGACTCACACAATGGACTAAATGGGCATGAAAATGACGAATGTTATTGTATCGTATTTTACACATCGCTCACTTACTTCAAGAGTGAGTGGTATGACTCAAAAAACACAAAGTGGGAGAAAACGCATTTAAACTTTTCAATAAGTTACTTTTAATATGAAAATTCAAAAAAGTATGTTTACATAAACTCTTCTCACAAGGCGAATTTATAAGATTCCTTTCTGATTTTTTGACATAAAATAAAACATAAAATGGCGGATATTTCTGCATCATTAACTCAAAAATCACGTTTTTTGAGTTATGCCAGTCTTGAAGTAAATGAGCGATATGTACATATCGTTACCTTAATATAGAAAGGTCCTAACTAACATTTTTGTTTTTTACGAAAAAACTTAACTAAAATTAATGTATTGAAGTGAGATTGTTTTTTTTTATATTGTTGTAAATGTTTTATTTTCAATCGTAGCACACACATTTTTATCAATATTGTGTTAGTGGGTGGCCTACCAACATCTAAAAAAAAACTCGATTTTGAAAAAAATGTTAGTTAGGGCCTTTCTATATTAAGGTAACGATATATACATTCAGACGTCATTGTTTTTTTTATGCATGTGTTGTTTTCTAGTGAAAATCGAATGTGATGTATCGATATCTATTTTTAATTTTCCGATCTTTGAGTTTGAATTACTTGAAGTTCCGGGTGCTAAGGCTATTCCTTTTTTAACAAATATGTGAACCTATTTGCATGTTTATAAGCATCATATCGAGTATCCAACTATCGATACGTAGTACTTCAATCATCAGCAATCTGTATTTTTGAAACATTGCTATATGCAATACACATTGCTATATGCACGCATACACAAGTTATGCTCATAATCTCTAACTATATAGTAGTGAATGTAGAATTTATTTTACAAAAACCTAAAGCAATACATATGTATATATGTACACATTTGTGCACTTAAAAAATGCAAGGCTTTTAATGTGTCTACATATATCCTTTTTTTTTTAGAGCCATAACATGATTTAGCTGACAATATACCATGCAACGCAATCTGACAAGTACTTTTGGTTAATCATCATCTTTAAAGATGTGTAAATTCGGCCCAGGGTAACCTTGCCCTTCACACATTATAGAAAAACCTTTCTACAGCAGACAGAAAAACATAGGTTTCTAGGACATTATAAAAAAAAAACAATATATAATTTTTTCTCATTTCCATTATTTATTGAAAAGCCTTTTACTTGATTTAAAGCTCCAAGCTAAATGGCTAAGAAGGCTAATAGCTGCAGTAGCTAAACTCTATTATTATAGGACTCCAAAAAAAAAACCCTTGTTTCTTTGACAGCGAGAGACTAGCACATTGAAGATTATTAGTTTAACGTGACAATTTTCAATTAATTCAACTTTTTTCGACGTTTTCAGATTTTTTAAACTATTCTCGGCGATGTGTTAAGCCAGTCTTTTCAAGTCGAGTGGCTAAATGCCGCAGTGTTTGCCCAATTGTTGCAACTTGTCCAGGGGAGTTGACGACGACGAAAATCACGTGGAGCCAAAACCAAAGTATAGTGATCCATTACATAATTCCATACACAATTTTCGAAGTTGCTATGCGATTTGAAAGAATTAAAGCATCTTACGATAACAATTGCGCCACCTTTGATTTATAGTTTTTTTCTTACTCTGAAGCTGTGAAAATACTGGAGGAGTTTGGCTACAACTCTAAGACCAATTTTGATGCTGTCTTATTCAGGAGAAATCATACGCCTTCCAAGTGTTGGTTGTAATGTATATAAAATACCCTGCAGTTTTTGTTGGATAGTTTAAAAGATCGTAAAATGTTGAGAAACTCGAAAACATTCCAAACAGTTTAACTTCTCTCAAACGATGTTGTACAGTATCAACGGAAGGTCCAGAGCCATTTTCACCGAAAACAGCAACTGAAATCGGCCTTGCTATTTATGCAGCAGGCTTTTTGGACTCACAACCAAGCATTTTGTCTTATTTTTCAGTCGTTACAAGAGGTTTACGTTTTCGGGGTACATTTTTTGCTGTTGAATACTTTCCAAAATGGTGAATAGCATTAAATACCATCGTTATTTGAATAGTTTACAGCTTTAGCGATTTCACTATAACAATTTTTTTTTCATCAAAAAGATAAAAAAATTGATTCGCAGGTTTTGGAGTCACTGGATTTATTTTTTCTTAGGTTTAATTTTTTTTTTGATCAATTTAAGTGATCTTACTGACTGACAACACAGACCGTTCTTAATTATGTGCACGGCTGGTTTTCTTTCTGATATCATAAAAAGGCACCCTGTGTTTTAACAGCTTAAAAATTGGAAAAAAATTTGTCGACAATGGAATGAGGGAGTCCTCTATTATAAAACTGCAAAAAGATTTTTTTGAATTAGTAAGTTATTTATGTGAAAAGTTAATTTGAACTGATATGTATGAAATGTTGAAAAGTTATGAAAAAGTTGAATTTTGAAAAATTCGTTTGAACGGATTAAATTCAAATCCAGCTAAAAAAGGTATTCCACATAAAGCCAAATTAGCAACATTAAAACAAGAAGATGTTAAAGGTATATGAATTCTTAAACCCCCCATTAAACGAATATCCTGAGAACTATTTATATTATGATTACATTTTATATGACAATTCAAAAAAGTATGTTTACATAAACTCTTCTCACAAGACGAGTTTATAAGATATCTTTCTGAGTTTTTGACACAAAATAAAACATGATATGCATCAATAACTCAAAAAACGTGATTTTTGAGTTATGCCACTCTTGAAGTAAATGATCGATATGTAATCAAAAAAAGTCGCTCGGAAGTTGCGGATATAGCTTTTGGAAAAATCATTATAAGTTAGGAACCGCTAAATGGATATAAAAAATATGAGTGTCAAAAGAAAGATAATTTAATGGCCTATAGTTGAGCAATCCTATGAAATTTAACCTAAAATTTGGAGATATGACGATTTTTCTGAAATTTTCACCAATTTTTTTTTAAAAAAAAATATTTACTCAAAACTCACGAAGATCATTACGATCCAAATGCTCGTTACATTTTGCTGAGGAAAGAAGTAATATTAGCGCCGAAGACCAGACAACAAGCTCGCAAAGTGGTTGGCTATAATTAGTTTTTTTATAATAAGCATTCATAAAATCATTTCATATTTTAGACACAACAACTTCAATGCAGTTTTTTGAAAGTACAGTGGCTCACAACTTATTTCATGCAGTGCATACATACTTTTAACTGCAATGCTCTATAATTTCGAAACTAAGTGGAATATTAAAAAAAATTTTGACATCATTTGAAAGAACAAAAATTGTAGTTTAAAAAAATGTTAATTTATTGTTAAAAAATATTACTTGGAATTTTTATAATAGAAAAATACACCTAAATTTCATGTCACAGCTTATTTCATGCAGATATGTATAAATCGAAAAAAACATTGCTTAAAATAATAATTTTGTAATTTTAAATGTGTAGTGTGGTTTCTGGCGAATTATAGCACCACTCAATTTTAAGTGCCTCTTTTAGGTCGTTTTTGTTTAAAATGTTGTGTATTCGGATATTTTTTCCAAAATCGCCCATAAATTGTATCCAATTAGAAAACAATAACTAAATCTAAATACATGGATATTATGCAGCTTAAAACGTATATCGCAGCTAAAAGCACGATTTTTACGTTTGAAGGTAAAATATCCGAGGAATGTTGAAAAAGTCGGAAAATCCCGAATAGGAATTCCTATCAGGCAATTCCTACCATAATCAGCTTCGGGTGAGGCTAGGAATGGCGGATCCTGTTACGGGCAGCCATGTGTGAATCTTATCAGGATCTAAAAGGTGAAAACGTATTAAGGCATTCCGGGAAAGACATGGGAAAGGTTGATAGGAATTATCAGTTGGTGCCTTCAAATCTAAATGAGCTCATCTCTTACTCTTTTTATATGGTAGTTAGATGTACTTCATTAATCCAAGTGTTTATTTGTTTTTGGTATTCGTTATTTCTAAGAAAAAGTCTCCTTTTAATCACATCTTATGGATCGTAACATTTTAAAGCATAATTTTTTTTCTTTTCGTTTCAGAATATCTACTAACTTGCTGAATGAAACTTTGTTCCTGCTTGGTTAAGATTTTTAATTTTTTTTCGTTTACTGTTGGATACAACACTTCAATCTACACAACAACGAAAAAGTCAAACTTTGTAAATGAAAACTTGAAAAATTCAAATACAACAACAAATTAAAAGAATTTTTGATATGTGATAACGTTATGGACTAAGGATTTAAATAAATTAAAAAAAAAAAAAACAAACGCAACTACAATTATAAAAAATATATGTTTAGTTCTGTAATAATAACTTGCAAACAATATACCTATTAACTTAAGATAATTAAAAGAAAAAGGGATAAAAATTCGAAATTTGAATGATTTTGAAGAACTTCTTCAACGTCTAATTGAGAAAAATAATGCAAGTGGCAACGTTCTTTCGTGAAAGCGTCTCAATAAATAATGCTACAGCTTCTACTCCTACTACGCCTGCAATTAAGAAAGATAAACTAAGTAGCTACACAGCTAATAGTAAAACCAAAGCAGCAGCAATTAATACTGCTGCTGGAGACAGCAACAACAAAATGTATGAAACTGATTGTGCTGAAAGCACTGGCACTGCGGCAATAACAAGAACAACACAAAATAGTAGCAACAGCAGTAGTAGTTTAATGGTGGATGATCGCAAGCGAAAGCATGCAGAAATTGATGTTGCTAGCAGTAGAACAACGCGTCAGCAACAGCTGAGATATCAGAAGGAGCAACAGCAGCAACGTACAAGCAGCAGAAGCAATAAGTGGTTGAAAAAAAGTAAAACAGAACAGCAGCAGCACACAACATTGCAACAAATAAATAGAAAGCCACTGCGTTCAACGTTGACGTTTGCCAAAGAAACAACAGCAATTAGCGATATTGACCAAGATTGTGACGATAATGATGGTGATGACATTAGTGAAGATGATGATGTTGATGATATTGACAAGGATGATGTCGAGGATAATGAAAGTGAATATGAAGATGCAAACGTGCATAATATTGAAATCGATACATACAGTAATGGTGCTAAGCAACATAAGCACTATGATAAAGTTGTTATCGATAATGATGACGATGATACTAATGCTGTCGATGATGCGCAGCAAAGTGTTGATAATAACAATGAGCACATTGTTGATAATGATGATTGTGATAACGCTTATGTGGCAAATGATGAGAGCGATGCGGATGATAATGAAGATCCACTTAAATGCAGTAACAGTAATAGCTGTCGCAGTAGTAACAGCTGTAGTAGCAGTAGCAGCATTAAGCACAAAATAGAAATGCTCAAGCATGAAAACGAAGAATTAGTGGAAGACGAAGATGACACAGCAACGGAGGATGTAGCAAAAGTGCGGAAAGCTTGTGCAAACGTCGTAATATCTGCAGAAGCAGCAACAGAAAGTGCTGAAAAAGCAAGTAAGCAATTTGATTTCGATATTGAGCAGTATAAAAACGTTAGCGACGATGAGGCAAGCGTGCATGAAAATTTTCAAAAAGATGATGTAGCAATTGCTGATATAAATACTGAACAATTTACAGTAGGGGGCAGCAGCAGGCAACAACTTGAAGCGGTTGAATGTGTTGTTCGTGAAAATGTTGCTAATGATGTTCAACACTTTAGTGACGACGAGGCGCAACCAAAAGGTTCAAGTTTTTATCAGGATACTGTTGATGACGCAAAGCAGCAACAACAGTCACAGTTTACTGGCAGCGGTAGCAGCAGTAGCGATATTATGCCAAATACAGGTATGAGTCTTAGCCGTTACAGAAAAAACTCAAATCACCAACAAAAGAAAACAACGCATCCTATATATACTGAAACTGTTAGTACTGATGCTCCCGCTGAAGAGACTACATTCGATATGTGTGGCTCAAATAAGCAAGAACTTCTCCCACCACATTGCACCAGCGACAGCAGCAACTTTAATGCCAATATAGTGAATGAAACAAATTTGTCAGGACCAAGTGAAATCCTAGACGAACAGAATGAAAGCAGCTATAATAAATTAAAAAATGATGAAAGTATTACTACAACAACAAGGACAGCTGACTCAAATGAATTCAACAAATTGACTGTAGTTGCAGAACAGGACTTGCCAGAAAATGTTGTTAACGATGATGGAAGACAAAGTCAGCATGCAATACAGCAGCATCACCATCACCAACAAGAGTGGTCCTATACAAGAACAGCTGATGATAGTGTAGCGATGCTTGATGCTGATTATAACAAACTGGAAGAAAAGCGTAAACAGCAAAATATAATGGGAACAATACACGAGCAGCAACATGTAGCTACTGTTACTAGTGATACTTTAAAGCAAAAGGATGATGCTGAAAATAGCCTGAGGTATCGTATGTACTTAGAGCAACATGAAACAGCAGCAGCTTTAAGAAAAAATAATGATGATGAAACATCACCTAAATTGCATGAAAAGCAGCAGCAGCAGCAGTCACCAAGTCAATTAGGAACTGGAACCAATAGAGAGCACGATGATTTTCAACTCAGCAAAAGTTTGTTAGAGCAGCAGCAGCACAGTAGCAAAAACGATATGCATATGATCGATGTTTTTCCACATATGCAGCAGTATATGGTGCAGCAGCAGCAATCACAGCTACAACAGCAATCACAGCAACAACAGCAATCACAGCAACAACAACAACATCAACATGATTATGAACAACATGTGTTGCAAACAGAACAGCAGCAGCATCTCGAAAAGCAACAGCAATCAGAAACAGAAGCACATTTTCATGCACAATTGCAAAATCGACAACAACAGTTGGAACAATTTACACAGGAGCAGTTATATCAGTTTCAGCATCATCAGCATCAACAGCAACAGCAGCAGCTTCTAAATTCTAGCCATGGCATACATCATGTGTTACATAATCAAATGCAATCGCAAATACATTTGCAACAAACATTTTTACAACAACAACAACAGCAGCAACAACAACAGCAACAACAACAGCAGCATCTGCACCAGCAGCAACAGCATCATTTGCAGCAACAGCAGCAACAATATCAACAACAACAACACCAATCTCATCAAGATGAACACGTTCATTTAATGGCGTACCTACACCAAGAGCAACATCATCGACAACAGCAGCAGCGACAATTGCAACAATATCAGCAGCAGCAGCAGGAAGAATACCAGGAGCAGCAGAAACGCCTACACAATGAGACACTGCTCATGTCATCGCCACATCATCCTCATACGCCACTGCATACACATCATCATTATCAGCAACAACAGGACATAAATAAATCTCAGCACGTTACAGGGGCAACAGTTGGCAAATTAAAATCAAATCAGTTGACTAATATCGATGAGCTGATGATAGATGAATATCATGATGACCACAACGTGGAATACAAACTGTGAGTACTGTATGAAGAAAACTAGTTCTACTAATCATCTTTTTGCTAGAAATATGTATTATAATTCATATTTCCGTCCTTCTATGTTTCGTCTGGGCTTAGTTTTGAAAAATTTAGGAGCTTAAAAAATCAATTGCCAGATATGTACTCCGGTTTTGTCAAAACAGGAACCCTGCTTTACTAATTTTTCAGCCATTTCATTACCCTCAATGTTCATGTGGCCTGGAACCCATATGAGAGTTATGTCGAGCTGACGCCCCAGCCTATCCAGATGCTTCCTGCATGACTGTCGGGAAATATTACTAGCTTTCCCATATTAGAATTGCACACGAACCTGCAAGCTTCTAATATAATAAAGACTTGTGCTTGGAAATCGCTATGTAAGTTATGTAAGAATTTCTGGGTCTTTAGAATAGACCCCCGCGTCCAGCTTTGACCCACTGGTCTATATGGCGGTTTCAAAATTAAGATTGATAGATTGAAAGCTTTTCTCGAAATTGAGTGCGGGGAAAATGTAATCGGATAGAAGGTTAGCCAGTTGGTTTGGTAGTGTGTTGAAAATGGAGCAGTGTCCGTATTGGTTCGCTACCCAACAGCCAGCTTTTCTGAGTCGAATTGCACTACAGGACCCCGTCATGCCCTGTTTGTTTCTGTCCGACTTCGTTGAAATTTTACAAAAAAACGGACTTACTAAAACGTAAAAAATATCTACCTTAAGTGCCAAGATATAGCGTTTTAGGTATTTTTTAGGAATGGGAGAGGCCACCCCCTGTTGTCAAACCACTCCCACATATTTCGTGTGACTGAAAATGCGGATAAAATACACCCGAAGAGGTTTTTTTTTAATTTTGCGGTCCCATAGGCCTATATTATAGAATCGGGTTTGAAGAAAATTTGCCCAAATTTTATTATTTTTTAAAATTTCATTACAGCAGCACTCTTTCACCTAGCAATGTAAAGCACGAGAACCAAGATGATGGATACGAAACTAGTGCAGGTGATGTGTTAACTCCTAACTCACATACATCTTCCACACATTCACTGACACCACAACATCAAATGCAACAATCAGTTAACTTGCTACCGCCAATAAAGTGCGAAGATCATGAACAACTTAAATCAAATCAACTTCAAATTCCTATTGCAAGCACAGAAGCAATACATCAGCAGCAATCAAACCAAAATATTTCAGCAAGCTCAGTAATGAATCAAGAAATGTTAACCGAAAGTACGAACAATGCTTCAGCCGATACGTATAGTTTTATTGATGACGAACTTAGAGCTGCTACAAATATGCGCATTAACTCCTCACCTTTACAACCACTGCCAACAGAAAGCGTATACATGGGTATGCCAGAAGTCACAGTTGGAGAACAATGCTCACCTGCAGCAGTTGGAACGAAGGCTGATGAAGCTAAATCGCTAAAACAGCAGCAGCAGTCACAACCTACGACAATGACTATTGGTCAGCAGCAACAACGTTCAGAAGAGTTTAGTGGCAATAACAATACCTTGACCAGCTATGCTCGTATCGATCAGCAGCAACATGACCTCAAAGATGGTAGTAGCTTACTAAGCAAACCACCCCAAAAGAGGCGTGGACGTAAAAAGAAAGTTGTAAACGTAGATAATTTAACAGTTGGTATACCGAAGTAAGTGCTAGTTTCAAATTTGTTAACATAGTTGATTTATATGTACACTTGTGCTTACATGATTAAGTCATTCGTATTCTACGTACCATTTTTGTTAAAATTTATTTATACATTTTTTTTTCTGATTCTTATATTATAAGTTTTTATAATCGTGCTATGTAAGCATCAATTTACGGCAAAAAAATCAAAATAAATGTTTTGGGTTTATCCCGAAAAATGCAAAAAAGTCAACAAAGGTCATATTCATATACTGTGTTCATATAATTAAGTCATCTGAAAGAAAGTAATTGAAATTGTTGAATTTTTGGTGTGAGTCTTATTTTTTTATTAGTTAAGCTTAATAATGAGTAGGAGAACCTTTTTGTTTCATAAATGTTGAGAATCGGTTTGGCATGCAGCCTACCAGGCGCGCACATTGGTCTGGGTTAATTTTATGTCAATTCTCTTGATTAACTTGCCACAAGCTGCTTTTCTCGCGGGTTTTCGTGCTGCTACGACTCGTTTGATTATGCCTCATAAGTTCTTTATAGAATTTAAGTCGGAACTTTGAAGCTCCTAACTGCACTGGCTTGGCAATGGTGCATACTATCGTATTGCAAAAACTCACGGCGTTCAAAAGTCCACTGTGTGCAGGATTATAAATCGTACTAAGTGCCTGACAATGCACGACGTGATTTCAAATATTATTCCAAATAAAATACAGTGTTGGAAAAAATAATAAGGACAAACGCATCAAAATATTTATTATTGCATAATATTTTCTGCTAAGACCTGTTTTTAATGGAGTCGACTGTAAAGTTACGTTATGTGAAGGGACTTAATTTAGCAATATTATTCAAGTATGAAAGCGCACTCATTTACCGTAGAACCGCCATTGAATGTGTACAGTTCGGTTTTGGCTGGAAAAAATAATAGGGACAAAAGTTATTATTCTAATAAATGAATACAGTTTTTTAAATATTGATTACAAAATTTTTATACACTAGTCGGCTTTCAATACTGAGCACGAGTATGGAATCAAAAGTTGGGTGGCGCATCTAGTTTCGGAGATACAGTCATCGGAAGACGGGGAGATAGCTTTTAATGAAATCGTTGTCATAATTTGGGAACCCCTGAATTGACTTTCAAAATATGAAAGATACTATAATATAAGCTCATAGAAGTTTGAAATTTCACCTATAGTTTTTGATAGTTTTCGAGATATGACAATTTATCTACATTTGTAATCAACTTTTTTTTTAAAAACCTTGATTATTTTAGAAAAATTTTTATTTCACAATCATTTTTATTAATACATAAGAAAGCGCATTTTATGCCCTTTAAAATGGTATGCTATTCTAAATTGGGTTTTTCTTGGCCAACCAGATATTTTAAGGAAGGAAAATGAACGAGCTCTAAAAATTTACTTTAATATCCGGTTGGCCAAGTAAAACCCAACTTAGAATAGCATATATTATAGTTCATGAAATTATCTTTCATATGACATCCATATTTTGAAAGTCGATTCAGGGGTTCCCAAATTATGACAACGATTTCTTTAAAATCTATATCCCCGACTTCCGATGGCTATATCTCCGAAACTAGATGCGCCACCCAAATTTTGATTCCATACTCGTGTTCAGTGTTGAAAGCCGACTAGTGTATAGAAATTTTGTAAGCCATATTTAAAAAACTGTATTCATTTATTTGAATAATAACTTTTGTCCCTATAATTTTTTCCAGCCAAAAACGAACTGTACACATTCAATGACGGTTCAATGGAAAATGAGTGCGCTTTCATACTTAAATAATATTGCTAAATTAAGTCCCGTTACATAACGTAACTTTACAGTCGATTCCATTAAAAACAGGTTTTAGCAGAAAAAGTTATGCAATAATAAATATTTTGATGCGTTCGTCCATATTATTTTTTCCAACACTGCATATAAAAACTGAGCTTTATACTTTTACGAAAGCGAGATGCAATTTTATACATCTTTGCTACCTGTGACCTTTCAAAATAACCGTTATCCAAACTTCATAGTAGGAGATCGTTTTTACCTCTATTAGGGACATACACAGAGAAACTTTCAGGTTTTATAAAATAACGAAGGTTTGATCGACGCGGGCTCTTGCACTATTATGGCTGTTGATTTATTTATAATGATTTTACAACTTTGCGTCATAGTCAGTCCATATTTTTAATGTAACCCCGGTATCAGTCTCTGCGACAACTTTTTATAAATATCGGTATCGACGATAAATTTTTATGAATATCGGTATCCATATCGTATTGGCCAAAACGCGTATCGTTGCATCCGTAGTTGAAGCCAAAATATAATCCATTAAAACATTTTTGATGTTATACGCATTGACTATTCGTTATGATTTTTGAATTATTTTGTAATTGCAAAGCGGAAGTTATTTTGAAAGGTTGAAATTTTTTGTTAGGCAACACTTTTCATTATAATTAAGCAAAAAAATTAAAAGCTGCAAAGTAAAAATTTTGTGAAAAAAATATTGTTTAAAGCAGCGCTTTGCACTTGTAAATACTTTGCATAAAATTACCTATCTGAAAAATTGTGAAGTGCAAAACGAAAAATAATTGGTGCAATAGGGCCCTGGTTGGCAGTTATTGTCAGGGCTGCCTCAACTTTTCTTATATTCTTCTAGTTTGGAGTATGAATAAGTTAATTTTTTTTCCAAAGGCTGGGAACAATTGACAAAAATACGATCGATTTCAGGCCAACAAGTCTGCCTTCTGAAAATATTGGAGTAGTCATTTACGTCTATATTCGCAGCAGTATCAAGCCAAATTTGTTGTCCAAAATTCAGTACACTTACTCAAAGAACAAATTCATTACTTATTTGTTGTTTAAATTAAAATCAATATCGTTGATGTACTTAATAAATGACAATTGTCTTATGTACCGCGAACTTCTTATGAATAAATAAATAAAAGAAATATTTACTTGTATATAGAAGTATAAACTCTGTTTTATTATAAGGTTTTATGAAATTTTTTTTACATTTAAAGCTCCTTGCATGGATCCAGTACGCAGAGTTTAAATACAAACGAAGGTGATCCTGAACTGGTCATTGGAGGACCTGCAACCACAGTTGGAGTCATTAAGTCGAAAGAACGTAAAAAACACGACCGATTCAATGGCATGTCGGAGGAAGAGGTCTCGAAACGTGAACTGCCCGATCATTTATGTGATAATCTGGATATTGTCATAGTGAGTGTAAATTTCTGTGTAACATAATATATTTTTTAAATCAAATAAAGTTATAACGGACTTTTAACAACACTGTATAGAAAAGTAATTTCGAATATGCAGTTATTGATACGAAATGATTTTTGGTCAGCATCAATACAACATACTAGAACTTTCTGCCTTAGCAGAAATAAAAAATATATTTGATGTCACAGGGCATAATTTTTTTTAAAAAAAATTAAATGTGAAAATTGTTGAAAAAATCGAAATATCGTCGAAATTTATTCAATTTATTCATGTACTAGTAATTTTTTGAAGAATCCAAAAAATGGAAAAATTCGCAAATTGTTAAAAATATAGAGAGGTTTGAAAATTCGAAAAAAACAGTCGAAAAAAGTTAATGAATTCGAAAATTTTAAAAAAGTCGAAAAATTTAAAAAAAAGTTGAAAAATGTTGATAAAAAAACAAACATTTGAAAAAAAAAAATGGATACGTAATACTGGGTGCGTTCTATGGCCCAGGTCAATGTATTTTTTTTAATAATTTAAATGAAATACAATTATATAATATGTATTTTATTGATTGAATATATGGTCTTTAACATTATGTATGGTACCAATATAGATCGGTTTTCCAATTTTTCTTTTTAATTTTCTTTTGTTAAAATAAATGTTTCCTTTTTAATTTTTTCTCTATATCCCCCAATTTATTCGAATTTCTTTAATGTATTGGTTCTGAAAAAGCTCCGGCGCATCTAAAATATGAAATTGTTTTGTTTTGTTTTAATCAGTTCGATTTTGAAATGATTCCGGATGGCTGTAATGTTCGCGGCTCTTGAATCTTGCAAAAATATAGTGCAGGCGTTGTTCATCGGTGACCACGATGGCAGATTCGTGCACAAAATGAACAAAACCTTAGGTGTTTTGTGAATGACATGGAAAATCAGTAAAAATCATTAATAATGTGAGAAAATTCATTGATAATATTTTTCTGACGGAATTTTTACCTGGTACGTAAGCGCTAGCCATTACACTGGATGCAATTTTTTTTCCGATTCTTGCACACTGAATATTATCCATTTGCTAATCTTAGAATGACATCAACCTGTTTTACGTCCGCCATTTTATCACTGGCGGTGTACTGCCATTCACTTTTGCACTTGCATCGAGAAATTATGACCAATTCCTTCCACTCATTTGCATTGTATTTCATCGAAGGTTTTGTAATGTCATTATAATTAGTGGTTCATGTTTCAATCCATTTTTTGGATACCATTGTAATGTTCGCGCCTTCCCACTAACTACTAATGCCTTTGATCACATCTTGTATTAAAAAATATAATTTTCTGTTTGTAGGACCAATATATCGCTTTTTGTCGGCAATTTACTTTTGCCCAAGTTGCACTTTTCGAAAAGAATCATGTCCGCACGTTTGATTACGTTTTTCTTATTTTTCCTATTTTTGTTCTATTATATTTTCACCATGAACCTCTAATCACTCAATGAGCGCAACACAATCAATATCTTCGCTAACCCAGAAAATTTCTATATAGGATATTGGTGCTGAGCAAATATGCTTTCATTTCATATCTGCAACTACATGCCCGAAACAAAAGCTCAAGACCGTGTTATTTATTTTCCAAGGAAAATGGGACGTCACTTAAAAAAAAGATTAAAGTACAATGCGTTTTTGGGAGTATTACGCTTCATTTGTTACTAATGTTAGTCGTGTTTAAATTTGGTCTAAATAAGGGCGGCCCATTTTCATTTATTTTTTTTTTATGTTTACTTCATTTCGTTCTTCAATAAATTGACTTTGTTTACATAATTTAAGGTTGGCATTAATCCTGGTCTATTTGCTGCCTATAAGGGTCATCACTATGCTGGTCCAGGTAATCATTTTTGGAAATGCCTCTATATGTCAGGATTAACACATGAACAAATGAATGCAGAAGAAGACTATAAATTAATGAAATATGGTATTGGCTTTACAAATATGGTAAAGCGTGCGACCAAAGGCTCAGCAGACTTAACACGTAAAGAAATCAAAGAAGGTAGTCGTATACTACTCGAAAAACTTCAAACTTTTCGGCCAAAGGTAGCTGTTTTTAATGGCAAGCTTATTTTTGAAGTTTTTTCTGGTAAGAAAGATTTCAATTTTGGACGTCAACCGGAATGCGTTGAAGGCACAGATACGGTAAATAAGCTTATAATATATATATGCATTAGAGCTGTTTGTTTGAAAGTAGCTCGAGTACATGGGTACAAAGAATAGTATTAAATTTGCTTGAAAATACACCTATCCCTTCTTTTACACGCTACTCGTTTTGCACGTTTTCGATCTTACACGGTTTTTAAAATCAAAATTAACAAAAAAAATTATTTAGAAAATGACTAATAATACAATTTCGTAAAAGAAGACTCATCGTTGAAAGTGATAGCAGTTAAGTTTGTTTAAATTAAATAATTTATTAGGAAGATAAGTCTTATTTATAGTTATTATTTTTCCAAAATGTTTTTATTTATATGAAGTACAATATTTTTTTTCTATGAAATAGATTTTGTTTTTTTTTATCATTTTATAAATAAATTTAATTATTTTTATGTTTTTTTTTTTTTTTTTTTTTTTTGAGAGAAACTACGATAACAAAGGAAATTGGCGGTAGATGTACTCAAGTTGACGTCATGCCTTAGGAATGTAAACAAAGCGAACAGCTGATTAAAATTTCAACGCAATGGTGTGATCTTGTTTTCACTCAAAAATCTGCACCATTTGCTTAGAGTTAAAAGTAAGCTTTTCGTTAGGTTTGCATTCATATAGCGGGTGTAATTTGAGTGCTGACGTAGACATCAACCAAAAATATACTGATGAGATTTTAAGAATCGAAACATATGTCTATATTCTAGAGTTGTTGTTTTTTTCCTTTGTTTTTCTCAAAGTTTGTTTACAAACAAAGCATTGAATCAACTTGTAAAATTTTACAGGAATGTTGATCGCTGCTAAATTGGCTGCAGTTAATTATTTAATTATTATTTTTATGTTTTCTATGACTAAAATGATATTTTTATATTTTATTTAGTGTATTAGTCATATTTTGTGTTCAATAAATGTCTAAAACAATCTTATTTATAGTGGTTTTCGTTTTACACGGTTTTTCCACATAAAAAAAAAAATTTTCGAATCACACGGTTTTGTCAGGAACGTACATATCTACCGTGTAAAACGAGGGATAAGTGTAGTTGAAATAGATAAAAGTTTCGGGATAGTAAGCGAAATCGTGCAAATTTGAGCATTCAGCTTTCAGTCCATGTTTTTGAGTATTTATATGTCACTTCCAAAGTTCTTAGTATCTAACTCCAATATATTTTGTTTTTCAGTACATATGGGTTATGCCTTCATCTTCGGCACGTTGCGCACAGTTGCCACGTGCCGCCGACAAGGTGCCGTTCTATGCAGCTCTTAAGAAATTCCGTGACTACCTTAATGGCTTGATACCACATATCGATGAGTCTGAGTGTGTCTTCACAGAGCAGAAAATAAAACAGTGTTGCGAGCAGCAAAATATTAAATTGTTCTCTAACGGCAACAGCGGTGTGGTGGGCGATTTAAGTACTGTAAACAATATGTATAATAGTGTGAGTTCAGTGCCGACAACATCGAATGCATCATCACAACAGCAACATGGAAATGATAGTCCAAGTCTGTTGGGCAATAACAATGTCAACAGCAATAATAATTTAATGCAAAAAGGCATTTTAATACAGCAGCAGCAACATTTCGCAAGTTCGCAACAGCAATCCTATATATATAACAATGAGGAGCAAGCTAATGTAGCTGGTATTTCTGGGCTTGTACCTGGGACTGGCCCAACTCATATATCTGGTATGGATGATAATAGATTTATGCTACCAAATTGTCATCAACAATTTCCTGAAAAGAAAAAACGTGGACGACCGAAAAAGGTTAAGGAAATCATAAGACAAGAAATAATTGACCCGGCGACTGGTAACAAAATTCAAGTTGAAACAAACCAAATATCAACAGGTAATGACTTTAGTAATATCCTCAATTTATCCATGATGACCGGAGCTTCTGGAAATGGTGAAATGCCAAAAAAAAAACGTGGACGTCCAAAGAAAGTGAAACCTACAGGTATGAATCTTCCGCAGATGCTGCAACAACAACAACATCAGCAGGCTGAAAAACCAATTTGTGAACCATCAACTCATATTGCTTCACCACAGCAACACACAACAATTTTCAATGCTCCACCGACGCAACAACAGCAACAAAGGCTGTTCGCAACTTCATCACCATTGCATTCACCAATTTTAAATTGTTCGTATACAACGCCAGCCACGGCGCAATGTAAAACTAAAACTCACCACGATAGTGATTCACCGGATTTGGTATCAGCAACACAGCAAATGGAAAGTAGCAATAAATATTTCGCTGAGAAGTTAATGCAATCATCGACTGAAACTTCAGCGGCGTCCTCACCACATTTACAAAATCATTTACAACAGCAACCTGCATCCGCAAAAAGTGTTATCAATATAAATGCAGATCTAACAAGAGTATCAGGTGGCTCCCCAACGTCAAGCTCTCCAAATATATGCGCTGTTGATTTTGAGTCACCTGCATTAACACCAACAAGTAGTAACACACATCGCCAGTTGCTAATGGATAACAATTTAAATAATCAGCAGCATTTGTCGACAACGTCGCTTCACCAAAGGCTGCAACAAGAAAGTTCTCACTATGCTAGTCCAACACATGACTCTGCTACAGCAGATGACCAACAGCGAGCAAATGAAAGTTTCAGCCAGTGGGTGTCGCCGCAACATAATCAGCAACAACAGCACTACAGTCATCATCAGACACACCAGCAGCAATTGATGCAATATCAAGACCAACAATTGCAACAACTTCAGCATCAACAAACACTTGAAACGCAGTGGCAAAGGCACCAGCAACAGCAACTGCAGCAACAAGAACAACGTTTCGAAGAAAATGCAACCAGTTATTTGCTACATCATCAGGCGCAACAACAGCATCACACACCTCACCATCATATAGTCACCGACCCAAGCGATCAGCAAACACCGCATCAATCGTTGCCAGAGCATACCCATATTTCAACTGACGTTGCTAGTAAGAGCTTATCTGGGCTAGAATCTCTGGTAGATCAAATACCAACAATATCTGAGAGTGAAACTGCAGCCAGTAGTTCGCTTTCTGCGTCAGCTGCCGCAGCTGTAGAGAATCGCTTACAGAGTATGCAACAGCTGCAGGCAGGAATCCCAAGCAGTCAACAGCAGCAGCAACAACGTAATGTGAACTCAGTTGTGTCTGCTGCGGAATCATTGCAGTCCGAACTTTACTGTGCTCCGACAAGTCATACACCAAACGGTGCGAGTAATGACAACACAGATGTGATTACAGCAGGCGGTAGCAGTGGTAGCAATACACCGCACACTGTCAACAGTCTCTTTGGTGGAGGCTCACCTAGCAATTATAGTGTAAGCCGCTTAAACTCTTCTGCGTCTGCGGCATCATCGCCTGTGTCACATGCATCACTACGTTCCCCACAACATCGCTATGATTACGCACAGCAATTGCTTGGCCAACATCAGCAACAATATTCCGCTACAGTGACATCAACTCGTCTGGGAGAGCTTTTACCACCATCTATATCAGCCAACAATAGTAACAATAGCCCGCCTGCCACGCAAGCAATTGTATCCGCAGCTAACAGTGTTAATAGCAACAGTATGTATGGCAATGGTAGCGGCAGTGGCAGCAATTCCAGCACCAGTACATCGAATTTGCATTCAAGCAACTTTTCCGTTAGTCATTTAGCGGCATCATCAGCAACGCCACCTTTGTCGTCTGCTATATCTGCCAGCTATCAACCGCAACCAACAAACCATGCCGCTGCGTATCATCATACAAACATAATGGCGGCTGCTGCACTTGCTGTCGCTGCCGCCAACTCACCATCACCAGCAACAACAGCAAACTCAGCACATGCGCACGCATCCCCGCATCCACAAATGTATATGGATCCACATTCGCATTTGCCAGTACCTGTTAATACAATGTACCCACATCATCCACATCCGCACTCACATCATCATCCACATCCCTACGGAGCGCCGCCACCACCGCCGCCTATACAACACAGTCCAGCAGCTGATTATGATACTACACCTTATGGTAGCCCAAGAGCTGCGGCCTCAGCAGTGCAGCAATCTGTAACTGCATTACAGCCAACCCATCCATCGGCCCACACATTGCACATGCCGAGTCCGAATTATCCGTATGGTTATGCAACGCCACCAACACAAGCTGGATTTACCAGTGTCGCCGCCGCAGCAGCTGCCATGCACGGCGCAAATGGACATCCACACCAACCTACTCCACCACCACCAGGAGCAGTTTCTGCAGCGGCCGCGGCAGCTGCTGCGGCCGCTGCTGCAGTGGCAGGGTATCATCATACGCACCATCATCACCATCCACATCATCATCATCATGGGCATCACACCTCACCACACCATCCACACCTAACCATGTTCGAACGTCTCAAGCCATCTGATGTTGGTGGTTATGGCGGTTTTTGATAAATACTATTGCAGCAGCTTTAATATGTATATATTAGCGCCAACGAAATTTTAATACAGAGATACGGATGCCACAGCGCAGCAAAGAGAAAAGCGCTATAATGCAACGAGATGCTCGTGCAGGGCCTCTTTTTTCTTTTACTCATTTTGGTATTTTGTTTTTTAAAATTGTTATAAAAATATTTAATTGAACCAGAGCTGTAAATTACTAAACTATTGTAAATATTTTGAAAAAGCCACAAAAAATTTTATAAAAAAAAAAATTCTTAACTATATGACAAAGTATTCAATACAAGTATTTATACGCAATGAAGTATCTAAGTAGTTGTAACTACAGGAAAAATCCGTAACTTGAAAATATCATGAATATTCTGTCTACACAAGACTGTGGTAATAATTACTGAGACTGCTCTAATTTTCGAGTCCCGGGTCAACTACTGTTTTATTTAGAGCATGTCTGATGATTTTGAATCCCTTACCTAAAGCGGAAATTATTCTATGTGTGGGCGATTTCCGTGAGTGTAGTGTAGCAGTAAACATGCACTTTTTTCAACCATATAGAAGATTTACCAGCTTTGGCAATGGAGTTGAGCTCATCAAATTTGCTCCGAATTGAATCAAATTTGACGTGGTGATTGTTTAGACCAAAAAAAAACTTGAAAGTCGGAGCTAATTTAAATTTTTCCATAAAAGCCAGCACCAAAGTCAAGTCTACATCTTTTGCCGATTTCATTTAAAAACGTTAAAACATATATGTATATATAGTATGTGTATAGACGATATTGCCCATAGCTTAAACGTTCACAAAATAAATGAAACGCGTCTCCCGAAATAAGAATGAAAAAAAAAAATGCAAATGAAAAATCACCTAAAAGGAAAATAAACTAATGAAATAAAAATGGGCCAAATTAAAGCACAATCGTTAACATAATTCTCTGAAAAAGGAATATCAGACTTGGGACGTTATATGTATAGTTTCCGAGAATTACCCAAAATATTATGATAATGATATAGTTTAGATACTACAGCTATTAGCTTCCTAAGATTGTCGACTTACAATTTTATTCAACGATATTGCTTACATATCGTTGAAACAATTTCTTTTATTTGTATTTAATGGTTAATTGAAGTGGTCTACTTTTTTATGAAAGCGAAATAACTTTTAGAAAAGATAACATATTTATTTGACTTAAAACTTTCATTACTCAGAATACGTAAAACAAGATATATGTAAATGAAAAGCGCCCTTAATATGCTTAAAATTTTCGAGACATTTCAGAACTTTTCTTATGTTTTGAATAAACATTAGGATGATGGTGAGGTAGAAGATTGTAGATTATTAAAAAAAAAGCGATTTTTGAACAAAAATTTTCTCAAAAAAAAAAACTAAACAGATTTCTCACATTATGATAAGAACTTATTGAAAAGCGAGAAAATTTATCATATATTAAGAACACCATATCAACTTTGGAAAAACGAAAAAAAAGTTGATGTCTCAAAAAAATTAGTTGTTTTTTTTCATGAGAAAATAATCAAAAAATATGAGAAAATTTTATTAAAATAGCATAAGTTTGATATTTCAGATAGTTTACAAAAAAATTTCTCACAGTACATGATTTAGTTTTATAGATAATGAGAATAACTTTATTCTCACTTTTAGAATACTCGTGTGTGTCTTTTATAATTATATAAATATTGTCTGTATTGACAGAAATACTAAATTAATATTTTGGTAAGTGCAAGTAAGTGGGAATAATATATGTACATATGTAGGTATGTATGTGTGTTAGGGTGGGCATTTTTTAAGCGACTTCGTTTACGCATAAAAAAAAACTTCATTCAATTCTAAGAAGAACTCACCATGGAACCATAGCGTGAGTGAATTTTTGACTCCCTTCCAAATTAATAAGACTGCTAGACAAAAAAGAAATTCTTAGTACACATTTTATAATAATAATATAGTTTGGCTACTACAGTTATTAGCTTTCTAAGGTTGTCGACTTAAAATTTTATTCAACGACATTGCTTACATCTCGATGAAACAATTTCTTTCAATTGTATTTTATGATTAATTACAGTGATCGATTGTTTTATGAAATCGAAAAAACTTTTAGAAAAGATAACGTATTCATTTGACTTGAAAACTTTCATTATTCAGAATACGTAAAACAAGATACAGCTATGGATATACAAATGGGACATTTTTTTTATATTTTCTTTGTTATTTTACAGTATCGTAAATAATATTAACAAACAACAAGTGTTTGGTTTTTTTCAAAGATATATCCTTCATATTTAATAATAATACGAACTTCACTTATAATCCAATAACAAAAAAAAAATTATCAACATGTAAAAAAACTAATGAAATGAGCGGGACACATAAATGGCACAATTTGGAAAAAAAGAGAAAATATCGTGCTAAAATTGCATTTGTTGACTTTTTGGTATGCAACAACATTTAGATCATTAAGATCTTGTGTTGTAGCCTCTGTTTTTGATGACAGCTTCACACGTGCGACCCACACTCACCACACTTTTCCGCATTTTGTTTTGGATATGGCATACCAATCTTTCTGTGTCGCAGACCAAAGACCGTCCATATTCTAAAAATTTTTTTTTTACGATTTTAACTTTGACCACAAAGAAAATATAAAAAAATGTGCCATTTATATATCCATAGCTGTATATGAAAGTAAGAACCGCCCATACATCAAGTAATAACTTTCGGGATATTTCAGAACTTTTTTTATATTTAGAATAAACATAAGAATGCTGGTGAGTCAGAAGATAGTAATTGTTAAAAAAAATGCGAAAGAAAGACAGAAATTCGGCACATGCCTGTACCAAGCACGTTCTGAAATGTTGACGGATCTTAACAACGGGGCGTGACACCTGCCATACAACAACCACTTGAAACGCTATATCTTGTCAAATATGATGGCTCCAGATTTGATTGTTCATACGTGAATTTATTGTGTACACCAATTATTGCAAAATTTGGGCTGGATTGGAACACGTGGCATGGTTCCTCTCACACAACACAAACACTTGAAACGGTATCAGGTATGTCCTACATTTCACTTCCTTTTCTGCTGTGTTATGTATAGGGTGGTTTTTTTTAGAGTGTCATACTTTCCAACGTTGGTGTAATTCGAGTTCAGTAAAGTTTGTAATTTCCTCATGAAAGAGTTGACACCGCAACAAGCCTTGCATATTGTGGGAATTTACTAAAATTTCAACTATTCACTCAAAATTCACATAATTTCTTACAATTATGAAATCAATTGGCCACCAAGATCGCATGAGTCGACACGACTTGATTATTTCTTGTGGCAATATGTATAATTTCTGAATTCTGCTGATAAACTAATATTAGTTGACGCTTTGAAAATCCACATAGCTCGTGTTTTTTCGCAAATAAGTAACCGAAAAAGTAATTAAAAATTTTAGCTCCAGACTGCGGTATATTATGGTCTGTCGCGGCGCTCATATGTCTGAAATCATTCTGAATTGCTAAATGACATACAACTTTCTACTGAATGAAGGCAAAATTTAAGTCATTTGGACAATTATTCGCTTTATTTCAATTCAATTCGACACAAATGCAAAAAGGCATTTTAATACAGCAGCAGCAACATTTCGCAAGTTCGCAACAGCAATCCTATATATATAACAATGAGGAGCAAGCTAATGTAGCTGGTATTTCTGGGCTTGTACCTGGGACTGGCCCAACTCATATATCTGGTATGGATGATAATAGATTTATGCTACCAAATTGTCATCAACAATTTCCTGAAAAGAAAAAACGTGGACGACCGAAAAAGGTTAAGGAAATCATAAGACAAGAAATAATTGACCCGGCGACTGGTAACAAAATTCAAGTTGAAACAAACCAAATATCAACAGGTAATGACTTTAGTAATATCCTCAATTTATCCATGATGACCGGAGCTTCTGGAAATGGTGAAATGCCAAAAAAAAAACGTGGACGTCCAAAGAAAGTGAAACCTACAGGTATGAATCTTCCGCAGATGCTGCAACAACAACAACATCAGCAGGCTGAAAAACCAATTTGTGAACCATCAACTCATATTGCTTCACCACAGCAACACACAACAATTTTCAATGCTCCACCGACGCAACAACAGCAACAAAGGCTGTTCGCAACTTCATCACCATTGCATTCACCAATTTTAAATTGTTCGTATACAACGCCAGCCACGGCGCAATGTAAAACTAAAACTCACCACGATAGTGATTCACCGGATTTGGTATCAGCAACACAGCAAATGGAAAGTAGCAATAAATATTTCGCTGAGAAGTTAATGCAATCATCGACTGAAACTTCAGCGGCGTCCTCACCACATTTACAAAATCATTTACAACAGCAACCTGCATCCGCAAAAAGTGTTATCAATATAAATGCAGATCTAACAAGAGTATCAGGTGGCTCCCCAACGTCAAGCTCTCCAAATATATGCGCTGTTGATTTTGAGTCACCTGCATTAACACCAACAAGTAGTAACACACATCGCCAGTTGCTAATGGATAACAATTTAAATAATCAGCAGCATTTGTCGACAACGTCGCTTCACCAAAGGCTGCAACAAGAAAGTTCTCACTATGCTAGTCCAACACATGACTCTGCTACAGCAGATGACCAACAGCGAGCAAATGAAAGTTTCAGCCAGTGGGTGTCGCCGCAACATAATCAGCAACAACAGCACTACAGTCATCATCAGACACACCAGCAGCAATTGATGCAATATCAAGACCAACAATTGCAACAACTTCAGCATCAACAAACACTTGAAACGCAGTGGCAAAGGCACCAGCAACAGCAACTGCAGCAACAAGAACAACGTTTCGAAGAAAATGCAACCAGTTATTTGCTACATCATCAGGCGCAACAACAGCATCACACACCTCACCATCATATAGTCACCGACCCAAGCGATCAGCAAACACCGCATCAATCGTTGCCAGAGCATACCCATATTTCAACTGACGTTGCTAGTAAGAGCTTATCTGGGCTAGAATCTCTGGTAGATCAAATACCAACAATATCTGAGAGTGAAACTGCAGCCAGTAGTTCGCTTTCTGCGTCAGCTGCCGCAGCTGTAGAGATCGCTTACAGAGTATGCAACAGCTGCAGGCAGGAATCCCAAGCAGTCAACAGCAGCAGCAACAACGTAATGTGAACTCAGTTGTGTCTGCTGCGGAATCATTGCAGTCCGAACTTTACTGTGCTCCGACAAGTCATACACCAAACGGTGCGAGTAATGACAACACAGATGTGATTACAGCAGGCGGTAGCAGTGGTAGCAATACACCGCACACTGTCAACAGTCTCTTTGGTGGAGGCTCACCTAGCAATTATAGTGTAAGCCGCTTAAACTCTTCTGCGTCTGCGGCATCATCGCCTGTGTCACATGCATCACTACGTTCCCCACAACATCGCTATGATTACGCACAGCAATTGCTTGGCCAACATCAGCAACAATATTCCGCTACAGTGACATCAACTCGTCTGGGAGAGCTTTTACCACCATCTATATCAGCCAACAATAGTAACAATAGCCCGCCTGCCACGCAAGCAATTGTATCCGCAGCTAACAGTGTTAATAGCAACAGTATGTATGGCAAATGGAAGGCAAAATTTAAGTCATTTGGACAATTATTCGCTTTATTTCAATTCAATTCGACACTCTAAACTTTGAACAGAATTCGGGGGAGTCAAAATTCCCTTTACAACTATGGTTTCCTGTTGACTTTTTCATAGAATTAAATGTTATTTCTATATTTGGGCTTGCCAAGGTCCATGAAATTTCATTCATACAATTTTGCCCATCCTAATGTGTGCGTTTGTTACCGGCCAAACTAGTTTTTCCTAGGCCAGACTAGTTGATTTGTATGCCTGAAAGTATACAATTTTAGTGCAAAAGCACTGTGAGTAGCGAAGCCAATGTTGAACTTATTATTAATATGGGCTAAACCGCAGCTGAAGGCCGCCGCGAAACCGGTATTAGACATATTGGAGAATGTAAATTCTGAGCCGCCCAGTTACCCTCACTTAACACTTGCAAGGCATGCAATGAAATTGATAAGATTTATTGTCTTACTTTGCTACTGTATTATTCTTCATTAGCCACAGTGCTTTTGCATTAAGATTTCATTGCATATGTTTAGGCTTAATGGTAACTAGTTTGGCCTAAAGCTAGGCCGCACTGAGAAAATAGTTAAGGGTGAAGAATTATTCACCCTGTAGAGGTTGGTTTTTGGCCGTTTGGCCCCATGGGTCGATTCCAATAGAGTGTTAAACAACGACATCGTGTTCAGCATCCTGAAAAATGGAGGGGGGGAGGAGGTCTGGTTGCTGCTTGAAATATTTGTATTTTTTTTGCCGACTCCCAGAATTCATTATAACTAAGACGGCAAATTATACATCCAAAATATTTTCAGTGACTTCAGCGTTTGGAAAAGCAGCGAATAAAAACATTTTTAATTTGGCGGACGGAAAAGTTTATAAATTTATTTATTCAAAATTTCATGCTTTTAATAAATTCAGGTTTTTCCAGAATGTTTCATGTGTTTTTTCGCAACATTCAATGAAATATATAAATCGAAAATTTTATGGTATTTTTATAATTTAAATAATCATTTTGTTAATTCAGATTTCTTTTTTAAATAATATTTGCTCATAAATAACTTATCGCAGAATTTCTTAAAATGAAAATTTCAAAGTTTACTCTCAAATGTTCATAAGTAAATTCAGTTTTTTACAGAAATTTTCATGCGATTTTTAATAATATCACACGAAATTTTTTGAAAAACAATATTTTTCCTTTTTCCAAATTTTAAATATTTTGCTACGTTCAGATTTTTCCAGAAAGTTTATTGTGGTTTTTCCTAGTTAATCATTTAATTTTTGAAACGAAAACTTCGAAAATATTCGACTTTATCGATGGTATTATTGATCGACTCTGTCGATACTTTTCAACTTTCGCCGAATTCTTAAAGTATTGTTAAGTTCTTATAGGATTTTCCGATACTATTTGATACTTCATGACTTCACCATTTTTTCGACATTTGAATTTGTTAATGCTTTTGAATTCTTTCAATTCTTTTCGAGTTTTTTGCTACATTTCCGATTTCATAGGTCTTTTCGAAACTCTTTGACTTTAACGAAACTGTCTATTCTATTTGATATTAATCGATAGTTTACAGCTTTAATCGATATTCCAATACATTTTGATATTGTTCGATACTTCTGGATTTTGCGCTACCATTTGCCTACATAATTGGCTTTTTCGATACCATTCGAAATTCACTATTGAAGTTTTCGAAATCACATAAATATATGAGCTAAGTTTACAATTGCTATGTTGATATGAATTTTATTTTTAGTAATTTTGCATACTGCCCGCCTACATCTGAAAAGGTAACCAAAACTAAATTAACGTTTACTATACTGATTTAGACTGAATTTACTTATATGTAGATATTTGTTTTTTAAATAAATTATTAACCAAATAACATGCGCAAAACTTTTTACTATATGGTGTATAGTATTTTACAAGTAAAGTAATATAAAAACTATGCATACACGGTGCCATTTATTGTAAAATTAAGTGGATGAGCACATAAGATCATACATAGTATGAATACGCGTTTTCAAGCAACGGTTCGTAGTTAGTTAGATATAAGAACAGAGCTGTACATAATTTCAATTGTTTTAAATTTTAAAGGAATCTAATAAAAAAAAATTTTATGATGTAAAAAGAACAAACAATATCCGATAAATCGAGCTATGACCAATTTTCCATTAGCTCTCTACGAAATTTTCCCGTTTTTTTAGGCGTTATTTATGCCGCGAAAAAAACTTAAAAATTCACACAAATCTAAAGTAAAATTTTGCGCAGTAGCAATGGAAAATTGGCTGATTTTCCTTTTTGCCACAGAAATTTCAAGCCAAAAATAAAAAAATTAAGGAATGAAACCGAAGCTATTAAAAACATATAGTACTATAAAAGCAAAGGACATGCAATGAAAAAACCAAGGTTGTCAATGTAAAAAATAAATGTTAATTCTCAAAAAAAAAAAAAAAAAACATGAAATAAAATACTACAATAAACACTGTATTTCAACGAACTTTAGTATATTTGTGCTGTATTTTGTTACTTCTTATTGTTTTTGAAGTCTTGAGGTAACTTGGAAACCTCAATAACTTGAATATGCCTGGTCTTATAAGTGTTCAAGTTACAGTTTATCTACTATTATGAAACGAGCAATAAATGTATGTAAATATATTTATATACATTAGGCTGGTTCAAAATCGTATGGAAAAATTAAATGCCGTCATATTTCTTGTACTCAGGCCTGAAAACATACATTGAGCCTTTGAAGCCCTTGTGCCAAAATTTGTATGATTTTTGTGCATTTTCGAGATGATTTTTTAGTATTATTTCTTTTAATTAAAAAAAAATATCAACTTCGAGGTATATTCGTGGTTATCATTTTTTACGGACTCAGTATGATGTGAAATATGTGTGAAAATTATAAATCAGAAAATTGCAACAAATTTGAGTATTGATTCATTGATACGAATATGAAAAATGCTAAAAAATCTAATGTACTACGTCCACTTTGCTCGTCCAAAAACATACCTATTTTATATTTTTCGGCCAAGGCACTATGCGCAATCGATTGGGAATCTTTTTTTACATAGAAAAATTTTCACGCCAATCGCTTGCGCCAAACCCGAGATATCCCCTGAACAGACTATCGGGTAGAACTATTTTCCAATTTTTCCATGATTTTCAGGAGTGAATTACTCGAAATGGGTGCATTTTCTTGAATTGATGACTAGGAGAAAACTTGTTTTTTGTTTCCTGAAAAATATTTTCCTCGCGGGTAAAAAAATTTTTGCGCATGCGCAGCATGATTTTTTTGTCAACTACATTTGTTTTTTTAGTTTTCATATCGTGGGCCCCGTAATTTTTTCTCTCATTTGATCCCAAAATGTTCGCCGAAGTGCCCTTTGGTAGTCGCAAAATTTTCAGAATGGAGACTTTTATAGTGCTCTCAGGAGCTCGACATGACTAATGAAAAAACTCGATTTTAAGAAAGTGAGATAAAAAAGAGATAAGCCATATTGATCATGTCATCATGTCATTTTCATAAAGTCCGACGCTTAATGAAATACAGATAGATACAGAAAGAGTAAGATTATGATGTCGAGATTGTCAATAGTACTAATCGGCGAGCCGATTCCATTGCATGGTCCCTTTCCATTTGACAGTATTCAAATAATTTGGTACTTTTGACAACCTCGACATCATAATCTTGCTTTTCTATATCTATATTATATATCTATAGCGTCGGACTTTATGCAAAAATGTATATTCCATATGGCTTTTCTCTTTTTTTATCTCACTGTATATTCATTTATAAAAATTAAAAATTAACAAGCAAATTTTCTTAAAATCGAGTTTTTTCGTTAGTCATATCGAGCTCCTGAGAGCATTATAAAAGTCTCCATTCTGAAAATTTTGTTACTATCAAAGGGCACTTCGGCGAACATTTTGGGATCAAATGAGAGAAAAATTTCGGGGCCCACGATATGATAACTAAAAAAACAAATGTAATTAATAAAAAAATCATACTGCGAATGCGCAAGGAAAAAACTTTGAATGTTTAGTGTGATATTGGGGTAATATTTTTTAAATTTGGTGCAGAGGTGTCGGTAGCTACAAGCTATGAAATTATATGAGTTTTGACAGGATTACTTCTGTGAGCGTGGCACCTCCTATACAAACAAAAAAAGTTTAAATGTATGTTGGGTGTACTATATGAGTGATCTTAATAAAATTTGGTACAGAGATGTCGGTTACTATAAGTTTTGAAGTTAAATGGACTTCGACGGGATTTCGCTAGTGGACGTGGCACCTCCCATATATACGAAAAACGTTTAATGTTATATTTAGTGTACTATGGGAGTAATTTTCTTTAAATTTGGTGTAGAGCTGTCGGTTACTATAAGCTTTGAAGCTTAATGAACTTCAACGGGACTGCGTTAGTGGGCGTGGCACCGTCTATACATACGAAAAGCTTGAAATATTATATTTAGTGTACTATGGGAGTAATTTGTTTAAAAGTTTTTTGTTTCAATCGATAGAGGATGCTCGAAAAATAGTTTTGGACATCACTAAGGTTGGCTCCGGACCCTGAAAAGAATCGTTTTTGACCTAGACTTTTAATTACATTGGTGTAGTGTTAATATTGTAGCGGTCATTTTTTATATTTGACCACTTAGTGCGTCCTGAGCGATTTGCAGAATTTTTTGATGAAAGGATATTTTCCTTGTTCTATGGATTATTCCGGAGGTAGTCACTCCACAAGTGACTACTCATCAAGGCGTTTCACCCCGAGTCACTTTGGGTCACTTGGAGTCACCGAGGTGAGTGAAAATCGCGACTTTGTGGTTTGCGTGCTATTTTGTAGAATTGCACTATAACACCTACATATAGACCATGTTGGTGTAAAAACTTATCGCACCTAATTATGTTTTGCGCTGCGGGTTTTTTTTTGTATTTTATTGCTGTAAGGATAATTTCCTTGTTCTTTGGAGTATACCGGAGGTAATCACTCTATAAGTGACTACTCATCGAGGTGGTTTACTGTTCATGGAGGCGGTTCATTCCAAGTCACTTGAAGTCACTGAGGTGAGTGAATATTGCAATTTTGTGGTTTGCGTGCGATTTTAAAAGAATTCCACTATAACACCTATAGGCCAGGTTGGTGCAAGAACTTATCGCACATAATTACGTTTTGCGGTCCGTGCGATTTTCGTCAACGTTCTCTGACGACAAAAAGCAGTGTAACAAAATCCATATCTTATCAACAACTTTCTCAATTTTTTTTTTGGCTTTTCAACCAATCTTATTAGTAATAAAAATAAGGTTACCGGACATAGCTCCCACGGATATAATCCCCATATCGTAAATGGGGATTATGTCCGCTAATTATTCGGACATATTCCCCATTTTCGTTATTGGGGTTATGACCTAATTAATGCAAACAGTTTTGGGTCTTATTTCCGGTTACAATCCCCACTTCGTTTTGGGATTATGACAACTTCTAAGGATAGACATAGCCGGTGTTGGATTTTTTTCACTTACTCCCTACTCTTATGTGAAATTACTGTGGCTACCGAACTAGGTGTTGGATATATTATAGACTGATCCGCCGCGAAGCCGATGTTGGATTTTTGGGAGTTTTAAATCCTGAGCTGCGGCCGCAGGCCGCCCACTTACCCCTACTCTTATGTAAAATTACTGTGGCTACCGAACTAGGTGTTGGATATATTATAGATTGATCCGCGGTCGAAGGCCGCCGCGAAGCCGGTGTTGGATTTTTGGGAGTCTTAAATCCTGAGCTGCGGCCGTAGGCCGCCTATTTACCTTAACTTTTATGTAGAATCACTGTAACTAGCGAAGCCGGTGTTGGACATACGGACATAATTTTTTGTTCAAAAAATCCATATAATGGTGGTTATGACCGAAACTGATGCAGGCATAATCCCCATAGCTTTGGGGATAATGTCCGCTGTTTTATGGGGATTATGTCCGAAAATGTTGCGGTCATAACCCCCATACCGAAAATGGGGATTATGTCCGATTAATTTGCGGACATAATCCCCATTTACGAAATGGGGATTATGTCCGTGGGGATTATGTCACGGCACCTAAAAATAATACTATTACAGCTATTAGCTTTCTTAGCAATTTAAGCTACCATTAAGCTACAAAATTAACTACAGTTATTTTTCAATCTAAGCTTGAGTTGACCTTTTGACAAGCTAATATCACATACATCGCAATTATTAATAAGAGTAGCCATGCGATTAAAATGAGCTGTAGCCACATAATTAGTCCTACTGACAGGTTGGTAAAATAATTGATAAGAGTTACGATTACTCCTGCGATTAGTGTTTAAGTGAATATAATTAAGAAGCTTAGGTGCAGCAAGAGACCCAGTTACAAGATAATGCAGATAAAGTATATCCGCAATACTTCTACGCGAGCTATGACTGCATATGTAGTAACAACTGGCATTTTGCAGCACACAGGAAGCAACCGTCCGCAAAATAAATGTACACGTACTTCTTATATATTGTGCATACATACATTATCTTTGTTCTGAGAAATAGCAGTAACATTTAAAGAAGCAATTCAAATAAGAAGAAAAAGAACTAGTAAAGGTGTTATCTTCGGACAGGCCTAAAATCACATACCCTACACTGCACTAAAAGTACTTTCCAAATTAATGTTAAAAAGACGTTGAAAAGGTTGGAGAAGTCGAAAATAATGTAATAAGGTTCAAAGAGAGTTTAAAATATATGGAAACCATTGCATAAAGTTAAAAGAAATTGAAAAGGTCGAAAAAATGTGGAAAATTTTGAAAGTGGTTAAAAAACTTAAAAATGGTTGGAAGTAGTTGAAAAATATTGAAACAATTCAAAATATATTGGGAAAAGTTAAAAAGTTGGAAAAGTCAAAAGTATGTAGAAAATGTGGAAAAAAATAGAATAGAAATTCAGAAACCCAAATATGTCACGCCCACTTCTCCAATTCCTCCTACTTTTGGTTCAATAAATCCGAGATGCGCACAAAAATTTTTTCGCGAGCTGGTTACAACAACATCAATTCTGGTAAAAAAACTTAAAAATATTTTGGAAAAAATTCGTAGTATTGAAAATTATTTTGAAATAAAATTCCTAGTATGTATTTATGAAAATTTTTAAATAGCTACGGCAAGCTAATTGCATGGAAACAAAAACAAAAATCTCAAGGAGCAAATGAATTAAAAACAAAATCATACAAACAATAAAGTGCTTTGAAGGAAAAACTACAAAAACAAAAACCATGCAACGATAGCAAACCGAAATTATTTAATTTGAGTAACGATATGAGCTGAACGAGTCGATGAGTTGAAGAGAAAATTACACGAACAAAATACATGCGGTGATTTCGGAACAAAATGATTTAGCTGAAATAACGGAGTGAGCTGAATATTTTTTGTTATTGTTGAAAGAGCTGGAAGAGCCAAACGAGCTATGGGCTGCGCATCCTTGCAATAAATTATATTCGTCATTGACATTCACATACTAAATTTTAACGAAATAGCTTGTATAGTTTGCGATATATGCCTTAATTAACCTTAAAATTTAGGGCGGTGACACACCCACTGATACAATCGAGACTGATCTTAATCCTGAAATAGCTTTCTATAAACAAACCTCTTTTACCAAATTTCAGCATGATTGCTAATATATTTCGATAAATAAGCCACTTAAGGTATTTTACTTGTATGAGAGGTGCCACGCCCACGGGTGCTATTTCGCCCGCTTCAGATGCTGACATACTTTGTACCAAGTTAACCACCTACATCAAATTTCATGTCAATTGCTGCAATAGTTCTCTTAAAATATCACTTCCAACTTTGTGTTAATATGGGAGGTGCCACGCCCACTGATAGAATCCCGTCAAAATTTATTTAATTTTATAACTTATAATAATTGACATCTATGCACCAAATTTTATGAAGATTACTCTCATCGCTCACTATCTATAGCAGCGATTCTTAAACTGTGGTCTGCGGACCCCTGGGGGTCCGCGAAGCCATTCTAGGGGTCCGCGAAACAATTTTACATCAATAATTTTACATCATCAAACTTTTCGCTTTATTCAAATAACTCATTTACTAAAAATTCTACATGGCCATTGCCGGGATGCCCAGTACCTAAATGTTTCCACTCTTCCCACTGTTTGACAACATCATCAAATTTTGTAAATTTCAATGAGCCTACAAGGTGCAGCTTCAAATAAATTTAAAGTTGAAGATAAAATAGAAGCGATTATAAAAAAATCGAACTATGGTCAAAACGCACTCAAAATTGTGTGTATGAGTCTTTTCCAACACAGCGATTTTATAGAATTTTCTAATAAAGAGATCGTTAATGAAACATGGCTGCTTTTTCTCGAACATTTAATGCCTCTAGAAACCAGCTTCCTGAAGTATTTCCCTGTCCTGATACTGGCACCGACTGTATCAGGGTTCCATTCAATATAGATGTTAGTAATGGTAAGCAATTATCGACATTAGAGCAAGATATGCTCGTGGATATCTCTTGCGATACTTGGACACTTAAGTTCAATAAAATTGAACTAACTAACTTTTAGTTACTCCTAAAATCCGATTACCCTGCACTTGCAAATAAGGGACCGTTCAAGTCTTACGTAACGCAATTTTTGAAGATTTTTACCCCGGCCCCCCCCCTTCCCTTTAACGTTACGGTATCACCCAAGTAACCATGTTTACCTTAAAGTCACAATTATGTTGCGTAATGTACCGGAAAGTCATTTTAGCGACTTTTGTTATGTTGTAGTCGCGTTTGCGATAATAATAAATAAAACAAGAGATTTTTAACTCGCAGTGTAACGCGTTGTCGCACAAAAGGTTTGACGGTTACCGGACATAGCCTCCACGGACATAATCCCCCACTTCGTAAATGGGAAATATGTCCGCAAATTATTCGGACATAATCCCCATCTTCGGTAACCCCATGGGGGTTATGTCCGAACAATTTAATTAATGCAGACTGTTTTGGGTCTTATGTCCGTCTTATCTTCTTGGTGATAGATTTTTAGGATTTTTAAATCCTGAGCGGCGGCCGTAGGCCGCCCACTTACCCTAACACTTGTATAGAATTACTACAGTTGTCAACAACAAATTATTGTGATAGGGATTATGTTCGCATCAGCTTTGGGGATTATGTCCACTATTTTCTGGGGATACTGTCTGAAAAATTTAAGGACTTAACCCCCATACCGAAAATGGGGAACATGATCCCCATTTACGAAACTATGCTTAGAACGACGTCAAATATCTAGGGTTGGGATGGGGTCCGCAGAAAGAGTTTAGCTCGATAAGGGGTCCTCGGACTACATAAGTTTAAGAACCCTTAATCTATAGCATTAAACGTGTTTTGTTTGTATGGGAGGTGCCACGCCCACTATTCTATTGTGCCAAATTTTCGTAAGAAGATACCTTTTAGCCAGTGTA